>JAIOJX010000002.1:156782092-157391592 GCA_022376925.1 Tragulus kanchil | reverse complement strand
AGTGCATATTTTGTGCCAGACTCTGTGTTTGTAGTGTTTACCAGGAACAGATCTGTCAGGTATAGCACCTGACAGGCAGTGAGCTTCAGAGGGAGTCAAAGTCCTGTCCTCAGAACACCGTGTACAACTGTTTCAAGATGTCTAGTAGGGCCTCAGTTTTAGTAAAGAAATAGAAAGTCTATAATCAAACTAAATTTAATTTCTGACTTGCTATAATTTAGTCTTTTTTTAAAAAAATTGGAGCTAGGGACAACTAATGAGCTGCCAATTTGTAAGATAAAATATGTCTGTAAAAACCAAAGTCTGCTTCGGAATGAGGAATGAGGCTCAGTAGGAAAACCTTGGGAGAAATTTAAAAACTTGCAGTAAACAGCATCAGGTTATGTACACTTCTGCAGTATTTAAAAATATTTGTGAAGAGCTTATCTACTTAGTTTTTGATTTAGTTTACCAGGCAGGGTGTATTTCTAGGTTGTTTTTTGAAAGAAAGATTTTGGTGTGTGAATGCTATGCTTTTCCTTATCCATTGACATTTCTGAAAACTTGGTATTCTCCATTTAATGCCTAATTATTTAAGGATTCTCTGAGCAGTTTGCTTGAAGTCTGTTTTTCCCTCTTAGTCACTTGACAGCAAAACACATCTGCCTGAGAGAGGCCCCTTTGATCTTCAGAGAGCTTTATCTAAAGGGAGATTAAAAAGAAGTCTGTCAGGCATTTTCCCAAGGAAATTGAAAGTGCTTCCTAAGATTTCAGATCAGGTGAAGCTTCTCTGAGTTAAGACATGGGAAAGTGTGCTGATCAATGGCTTAATCATTGGTTAGAGATGTCAGAGAATTGCTTGACTTGATATGAGAGAATATTTTAATTTCACCTAAGGCACAAAATTCATGCAGTAATATTGATGGCCAGAAGCAACTTCTTTTCATTCATTTTACTGTATTTAACATTCTTCACATCCATGAGGATGAGACTGCAAGGTTCCACTGGCTTTCAGCCTTGTTGGGGTGTGGTGTCATTGGAAGAATTTGGTAACTGGGCTTTTCTGCAGTGAGTTGAAAATTTTCAAAAACATATATGCGAACTCCCTCTCCTGTTTTAAAGAAATATATGGAGGGGTGCATATTTTGTGCCAGACTCTGTGTTTGTAGTGTTTACCAGGAACAGATCTGTCAGGTATAGCACCTGACAGGCAGTGAGCTTCAGAGGGAGTCAAAGTCCTGTCCTCAGAACACCGTGTACAACTGTTTCAAGATGTCTAGTAGGGCCTCAGTTTTAGTAAAGAAATAGAAAGTCTATAATCAAACTAAATTTAATTTCTGACTTGCTATAATTTAGTCTTTTTTTAAAAAAATTGGAGCTAGGGACAACTAATGAGCTGCCAATTTGTAAGATAAAATATGTCTGTAAAAACCAAAGTCTGCTTCGGAATGAGGAATGAGGCTCAGTAGGAAAACCTTGGGGAGAAAGCCATAACTGTGTATAATGGAAACTTTTGATTAAGTTTGGGGTTGTGAAAGGAGAGGAAACTATGAAAGTCTAACGTAGGGTTACAGTCTGATTTCTGAAATGAATGGTTGAAAGGACACGGGAAATAACGGACCAACAGGAGAATCAAGCTTTCCAAACTTCCCTTTCAGAAATTCCAGGCTTTTTATGATATTATGAGAAGATGGCTTAGTCTTATGTGCTTCCATTTTGAGCTGCTTGGAAGAAAGTATCATATAAATGCAAATTTCTGCTGTAATAAGGTGTTCATCTTGTATTATGTGCCTGAAGAGTTGGGAGAATCGAGAAGCTATTTAATATACAAAACATTACCTATAAAATATTCCTTTATCACGTAAATGGTTTGCTGTGTTTGATTAAGCAACTACCTCTCCTTCCACCTCCTCATTTATACCCCAAATTAGTCTCAGTTGACCAAAAAGAACCTGTCAACACCTGTCAGTTATTGTGTCTGTTGGAGGGCTGTTGGTATACGGGGCGTTAGTTGCTGTTAGCTGATAACATTTTGATGCTCCTCATTTCATTAATTGGTTTAGGAAAACAATTTGGATTTCCTACACAAGTGTGTGCTAATTACTTGAGCCATGAGAAGACCGAGAGAGGTCCAAGTGTCCTATTAATTCCTTTGAGCCTGAAAATTTTCTCCTAATTGGTTTGGCAAGAAGAGTAAGTGAGATTAGTTGCTAATGAGGAGATAACTATGTAATTTTAGCATGATATAAAGCTGATTGTCAGGAAGTGGCTTTAGGAATCTAGAAAATTATTTTCCAGACTCTGTGTTTGTAGTGTTTACCAGGAACAGATCTGTCAGGTATAGCACCTGACAGGCAGTGAGCTTCAGAGGGAGTCAAAGTCCTGTCCTCAGAACACCGTGTACAACTGTTTCAAGATGTCTAGTAGGGCCTCAGTTTTAGTAAAGAAATAGAAAGTCTATAATCAAACTAAATTTAATTTCTGACTTGCTATAATTTAGTCTTTTTTTAAAAAAATTGGAGCTAGGGACAACTAATGAGCTGCCAATTTGTAAGATAAAATATGTCTGTAAAAACCAAAGTCTGCTTCGGAATGAGGAATGAGGCTCAGTAGGAAAACCTTGGGGAGAAAGCCATAACTGTGTATAATGGAAACTTTTGATTAAGTTTGGGGTTGTGAAAGGAGAGGAAACTATGAAAGTCTAACGTAGGGTTACAGTCTGATTTCTGAAATGAATGGTTGAAAGGACACGGGAAATAACGGACCAACAGGAGAATCAAGCTTTCCAAACTTCCCTTTCAGAAATTCCAGGCTTTTTATGATATTATGAGAAGATGGCTTAGTCTTATGTGCTTCCATTTTGAGCTGCTTGGAAGAAAGTATCATATAAATGCAAATTTCTGCTGTAATAAGGTGTTCATCTTGTATTATGTGCCTGAAGAGTTGGGAGAATCGAGAAGCTATTTAATATACAAAACATTACCTATAAAATATTCCTTTATCACGTAAATGGTTTGCTGTGTTTGATTAAGCAACTACCTCTCCTTCCACCTCCTCATTTATACCCCAAATTAGTCTCAGTTGACCAAAAAGAACCTGTCAACACCTGTCAGTTATTGTGTCTGTTGGAGGGCTGTTGGTATACGGGGCGTTAGTTGCTGTTAGCTGATAACATTTTGATGCTCCTCATTTCATTAATTGGTTTAGGAAAACAATTTGGATTTCCTACACAAGTGTGTGCTAATTACTTGAGCCATGAGAAGACCGAGAGAGGTCCAAGTGTCCTATTAATTCCTTTGAGCCTGAAAATTTTCTCCTAATTGGTTTGGCAAGAAGAGTAAGTGAGATTAGTTGCTAATGAGGAGATAACTATGTAATTTTAGCATGATATAAAGCTGCGATTGTCAGGAAGTGGCTTTAGGAATCTAGATTATTTTTATTAGACCTTGTTTCTCTCTACAAAATCATTATCATCTTCTGATATTGTAAATTGGGTTATTTCACACTGTTATTTTTAATATGTGTTAATCCTCAAACTACAGGTACTTGAAACCTTGCTAATTAAGGAGTCAGTAATAAAGTTAGCAATATGAGCAGTCGATTTAGATTCTTCAACTAATTCAGAGAAATTCAATTTCATATATTTACACTTTGTTTTCAATTTGTCTGAAATGTTTGAAGAATAAGAAAATTATGTCAATTTCCATAGACCAACTTAGTTTGTGTTCAGATGAAGGACTGGTAACATTGCAAAGAAATAGATGAAATACTACTTTTTACTAACCAAGAACAAAATGAGTGTTCTGTGGTTTTACTTTGTGTAGTCCATTTGGCTTTCTGTTTGTAATATAAAACTTGCCTGATTGTCCTAGTGTGAGACACTCTGGGACTTTACCCTGCAATCGTAAGGTGAAGTTTCTCTGAAACAAACATTGAAGTGTATTTTGATCTGTGAAAAAGGCTCTTTTCCTCTTTACAAAAATTAAACTCTTCAAGTTATTTGTAACCACAATCACCTTGAGGCGTGTGGTATAGTCTTGAGCGCTTTTTCAGTTTTTCCCTTTATAGCCTCTGTTGTATTTTGGCTTGTATAAAAGTAGTGTTACAATGAACATGAATGCTTTCTTATCCTTTATCCATCTTTTTCTCTACTGTGTTTTCATTTAGTGAATTCATACTTCACTACTTTTTGTTGGCAAAAAGGATTGTTAATATTTGCATCTGTTGTTTTTTAGATATCCACAAAATTCCATTTTTAGCTGTTCTGTTTTCACAATTTTGAAACACCTTTTGCTGAGGGAGAAAGGATTATAAAGAACAGCTGAATTTGTACATGTTTCATGTTTTGTGTAAATTGTTTTGAAAGAGTAAATAAGATTGTTTTTATATATTAGCATTTTAATTGTAATTTGTAATAGCCAGTTCTATATTTGGTCAAAAATGGTTACTTCCCCATCATAGGGCCTTGAAATAAATAGGATACTACCATTTGAATTTTTTTTTTTTTTTAAATGAATCCCTGTTTTATTGAAGTGAAGTCTGTGGAGCACTAGAAAGCTATGAAAACTTAGAACTTGAGCTTAAATTACTCAGTGTACATTTGAAGAAGTTAAGTCCAGTGCCTTACCTAAGTTACATGGCTGCTTAATAGTAATGTCTGCATAGAAACATGGGTAATGGACAAGTTTGAGTTGTTGGCAATACTTAGGGAAGAAACTCTGAGTATTACTGATGTAATAACCTGAAAGGTCATTTTATTAAAGGGGCCTTTCCCTTCCTCTTCCTTTTTTCCTTCTCCTTCTCTTCCTTCTGATCTTTCTCCACTCTTTTATCTACATTTCATAGAATAAGAATTGTCAATTTCCATAGACCAACTTAGTTTGTGTTCAGATGAAGGACTGGTAACATTGCAAAGAAATAGATGAAATACTACTTTTACTAACCAAGAACAAAATGAGTGTTCTGTGGTTTTACTTTGTGTAGTCCATTTGGCTTTCTGTTTGTAATATAAAACTTGCCTGATTGTCCTAGTGTGAGACACTCTGGGACTTTACCCTGCAATCGTAAGGTGAAGTTTCTCTGAAACAAACATTGAAGTGTATTTTGATCTGTGAAAAAGGCTCTTTTCCTCTTTACAAAAATTAAACTCTTCAAGTTATTTGTAACCACAATCACCTTGAGGCGTGTGGTATAGTCTTGAGCGCTTTTTCAGTTTTTCCCTTTATAGCCTCTGTTGTATTTTGGCTTGTATAAAAGTAGTGTTACAATGAACATGAATGCTTTCTTATCCTTTATCCATCTTTTTCTCTACTGTGTTTTCATTTAGTGAATTCATACTTCACTACTTTTTGTTGGCAAAAAGGATTGTTAATATTTGCATCTGTTGTTTTTTAGATATCCACAAAATTCCATTTTTAGCTGTTCTGTTTTCACAATTTTGAAACACCTTTTGCTGAGGGAGAAAGGATTATAAAGAACAGCTGAATTTGTACATGTTTCATGTTTTGTGTAAATTGTTTTGAAAGAGCAAATAAGATTGTTTTTATATATTAGCATTTTAATTGTAATTTGTAATAGCCAGTTCTATATTTGGTCAAAAATGGTTACTTCCCCATCATAGGGCCTTGAAATAAATAGGATACTACCATTTGAATTTTTTTTTTTTTTTAAATGAATCCCTGTTTTATTGAAGTGAAGTCTGTGGAGCACTAGAAAGCTATGAAAACTTAGAACTTGAGCTTAAATTACTCAGTGTACATTTGAAGAAGTTAAGTCCAGTGCCTTACCTAAGTTACATGGCTGCTTAATAGTAATGTCTGCATAGAAACATGGGTAATGGACAAGTTTGAGTTGTTGGCAATACTTAGGGAAGAAACTCTGAGTATTACTGATGTAATAACCTGAAAGGTCATTTTATTAAAGGGGCCTTTCCCTTCCTCTTCCTTTTTTCCTTCTCCTTCTCTTCCTTCTGATCTTTCTCCACTCTTATCTACATCATAAGTATCATTATCTTTTCTATTTGAATGGCTCCTTATAGTTTAAAAGTATTTTTATGTATACTAATTTACCTAAGCAGTACAGAAACCTCTGAGGTAGATCAAGATTGATGGACCTAAGCTAAGAAAACACACCTGACAATCAGGGAAATAATTTGGTGCAGTAAATGAAAAAATGCCTCAAACTCAAATGTCCTTCTCCAGGCCTTTCCCACTGCCTCTCAGAAAACTGGTTCCATCCCAATTCCTTTCCCAAACCAGGGAATCGTTTAGAACATGTGGAAAATAAGGAGTGAAATTGTGTTTAATGCTCATTGTAGTTACTTGGCTTGTGCCTTTAAAAAAGTGCTTTATAAATTCACTTAAGTAACCCTTGTAGGTTTGTGTTATATGCACTATTACTAGTTAGTATAAACAAAAATCTAGGCTGGTTTGGAGAAGAGCTTTGTGGGTTTTTTTTAACCTGAGGGGCCACCCATCTCTAGATGGGACTCTTGCATTAAGTTAGATGGTTGCCACACCCTCCTCCAGGGGGTCCTCCCAGCCCAGGGACTGAACTCAGGTCTCCCGCCTTCACGGGCGGATTCTTTAGCATCTGAGCCACTGGGGAAGCCCAAGAATAGTGGGGTGGGTAGCCGGTCCCTTCTCCAAGTGATCTTCCCAACCCAGGAATTGAACTGGGGCCTCTCCTGCATCACAGGCAGATTCTTTACCAGCTGAGCTACCAGGGAGGCCCAAGTAAGATGTTGGCAATCCTAAATAATTTTAAAAAGCCTGTTAAACTAGTGTGCTTCCATGTTCTCATTGATTGCTACATTTTCCTTCTAGGCTCAGCTACTAGTGTATCTTCAATTATTCTATTTCCCATTCTTCTAAATCCTTCATTCTACTTGTAGCTTTCAGTTGCTTAATAGTAATGTCTGCATAGAAACATGGGTAATGGACAAGTTTGAGTTGTTGGCAATACTTAGGGAAGAAACTCTGAGTATTACTGATGTAATAACCTGAAAGGTCATTTTATTAAAGGGGCCTTTCCCTTCCTCTTCCTTTTTTCCTTCTCCTTCTCTTCCTTCTGATCTTTCTCCACTCTTATCTACATCATAAGTATCATTATCTTTTCTATTTGAATGGCTCCTTATAGTTTAAAAGTATTTTTATGTATACTAATTTACCTAAGCAGTACAGAAACCTCTGAGGTAGATCAAGATTGATGGACCTAAGCTAAGAAAACACACCTGACAATCAGGGAAATAATTTGGTGCAGTAAATGAAAAAATGCCTCAAACTCAAATGTCCTTCTCCAGGCCTTTCCCACTGCCTCTCAGAAAACTGGTTCCATCCCAATTCCTTTCCCAAACCAGGGAATCGTTTAGAACATGTGGAAAATAAGGAGTGAAATTGTGTTTAATGCTCATTGTAGTTACTTGGCTTGTGCCTTTAAAAAAGTGCTTTATAAATTCACTTAAGTAACCCTTGTAGGTTTGTGTTATATGCACTATTACTAGTTAGTATAAACAAAAATCTAGGCTGGTTTGGAGAAGAGCTTTGTGGGTTTTTTTTAACCTGAGGGGCCACCCATCTCTAGATGGGACTCTTGCATTAAGTTAGATGGTTGCCACACCCTCCTCCAGGGGGTCCTCCCAGCCCAGGGACTGAACTCAGGTCTCCCGCCTTACGGGCGGATTCTTTAGCATCTGAGCCACTGGGGAAGCCCAAGAATAGTGGGGTGGGTAGCCGGTCCCTTCTCCAAGTGATCTTCCCAACCCAGGAATTGAACTGGGGCCTCTCCTGCATCACAGGCAGATTCTTTACCAGCTGAGCTACCAGGGAGGCCCAAGTAAGATGTTGGCAATCCTAAATAATTTTAAAAAGCCTGTTAAACTAGTGTGCTTCCATGTTCTCATTGATTGCTACATTTTCCTTCTAGGCTCAGCTACTAGTGTATCTTCAATTATTGCTTTTTCCCATTCTATCTATCTAATTGCCTTCATTCTACTTGTAGCTCCTTCTTCTTAAACACACAACCCTACTTCCCCAAATAAGGTGCCAATATGTTGATATATGATAATAGTCAGGCAGTGTGATAGAAACTACGTGGTCATTTTAGACCACTGTATTGTCTTCAATTATTTTTCTTAGGCTGTTTTTCCAAGTTCATGAATCTTCTTAGCTTTTCTTATTGGTATATATTCAGAGCAACGGAGGATGGTGGAAGGGTCTGGGTTCTTAAGTCAGAGTGGTTTGGGTTGAAAGATGGCCTCCATCCCGTGCCAGCTGTGTGGTGTGATCACTGCATTTCCTGAGTGTGGGATAGGGAGGCGGGAGGGGAAGTCAGGGCGGTGTGGGTTTCTCCCAGCTGTGGCTATTGGCTTTGCAGATGCAAGCAGACGTGGGTCGGAGGAGACAGGCGCCCTTGGAGCTTAGTGAGGCAAGGAGCTCTGCAGCCGCCAGTGAGGAGGTGGCTCTGCTTGGGGCAGCCCAGCGAGATGGGCTGAGATCGCTCAGTGTTGCTCCGGGTGTCTTTTTTTCTGTATTTCAGCGTGCTTGTGCTTTGTGTCTCTTGTGAGCATTACAGAGGTGGATTTTGAATTTTTTACCTAAGTTTGGTATTACTTGTTTTTAGTTGGAGAATTCAGAGCAATTATACGTATAATTCCAGAACCATTTGGAACATGTGATTTGGAACCATTTTTACCACTGTATTTCCACTATTTTATTTTGTTCCCATTTTCCTTTCTAAACCAGTTTCTCTTTTCCTATTTTCCTCTATTCCTTTAGGTTTAATAAATTGTATTCCTGTTAGTTTTGAGTTACTCTTAAAAGTTTAATGGGCATATTTAAAGTCTAAAGACTTGACCCTATCACTCCAAGAACCTCTAAATAATCTTAATTCTGGTCATTTCTCTTCTACATTCTTATATTCCAGTATGTTTACTACTAT
This sequence comes from Tragulus kanchil, assembly GCA_022376925.1. Classification (NCBI taxonomy): domain Eukaryota; kingdom Metazoa; phylum Chordata; class Mammalia; order Artiodactyla; family Tragulidae; genus Tragulus; species Tragulus kanchil. The sequence goes on along the minus strand of JAIOJX010000002.1, from coordinate 157,382,676 downwards.
CTGTTTTTCTTTCTTAATCCCAAATGCGGTATGCTGTTGTTGTTTTATATGGTTTGGGATTAACCATGTATTTACTCAGACCATCCTTCCGGGTTTGCTTTCAAGTATATATCATTCAGAAATTCCTTCCAGTCCATAGGGTTGCAAATAGTTGGACACAACTTAGCGACAAAACAGTGATTGGAGTGCTTTGAACCATACAGACAGGGTAAATTTAAATTTAAGTCATTCATTAAGGTCAATTCGTGATTAAAATTCAGACATTTCCCGCCTGCTCCCCCACCTTTATCCAAAACTAAGACCAAATCAGACCTTCTTTTTTTCACAGGAAGTAGCACCTTTAATTGCTATATTATAGTCCCCACCTGCTGGAGGCCCGGTCTTGTCTCTTGTTGGTTGGTACAGTCATTAGAAACAGAGGCTCTCCTTTCTGAGGCCACAGATTTAAGCTCTGTGCTTTGGGTTGAAAGATGGCCTCCATCCCGTGCCAGCTGTGTGGTGTGATCACTGCATTTCCTGAGTGTGGGATAGGGAGGCGGAGGGAAGTCAGGGCGGTGTGGGTTTCTCCCAGCTGTGGCTATTGGCTTTGCAGATGCAAGCAGACGTGGGTCGGAGGAGACAGGCGCCCTTGGAGCTTAGTGAGGCAAGGAGCTCTGCAGCCGCCAGTGAGGAGGTGGCTCTGCTTGGGGCAGCCCAGCGAGATGGGCTGAGATCGCTCAGTGTTGCTCCGGGTGTCTTTTTTTCTGTATTTCAGCGTGCTTGTGCTTTGTGTCTCTTGTGAGCATTACAGAGGTGGATTTTGAATTTTTTACCTAAGTTTGGTATTACTTGTTTTTAGTTGGAGAATTCAGAGCAATTATACGTATAATTCCAGAACCATTTGGAACATGTGATTTGGAACCATTTTTACCACTGTATTTCCACTATTTTATTTTGTTCCCATTTTCCTTTCTAAACCAGTTTCTCTTTTCCTATTTTCCTCTATTCCTTTAGGTTTAATAAATTGTATTCCTGTTAGTTTTGAGTTACTCTTAAAAGTTTAATGGGCATATTTAAAGTCTAAAGACTTGACCCTATCACTCCAAGAACCTCTAAATAATCTTAATTCTGGTCATTTCTCTTCTACATTCTTATATTCCAGTATGTTTACTACTATCTGTTTTTCTTTCTTAATCCCAAATGCGGTATGCTGTTGTTGTTTTATATGGTTTGGGATTAACCATGTATTTACTCAGACCATCCTTCCGGGTTTGCTTTCAAGTATATATCATTCAGAAATTCCTTCCAGTCCATAGGGTTGCAAATAGTTGGACACAACTTAGCGACAAAACAGTGATTGGAGTGCTTTGAACCATACAGACAGGGTAAATTTAAATTTAAGTCATTCATTAAGGTCAATTCGTGATTAAAATTCAGACATTTCCCGCCTGCTCCCCCACCTTTATCCAAAACTAAGACCAAATCAGACCTTCTTTTTTTCACAGGAAGTAGCACCTTTAATTGCTATATTATAGTCCCCACCTGCTGGAGGCCCGCGGTCTTGTCTCTTGTTGGTTGGTACAGTCATTAGAAACAGAGGCTCTCCTTTCTGAGGCCACAGATTTAAGCTCTGTGCTCCATCCTTACGTTTCATACTTCCTTGTTTTACCCTTTGAAAAGGAGTTCCCTCTCTTCTTTGCGAGCTAAGTTATGCACACCAAAGGACCTGCAAATATTCGTCTTTCTTTGTATATTTCATTGCAAAGAAAAAGCTTTTGAGGAGTCTCAACGAGTTTATTTTCTGTTTCCTAAATATGGGCTTGCTGCAGTTTCTGCGTCAGCACCTGCTGCTTCCCTTTGCAGGTTACCATTATGGAGATGGTTTTTTTCCTTAGTCTTATGAACCAACCTGTGATCGTCAGACTTTCCTTCCACAGCTTCCTCATTTCTCTCTGGCTTTGTAGAACTGAATGGAGTTGGGGACTCATTTTGAACTAGGCTTTGCTTTACGGGAATACTGTCGCTGGTTTGATCTTTTATCCAGACCTCTAAGCCTTACTCTATAGCAGCAATAAGATTTTTTTTTTTAATCGTTTGTGTATTCACAGGAGTAGCACTTTTATTTTGCTTCGAGAACTTTTACTTTGCGCTTACCCCTTGGATAACTCTTTGACCCTAGAGGCCTAGCTTTTGACTTCTCTCAGAGTTTGATGTGCCTTCCTTGCTAAGCTTAACCACTTCTAGCTTTTGATTTAAAGTGAGAGCGTTGTTACTCTTCCGTTCATGTGAACACCTAGAGGCCACTGCAGGTGTTGTGGGCTGGCCTCGTCTCCTTGTTGTGTCTCAGAACAGAGAAGTTCAGAGAGGAAGAGGGACAGGGAACTGGCCGCTCGCCGGAGCAGTCAGAACACGGTGGACCTTTATAGGGAGGTTTACTGTCTTCTGTGGGCGTGGATGGGGGACCATGCCCATATAAGACAGTCTGAGAACAACAGTAGCAACATCAAAGATCATTGATCACAGATCACCCTAACGAGTGTAATAGTGAGAATGTTTCGCATATTAGGAGAGTTACCAAAATGTGACACTGTGAGCAAATGCTGTTAGAAAATGGTGGAGGTAGACGTGCTTGACGCCAGGTTGCCATGGAAATTCAGTGTGTAATAAAAAAAATAATACTGTATCTGTGAAGCTCAATAAGGTGAAGAGCAATAAAATGAGAAATGCTCAGAGTTTTGACCAAGGCCATTTGTCCTACAGCCTGAAAATGCTTACTGTCCGGCATTCCACAGAAAAAGTGTGCTGAACTCTGCGCTATCTGTTTACCCCAATGTATTTTTCTTTATAGGCCTTAACCCTCTGCCCTTCCCTCAGCCCTTAACATATGATTATTTATTATTTGACTCTGGTCACTATCAGGTAAGCTTCAAAACAGAGTTTGTGTTTTCACCAAAATAATCCCAGGTACATGAAGGAACTCAGTAAATATTTTGCTGAACAAGGAATGAGTTAGCAACATACAAGAGTTCTGTTTTCCCACATTCTTGTGAGCACCTAACATGAGACGTGTAATTTTTGCCAATATTTGGGCGCAGTGGAATCACGTTGTTGTTTTTATTTGCCTGTCTCTGGCTCTGGTGAGACTCTGCGTTGTCTTCAGTGTTCTCCCATCCAAGTACTATCCAGGCCTGACCCTGCTTAGCTTCCGAGGTCAGGCGAGATCCAATGCGTCAGGGTGATATGGCCGTAGACCTGTTCTGTGTTCTCTATTTACTGACTATGTGCATGTGGTCTTGTGGAGATGGCTTGCTAATCCTTGCTAACCTGTTTTTCTGTTGACTGCCTTCAGTAATGCTTTGAATCTAGGCTGAAGCTGCTTTCCTCCAGAGAGAATTTGTATTTGCTTTTGCCAGTTGCCTGGGGGCAGAGCCACCTGAAGGGTACATTTGAAAATCCTGAGATTGTCCTGTTGGACTCCTGGGAATGTAGTGGGAGTTTTGGCCGCAGATCTGCGCGAGGCCCCCTGGTGGTTAGAAATTCTCAGGGATGTGCTCTCCCTTCTGAACCAGTAACTCCGACCCATGTCCTTGCCTTTTTCTTCTGTATGGGAATTTATTTCTCATTCACCTTTACACTGTGGGCAAAGGACTTTCTGATTCCAACTGCATTCAGCAGTCTCTTTGGCACTTCCCCCTTGTAGAGACCATAGGCTTTACTGCTTCTCTCTGATGCCCCACGCATTTATTGAATCAGAAGCCACAGGCCTCCAGAGTTCAGAGAGATGGCAAAACCCCACTGCCCTCCTCGAGTAGAGCTTCCACTTTTTTCCCTGCCAGTTTCTTACTCTCTGCCTGATCAGAAATACATTTTGGAATACCTTTTAAAGCATATCTCATCTAACATTCTAAATTGTTGTCAGTAGGTGCAGGTTGAGGGCGTCTGATCTGTCATAATACCGTGAAATAAAGCCTGTCTGTCTCTCACTCTCCAGCACTATCCATTTTATTGCTATAGTTTTACAGCATGCCTGCTAGGATATGTTCCTTCATTTCACTATTGTGTGGCTTATCGTTTTTATGGATGTTTTGACATCCTTTACATGTCTTAATTATTAATCCTTTCTTATGTTACAAGTTCTGCCTGCCAAATCTGTTGCTTTCTTTTGTCACGCAAAAATTTACATTTCGATGTCATGAAATTCATTGTTTTTCTTACGTGTTTTCGGTTTTGTGTCTTTGTAAAGAAGGAATTCATACCCTGAATTATAAAATATTTATTTTCCTGTACCTTCTATTAACATTTATGTAGTTTATTTTGAATATATTGATCTTCATCATGTCTGTAATATTTCTTGTTATTGATACGAGATAAACTTTAACCATTTCTTTCCCCCCAAAGGAGAACTGATTTGATTAACGGGTCCTGCCTCAGTGTATCCGTCAGGGTCCTGGCAGAAAACATATTGAGCAAGGAAACAGAGACAGTTGTTGAAGAGTTTAGTAAAGAGACTTTCACAAAGCATGGCAGTCAAGGGTGACCGAAAGGAGTTCTGCCATAGCCTGGAGCAAATAACAGCTGTTTTCCCCTCACCAGGTCTTTAGGGAGAAGGTCAGCTTTAGTGGAAAATGGATGTTGAGAGGGCTGAGGGGAGAGGGCCAACTGAGAGGAGTGGGGACATTTTGCCAGGGGAGGTAGAGCGCTCTGTGGGGGCCCTCCCTGTAGAAACAGAGCCAGTGAATATGAGGGGAAGAAGTTGGGGTTCAGGGGCCAGAATCAATACCTTGACCTAATGATTTGCCCCATTTGCTGAAACCAGCTGGAAGTCATTAGAGGCTCACTAATGTTGTCCAAACAGGTCAGCCTCCTGGGCTTAGGGCAGGGTGCTGAAGGGCACATCTGGAGAGGTACACGGGAGATGTTGAGCATGTCCAGTGACTAGAAATGCTACCTTTTTAAAATCCCTCAGCCTCCATCAACTATATGGTGCTGTACCAGGATCGTATGGTGGTTGCTGTGGTCGGATATGCTGATCTGAGTCCTGATCTCCCCCGCGCTGACTGTGGGATCTTAGACAAGCTGCTTAACGTCTCTGAGTTTGAGTCTCCTCAGCTATAAAGTGGGAATAAGCATGTACCTACTTACAAGGATTGTTGTAAGAAATAAGTGAGCTAATCTGTGCAATAAATCTAGAACCATGCCCGGCACATAGTAAGTGGCAAGTAAATGTTAGCTTGTGGCAAGTAAATGTAAGGCTTCTCCAGTGGCTCAGTGGTAAAGAATCCACCTGCTCATGCAGGAGACACAGGAGACGCAGGTTCAATCTCTGGGTCAGGAAGATCCCCTGAAGGAGGGCTTGGCAATCCACTCCAGGTATTCTTGCCTGGAGAATCCCATGGACAGAGGAGCCTGTGGGCTGCAATCAGTCCATAGGGTCATGAAGAGTCGGACGTGACAGAAGCGACTGGGCATGCACACAAATGTTAGCTGTGATGATGGCAACGACGATGACATTCATGATTTCAGGGCTTTAGAATTCTCTTAACTTCTGTCTCTCTTCCTGCATTAATTTTACTATTTAATATAATGCTGTTTTAAGTTCTAATTATTTCATATAGCTCTCTTTCACTTTTTAAAACTTCTATATTTTAAAATCCCATGTAAGTTTTGGGATTAGCTTATCAAGTTCCTAAAAAATCATGTTTGAATTTTGATAGGGATTACATTGGTCAATGAATGGATGTTGAGAGGGCTGAGGGGAGAGGGCCAACTGAGAGGAGTGGGGACATTTTGCCAGGGGAGGTAGAGCGCTCTGTGGGGGCCCTCCCTGTAGAAACAGAGCCAGTGAATATGAGGGGAAGAAGTTGGGGTTCAGGGGCCAGAATCAATACCTTGACCTAATGATTTGCCCCATTTGCTGAAACCAGCTGGAAGTCATTAGAGGCTCACTAATGTTGTCCAAACAGGTCAGCCTCCTGGGCTTAGGGCAGGGTGCTGAAGGGCACATCTGGAGAGGTACACGGGAGATGTTGAGCATGTCCAGTGACTAGAAATGCTACCTTTTTAAAATCCCTCAGCCTCCATCAACTATATGGTGCTGTACCAGGATCGTATGGTGGTTGCTGTGGTCGGATATGCTGATCTGAGTCCTGATCTCCCCAGCGCTGACTGTGGGATCTTAGACAAGCTGCTTAACGTCTCTGAGTTTGAGTCTCCTCAGCTATAAAGTGGGAATAAGCATGTACCTACTTACAAGGATTGTTGTAAGAAATAAGTGAGCTAATCTGTGCAATAAATCTAGAACCATGCCCGGCACATAGTAAGTGGCAAGTAAATGTTAGCTTGTGGCAAGTAAATGTAAGGCTTCTCCAGTGGCTCAGTGGTAAAGAATCCACCTGCTCATGCAGGAGACACAGGAGACGCAGGTTCAATCTCTGGGTCAGGAAGATCCCCTGAAGGAGGGCTTGGCAATCCACTCCAGGTATTCTTGCCTGGAGAATCCCATGGACAGAGGAGCCTGTGGGCTGCAATCAGTCCATAGGGTCATGAAGAGTCGGACGTGACAGAAGCGACTGGGCATGCACACAAATGTTAGCTGTGATGATGGCAACGACGATGACATTCATGATTTCAGGGCTTTAGAATTCTCTTAACTTCTGTCTCTCTTCCTGCATTAATTTTACTATTTAATATAATGCTGTTTTAAGTTCTAATTATTTCATATAGCTCTCTTTCACTTTTTAAAACTTCTATATTTTAAAATCCCATGTAAGTTTTGGGATTAGCTTATCAAGTTCCTAAAAAATCATGTTTGAATTTTGATAGGGATTACATTGGTCAATGAATTGGTTAAAAACTAACATTTTTACAATATTGAGTCTCACCATTCTTGAACAGAGTGTATCTTTTTATTCAGGCTTTGTTTATGTTCTATAGTAAAGTTTTATAGTTATCTTCATAAAGATCTTACACATTTTGTTTTATACCACTTCAGTGTTTATGTTGCTTTTTTCTATTAGTTTCTTAAACTGGCTATTTTGGAGGTTGAAAAACTATTGATTTTTGTGTTGACCTTGTATGTGGTCCAGTTGCCAAGATTTATTTTTCTATTGATTGCCTCTGATTTTCTAGGTAAATAATCATGTTGTTTATGAATTATGAAATCTTACCTGTTCCTTTCCAATATTTATACTTCTCTATATTTTTTCTTATTGTAATACCAAAATCAGGTATTGGGATGTGGGATATTAACAGGTAAAACCAAGCTCCTTGTTTTTGTTTTCCTTTACTGAATACATAATATTTTACCATTACATATAAAATTTTCTCTTAAGTTTCTGGTATATACTCTTTATATGAATTTTGTCTTGTAATAAGTGTTTTAGGCTCATGGCCAGATGGTTTTATCACAGCTACTCAACTGTGGCCTTGTAGTGGAAAAATAGTCTTATATGTAAATGAGAGAGTGACTGTGTTTCAGTAAAACTTTATTTGTAAAAACATTTGGCCCGCTGGCTTCAGTTTGCCAACTCCTGGTCTAGCGTAAGGATTATGAAACTCTGGAATTTAGATATTCTCTTTCTTCAATATCATCTGTGTCCGTTAACCTTTTTGATAGTAATTTGTTAAATTCATACAGCTAAACCTGGGGGTTTTTTGGGCGTTTTTGGTATCTTTCCTCCTGAATTAGTTTTGAAAATCCTTATTTTGCTAAAACATTATACTTTTGTATGCACTCTCAACAAGATTTCTCTTAACTTCTGTCTCTCTTCCTGCATTAATTTTACTATTTAATATAATGCTGTTTTAAGTTCTAATTATTTCATATAGCTCTCTTTCACTTTTTAAAACTTCTATATTTTAAAATCCCATGTAAGTTTTGGGATTAGCTTATCAAGTTCCTAAAAAATCATGTTTGAATTTTGATAGGGATTACATTGGTCAATGAATTGGTTAAAAACTAACATTTTTACAATATTGAGTCTCACCATTCTTGAACAGAGTGTATCTTTTTATTCAGGCTTTGTTTATGTTCTATAGTAAAGTTTTATAGTTATCTTCATAAAGATCTTACACATTTTGTTTTATACCACTTCAGTGTTTATGTTGCTTTTTTCTATTAGTTTCTTAAACTGGCTATTTTGGAGGTGGAAAAAAACTATTGATTTTTGTGTTGACCTTGTATGTGGTCCAGTTGCCAAGATTTATTTTTCTATTGATTGCCTCTGATTTTCTAGGTAAATAATCATGTTGTTTATGAATTATGAAATCTTACCTGTTCCTTTCCAATATTTATACTTCTCTATATTTTTTCTTATTGTAATACCAAAATCAGGTATTGGGATGTGGGATATTAACAGGTAAAACCAAGCTCCTTGTTTTTGTTTTCCTTTACTGAATACATAATATTTTACCATTACATATAAAATTTTCTCTTAAGTTTCTGGTATATACTCTTTATATGAATTTTGTCTTGTAATAAGTGTTTTAGGCTCATGGCCAGATGGTTTTATCACAGCTACTCAACTGTGGCCTTGTAGTGGAAAAATAGTCTTATATGTAAATGAGAGAGTGACTGTGTTTCAGTAAAACTTTATTTGTAAAAACATTTGGCCCGCTGGCTTCAGTTTGCCAACTCCTGGTCTAGCGTAAGGATTATGAAACTCTGGAATTTAGATATTCTCTTTCTTCAATATCATCTGTGTCCGTTAACCTTTTTGATAGTAATTTGTTAAATTCATACAGCTAAACCTGGGGGTTTTTTGGGCGTTTTTGGTATCTTTCCTCCTGAATTAGTTTTGAAAATCCTTATTTTGCTAAAACATTATACTTGTATTAATGTATGCACTCTCAACAAGAACCATATTGTGAAAATTGGTTTGGGCTAGACGGGAGGGCAAGAAAAAAATCTTAGAAATTGCAATGGTTTGTGGCCCTTCAAAGCTGAGTACACCTAACAGAATCTTACTCCTTAACATTTAATTTCAAGGGTAGGTTATCGATTAGGGAGGCCTCCTTAGGGACATGATACTGAGAAAATGGTAAGGCATTCAGATTTCGTGCTGTTTCCTGAATGTAATGGGGACTGCCTGGTAATATTCGTAAAGGTTGCCGTAGTGTATGTTTCTGAGGTTGCATAGTTTCTTACTGCTGTGTGTCCTGTTTTCTCTAGCTCTTCTCGGTTACACTAGCTAGAGACTCGCCTACCCAACCCCTTCAAAGAAGCTCTTGGGCTAGTTTTCCAATTCAGGTTGTTCCCAAATTCATCTGTTTTTATCTTTTATCTTCATTTTGGTTGCTCTTTGCTTTCTGATAAGTTCTGTAACGTGTGCGTGCTCAGTTGTGTCTGACTCTTTTCGACCCCCTATAGGCTCGGCTGTAGTCTGCCAGGCTCCTCTGTCCATGAGATTCCCAGGCAAAAGCACTGCAATGGGTCGCCACTTCCTTCTCCTGGTGATCTTCCCGACCCAGGCATCCAACCTGCACCTTCTGCATTGACAGGTGCATTCTTTACCATCTGAGCCAATGAAACCCACTATCCCAAATTGAATGATGAAATTGTTTTCTGCTTCTCTTCCCTGCCAGCTTTATGCTATGGCTTTTCTTTGATATAATTGGGTTATAAGTTCCCCCCCATTTTTTGGTATCATTGTTCTTGCTTAAATTGTTTTCCAGAAACTTTAATAATTGCTTCTTTAGCTTCTGGTTTGGGAAATGATTTAGTCTTTGAGGAGAATTTACAATATTTCTTTTCCTTATTTAGCTATTTTTGTTTTATATTTTTGTCATGAATTTTTTATTACATTATCTTCAGAGAATGTGATCTCTGTAATTTATGTTCTTTTCAATTGAGGCTTAGTTTATGGCATAATATGTAATCAAATTTTATAAATGTTCTGTGATGATAAGAGGATTTTTGAAGTCTATCACAGTGATCATTAGTTTAGGGCGCTTTCAGCTATAGGTAATAGAAAAATAGCTGAAAATGGCTTACGCAGGAAGGAGATTGATTATCTACACAATAAGAAGTCCTGAAGTCGAGTAATTCAGGTAATTTGTAAGTGGGGGCTTCTGTAGATCATCAGAACCTAAGTTCCTTTCATTTTCCATCCTCCCCTTCTCAGCTTGGGCTTATCCTCCTAGGCTGGTTCTCCCCCTGGTTTCAGGATGGCTCTCGCAGATAATGACCAGATAAAGAATAAATGCCTTCATTTTAGTGTGTGTGTGTGTGTGCGTGTAAGACCTTCCCAGAAACTTCCTGTAGATCCAACAAGCTCCGCATGACCAGAATTGACTTATAGGCCCAGATTCCTGAAGCAGTCATTGAAGACCACCGTGGGTAGTAAGCACAATAATAATTTGTCGCTTGAAGGTGAGTCAGAGTTGGAGGCACAAAAGGGACAGTTGCCTTTCCCAAAGAACATCAACCCTGAGCCAGAGTGAAGAAAATTCAGGGTTCTGGGAGTAAGTTTAAAGGCTGGGGAGCAGCAGGTGCAGAAACAAGCATTGCTGTTGACACAGTGGAATACTTCAACTATACAGATGACACAAGCAATCCAGACACTTCATTTGGAATATTCATTTTTCAGGTATAACTTAACGAGCATCTTTTTGGCTATCAATAATTCAGTTTATCATGGGAAGTCTGATGTGATTTTTGTCTTTAATAAGTAATGGCTGCCCCCTGAAAAAATGATGACTATAAAATTCTCTATTATCATGAGTGTCAGATATATATAGATTTTGCTATTTTGTTTATCATGAAGAATCTTAGGGTTTTGAGCAGACATTGTGTTTTCTTTATGGTTCATCCAGCAGTGAGCAGTGTATTTCCAGAAACTAATTATTAGTAATAATAAAATGTGCATATCTGGAGATAGATGGAAAGGTAACTCAAGATGTGATTAGCTACCTAGCTTGTTTTTATTAAAAAATGTTATTTTTTCCTGCATATTTGTAATCCAGGGAGAGTGTCTAATATGAAAAATAGGTTTATTTTAAGACAGCATATAAAAAATAATTGGTTTAACAGCATTGTGTGAATACAGATGAGATAGCCCTATTAAAATTTGGTCACAAAGTATATATGGTAATAGCTGAAAATGGCTTACGCAGGAAGGAGATTGATTATCTACACAATAAGAAGTCCTGAAGTCGAGTAATTCAGGTAATTTGTAAGTGGGGGCTTCTGTAGATCATCAGAACCTAAGTTCCTTTCATTTTCCATCCTCCCCTTCTCAGCTTGGGCTTATCCTCCTAGGCTGGTTCTCCCCCTGGTTTCAGGATGGCTCTCGCAGATAATGACCAGATAAAGAATAAATGCCTTCATTTTAGTGTGTGTGTGTGTGTGTGCGTGTAAGACCTTCCCAGAAACTTCCTGTAGATCCAACAAGCTCCGCATGACCAGAATTGACTTATAGGCCCAGATTCCTGAAGCAGTCATTGAAGACCACCGTGGGTAGTAAGCACAATAATAATTTGTCGCTTGAAGGTGAGTCAGAGTTGGAGGCACAAAAGGGACAGTTGCCTTTCCCAAAGAACATCAACCCTGAGCCAGAGTGAAGAAAATTCAGGGTTCTGGGAGTAAGTTTAAAGGCTGGGGAGCAGCAGGTGCAGAAACAAGCATTGCTGTTGACACAGTGGAATACTTCAACTATACAGATGACACAAGCAATCCAGACACTTCATTTGGAATATTCATTTTTCAGGTATAACTTAACGAGCATCTTTTTGGCTATCAATAATTCAGTTTATCATGGGAAGTCTGATGTGATTTTTGTCTTTAATAAGTAATGGCTGCCCCCTGAAAAAATGATGACTATAAAATTCTCTATTATCATGAGTGTCAGATATATATAGATTTTGCTATTTTGTTTATCATGAAGAATCTTAGGGTTTTGAGCAGACATTGTGTTTTCTTTATGGTTCATCCAGCAGTGAGCAGTGTATTTCCAGAAACTAATTATTAGTAATAATAAAATGTGCATATCTGGAGATAGATGGAAAGGTAACTCAAGATGTGATTAGCTACCTAGCTTGTTTTTATTAAAAAATGTTATTTTTTCCTGCATATTTGTAATCCAGGGAGAGTGTCTAATATGAAAAATAGGTTTATTTTAAGACAGCATATAAAAAATAATTGGTTTAACAGCATTGTGTGAATACAGATGAGATAGCCCTATTAAAATTTGGTCACAAAGTATATATGGTAATACAGCAAGATTCATGCCAACTAATTACTAGTTCAAGTTTGTGGTAAAGTGCTGAATTAATGTGAGGTTGTGGTGTCACTAAGAGTCCTGTCATAAAGAAAAGAAAAGATGTTGCCAGTTACACGTCAAGTAGTCAAAGGTTAATATACTTGAATAACTAATTGTCAGGATGAACTTTTTTTTTAATCTCCCTTGTGCTTACTGGTCTTTCGTTTGCTTTCTCTTTTGTTGAGAGAATACACTCAAAATGATATATTGTCGAGGGTATAGTGGAAAAACAAAAACAAACAAACAAACAAACAAACAAACAAAAAATGATATATTGTCACTTGTCTTCAAGGTTGATGTTTAACTGAAGCCAGTTAACTGAAAAGAAGTCCACCTTAAGTAAAATTATTTTAACTAATACATGTAAATTGTGACTGTTTAATCTGGTAGCTGCTAGGTTCTTTATGTTACATCTAAGTAATTTCATATGAATGATTGATTATTAAAGTCTTTTTATAGGAAAATAGGCATATTTTAGGTTACAGTCCTTGTTACTGATACTGTTCAGTTGCTAAGTCACGTCCAGCTCTTTGTGGCCCCGTGGACTGCAGCACGCCAGGCTACCCTGTCCTTTACTGTCTCCCGGAGTTCACTCAAATTCATGTCCATTGAGAGTCGGTGATGCCACCCAACCATCTCATTCTCTGTTCCCTTCCTTATCACAGATACCAATTAACAAAAGAGATATGAATTTCCAGGATTTATATTTCTTAACAGCTCTTTCAAGATTGTTTTGTTACTCTTGGGGAAGGTGTATGAATTCTGGTCTAGATATCATATCTGGCATAGAGTAAGTTTATTGACTCATTCAACAGTATTTATGGAATCTCTGTGGTTGCCAGTCATTCACGTGTTCTGTATGTCACTTTAAAGATTGCTCTTCCTTATGTTTCTTTGGAGACCTTATTCTGTGATAAGAGTTTACCATGGGGCTTCCCCCAGTGGTCCAGTGGGTAAGGACACCACCTTGCTGTGCAAGAGGCGCCGGTTCGATCCCTGGCCTGGGAAGATCCCACATGCCGCGGAGCAGCTGGACTGATGTGTCCAATTACTGAGCCAGAGCTCTGGAGCTCATGCGCCCAGAGCCAGTGCTCTGCGATGACAGAGGCCACCGCGATGGGAGACCCACAGGAGCCAAAGTACAAAGACGGATGAAAATAGAGAAATGAAAGACCAATAGAAGTGGCCCGCCCGTCCCCTCCCTCCCCATCCCACCCCCCAAAAAGATAAATAATAATAAAAAAAAGAGTTTACCATGTAGGAAGTTTGGGCTTCTTGTCACCTCCACTTAACGCTGTCAGGAGTACGATTCCGTGTGGACACCAGAGTGAAGTCCTGCCTACTCCCACACTCAGCCACTGGGTGTGGCTGGGGAGGGGGAGCTCTGCCTGAGCCCGCACCCCTGACTTGGATAGCCTGTGAGCGCTCCCTCTTCTGTCAACTTCAGGATATTCCAGAGACCCTTGCTCCCTGCCATTCTGGGGACAGTCTCCCAGATTTTTTGCAAGGCAAGGAGTTTCCTTCATGCTTTGATGAAGTGCATTCTCCCTTATTTCTTGGGGCATTCTTGGGCCTCCAGGAGGAAAACAAGGAGAGTAGTGGAATCCTCCAGTCCCTCGCTCCCAGAGGCAGACTTTTCTTCTCTTTGGCGTTCACTTCCGTGTAGCCTTCATCCTGGGGCCTCACGTTGCACGTGGGTGAGTAGCCAGCACCACCAGGTTGATCAGCTTCCTCACACCTGTCCTCTGTGCCTGCTCATTGTCAGACTCACGTTACCCCACTTCACAGACTGCAAGAGAGAAAGGACAAGGATCTTGTTGGAGTTGCCTCATCGACGTTCAAGCGTACGCTCCTGGAACTTCATTTTACAGGTGTATGTAGCCTTTGGTGAGCAGAATGTGTCCCTGGTTGCTCCGGGGCCCACCTTGGCTTCAGTCACACTGACACCGCTTAGTGAGATGGCGGAAGGCAGGGCAGGTGTCTTCACATCATAATACTGCTGTGTGGAGCGCTGGATGAGACCCGTCAGAGCCTCTGAGGGTGGAGCCCGGGCCATGAGGATTTTGAAAGTGTCCAGATGATTTCAGCACACAGCCAAATATGGAAACCACTGGTTTAAAGCTTTGAATAATGCGGTCGTTGTCATTTTAATGGTAGATGTTACTGAAAAATGTTGGAGTATCTATAAAATGAATTAAAGATTAAAAATTCTTTTTCCCCTCCTTCATAAACCGTTGGATAGAAGTCTTCTATAGAATTATCTAATTTGACCTGATGAGAAAAATAAACATATAGCTGTACCTCTCCTGAAGTCTTTTTGCGGCAACTAATTAAGGCAATAATTAGTAATAATTAGGCATTCTTACCTGAGGTAGAACTTTAGATATTGTCTCATTGTTCCATGGAAAGTTACCTGAGTGTGATGACTTTTTAAATGGATCAGAGCAATAAATCCAACATTGTTTGTAAGCCAATGGCTTTCTCTCACTGCCAACAGTTCTATAATCCAACTCTAAAGTAGCTGTTTAAAGATTTCTTGCTCTTGAACCGAAGTTAGATTTGAGAATTAGAAACAGTAATTAGTACAGATAAAAGTGTCCTTTCGAGCACCACTTATTTGATGGAGTGAGTGCAGGTCCTCATATAAAACATTATAGGCATTTTAAGCCTTCTATTGATGTGGAACACATTATAGGCATTTAAAACCCTCTATCCATTACCTTTTATTCCATTTTACATGACTCCTGTTGGTTTCTGGATGTGACTCAAGGTGTTGGTTATATTTCAAAGCCAAATGTGATTTGAACGTTTGGCAGGGTAACCCTTCCATTTCCTATAATAGATGCTTTTTAGGAACTTAGACCATGAAAAACCATAATAACTGAGCATTTCTAAAAGTCTTCTCTGTTCGTCTCAGACTTTCTTCTTTGCTCAGATTTATTATGTGTGAGGGCAGATGTGTGAGTTAAAGAGTAATGTCTCTAATTAGAGAGCTGGTGTCTGACAGATGTCTGTGAAATTGGGTGATCTTACCAGAGGAGTGGGTGGATAGTCGGCAGGCCCTGCGTGACTCTGCATCAGGGTTTGCCCTCCTCAACAATGGCCAACTTCATCCCCTATCTCAGCAGCTCACATTTAACAACTGTCCTTGTTGCTTTCCAGTTGACGGATGCTTTGTTTGTTACATAACATCTTGACATCCTATCAAGACTGTAATTATAAAACAGAGTCCCAGCTCGTTGACAACAGAGGCAGACAGACAGATGCAGCTGTTCAGCTCGCTCTTCTTGATAGAACATAGAACTTCATTCAGCCTTTAGCTGCCTAATGAATACAATTTTTATATTTTACATGAGTCGAGAAAACACTGGGAATTTAATTGAGAGTCAGATAATTAGTTTGTGCATGAACTGTGTTCCAAGAGGTTTAAATACATGTCTGTCTGTCTACTCGACATCAATTTATCCATCCTTGACATTGCCTGAGAGTGAAAACTCTGCCTGAGAGTGGAAACTCTACCTGAGCTTTTTTTTTTTTTTTTAAATTTTCGCCTCTTTTATTGGTTTTGTATTTATTTTCATTCATCTTTATTCTTTGGCGTGTGTGGGCCTCCCATTGCTGTGGCCTCTCGTTGCACAGCACCAGCTCTGGGCGCATGTGCTCCAGAGCGCTGGCTCGCAATTGGACACACCAACCCAGCTGCTCCACGGCCTGTGGGTTTTTCCCGGGCCAGGGATTGAACCGGTGTCCCTTGCACTGCAAGGCGGACTCTTTACCCACTGGACTACCAGGGAAGTCCTCTACCTGACCTTTTAGTGTTTTTAAGTCTAGAGCTCTGGTCATTCAGTTATTGTAATAATCATTTTAATGGTGCGTATGGATATTTTCTCTCAAGAAAATTAAAAATATTTATTCTGGTGTAGTTTGCCATTCTCACTACAGAATATTATCTCCTTTATTTCTAATTTATACATACGTACAAGGACACACCTGTCCAGATAAAGTAGCCCTAATCAAGAAATTTGCTTTTTTTGAGATACTTCTTTTATTTAACTGAAGGAAAGGAGAGTTCTAGGAAGAGTTTATGAATCCTGTCTTTCAGAGTCAGGGCTTTCCAGTTTCAGTTTCTGTCTTGCACAGTTGAAAGAATTATTCTCATGCTCACAAATACTGCAGTTGGGTATCCTTTCTCACTTATGTATAGCCTCTGACTTGTGGAGCTTTGGATTTGCTTTAGTGGGTCTGTCTGAATCTATCTGTACGTGGAATGACCAGACCGAATGGGCACCAAAGTTCCATTACAAATTCTTCATCCAGCCTTCTGATTTGAATGGGAAACATTAATTCGAGCAGCTCGTAAGTCCTCAAATGTTTCACTGGTTTGATACAGGCAGAGCAGGCGGAAGAATAAGCTCCAGTATAGATTCTTCATTGAAAGAGTCCATTTCAGCATCATCTTTAGGTTTTGGAAAGCTGAGTATTTTACTAACTTTTATCCCATTTATTTAGAGTTCAGATATATTTCAAGGACCTAGAGAAAGCAAACGCCTCCTTCTCCCCTCAGCATTCAAAATAGCTATTATAAAATCATTTTTTCTTACTACTTAAGGAAAGCTTTATGCTTTTCTACCTTGAATCAGTGTACTTACCTTGTATACGATTTTAACAAGCTTTGTTATGTTACTCTGTTCCAGATTAAAGATGGTAATTTGAGGGGAATTGATGAGTCAGTGCTAGATAACAGTGAAAAATGATGGGGGAATCACATTTGGAAGAGAAGGGAAGAATTACAGTAGCCTGGGGACGTTTAGGGTGTGTTAAATGACTCTGAGCCAGTGATGACTTCTGAAGGTATCATAATATTATGCCACAGTAAGAAGATTAATGTTAGAAATTACAAATTTATGAAAAAGGTTATGTTTTATATAGTTTATTAAAGAAGATCAAATGTATTGGGAAAACCACCAAAACCATTAAAAATTTAACCTAATGTTTAAAACATTAAGAGCGAATGTACATGACATTCACTTATTTGGATTACCTTGTTCACTGATGATGCTGCATAATTCAGAGATTACTCCATATACTTTATTTGGAAAACATTTATCATGTGCAGAAAGTGATGTGGGGATTTCTTCTCTCACCGGGTGCCCACTTCTTGGTCCCTTGGTTTCACGTGTCTGTCTCCTTCTGCACCCCATCCTCTTCCAGCCATTGTTCCTTATTGGTTAATGTTTAACAATGTTTTTCTCCCTTGTGAGAACCTGAAACCTCATGTCACTCAAACACATCTGTGCAGAGAGAGAGACTAATAGTAGCACATATGGAGAAAACACCTTACAGACCAGAGGGAGAGGAAAACTTGGGACGGAGAGAACAGCTCGAGTGGAGAGCCTGGGGACACACCCAGGAGGGTCTTCGGGGATAGTTTGTTCCTGTTGAACTGCGTACATTTTACCCTTCCTTGTTAACTGTAAGAATTAACCCATCCGTTCTGGACAGGGAGGCAGGCTCCCTGGTGTTGGTCCTTTGCACTGCCTGTTAGAAGTTGACATGACTGTGACAAATGCCATCGTTTTACTTACTCAGCAAGGGTATTCTAAAACAAAGAACTCGCTCCGCTGTCTCTACTTATGAACTCTTTGGATGGGCAAAAGGACTTCCCCAGATTCCAAATCTGTAATAAAGGTATTAAGAAAAAAACCTTCTTGATGTCTCCCTGAAGTGCTACTACTCAGCGTGACTTGGTTAATGGGCACTCCACCTTCTGCCTCTCAAGTCTGAAGCTTTAACATAATCTCAGCACCCGACGCCTGTCTTACTGGCTGAAGCCTGTTGATTGAAACATTGTTTTCCTCAGAACCATCTTCTCCCTGAGACCTTTCTTTCCTCTGTGTCCTTAGTTCAAGCCAACAGCTGGACTAGGTAACAGTTCTAAATGTTTTCCCTTTGTTTGGGTTTTCTCCAGTGTCAATGGAACTGTTCCCTTTAAAATGACAGCAACGGTGTCATGCTTCCCACAGGGATCTCTGCTGGCTCCTCAGTCGTCTTGGCTCCTGCGTCCATCTGCCACTTTAGCTCCCTCTGCCTCTTTCTCCCCACGCACCTCACCTTGGTCTCCCCAGTGGACTGTGTCCCGCTACAGATCAGGGCATTGGCGCATTCTGCTTTCATGGTCTGGATCTCTTAAAATACAGAAGCCAAGGGAAGGATAGACCCCTGTCTCTTGAGGTTATTCTGGTGTTGATCTAGGAAGCACAGAATTTCAATGAATATATTCCAGGCATAGTTTCTACATAAAACATATTTATCATATTTTCACAGTGGACTATTAGTGTAAAGATCAGATAAGACCTTAACTGTAAAGTTATTGATGAACATCTCCCAAGGAATAGAAGCCATATCAAGTAGTGGTTAAGAGCGTGGACTCTGGAGGGACCTGGCTTGGTCTTGAATTGCTGCTCTAGAGTAAGTAGTGGGGTGACCATACCTTCTGGGTCACCCTGTCTTCAGCACTGAAGTGGGCTGGTGTGGTGCTGGTCTCACAGGGTTGCTGCAGGAGCAAACAGGTCATCACTGAAGGGGGTGAGGCTCTGAATATCTGAAGCGTCAAGGGTAACGCCTAGTCTTGTGCTGAGTGTTTTAGCTGTGGTCGTTACTGTTATCTTGGGTGCAACTGTGTTGGTAATTCCCACAGTTTAGTTATGTGATTCTAAATTAAACCATTCCTTTTTCAAACATAGACACATAAACATATATACTTTCTTAAAGTTCCTGTAATTCGTCAGGGTATCAAATCCCATTTTTTAAAAATGTTGGCCTCTTTTTTTCTAATTTTGGCCTCTTTTATTCATTTTTTATGTATTTGTTTTTCATCCATCTTTATTCTTCAGCCTGTGTGGGCCTCCCATTGCAGTGACCTCTCATTACTGAGCACCGGCTCTGGGCACATGCTGTCCAGAGTGCCGGCTCTTGATTGGACACACTGGTCTAGCTGCTCCATAACATATGGGCTCTTCCCAGGCTAGGGATTGAAGGGCAGAGTCTTTGCCCACTGGACCACCGGGGAAACCCGAGCCTCATTTTTGACATTGTATTTTCAGCATTCTACATCTAAGAAGAAAGAAATTCTCTTAACAACTTTACTATTTTCTTCCTAATCATAATACATGCTGGCTCCTCAGTCGTCTTGGCTCCTGCGTCCATCTCCCTTAGCTCCTCTGCCTCTTTCTCCCCACGCACCTCACCTTGGTCTCCCCAGTGGACTGTGTCCCGCTACAGATCAGGGCATTGGCGCATTCTGCTTTCATGGTCTGGATCTCTTAAAATACAGAAGCCAAGGGAAGGATAGACCCCTGTCTCTTGAGGTTATTCTGGTGTTGATCTAGGAAGCACAGAATTTCAATGAATATATTCCAGGCATAGTTTCTACATAAAACATATTTATCATATTTTCACAGTGGACTATTAGTGTAAAGATCAGATAAGACCTTAACTGTAAAGTTATTGATGAACATCTCCCAAGGAATAGAAGCCATATCAAGTAGTGGTTAAGAGCGTGGACTCTGGAGGGACCTGGCTTGGTCTTGAATTGCTGCTCTAGAGTAAGTAGTGGGGTGACCATACCTTCTGGGTCACCCTGTCTTCAGCACTGAAGTGGGCTGGTGTGGTGCTGGTCTCACAGGGTTGCTGCAGGAGCAAACAGGTCATCACTGAAGGGGGTGAGGCTCTGAATATCTGAAGCGTCAAGGGTAACGCCTAGTCTTGTGCTGAGTGTTTTAGCTGTGGTCGTTACTGTTATCTTGGGTGCAACTGTGTTGGTAATTCCCACAGTTTAGTTATGTGATTCTAAATTAAACCATTCCTTTTTCAAACATAGACACATAAACATATATACTTTCTTAAAGTTCCTGTAATTCGTCAGGGTATCAAATCCCATTTTTTAAAAATGTTGGCCTCTTTTTTTCTAATTTTGGCCTCTTTTATTCATTTTTTATGTATTTGTTTTTCATCCATCTTTATTCTTCAGCCTGTGTGGGCCTCCCATTGCAGTGACCTCTCATTACTGAGCACCGGCTCTGGGCACATGCTGTCCAGAGTGCCGGCTCTTGATTGGACACACTGGTCTAGCTGCTCCATAACATATGGGCTCTTCCCAGGCTAGGGATTGAAGGGCAGAGTCTTTGCCCACTGGACCACCGGGGAAACCCGAGCCTCATTTTTGACATTGTATTTTCAGCATTCTACATCTAAGAAGAAAGAAATTCTCTTAACAACTTTAACTTATTTTGCTTCCTAATCATAATACATAGGGAAAGCAATACTGTTTTGCACTAACCAATGAATTAACTGAAGCAAGTTGCATGGTGAGGGTGAAAATGTTAGAGGGGGAGGATTCAGATCAGGTATACTACATTGGTTTATGCTCAGTTTCAAAACAGTACATTTTCGCATATTGAATTTCTCTGTTTTATGAAAGAATGTCTGTGCTCTGAATATTTTGCCTTTCAATTCAGTTTCATTTGTTCCATTCTGAAAGTGTGAAGAATGGGCCAGTGGTTAATTCATTTAGTGTAGGGAAGGTATACAAATTCAAGCTAAATTTGGCTAATTTCTTTGACAGGATGGAAGATAAAAATCCTTTTACCTTCCACAGTTAGGTTAGTGGTACATGACCAGACTTCTCTTCAGAGGTCACCTGATTTCACTGTGGCTGTGAAGCAGCCACAGGATGTGTCCCCATATTTGTATTTCTGTCCCTTTATGTTTTCAGCACAGAAAAATTAAATAATTACTGTTACTGGTCATGCCATTTTTCCAGTGAAAAATGCCCACAACAAATACGTGAGCATTGAAATCATACTAGATAAGAATTATTAACAGAGATGACAGTGCATATTCCTAAGGCTTTATTTTCATCTATGACTTTAAAAAGAGAGACCCTGGAAAATGCTCCTATAAGCACATTGCCTCTACCTGAGCCCAGTGGTTAACTCTCTTATTTTTCAGATTGTTTTGCCCTGAAGATAGGCATCCCCAGGGCGGAAATCGTGAAATAGAAATGCACACAAGGGAACAGGGGCTACAGATTTGTGTGAATAAATATAGTATTTGTGGGAAATGTCAAGCTCCCTACTCTTTTTTACATTTTATTTTTTGATAGAGGATGTTTATCACTCTTTTCGTAGCTCTCTGCTCCAGACATCATTATGCCTTTATTATGAGGGTGCTGTGGCTTTCCAGTCATTGCTATTCCAGAGCGAGTTTCTGAAGCCACAGGAGTGAGATGATTTTGTAAATTGCAGTCTAATACCACATATGATCTTGTCTCAACCTGTAGCCCATGCATCCTCACAGAAGTAACGTTTAATTATGGTAATATCCTTCCTGATATCAGACACAGTATGGCGCCTGTTAAGATTATATTGTTTGTCGTAAGATGGAGTAAAAAATGGTTTAAAAATGAAGGAATGATATCACCTCCCTTGATAAACCCCTCAGATGCTATTAAAACTGTGGAGAGCTTTCGCTTTGGTTCCCTTTCTGGACTCCCCAAACAAAAATGCAAACAGTAATTTGACAGGCAACCACTGTCACAGACTGAAACCGCATCTCGTCCCCTCCCCTGCACATCTTAATCCCTGGTGGACTGTGCTCAGATGGACGAGCTGTGAGGTCAGGAAGTTCTGCAGGCGACACTTCTCCCCAAGTCTCCCACTGACAGATGCAGTGACCTTCTCACGGAGACAGCTCTATCCAGTTTGACAGTCCAGCCATCTGGTTTATATCGATCATGATTGATTTAAAGAAACCAGCTTTCTGAACATTGCTCATTTAAAACCCTAAGGCTACATTGGCCTACATTTTAATTCAAAGTTTTAGGTCATTATTCTTGAAACTTGTTTTGGACTGATATGTAAAATTAAGGCTGCATTTCTTGTCCGTGTGAGCTTTGGGGGTGAAGAAAACTCGTGGCCTACCTTGAAAAATGTCAGCTTTTATGAAGAATGGTTTATACTCTACAGACTATGTGTGACTGTGTACTCATAGTATAAATTTATGTCTCTTTTTAGGTATTGCAGGAGCTGAATACGTAGGTGGACTTTGCCCTTAGGATTGGCTTCCTTATTTACCAGCTTTCTAGATTTGAGCTAGCCCCTACTTAACCTCTCCATGTCTTGAGTGCGTAAAATGGGATGATGATGGTACCCACTTCGTTGTATTGTTTGGAGAGTTAACTGAAATTAGCCTACCGCCCAGTGCATTGTGAGAAGGAAGGTTCGCTTTCCTCCTGACTGCCATTACCAGCTGCTCCTGACCGCCCTCACTGTTCACCTTCTAGAGCCTCGCTCCTCTGTAGGCCTCTAAAGCCCACCTCTCGCCTTGTTTCCTCAGTGCCGCTGAGACGGTGCCTCAGTCCTTCAGCTGCTTTCCGTCTGCCTGTCTGTCAGTGCCAGGATTGCTCCTGTAAGCTTTACCTCTTGTTTACAGTCTCTGCAGATAATCTAACCACAGACAAAACTTTAGCTGTGGCTTGTCTGGATGCTGGGTGGCTTCCATATGGTTATCCCCAGCCCCGATCTCTCTGGGCCCCCTTGAAAGGCACTTCTTAGCCTGCTTACCTGGCACATCTGGGACTCTATGGCTGTAATAGCAGGTGAAGATCAATTGGGAATGAATAGCATTGATTTGAGCCAGCTCTTATTGGTTAATTAAGAATATGTGGAAATCCAAAGTCTAATGACGATTAAAACAAAGTGTTTCATGCTTTGTTTTTTAAATCTGATGCTGCATGTCACACCATAAAACAAGTAAATTGGGGTCAGGTGTTCCATTTCTACAGTTCCTGGTTAGGATGGTGCCTCTACATCTGGTTTATATCGATCATGATTGATTTAAAGAAACCAGCTTTCTGAACATTGCTCATTTAAAACCCTAAGGCTACATTGGCCTACATTTTAATTCAAAGTTTTAGGTCATTATTCTTGAAACTTGTTTTGGACTGATATGTAAAATTAAGGCTGCATTTCTTGTCCGTGTGAGCTTTGGGGGTGAAGAAAACTCGTGGCCTACCTTGAAAAATGTCAGCTTTTATGAAGAATGGTTTATACTCTACAGACTATGTGTGACTGTGTACTCATAGTATAAATTTATGTCTCTTTTTAGGTATTGCAGGAGCTGAATACGTAGGTGGACTTTGCCCTTAGGATTGGCTTCCTTATTTACCAGCTTTCTAGATTTGAGCTAGCCCCTACTTAACCTCTCCATGTCTTGAGTGCGTAAAATGGGATGATGATGGTACCCACTTCGTTGTATTGTTTGGAGAGTTAACTGAAATTAGCCTACCGCCCAGTGCATTGTGAGAAGGAAGGTTCGCTTTCCTCCTGACTGCCATTACCAGCTGCTCCTGACCGCCCTCACTGTTCACCTTCTAGAGCCTCGCTCCTCTGTAGGCCTCTAAAGCCCACCTCTCGCCTTGTTTCCTCAGTGCCGCTGAGACGGTGCCTCAGTCCTTCAGCTGCTTTTCCGTCTGCCTGTCTGTCAGTGCCAGGATTGCTCCTGTAAGCTTTACCTCTTGTTTACAGTCTCTGCAGATAATCTAACCACAGACAAAACTTTAGCTGTGGCTTGTCTGGATGCTGGGTGGCTTCCATATGGTTATCCCCAGCCCCGATCTCTCTGGGCCCCCTTGAAAGGCACTTCTTAGCCTGCTTACCTGGCACATCTGGGACTCTATGGCTGTAATAGCAGGTGAAGATCAATTGGGAATGAATAGCATTGATTTGAGCCAGCTCTTATTGGTTAATTAAGAATATGTGGAAATCCAAAGTCTAATGACGATTAAAACAAAGTGTTTCATGCTTTGTTTTTTAAATCTGATGCTGCATGTCACACCATAAAACAAGTAAATTGGGGTCAGGTGTTCCATTTCTACAGTTCCTGGTTAGGATGGTGCCTCTACAGTTTGTTTTGGAAAACTTGATTTTCTGAATGGCTGAAGTGGTACCAGCATGGTACTAGAGTGTTTCTTTAAGATGGAAATCTTTTCAAGTTTATTGTATGCCTGGGTTTGCTTTAACAATTAAGTCATATATACAGCATTAACTCAGATAAATGCTTTGTCTAGCTGTTTATTGTTTTTCACATTGTAATTTTTAATAAGTATTTCATTGTGTTTGTAACTCTCTGCTGGAGGCATCACTGCACCTTTATCAGGAAAGTGCCTCCGGTCTCTAACTTTTCAGTCATTTTAATAAAGCACTAATTTTTAAAAATGGGGTTTATTAACCAGTTATTCTTTAATGTCTTAGTTTTGTTCTGGTTTAATTTTTTATTAGGAGATGTATACTGTGTGGGGAAGAATGTATATAAGGTGTACTATGGTTTAAGGAATAATAGTGAATGAGCACTCACGTGGTCAAGGTCCAGGTTAAGCAGAGAATGTTATCTGTGTCTAGGAGCCCCCTTGTGGAGTCATTCCCTGTGTTTCCCTTTCCTTCACCCCCAGGGCTAAACCCAAGGTGTTTCCTTGCTCTTCCTTTACAGGTTAACCACCATATCATTCTTTAGTATAAAACAGTTTGTTGTTTTGAACAACTGAGTGACTTTGGTACATCTAGGTTTGTAAAGGAAGAGTGATGTTGCCGCTGTGTTTCTCCATAATTCGAGAAACTGAACTGAGTCTCTGGATCATAGCTGGGCTTCATTTTTCCTGGAATTTACAAAGCCCCTTCTGGGGAAGATATTGCTCAAGATCATGAATGAGTTCTGAGAAACATTAGGTTTACCATAATCAGAAAACCTGGCAGGGCTGTTGTATAAGTCATGTGTCAGATGCCTGGCAGAAAAATGCAGGACGGAGTACGTCCTTCTCTGTTTTCTGTTTCTGAGTCCCCTGTGGCCACCAGAGCTCTCCAGAGAAGAGGCAAGTGGTCATCATAGAGTGAGAGAAAGTCCTCAGTGGATAAAGACTTCAGGGTAGGACTGGGTGTTGGTGGGGAACTGAATGAGCCAAAGGACAGGCGAGAGCCCGGGTCAAACTCACCTGGCCTTCGATATTCAGGCTGTGTGTGTGACTCGATCAGTAGTGTCTGACTGTTTGCAGCCCCATGGACTGGAGCCCGCCAGGCCCCTCTGTCCATGGGATTCTTTAAGTGAATTTAATTTTTGTATGCCTGGGTTTGCTTTAACAATTAAGTCATATATACAGCATTAACTCAGATAAATGCTTTGTCTAGCTGTTTATTGTTTTTCACATTGTAATTTTTAATAAGTATTTCATTGTGTTTGTAACTCTCTGCTGGAGGCATCACTGCACCTTTATCAGGAAAGTGCCTCCGGTCTCTAACTTTTCAGTCATTTTAATAAAGCACTAATTTTTAAAAATGGGGTTTATTAACCAGTTATTCTTTAATGTCTTAGTTTTGTTCTGGTTTAATTTTTTATTAGGAGATGTATACTGTGTGGGGAAGAATGTATATAAGGTGTACTATGGTTTAAGGAATAATAGTGAATGAGCACTCACGTGGTCAAGGTCCAGGTTAAGCAGAGAATGTTATCTGTGTCTAGGAGCCCCCTTGTGGAGTCATTCCCTGTGTTTCCCTTTCCTTCACCCCCAGGGCTAAACCCAAGGTGTTTCCTTGCTCTTCCTTTACAGGTTAACCACCATATCATTCTTTAGTATAAAACAGTTTGTTGTTTTGAACAACTGAGTGACTTTGGTACATCTAGGTTTGTAAAGGAAGAGTGATGTTGCCGCTGTGTTTCTCCATAATTCGAGAAACTGAACTGAGTCTCTGGATCATAGCTGGGCTTCATTTTTCCTGGAATTTACAAAGCCCCTTCTGGGGAAGATATTGCTCAAGATCATGAATGAGTTCTGAGAAACATTAGGTTTACCATAATCAGAAAACCTGGCAGGGCTGTTGTATAAGTCATGTGTCAGATGCCTGGCAGAAAAATGCAGGACGGAGTACGTCCTTCTCTGTTTTCTGTTTCTGAGTCCCCTGTGGCCACCAGAGCTCTCCAGAGAAGAGGCAAGTGGTCATCATAGAGTGAGAGAAAGTCCTCAGTGGATAAAGACTTCAGGGTAGGACTGGGTGTTGGTGGGGAACTGAATGAGCCAAAGGACAGGCGAGAGCCCGGGTCAAACTCACCTGGCCTTTCGATATTCAGGCTGTGTGTGTGTGACTCGATCAGTAGTGTCTGACTGTTTGCAGCCCCATGGACTGGAGCCCGCCAGGCCCCTCTGTCCATGGGATTCTCCAGGCAAGAGTACTGGAGTGGGTTGCCATGCCCTTGTCCCGAGGGTCTTTCCGACCAGGGATTGAACCTGGCACTCCCACATTGCTGGCAGATTCTTCCTGTCTGAGCCACCAGGGAAGCCCTACGTTCAGGTTGAAAGGTGGGTAAAACAGGCAGGGGAGGGATGGCATCAGTGGTGAGTGCGCTCATCCTGTGTCCCCTGAGTCACACTGCTGAAACTGGACTCACCCTCTTTGTCTCTCAGCTCTGGTCCTACGATCATTCTTCACTGTGTTTTGATGATTCCATTTGCTGCTTCTCTGTGCTCGACCTCCTGCTTCCTGAGTCCCGTATTTCCCTCTGTTTTAGATTATTTTCTTGTTTTGGTGGAACACATCCTTTTTTAAGATAAAGCTGCATGGGACATCACTTATCTTAAATGTTATTATTCTACCCTCATTTTTGATTGAAGAATGAGAATTCTTGGTTGGAGGTAATTTTTGTCAGCAACCTGAAAGTGCTGCGCCACTGTCTTCTAACCTCTAGTATTACAGTTGAGAAGTTACAAGTCATTTGGTTTCTTCATCTTCTGACGTGGGTTTCTCAGGCTATTTGTAAGAACTACTCTTTTTAGTTCTTTATCTTTGGCTGTGCTGGCTCTTCGTTGCTGTGCAGGCTTTTCTCTAGTTGCAATGAGTGGGGGCCGCTCTCTTGGGGTGCTCTGGCTTTGCACTGTGGTGGCCTCTCTTGCTGCGTCGCAAGGTCTCTAGAGTGCTCGGACTGGGGCAGCTGCCCCTCCCAGGCTCTGGCGCACAGGCTCCGTGGTTGTGGCCCGTGGGCCTAGCTGCTCTAGAGTCGTGTGGCGTCTCCCTGACTAGTATCCCCTCCAGTGGCTGCTGGATTCTTTACCACTGAGCCATCAGGGAAGCCCAGTAAGAACCACTCTTTCCCCAAGTGTTAGGAAATTTCACAATGATACGCCCAAGTGGAACCAGTTTTCTTCCATTCATCTGGATGCTCAGTACGTCCTTTAAACCCAGAAACTGATCTCCTTCTGTTTTAAGAAGTTTCCTTGAATAATTTCACTAATGATTTTCTCTCCATTTTGTTTCCTGTTCTTTCTTTCTGAGATCCTTGTTCTTTCTGTGCTACACTTCCTGGCTCTCTAATTCCTATCTTTTCTTTAATTTTGCATTTCTTTGACTTTTTGTACTGCTTTTGGGGAGATTTCTTAACTTCATTCTCTAACTCCTTTTCTCCCTGCTATCATATTGTTAATGTTTTAAGAGGTCTTTTTTCTTTTTGCTGTTCTTTTCCTTTTTATAGCATCCTGTTCTTATTGATTAGATGCAATATATATATATATTTCATATCTCTGAGAATTTCAGTGATAGATTATTTGAGAAGTTTTCTTCTTTCTGTATGATCTTTCCTTTCCAAAAGTTGCTTTTCTTTGTAATTGTTTTGATTTCTAACTTCTCTGTTGAAGCCTTTCCTTCGATGACTGTTAATCCTGTATATGTGTTTATAGTGCCAAATAGCAGACAGAGAAGCTGATGGAAAGTACTGAGCATGTGGGTGGCACATTTTAATGTGGAGTTTCACTGTAGGGTGATCTGCTCAAGCTCTTTTTTGGTCACTTTGACATTAGTATCTTTAGAGAGTTCCTGTTGAACTAATTAGATTCCCTGGAGGAGATTACTTCAGTCACTTACCTGGATCTTAGCTGTTGTTACTTTTTCTTCCTTTCTCTAATTTGCTATTTGCAATTTTCTATAAGCTAGCAGATGAGGGGGAAACCTGATTAGGATTGTTTGAAATTATAACAATTAAATCCTGAGTCACAGCCTAAGGGACTGGCCTGTGCATAAAATGCTTTTAATGTGTGGACTTTTTGGCATCTATTTTGGTGACCTAGAAACATGTTTTGTTTATTTTGTGTTCTTAGATGTATTCTGGAAACATGATGTATTCATGTAACAGAATCCTAAATAGATGAAGTATTGATGCAGATTGTTGTAAATTTTTTTTACCATTTCATTTGATCCAGAATGTGTACTTCTCTTGTTGATTATAAAATGATTTATTTATCAATTTGTTCTCTAATCTTCCTACCGAACTAAATACTACTGGTTCATAATTATCCTAATCTTCCTTTTATTTTTGTTGACGTTAAACAGTCATTTGAACTTTTTGTTAATTATAAACTACAAGTTCAGGCTTCTCTGGTGGTCCAGTAGATAAGAACACCACCTTGCAGTGCAAGGGGCGCCGGTTCGATCCCTGGCCTGGGAAGATCCCACGTGCGGTGGAGCGGCTGGACCGATGTGTCCAATGACTGATCCGGAGCTCTGGAGCTCTAGAGCGCATGCGCCCAGAGCGGGTGCTCTGCGACAACAGAGGCCACTGCGATGGGAGGCCCACACGGGCCAAAGAACAAAGATGGATGAAAATAAATAAATGAAAGACCAATAGAAGTGGCCTGTCTGCCCCCCTCCCTCCCCAACCCGCCCCCCCATAAGATAAAATTAAATTAAAAAAAACCCTACAAGTTCTCAAAAGTAATTGGAGACTATATTTGAGAAATATTTCTTATTTTTGATGTTCTCTAAGGTTCATATTGTAATTTCCTTTAGATTTACAAACATTTAGAAATTTATTCAGTGACACTTTAACTTATTCTTGCTTGTTGTTTTGCCCTTCCAGACCAGAGCTGTTTTTCTTTATGACTGTATATATTTTTATATAGCTGGGTTTCTAGTGATAGAAAATATAAATATAATTCCATATAAATAGTAATTCCATTTAATATAAATTCCATTTGTACATGAGCTTATTATCATTTGGTTACTATGAGTTAACCTATTAATGTTAAAATTATGGTTTATTAAGTCACTGCCTTTATAACTAAACTATGAAGTGAAAATTCTGATGTACACAAGGATAATTATTTGGATGTTGCTGCTTCAGAATTTTAAAATTCATTGTTTTAATAAAAGAATTTAATAAAATGTTCCATAAAATTGACAAATGAAAGGACCTTTTAGTACAAATCACCCGTGGGTTCTGATTTTCTGAGAGACTGAACAAATTGTTTATTTTTTCTGTAACATGCTTTTCCTGGCTATAAAACTGAGATGAAGATGTTAATCCTGATTCTATCAAATTATTGCAGTATTGTAAAGATTAATGAACTAATGTTTGTGAAATATTTTCTTCTTCTTAGAATTGGAATTACCTAAATAGATGATATTATCATTAATATTGTGTTCAGTACAGTGAACTAGATAATGATGCCATTGTATCAGCCAATGTTTTGGATTTCTTTTAATTAAAATTACAGGGAGATAGTGGCATGCTTCCTGCAATCTTGTCCTCCCTCTGCAAATGGCAAGTGAATATTAACATGAAATATTTAAATTCTACATAATTACAAGGTTCTGAAGAATTTATCAGCTCTAGGGAAAAATAGGGAGTAAGAAAATATTAATTAAAATTCAGGAATTCCAGCAATTGTATTTGTAAGATTTGGATTATTTGGCTGATGTTATTCATAATATTTCAATATATTCATTTCTCAGCCAGCAGTAATTGAATCTTGTCAAACCCAGTATACAGCAGTGAATAATCCACAAATTGATGAAAGAAAACAACTATTTTATGAAAGCATTAAAAAGAGTGAAATACTTAAGAATAAGTAGAAGTGCAAGACTAGTCTACTGAAAATTATAAAACATGGTTGAAAGAAATTAAAGAACATCTAAATAAACAGAAAGGCGTGACATGTTTATAGATCAGAAGACTTAATATTAAAGTGACATTATTTCCCAAAGTGCTCTACAGTTAAAACACAGTTCATACAGAAATCCCAGCTGGATCTTTCTGTCAGTGTTGCAGAATTCATAGGCTGATCCTAAAGTCACATAGAAATATAGAGGATTCCAAATAGCCAAGTAATATCGAAAAGTAAATGTTAGAGATTTGCACTTCTCAGTTTTAGACACTCCAAAGCTACGAAAAAAATCACCTTTTTGGGTTGCTGCTTCAGAATTTTAAAATTCATTGTTTTAATAAAAGAATTTAATAAAATGTTCCATAAAATTGACAAATGAAAGGACCTTTTAGTACAAATCACCCGTGGGTTCTGATTTTCTGAGAGACTGAACAAATTGTTTATTTTTCTGTAACATGCTTTTCCTGGCTATAAAACTGAGATGAAGATGTTAATCCTGATTCTATCAAATTATTGCAGTATTGTAAAGATTAATGAACTAATGTTTGTGAAATATTTTCTTCTTCTTAGAATTGGAATTACCTAAATAGATGATATTATCATTAATATTGTGTTCAGTACAGTGAACTAGATAATGATGCCATTGTATCAGCCAATGTTTTGGATTTCTTTTAATTAAAATTACAGGGAGATAGTGGCATGCTTCCTGCAATCTTGTCCTCCCTCTGCAAATGGCAAGTGAATATTAACATGAAATATTTAAATTCTACATAATTACAAGGTTCTGAAGAATTTATCAGCTCTAGGGAAAAATAGGGAGTAAGAAAATATTAATTAAAATTCAGGAATTCCAGCAATTGTATTTGTAAGATTTGGATTATTTGGCTGATGTTATTCATAATATTTCAATATATTCATTTCTCAGCCAGCAGTAATTGAATCTTGTCAAACCCAGTATACAGCAGTGAATAATCCACAAATTGATGAAAGAAAACAACTATTTTATGAAAGCATTAAAAAGAGTGAAATACTTAAGAATAAGTAGAAGTGCAAGACTAGTCTACTGAAAATTATAAAACATGGTTGAAAGAAATTAAAGAACATCTAAATAAACAGAAAGGCGTGACATGTTTATAGATCAGAAGACTTAATATTAAAGTGACATTATTTCCCAAAGTGCTCTACAGTTAAAACACAGTTCATACAGAAATCCCAGCTGGATCTTTCTGTCAGTGTTGCAGAATTCATAGGCTGATCCTAAAGTCACATAGAAATATAGAGGATTCCAAATAGCCAAGTAATATCGAAAAAAAAAGTAAATGTTAGAGATTTGCACTTCTCAGTTTTAGACACTCCAAAGCTACAGTGACCAAGACGGTTTGATATTGGCATAAAGAAAGACATGTAAATCAGTGGGATAGGATTGAAAGTGCAGAAATAAACCTTTACACTTACGGTCAATTGATTTTTTTTTTTGGGTGGGGGGAGCTGGCGGGTCACTTCTATTGGTCTTTCATTTCTCTGTTTTCATCCGTCTTTGTTCTTTGGCTCCTGTGGGCCTCCCATCGCGGGGGCCTCTGTTGGTGCTGAGCCCCGGCATGCTCCAGAGCTCCGGCTTGGGACTTGGACACATCAGTACAGCCGCTCCACGGCACTGGGATCTTCCCAGGCCAGGGATCGAACCGCGCCTTGCACTGCAAGGCGGTGTCCTTACCTACTGGACCACCAAGGAAGCCCCAGTCAATTGAGTTTTAACAAAATTCTAAGGCAGTTAAGTGGAAGAAAAATAGTTTCAGGAAATTGTGCAAAAACAGCTATACAATACCTGTGTAAAGAATGTTTTGGATCCTTTCCTCACACCTGTACAAAGTAACTCAGTTTTTTCTTCTATAGTTAACACCATAAAACTCTTAGAAGAAAACAGGAGTACATCGTGAGGCCTTGGGTTAGGCAGTCATTTCTTGATATTACACTGAAAGCATAAGAAACAAAAGAAACCAACCTCTCATGGATTGTCTGTGGGAATGTCATTTTTAAAACAGTTTGACCGTGCTTCAAAATGTCAAAGAAACAATCACTGTATAACCTAATAACAGCACTCCTAGACGTGTACCCAAGGAAAGTGAAAGTACACATCCATTCAAAAATATGTGCACAGAGGTTCCTAGAGTGTTACTGAAAATTATAAAACATGGTTGAAAGAAATTAAAGAACATCTAAATAAACAGAAAGGCGTGACATGTTTATAGATCAGAAGACTTAATATTAAAGTGACATTATTTCCCAAAGTGCTCTACAGTTAAAACACAGTTCATACAGAAATCCCAGCTGGATCTTTCTGTCAGTGTTGCAGAATTCATAGGCTGATCCTAAAGTCACATAGAAATATAGAGGATTCCAAATAGCCAAGTAATATCGAAAAAAAAAGTAAATGTTAGAGATTTGCACTTCTCAGTTTTAGACACTCCAAAGCTACAGTGACCAAGACGGTTTGATATTGGCATAAAGAAAGACATGTAAATCAGTGGGATAGGATTGAAAGTGCAGAAATAAACCTTTACACTTACGGTCAATTGATTTTTTTTTTTGGGTGGGGGGAGCTGGCGGGTCACTTCTATTGGTCTTTCATTTCTCTGTTTTCATCCGTCTTTGTTCTTTGGCTCCTGTGGGCCTCCCATCGCGGTGGCCTCTGTTGTTGCTGAGCACCGGCATGCTCCAGAGCTCCGGCTTGGTACTTGGACACATCAGTCCAGCCGCTCCACGGCACTGGGATCTTCCCAGGCCAGGGATCGAACCGGCGCCCCTTGCACTGCAAGGCGGTGTCCTTACCTACTGGACCACCAAGGAAGCCCCAGTCAATTGAGTTTTAACAAAATTCTAAGGCAGTTAAGTGGAAGAAAAATAGTTTCAGGAAATTGTGCAAAAACAGCTATACAATACCTGTGTAAAGAATGTTTTGGATCCTTTCCTCACACCTGTACAAAGTAACTCAGTTTTTTCTTCTATAGTTAACACCATAAAACTCTTAGAAGAAAACAGGAGTACATCGTGAGGCCTTGGGTTAGGCAGTCATTTCTTGATATTACACTGAAAGCATAAGAAACAAAAGAAACCAACCTCTCATGGATTGTCTGTGGGAATGTCATTTTTAAAACAGTTTGACCGTGCTTCAAAATGTCAAAGAAACAATCACTGTATAACCTAATAACAGCACTCCTAGACGTGTACCCAAGGAAAGTGAAAGTACACATCCATTCAAAAATATGTGCACAGAGGTTCCTAGAGTGTTACTCATCATGGCCCCAGAGTGGGATCAATCCAAGTGTCCTTTAACTGATTGGTAAATAAATTGGTATATCCATACCCTTGAATGTTGCTCAGCAATAAAAAGGGATGAAATACTGGTACATTCTAGAACATGGAAGCATCTTGAAACCATTGTACTAAGTGAAGAAGACAGACACAAAGAACATATTTTGTTTGATTCCATCTATATAAAAGGTGCAGAACAGGTGAATCTGTATATAGAGAAGACAGTACTTGCCAAGGGCTGTGAGCGAGGTTGGGGTGGGGGTTCATTGTTAATAGAAGTTAAGTTACTCTTGGGGGCTAGTGTAAAATTGGATTGTCATAGCAATACATTTCATAGAATTTACTAACACTTACCAAGTTATACCCTTTAAACAGCTACAGTTATGATCTATGACATATCTCAGTAGATGTGTTTCTGTTCACAATGAGGGTCGTTTCCTGATGTCTGATAAACGACCTTAGGCAATACAGACACGAGGTATCACTGGTCTTAGAGACGTGAACATTTACAATTTCTTTTTAGGCACGCTATCATTGGTGCCACTCTTGACCTACTGATCTGGTCTGAGGTTTTGTGTTTGATTTCAGGGCTAAAGATTTTAAATAAAGCTCTAGTTTAAAAAATGACTTAAATTCTTAGATGTTTACATTATTAAAGTTCAATAAGTAGATTATTTGGGTCATTTTACTTACATTAGTGCTTTACATTAAAATTTTCCTGTTTAATGAATATTTAATTAATGAGTAAGATTTGCTAATCAAATTGTCAGACTCTGTCAAATGACTTGTCGAAATGTTTATTTAGCAGTTATTCCTGTCTTCTTAATATTGTGAAATTCTCTCTAATACAGGTTTTTCCTGATAATTGTGATAAGTGAGAGCATGTCACAATTATTTTTTAAATGCCTTGCTATAAACATAATGTGGAAAATTATAAAGCATAAAAAATTTAAAGAAGCAAAAAAATAAAACTAGAATATCAACCATAATTTTACCATTCTGAGGCAACCATTTATAATGTTATTATTTTTCCCATCTTTTTTTTTTTTTTTTAACGTTTCTTTTATTTGGGGCGGGGGCGGGCTGGGGAGGAAGAGGGGTGGGTGGGCCACTACTATTGGTCTTTTGTTTATCTGTTTTCATCCATCTTTGTTCTTTGGCCCGTGTGGGCCTCCCATCGCCGTGGCCTTTGTTGTCGCAGAGCACCGGCTCTGGGCGCATGTGCTCCAGAGCTCCAGCTTGGTAGTTGGACACATTGGTCCAGCTGCTCTGTGGCATGTGGGATCTTCCCAGGCCAGGGATTGAACTGGCGCCCCCTGCACTGCAAGGCGGTGTCCTTACCCACTGGACCACCAGGGAAGCCCTATTTTTCCCATCTTTTGATTCTATGCTTGCTTGGATGAATAGTTGAAATTTGGGGTAAATAACAATTTTGTGACTATTTTTACACACTTAACATCACAATAAAAGCTTCTTTTCCTGTTTTGTTAAAAATGCCTCATGTCCTGTAAGACCTGTGTGATTATAGTGAGATTTACCTTCACCTATTATAAATTTTGGTTGTCTTCACCTGTTAAAGATTATAAATTTATATGTATGCACAATTAAAGTAATGTGCATAAAATCTTTTCCTGTATTTGGATTATTTTCTTAGAGTACATTCCCAGAAACTTAAGAGACTGGTTTGGAAAGTAGAGACAGTTTTGAGAGTTTTTATACACATTGTGAGTTGCTTTCCAATAATGATACTAATAAAAATGATGAAGTTAACATTGAGCTCTTTTATTCCCTAGTTCTTCTGACGTTTTATTTCATTGTGTATGTTTGTCGCTCAGTCATGTCTGACTCTTTGTGACTTCATGGGGTGCAGCCCACCAGGCTGCTCTGCCCGTGGAATTCTGCAGGCAAGACTTCTAGAGTGGGCAGCCATTTCTTTCTCCAGGGGATCTTCCTGACCCAGGAATTGAACCCAGGAATGTTTATACATACATGTGTGTCTAATTGCTCTCACTTTCAAAGTCACACGGACACGCACATATTCTGCCTATGTCAAACCATCCTACTGGATGATTCTATATTCTTTTAGCCCCAAACTGACATTTATATGTTGAATTTATTTGCCACAGGTTGATAATTGGAAGTTCAATAAGACATTTTAAAGTATTTTACTTTAAAAGGCCGTTTTATATTTTAAGGAGTAAAGACATAATTGTCAAACCTTTTATGAAAACATTCTCCCGATTTCTAAAGGAAGTATCTTTAGAGCCTCCATGACCTCCTAAGGAAGTAGTGTCACTCACAATACTTTTGCATAATGTTCTAAAAATAAATTAATCAGGGCATAATAGCCTTTCAAGTGAATTATTGCAGGTTGGTATAAATGATATTTGGAAAAGTTCATGGAAGGTTTTTGTGAAGAACTCTGGTTCTCTTCTAAGAGTTAACAATTTGAAATAAATCCAGTATTACACATTTTTACTTTAAAAGAAATTGATACAAAATCATACAAAGAAAAGCACTCACTTTCTTAAGAATCCATTAACTGTAATAGACTTCATTACCTATAATTTGGGGACAGGCAAAAATCACTTACTTAAAGAGCCGTGAAATACCATTGTTGGGTCAGCCTGCCAGAATCAGCCTGCTAGGAGCTCTCTGATATTGACAACCAGGAGAACTGATTATATTCTTAGATGTAAAATTTTTGCATAAAATCTTCCTGTATTTGGATTATTTTCTTAGAGTACATTCCCAGAAACTTAAGAGACTGGTTTGGAAAGTAGAGACAGTTTTGAGAGTTTTTATACACATTGTGAGTTGCTTTCCAATAATGATACTAATAAAAATGATGAAGTTAACATTGAGCTCTTTTATTCCCTAGTTCTTCTGACGTTTTATTTCATTGTGTATGTTTGTCGCTCAGTCATGTCTGACTCTTTGTGACTTCATGGGGTGCAGCCCACCAGGCTGCTCTGCCCGTGGAATTCTGCAGGCAAGACTTCTAGAGTGGGCAGCCATTTCTTTCTCCAGGGGATCTTCCTGACCCAGGAATTGAACCCAGGAATGTTTATACATACATGTGTGTCTAATTGCTCTCACTTTCAAAGTCACACGGACACGCACATATTCTGCCTATGTCAAACCATCCTACTGGATGATTCTATATTCTTTTAGCCCCAAACTGACATTTATATGTTGAATTTATTTGCCACAGGTTGATAATTGGAAGTTCAATAAGACATTTTAAAGTATTTTACTTTAAAAGGCCGTTTTATATTTTAAGGAGTAAAGACATAATTGTCAAACCTTTTATGAAAACATTCTCCCGATTTCTAAAGGAAGTATCTTTAGAGCCTCCATGACCTCCTAAGGAAGTAGTGTCACTCACAATACTTTTGCATAATGTTCTAAAAATAAATTAATCAGGGCATAATAGCCTTTCAAGTGAATTATTGCAGGTTGGTATAAATGATATTTGGAAAAGTTCATGGAAGGTTTTTGTGAAGAACTCTGGTTCTCTTCTAAGAGTTAACAATTTGAAATAAATCCAGTATTACACATTTTTACTTTAAAAGAAATTGATACAAAATCATACAAAGAAAAGCACTCACTTTCTTAAGAATCCATTAACTGTAATAGACTTCATTACCTATAATTTGGGGACAGGCAAAAATCACTTACTTAAAGAGCCGTGAAATACCATTGTTGGGTCAGCCTGCCAGAATCAGCCTGCTAGGAGCTCTCTGATATTGACAACCAGAGACTGATTTTGGGTGTATTTGTCTTGAATTATGTCCTATGGGAGAATTAGAGTTGGAAGCAAACAGTCCTGATTTTTCTCTCTTACCTGTATTGTATACATCATTCATACATGTATGAAAGCTCTTACAGAACTTACTTACATTTTTAGTCTGAACCATATCTGGAAGAAACTTATTCCTGCGCAATTGCTTCTGAGAGAATATCAGCAGCTGCTCTGATGGTCAGGAAATTACAACCTTCGGGGTTATGAGGGTGCCCCGTGAATCAAGCCGTGTCCATCTTTACATGAAAACTTCAATTACGCCCAATTTTCTCTTCCAGTTTGTAGAGCACTGGTGCTTTTAGTGGATCCTTCTGTGGGTCTCTCATGTCCTCTTTATAATTTTAGCTTATTCTTGTTTTATTTACTGCACCGCCTCTTGAACTGTACCCAAGTCAGCACAGGGTTCCAGGCAGAAACGTGCCGTGGTTGCCCAGAGCGGAAGTCAAGTCATGTTCTGTTTCCAATGCTCTTCCTGATGATACTTGTCACTTTTACATGCTCTCTGCAGGAGGTTATTGGGCCTGTTTCATTAGGAATGCCCCAGGACAACTTAGGGAGCCACGGAGATGACACCCCGTGTGATTCATGGCTCAGAGCCTGTCATCTCTGGAGCAGGTTGAGTTATTATCTGGAGTGTGTTACCTGCAGGTTGTCCATGTTGATACCCACCGCTCTTCTGATGAAGCACTTGGTTTTTTTATGTTGCATGGTCTATTAGGCTGGAACATTATTACCGCCAGTGCTTTCTCTTCCTAACTCATCTAGAATTTCTTGTGCATGTCTTCTCCTAGGTCTAAATGATATTTGGAAAGTTCATGGAAGGTTTTGTGAAGAACTCTGGTTCTCTTCTAAGAGTTAACAATTTGAAATAAATCCAGTATTACACATTTTTACTTTAAAAGAAATTGATACAAAATCATACAAAGAAAAGCACTCACTTTCTTAAGAATCCATTAACTGTAATAGACTTCATTACCTATAATTTGGGGACAGGCAAAAATCACTTACTTAAAGAGCCGTGAAATACCATTGTTGGGTCAGCCTGCCAGAATCAGCCTGCTAGGAGCTCTCTGATATTGACAACCAGAGACTGATTTTGGGTGTATTTGTCTTGAATTATGTCCTATGGGAGAATTAGAGTTGGAAGCAAACAGTCCTGATTTTTCTCTCTTACCTGTATTGTATACATCATTCATACATGTATGAAAGCTCTTACAGAACTTACTTACATTTTTAGTCTGAACCATATCTGGAAGAAACTTATTCCTGCGCAATTGCTTCTGAGAGAATATCAGCAGCTGCTCTGATGGTCAGGAAATTACAACCTTCGGGGTTATGAGGGTGCCCCGTGAATCAAGCCGTGTCCATCTTTACATGAAAACTTCAATTACGCCCAATTTTCTCTTCCAGTTTGTAGAGCACTGGTGCTTTTAGTGGATCCTTCTGTGGGTCTCTCATGTCCTCTTTATAATTTTAGCTTATTCTTGTTTTATTTACTGCACCGCCTCTTGAACTGTACCCAAGTCAGCACAGGGTTCCAGGCAGAAACGTGCCGTGGTTGCCCAGAGCGGAAGTCAAGTCATGTTCTGTTTCCAATGCTCTTCCTGATGATACTTGTCACTTTTACATGCTCTCTGCAGGAGGTTATTGGGCCTGTTTCATTAGGAATGCCCCAGGACAACTTAGGGAGCCACGGAGATGACACCCCGTGTGATTCATGGCTCAGAGCCTGTCATCTCTGGAGCAGGTTGAGTTATTATCTGGAGTGTGTTACCTGCAGGTTGTCCATGTTGATACCCACCGCTCTTCTGATGAAGCACTTGGTTTTTTTATGTTGCATGATCTATTAGGCTGGAACATTATTACCGCCAGTGCTTTCTCTTCCTAACTCATCCAGAGAATTTCTTGTGCATGTCTTCTCCTAGGTCATCATCAAATAAGACCCAATTTTCTAGCACTTGACACGGCAGTTGAAATTGCTCTTTCCAGAAAACAAATGTCTTGTTACTGTGCTGCCTTTACCCAGTGACTAAATATTTTTTTCTTAATGGTTAATTCATTTTGTATTTTGTTAGTCTCTGTAACAGAGTGCCCTCGCTCTTTTTGGTGCCTAACTGGTTGTTTAAAGAGTCAAAGTTTTAGTTTTAGGCCCTTTTTCGTCCAGATATAATTAATCTTTCAAAGGGCTTTAGTGAGGTATTTATGCTTATATTTAGAGTATTGTTTTTGCCTAGAAGATGGGCTGAGTTTATATAGTTTACCCAGTGTTGATATAAGGCAAGAGAATATTTTTTTTTAGTTGAATAATTTATTTTGTACTACCTTTTCTGGAAAAAAATTAGTAATACATATTAAGAATTCTTGAATTTCCCTGCCCCAGTGGGTAAAGAGTCTGCCTTGCAGTGCAGGGCACCGGTTCAATCCCTGGCCCGGGAAGATCCCACGTGCCGCGGGGCGGCTGGACCTGTATGTCCAATTACAAGTCAGCACTCTGGAGCGCAGGTGCCCAGAACCAGTGCTCTGCAGAGAGAGGGGCCACTGCGATGGGAGGCCCACACAGGCCAAAGAATAAAGATGGATGAAAACAAATAAATAAAAAACCAATAAAAGAGGCCAAAATTAAAAAAAAAAAATCTGAAAGTGTGAGCCGTTTTAAAAATATTTTATTATTTATTTATTTTTGGCTATTCTGGGTTTTCACTGCTGCTGCAGATACTTCCCTAGTTGCAGGGAGTGAGGGCTACTCTCCAGTCGAGGTGAGCAGGCTTCATGTTGCAGTGACTTCTCTTGTGGAACTTGGGCTCTAGGGCACATGGGCTTCAATAGTTGCGGCTCCGAGGCTCTAGAGCACAGGCTCCATAGCTGTGACTCACAGGCTTCGTTGCTCCACAGCATGTGGGATCTTCCCGGATCAGGGATTGAACCGTGTCTCCTGCATGGGCAGGCGAACCCTTCACCACTGAGCCACCAGGGAAGCCCAAAGTGTGAGCCTTTCTCCCCAATAATTATACTTCTCAGAATTTATTGTAGGAAATAATAACAATAATAGGTAATATCTCTGTACCATTCGCTGTGTTGTGGATGCTGTTTTAAAGCATTTTACATGTGTTAACTTACCTAACTCATCATAAGCCTATGAGATAGATACTGTTGTTATATCCATTTTTTAGCTTAAAAAATTGAAGAAGAGAAAGCTAAATAACTTGCCCAGTATCACTTATCAATTGAATGGTGAAGCCAGGATTTTATTTTGCCTCTATTACTCTCAGAGATGTGCATTAAAATATGTGTAAAATTTTTGAACCCACTTATATTTCCATAAGTAGAGGTTATTATTGAATAAGAGGAAAATCATACAATTCTGTAAGGAGATTAAAAAAACTCAGGTTGTGGAAAGTGTCTTCCATTATACTAACCCTTAAAGAATATAAAACTATTTTTATGAGAAGTAGAAAAAGTAATACACATAAATTTGAATACAGATATTACATAAATAAACTAGGAAGTCATCTAACAGAATATTAACCATTTTGACTACCCCCGAATGTTGGGATTGTGGATGATTTTATTCACGCATGTATTTTTTTCTGTTCCCCAAGTTTTTTCCACTGAGGGCATTGTTCTGCATTTGGGAAAAAACGGTTATTTTTAGTGCTAGTGGTAAAGAATCCACCTGCCACTGCAGGAGATTAAGAGACATAGGTTCCATCCCTGGTTTGGAAAGATTCCCTGGAGAAGGGAGTGGCCAACCCGCTCCAGTCTTCTTGCCAGGAAAATCCAGTGGACAAAGGAGCCTGGCGGGCTACAGTCCATGGAGTCTCAAAGAATTGGACACGACTGAGTGTCTGAGCCACAAAATTAAGAAGGTTTATTCAGTAATTAGATTTAAAGTTATCAGCTTTAATTATAGTTTTGCCATGTGCCAGTTAAGTAAATAAAATGCCAAGTGTCACATCCCAAACCCCAAGGGGAATCTTCCCGGATCAGGGATTGAACCGTGTCTCCTGCATGGGCAGGCGAACCCTTCACCACTGAGCCACCAGGGAAGCCCAAAGTGTGAGCCTTTCTCCCCAATAATTATACTTCTCAGAATTTATTGTAGGAAATAATAACAATAATAGGTAATATCTCTGTACCATTCGCTGTGTTGTGGATGCTGTTTTAAAGCATTTTACATGTGTTAACTTACCTAACTCATCATAAGCCTATGAGATAGATACTGTTGTTATATCCATTTTTTAGCTTAAAAAATTGAAGAAGAGAAAGCTAAATAACTTGCCCAGTATCACTTATCAATTGAATGGTGAAGCCAGGATTTTATTTTGCCTCTATTACTCTCAGAGATGTGCATTAAAATATGTGTAAAATTTTTGAACCCACTTATATTTCCATAAGTAGAGGTTATTATTGAATAAGAGGAAAATCATACAATTCTGTAAGGAGATTAAAAAAACTCAGGTTGTGGAAAGTGTCTTCCATTATACTAACCCTTAAAGAATATAAAACTATTTTTATGAGAAGTAGAAAAAGTAATACACATAAATTTGAATACAGATATTACATAAATAAACTAGGAAGTCATCTAACAGAATATTAACCATTTTGACTACCCCCGAATGTTGGGATTGTGGATGATTTTATTCACGCATGTATTTTTTTCTGTTCCCCAATTTTTTTCCACTGAGGGCATTGTTCTGCATTTGGGAAAAAACGGTTATTTTTAGTGCTAGTGGTAAAGAATCCACCTGCCACTGCAGGAGATTAAGAGACATAGGTTCCATCCCTGGTTTGGAAAGATTCCCTGGAGAAGGGAGTGGCCAACCCGCTCCAGTCTTCTTGCCAGGAAAATCCAGTGGACAAAGGAGCCTGGCGGGCTACAGTCCATGGAGTCTCAAAGAATTGGACACGACTGAGTGTCTGAGCCACAAAATTAAGAAGGTTTATTCAGTAATTAGATTTAAAGTTATCAGCTTTAATTATAGTTTTGCCATGTGCCAGTTAAGTAAATAAAAATGCCAAGTGTCACATCACCAGAATCTTCTCCAGAGCCTTTCCTGTGGGGTTACACTTACACCCCTTCCTGTATTTGGCACAGAAATCTTGTCAGTGACATGTTGTTTGGATTTGACCAGGTTCAGGCTTCCACTGCCTGTCCCTCTAGGGCTTCTGGATGTATGCTGGGTTGCTCCACTGGCTTGTTGATATCTATCTCTGGTTTGTGTGTAAGAACATCAGGTACAGTTGTCTGTTTGCTCTGCTGAGCCCTCAGATGGTTATCTCATTAGTGCTGTGTTTATGATAACAAAGCTGTGTGAACAGTCTCTCTGTCGGCTATTTAACTTCACTGTATTGTGTGTTACAGTCTGTTCT
Source organism: Tragulus kanchil (assembly GCA_022376925.1). NCBI lineage: Eukaryota > Metazoa > Chordata > Mammalia > Artiodactyla > Tragulidae > Tragulus > Tragulus kanchil. The sequence continues at coordinate 157,339,976 of JAIOJX010000002.1, read as the reverse complement.
CCTAATCTTGTCAAAGAAAACTCATTGGATCATAAGGAGATGCTTTGCCTGAGTGTTTGGAAATTTTTATATAAATGTCTCACTTCATTTCAAAAGCAATTGAAGCAGATAGCCTTATTATAAACTATTGTCCTAATATAGTTAACCCAGTTATTTTAATGTCCAGTTTGAGTATGGGAATCTCCAAGTTTTCCTTAATAAAAGCTGAAACACTGTTCTTTCCTATTACCTCTGTCCAAGTGGGCAAGTTTGTCTTTAACCAGCTTACAAGCCACTAACTTCTGTTTGGATAGCTTGTCTGAATTTGCCTTTTGGCCTGTGTACCTTCTTGTTTGACCTTGTGCTGTCATATTTGTGAGTGTATTAGTTTTTTATTGCTACCCCAGTAGATTTCCACACGTTTAGGAATTTGGAACAAGGGTCATAACTGTTTCACAGTTCTGTAGATCAGAGAAGTCTGAGTGCTTTGTGGCTCAGCTTACTTTCCTGCTGGAGTCTCTCTCACAAGGTCTCACAAAGTGCCAGCAGAGTCCTGTTTCTTTCTGGGTGCTCGGCGGGTGAATCTGCTTCCAGGCTCATTTGAGTGTTGACTGAAATTCTTTCCTTGCAGTTGTGGGACTGAAGACCCATTTTCCTTGCTGGCTTTCCGCTGGGAGCTGAGCTCTGCTCTGAGAGGCGACCCGCATTCCTTCTTGTGTTTTCCATGAGCTTGATTCTTCTTCAAGGAATGCTCCCTTTCCCTTGGGTGGCACCCCTCCCCTCTGCCTTAGGAGCTCATGTGATTAGATGAGGACCACCAGAGAATTCAAGATGACCTCCCCTTTCCATGAGCAGAGTCCCTGTAGCCTTATAAAGGGATGTAGTCAGAGAAGCTGGAGATCAGGAGTGGCTGGTCTGTTCACCCCAGAGCTTGTGTGTGCTCACATTTCTTCTAGGTGTTACCATCGGGAGACCCACCGTTGTAAGCACCCAGAAAATAAGGGGCAGAGTCTTGGCACGTGAGTGGGTAAAAACTAGCTGAGGACTAGTGATAAGCGCGTATATTGGTATTTGGGGATTTTAAAGGAAAGTAAGTTCAGTGAGGATAGAAAATGAGAAAGACATAGAGGAAGAAGCACCTGGGTCAGTCCTTTAAGACTATGTTGAGTTTTCATATTCTCAGCAGTGAAACGTAGAAGGTGGGAAGAACTTGATCAACATGAACAAATACGGTGGAGGACTGGACTTGGTTCATTTTTGTGACCTCACGGAGCCTGCATTTAGTAGGTTAGGAATCGTAGTTATTTACATGGAAAAATTGTAGAAAGTTTGGGGCGTCGTGCAGTGGCATTTAGGTATGATTTTTTAAAATGGGAAGCCACTTCATTTTGAGTGAGAACAGTATAAGGAAATGAACTTCACAAAGGTTTGTCCGGCAGCAGTGTGCAGGATGGACGGAAGGTGGAGAAGGTGGAGCTCGGACCTGTGGGGCCTCGGCTCTGGACCGTGGCCATCAAGCACCCTGCTCGCTGAGCACAGTCTTACATACTGACGTCATGAGACTTTTTATGCTTTTAAAGCATCCGCTTTAAGAGGCGACTTCATTAACTCCTTCATGAATGAGAAGATCTTTTGGTTTTATTGTAGACAGTAAATCTTCCTCTCTGTCTGGCAGCTTTGGTGTCAGTGAGAGGGATAAACTTTTCTCCTGTATCTGACTTTTAGTGCTTCACATACTTTTCTGATAATGGTCTTCATTCAGGATGGAAAGAATTGCTTTTGCTATTTGAATATGAAGAGGTGAGATTCAGAACTCGGAGGTTATTTTATCAAGATCATTCAGCATGTCAGTGTCATAAGGAGAAGCAAAATTCTGGGCTTTAATTCTGGTCCAGAATTCCTATCCTTGCAGCTGTTCTTGGAGATAAGTTGAGAGAATCTTCAGATACGCAGTCTGAACTAAACTGAATAATTTTCCTGCAAAATAAATACGTGTATTTATTTACCAGTTTTTAAGCAGATAACTTATCTGTGAGGCATATGTTAAATAACTTGGAGCTGCTTGCATGCAGAGACTTGATCATCTTGGTGTTTCAGGGCTTGTTATGAGGCCTGGCTCATAGAAGGAGCCTGTGATGCTTATTAAATTGGTGATTGATGACTGGGATCGCCTTGGCTTACCATTGAAGAGCTTCCTATTTCTTTTCTTCCAAAGGTTAGGAGGCCTGAAGGTCAGTTGACAACCTGGGGAGATTCTAACCCTGAGTGCTCGATGCATGAGGCTCCAGCTGTGAGGCTTACCGTACCCTTTAAAAACACAATCTTGTTTTAAAATAATTTCCATGTTGATCCCTTTGGTGGGGAGGGAATTCACCAGTATTCACATCAGAGAGTGTGAGTAGCCTTGTCTGAAGAGATCTGATTCGTCTGTTAAATTCAAACTAGCATTTTGGACATGACTTCAGTAAAGGTTACAGGCACTGTTTGGCTCTAAAATTTCATTTCAAAGTAAGAGGTCCCTAAGGGCTACTTTGACTTATTTAATTATACCATATAGGACTTGGGTAATAGTTTTATAAAAACCCTTTTCAAGGCAAATTCGTCATTTAATACAAAGTGGTAAATTGGTATCCCTTTAACATTTGTATCACGAGACAGGTGATGTAGATCAGGATTAAATAAAGGGAAAAATTAGGTATCGCATTTGAATTAGAAATGACAATATTGGTATATTTCTGAGAAAACTTGGAGTGAAATCACCTGAAGAACACTAAGTACAATTGACCTGAATGATGTAATTGTTAAAGAGCCACCAATTTTTGCAAAAGCATTTGCAAGTCATAAATGAAACAGCTTTCTTTCTTCTCTATTTACAAATGCTTACTCCTGGATCCCAGAGACGAGGCCTGCGCTGGCCCTGGGCTTCTTGTCTCGTGGGGAATGAGACAGACTCAGGCCTGTGTGTCAAGGGGGTGTATTTGGGTGCGGGGCCAGCATGCAGCAAGTACTCAGCCCTTGGGTTAGTGGATGAACATGCCCCTTCTTCTGAGTGAGTCTCCCTGGCGATGGGTTTAGCAGAGACCCACAGGCATCCTGCAGAGAGCCCTTTTTGGCCAGCTGTGAGGCTTCCAGCACCCTTGAAAAGCACAGTCCTTCCCTCTTCTCTGCATGATGTGCTTCTGTCACAGTGTTTACGATGCCCCGGCAGGTACAACCAACAGAGTAGCAGAATGAGTGCCGCCTGGGAGCCCGCTGGGCCTGCCTCCCAGAGCAGGAGAAAAACCTGTAACTGTCAGAAATCAGAGTTATCAAATACTAAGCAAGCCATGACCGTCGTTAACCACGGTCACCTTCTGATGTGGAACAATGCAAAATTCCTTTTCTTTTCATCAACTTTAAAAACACAATCTTGTTTTAAAATAATTTCCATGTTGATCCCTTTGGTGGGGAGGGAATTCACCAGTATTCACATCAGAGAGTGTGAGTAGCCTTGTCTGAAGAGATCTGATTCGTCTGTTAAATTCAAACTAGCATTTTGGACATGACTTCAGTAAAGGTTACAGGCACTGTTTGGCTCTAAAATTTCATTTCAAAGTAAGAGGTCCCTAAGGGCTACTTTGACTTATTTAATTATACCATATAGGACTTGGGTAATAGTTTTATAAAAACCCTTTTCAAGGCAAATTCGTCATTTAATACAAAGTGGTAAATTGGTATCCCTTTAACATTTGTATCACGAGACAGGTGATGTAGATCAGGATTAAATAAAGGGAAAAATTAGGTATCGCATTTGAATTAGAAATGACAATATTGGTATATTTCTGAGAAAACTTGGAGTGAAATCACCTGAAGAACACTAAGTACAATTGACCTGAATGATGTAATTGTTAAAGAGCCACCAATTTTTGCAAAAGCATTTGCAAGTCATAAATGAAACAGCTTTCTTTCTTCTCTATTTACAAATGCTTACTCCTGGATCCCAGAGACGAGGCCTGCGCTGGCCCTGGGCTTCTTGTCTCGTGGGGAATGAGACAGACTCAGGCCTGTGTGTCAAGGGGGGTGTATTTGGGTGCGGGGCCAGCATGCAGCAAGTACTCAGCCCTTGGGTTAGTGGATGAACATGCCCCTTCTTCTGAGTGAGTCTCCCTGGCGATGGGTTTAGCAGAGACCCACAGGCATCCTGCAGAGAGCCCTTTTTGGCCAGCTGTGAGGCTTCCAGCACCCTTGAAAAGCACAGTCCTTCCCTCTTCTCTGCATGATGTGCTTCTGTCACAGTGTTTACGATGCCCCGGCAGGTACAACCAACAGAGTAGCAGAATGAGTGCCGCCTGGGAGCCCGCTGGGCCTGCCTCCCAGAGCAGGAGAAAAACCTGTAACTGTCAGAAATCAGAGTTATCAAATACTAAGCAAGCCATGACCGTCGTTAACCACCGGTCACCTTCTGATGTGGAACAATGCAAAATTCCTTTTCTTTTCATCAAGCCAGAAAACAAAAACAGGAAGATTCATCCTTTAGTATTTATGGAATGAATGAATGAATGAAGCAAGGCGGTCAACCCAGCTGGTGGGCCGACGCAGGCCACTAAGGGAGTGCATGTAGATAGAAGAGAGAAGAATTTGTGTGAAGTGAATGCTGGATTTGCCAACACGTGGAGATCTGGACAATAAAGAGGAAACCAGCAGAGAGAGGAGACCAGGCCAAGGTGTCCTGGCAGCTGAGAGAAGAAAGGAGCTCAGCATGCCGGCTGCTGCTGCTGAGGCCAGTGGGCAGACACTGATGCCTGAACACTGGGTTCAGCCACTTGGAGGTCATTGGAAGCCTCAGAAGGACAGGTGTGATGAAGTGATACTGATGAAAACATAACTCTCTTTCCAGAGAAGCAATGGGAGGGAGAAAGTTGGAGAACGTGAAGCTGGAGTTTGTTGTAAAGAGTGAAGATGGGGAGAGGGAAAAGTTGGCGATGGGGTACATGGGTGGGGTTGCTGGAGTTAGGTCCATCCTGGAGTGAGGAGATGCAAGCTTGGCTTTAGGCGGAGGCCTGGGCTGTAATAAAAGGTGAGAGAACAGACTCCACCGATGCAGAGGCAGGTGGGAGAGGAGAGGAGTCGGGGTGTTTGTCGGGGCTCTTCTGATCACACTTGTTTTCTCAGAAGCCAGGAGCAAACTGAAAATGAGGAAGAAGGAGGTGATGCAGGAGTTTGGGGCAAGGGTGTATTAAGTTGTCATGTTGGTAATGGCAAGAGGGAATGGACCAGCGCGTGGGACCGCCAGACCCCAAGAAGGGCCCCATCTGGGGTTTGCAGTCATGAGTTTAAAGGGAGCCCAGCTGATACGACTCAGTATGCCTTTGCCCAAATACAGTCTGCTGCCGGGGAGCTGAAGTGAGTTCACGTGTACGAGAGAGTGGATGGTGGGCCTTCTCCACGGATTCAAGGCTGAGGGGGCAGTTCTGGGGCAGTGGGCCACTTTCTGCCTCCTGCCCTTTTCTGATCTAGTGAGTTTAGGTCAGGCAGTTTGCTCACTGGTAGTTAGGGAGATGCCTTTTCGCTCATAGTATGGGTTAAACCCCACATTCTGCTTTTATTATCTTCTGGGAGGTTGATGGCACCGTTGATGGTCCCCCACGAAGTGCATTCTGTGAGTGTGGCTGGCTGTGGGAGAGCAGACCCCAGCACCAGCGGCCAGGAAGATGCTTTGTAGCCGTATGCGTGTACACTGTACTTCAGACTGCAGAAGGTTCTGCCCTTGTGTTGATCCAGGCTTCCTTCCTGTCGCTTCTCTTTCTCTTAGATGACCGTTTCTGATGAGGGTCGGCCTCGGACAGGTGATGCCGTGTGGAAGCATATTTATAGTTGGTCTCCCGAATGGTGTTCCTCACCTGCCTGGTTATTTTCTGTGTGTTATTTTTGCAAAAGATATCTTCTGCCCGAAATTCCCTCACTCCCCGTTCTCTGACCAATAAAAAACTATCACATCTGAAGTAATAACTTGTCCTATATAATTTTGTTCACTTAAATAAAATTCAAACTTTACCAGGGATTTCAAATGGGGTTGGGATAGAGATTAATGAGATAATATATACCTGCTATCAAATAATTCACATTTTGGCCTTTATGAGATCTGTTATTTTTACCATCCAATTTTACATCATAAGATTTACCATGGATTTCTTATTATGGTGCCTATTTCACTGTAAATTGGCAGTATTTTTCATATATTGGAGAAAAATTTAAAGTCAATGTTTTCTTTTGTGTTCTGATGTAACTTCTACTTAATAATCACTGTTTTTAGATTGAAACTTTATCAGCCTCCTTTTCATATCATGTGAAAAAAGGAGGGTGATGCTGGAGTTTGGGGCAAGGGTGTATTAAGTTGTCATGTTGGTAATGGCAAGAGGGAATGGACCAGCGCGTGGGACCGCCAGACCCCAAGAAGGGCCCCATCTGGGGTTTGCAGTCATGAGTTTAAAGGGAGCCCAGCTGATACGACTCAGTATGCCTTTGCCCAAATACAGTCTGCTGCCGGGGAGCTGAAGTGAGTTCACGTGTACGAGAGAGTGGATGGTGGGCCTTCTCCACGGATTCAAGGCTGAGGGGGCAGTTCTGGGGCAGTGGGCCACTTTCTGCCTCCTGCCCTTTTCTGATCTAGTGAGTTTAGGTCAGGCAGTTTGCTCACTGGTAGTTAGGGAGATGCCTTTTCGCTCATAGTATGGGTTAAACCCCACATTCTGCTTTTATTATCTTCTGGGAGGTTGATGGCACCGTTGATGGTCCCCCACGAAGTGCATTCTGTGAGTGTGGCTGGCTGTGGGAGAGCAGACCCCCAGCACCAGCGGCCAGGAAGATGCTTTGTAGCCGTTGCGTGTACACTGTACTTCAGACTGCAGAAGGTTCTGCCCTTGTGTTGATCCAGGCTTCCTTCCTGTCGCTTCTCTTTTCTCTTAGATGACCGTTTCTGATGAGGGTCGGCCTCGGACAGGTGATGCCGTGTGGAAGCATATTTATAGTTGGTCTCCCGAATGGTGTTCCTCACCTGCCTGGTTATTTTCTGTGTGTTATTTTTGCAAAAGATATCTTCTGCCCGAAATTCCCTCACTCCCTGTTCTCTGACCAATAAAAAACTATCACATCTGAAGTAATAACTTGTCCTATATAATTTTGTTCACTTAAATAAAATTCAAACTTTACCAGGGATTTCAAATGGGGTTGGGATAGAGATTAATGAGATAATATATACCTGCTATCAAATAATTCACATTTTGGCCTTTATGAGATCTGTTATTTTTACCATCCAATTTTACATCATAAGATTTACCATGGATTTCTTATTATGGTGCCTATTTCACTGTAAATTGGCAGTATTTTTCATATATTGGAGAAAAATTTAAAGTCAATGTTTTCTTTTGTGTTCTGATGTAACTTCTACTTAATAATCACTGTTTTTAGATTGAAACTTTATCAGCCTCCTTTTCATATCATGTGTTTTCCTTACCTTCAATAATGTGAATATATATGTATTCCAATATATGTGCATACATTTATATATATGGAATTATTTTCATTGTCTGCAGATAGTTTTTAGGTTGAGGTTTTCTCTTTAGTTATGCTTTCCTCTATCACTTGGCTCGCGAATGCTAGATGAGATGGTTCCTTTCATTTCTCTTTTCACCATCGTGATTGTTTCCTGCAGTTCTATTTATTTCTGTCAAGTTTTCCTTCATGCCATCAATCTGTCTCATTTGTTACCAGTTCTGTTTCTTTTGCTTTTTCACGGCCGTGCAGAGCTACGGATGGTCTTTTATTTGCTTGATTTTCATTCTTGATGCATATACTAACCACTGGAGTATGCAGTTTTGAATCCTGTACATGTCTTCCAGATTTAACTTTGTGTTATTATGAAGATATTTGTCATCTGGGCAGTTCCAAAAGGATGCCTCCTTGAGACTCTGCTTCTCTTTCCTACTGTTTTGCTGTTTTCTACTGCTCCTGTTGCAGGTTGTCAGTTAAATTGCTATAAATCCATCCTCAGATTCAATGTTCTATAATTATGTAAATTTGATTATGAATGGTCCATCTCTGGTTTGGTGGGCTGCTCCTGATGTTGCTAGTTGTGTCAACTAACCCTGTTATTTTGCTGTTTATGGTGAATCCACATCTTCAGATGATTGTATTTCTCTTAGTGTTTGTTATACATTCATTTCTGTTAATGTGTCAGTTTAGCAGATATTTATTCAGTGGTCACCACGTGTTAGGCATGTGAGTAACAGGGATACTGCTGTGCAGAGGATGCGCTGAGGAAGATGATGAGCAACCAAATACAAACCTTACAGAGCAACAGTGAGTTAAGTGCTGTCGCGGAAATGAAGCAGGGTCCTGGGATGGAACTGAAGACTCTGGTGTGGTCAGGGAAGGCCTCTTGTAAAAGGTGACGTTCAAGCAGATTCCTGATGAATGTGTTAGAATGAAGGGCAGTTTAGAGAAGGGAGCAGCACCTGGAAAGGCCCAGAGCGGAGCTAGCTCAGTGTGTCCTAGAGACAGCAAGCAGGTCAGGGGCAGTGGTAGTCAGCTGTGGTGAGTCTTAGGAGTTGAGGTTCTGGGAGACAGCAAGAGTGATCAGAGGGCTTTCAGAAGCATTGAAGAGTTTGTGTTTTAAGTGGAGGGCTTCTTTAAAGTGGAGATTTTCTTTTGTAGGGAGCTTTTTTGCATTTGTTTAAAAAAAAAAAGAGAAAAAAACAAGAACACTCACACTCACCTACCTAAACACAGAATACATCTCTGAATCAGGAAGTCAGTGTTCGTACTGCATGTCCATCCGGCCAGCCTGTGGCCTTGGTCTCCTGCCACAGTGTCCACATGCGGCCTTTGGTTGCTGTGTCTCTGGTCTTTTAGTCTTTATTGGTTTCTCAGTTTTTTCCCATCTTCACAGTGTTGACATTAGATTCTAGAGAGTTCAGGTTTATCTTTTCTCCCTTCAACCTGAGTCTGCCTCCTTACATCAGTCCAGGGCTGGAATTTCGGCAGAAGTACCATCTAGCTTACACCGTCCCTTCTCAGTACTTCTCGTCAGGAGGCACATGGTGTTGCCGTACCCACCACTGCCAGTGTTCCCCTTGTTCCCTTGGTCACCAGCTGTCCCTTTGTCGTTCAGGTATTGTGTGGGGAGGTCAGCCAAGACCACACCACTGTTCTGTTTCTTGTCAAAGCTCCCAACATTGACATCCACGCATGATCCCCACTCAGTCAACCACCATTACAGGGGGTGCCAAATGGTGATTTCATTTGTTACTTTATTATTCCTTCCTCACTCAAAAAACAGACATTCTGCTGTAAGGAAGAATGTTCCTTCTTTCCCATGGATTTGTCTCTCTTACCATCGTTGTTTATTTGATGCTCAAATTGCCCGCGATGTAGACATTGGAGCCCCTCAGGCTGGGTTCTGTAGTTTTTGGACAGGACCCATTGTGATGAGTGCTTCCTTGCTTTTTTAAAAATTATTTTTTAATTAGAGGAAGATTGCTTCGTTGGGTTGATTTCTGCCATACAACAATGGGAATCAGTCATCCTTGCTTTCTGACACAAACACATTTTCCAGGATCATCTTATGTTTATGTTGGAATCAACAATTCCTTTGTGGAGCCTTGGTTTTCTTTTAGTGGAAGATGGAATTTAGAAAGTAAGATCTAAGCGCTTGGTGTACTTATTGCATTTTGGAATCTGGATTTCTGGGAGTTATGGCTGGAAATAATTATAGTATTCCTCATTGTAAAGATGGCCTTTAAAGTGAGGTTGAGCCTGCCTGGGTCTGTGTTTTTCATAAGCCACGTTCAGCTGTTTGTGTCCTGGGGTGGTGGGGGTGGAGCACTTGGCATCATCAGTGTTGGGGCTCCAGCTGTCTGTGTTGCAGGACGAGAGGACGAGGAAGCTGGAGGGCTCATAAGGGCTTCCCTGGGTGCTAATGGTAATGAGCCCCCTTGCCAGTGCAGGAGACATAAAAGAGGTGGGTTTGATCCTCGGGTCGGAAAGATCCCCTGGAGGAGGGCATGGCAGTTCACTCCAGTATTCTTGCCTGGAGAGCCCCGTGGACAGAGGAGCCTGGCAGGCTGCAGTTCATGGGGTCACAGATAGTCGGACGCCGACTTAGCAAGCACACGAGGTATGATTACAGCGATGGGCCATGGGTCCTAACTGCATGGGGCTGAGAGAGGACAGGAGCAGAGAGGATCGTGAAGAGGTTCCAGAGCTGGCCAGTGGTCATTGGGCTGTGTGTCTGCAGGAGCGGCACTCTGGCATACTGACCACACCACTGTTCTGTTTCTTGTCAAAGCTCCCAACATTGACATCCACGCATGATCCCCACTCAGTCAACCACCATTACAGGGGGTGCCAAATGGTGATTTCATTTGTTACTTTATTATTCCTTCCTCACTCAAAAAACAGACATTCTGCTGTAAGGAAGAATGTTCCTTCTTTCCCATGGATTTGTCTCTCTTACCATCGTTGTTTATTTGATGCTCAAATTGCCCGCGATGTAGACATTGGAGCCCCTCAGGCTGGGTTCTGTAGTTTTTGGACAGGACCCATTGTGATGAGTGCTTCCTTGCTTTTTTAAAAATTATTTTTTAATTAGAGGAAGATTGCTTCGTTGGGTTGATTTCTGCCATACAACAATGGGAATCAGTCATCCTTGCTTTCTGACACAAACACATTTTCCAGGATCATCTTATGTTTATGTTGGAATCAACAATTCCTTTGTGGAGCCTTGGTTTTCTTTTAGTGGAAGATGGAATTTAGAAAGTAAGATCTAAGCGCTTGGTGTACTTATTGCATTTTGGAATCTGGATTTCTGGGAGTTATGGCTGGAAATAATTATAGTATTCCTCATTGTAAAGATGGCCTTTAAAGTGAGGTTGAGCCTGCCTGGGTCTGTGTTTTTCATAAGCCACGTTCAGCTGTTTGTGTCCTGGGGTGGTGGGGGTGGAGCACTTGGCATCATCAGTGTTGGGGCTCCAGCTGTCTGTGTTGCAGGACGAGAGGACGAGGAAGCTGGAGGGCTCATAAGGGCTTCCCTGGGTGCTAATGGTAATGAGCCCCCTTGCCAGTGCAGGAGACATAAAAGAGGTGGGTTTGATCCTCGGGTCGGAAAGATCCCCTGGAGGAGGGCATGGCAGTTCACTCCAGTATTCTTGCCTGGAGAGCCCCGTGGACAGAGGAGCCTGGCAGGCTGCAGTTCATGGGGTCACAGATAGTCGGACGCCGACTTAGCAAGCACACGAGGTATGATTACAGCGATGGGCCATGGGTCCTAACTGCATGGGGCTGAGAGAGGACAGGAGCAGAGAGGGATCGTGAAGAGGTTCCAGAGCTGGCCAGTGGTCATTGGGCTGTGTGTCTGCAGGACGGCTTGATGTCACGTCTCTGGTCATACTACCAGGAAGACGTCCTCATGGGGCCACGATAACCAGGAAGGGAGTCGGTGAGCCTGGGCACAGCAGGTCCCGGAGACTGAGAATGGCTCTGTGTCTCTGGAATCTCGTCCTGGGAGCAGCGAGCATGTTGGGATGGAGGAAGGGTTCTTAAACTGTGATAACAGAACCGAGAGAGGCGTGGGAAGAACAGATCATCCAGGCACAGATGGAGTGGCAGGGCCCGATGACATGAAAGAGACAGTGTCTCTGTGCGGACGTTCTCATCACGAAGAGGATGGGGTCACCAGGAGGTCCGTAGCTGGTTTTAGCAGGAAGCAGGTGGCGGAAACAGTCTGGCAAGCAGAAAAATGGGCCCTCAAAATACCTGCATCCTGATGGCGGATGCCCCTTCCATGCCTGGAGGGATTGTGCATAGGTGACTTCAATCAGGTCTTTGAGATAGGGGGATTATTCTGGATTATCTGTGTGGGCCCAGTTCCATCACAAAGGTCCCTGTGAGGAGGGGCAGGGGTCAGAGACGGAAATGCATGATGGGAGATGAGTTGGGGAGAGTGAAGACGCTGGGCCGCTGGTCTCAAAGATGGAGGAAGGGCCCTGGCCTCAGGGTGCAGGGGCCACTGGGAGCTGGGAAGGCACGGAAACTGATAGACTGCAGCCGGGCCCACAGCTTGATCTTAGCCCAGTGAAACCCTTTTCAGACTTTTAACATCCATAATAGTGAGAAAATAAATTTGTGTTGTTTTAAGGTCCAGATTTTGTGGTAATTTGTTATAGTAGGAGTAGAAAAATAATACAAATGATTTAAGGGTAACTCTTTAAATTTGAAGAAAGTGTGAGTGAAAAAAGATCTGGAACCAGCCATGGCATAACACCTCGGGTCGGAAAGATCCCTGGAGGAGGGCATGGCAGTTCACTCCAGTATTCTTGCCTGGAGAGCCCCGTGGACAGAGGAGCCTGGCAGGCTGCAGTTCATGGGGTCACAGATAGTCGGACGCCGACTTAGCAAGCACACGAGGTATGATTACAGCGATGGGCCATGGGTCCTAACTGCATGGGGCTGAGAGAGGACAGGAGCAGAGAGGATCGTGAAGAGGTTCCAGAGCTGGCCAGTGGTCATTGGGCTGTGTGTCTGCAGGACGGCTTGATGTCACGTCTCTGGTCATACTACCAGGAAGACGTCCTCATGGGGCCACGATAACCAGGAAGGGAGTCGGTGAGCCTGGGCACAGCAGGTCCCGGAGACTGAGAATGGCTCTGTGTCTCTGGAATCTCGTCCTGGGAGCAGCGAGCATGTTGGGATGGAGGAAGGGTTCTTAAACTGTGATAACAGAACCGAGAGAGGCGTGGGAAGAACAGATCATCCAGGCACAGATGGAGTGGCAGGGCCCGATGACATGAAAGAGACAGTGTCTCTGTGCGGACGTTCTCATCACGAAGAGGATGGGGTCACCAGGAGGTCCGTAGCTGGTTTTAGCAGGAAGCAGGTGGCGGAAACAGTCTGGCAAGCAGAAAAATGGGCCCTCAAAATACCTGCATCCTGATGGCCGGATGCCCCTTCCATGCCTGGAGGGATTGTGCATAGGTGACTTCAATCAGGTCTTTGAGATAGGGGGATTATTCTGGATTATCTGTGTGGGCCCAGTTCCATCACAAAGGTCCCTGTGAGGAGGGGCAGGGGTCAGAGACGGAAATGCATGATGGGAGATGAGTTGGGGAGAGTGAAGACGCTGGGCCGCTGGTCTCAAAGATGGAGGAAGGGCCCTGGCCTCAGGGTGCAGGGGCCACTGGGAGCTGGGAAGGCACGGAAACTGATAGACTGCAGCCGGGCCCACAGCTTGATCTTAGCCCAGTGAAACCCTTTTCAGACTTTTAACATCCATAATAGTGAGAAAATAAATTTGTGTTGTTTTAAGGTCCAGATTTTGTGGTAATTTGTTATAGTAGGAGTAGAAAAATAATACAAATGATTTAAGGGTAACTCTTTAAATTTGAAGAAAGTGTGAGTGAAGAAAAAGATCTGGAACCAGCCATGGCATAACATCTTCATGGCAGTGGCTGTGGGTTAGGGTTAGGGGAGGCTTTGGGGCATGGAGAACAAAACCAGCTGCCTCTTACACACAGAGCTTCAGGGTCAGCCTGGTTTCAGTAAAGGAAGAGTGGGTGGGGCTGTTAAGAGAGGAAGCTGAGGGTGTGGCGGCCTGGCCACTGGTGAGATCCAGAGGGTGTCAAGGTAGGGTGTCCGCGGTGTAGAGCAGGCGGGTGGAGTTTGAATCCACTGATTGCATGGAAAAGCCGCCTGGGGTTAAGAAGTTGCACAATGTCAGGTAACTGGAGTGCTTGAAGCCCTTGGGATGGAGGTTAACAACAAAACAAGCAACCGACACAGCTAGTCATTTAGGGCAGAAGGGGGCCGCTCCAGAGAGAGGTCGGTCATTAGTGCTCAGTGTGCGCCCCGCATTGGACTTGGCCTGCCGCACGGTGTGGAGTGATGGGGGGCACCTGACCCGGCCTGGGTCCGCAGCCTCTCTTAGCTGCGCTTCCCCTTGCAGACCTGGAAGGCCCTTCCATTACAGGTTACAGGTGCTTGAAATACTTTCCCCAGCCATTCAGGGACTCTGTTCCACCACCAAAGTACAAATAAAACTCACAAATTCTTTAACCGTTATCTTCATTTCCCCCTGCTTGAGTTGAACAGAATGCCTATAGAGATTATAGTCATGTATAAAGAAGTAGAGTGATTCAATCAAGTAATCAGCCTTCCAGTTTGATCTGCCCTTTTTTTTTTTTACTGTTTATTTGATGTAGTTTTACCTAGCTGAAATCATGCTGTATGTAAAACTCTGTGTCCTGCTTTTTAAACATCATACACCTCATAGCTATTTTACTTTCTTTTAAACATTATTTATGAGCAGATGTTTAATATCAAATAGTATTCTATCATATAAAGAAGTCATAGTTCAACATTGTATGGTTTCACAGTCTTAGGTTTTTACAATACAAGGAGCACCTTTGTGGATAGAATTCTATAGCCAGGAGTATTTGTGAGATTGAGTTCTAAGAATGTAATAATTAGATGAAAGAGTAAGAACTTTTAAAGACTCTTGAAAAGTATTGTCAAAGTACCGTCCCCAGCCGAGCCCCAGTTTATGCTCACATTGGTGACTTGTACCTGAGAACCATTTAGATAGCTCATAATGGCAATGAGTCTGTTTGCATGCATTTAAAAATATAATACAATAAACCATTGTTTTAGAATGACACATTTCAACCTTCCAAATTACTAAAGGAAATTTGTCCTTTATTATTAACTCACATGGTAGCCCATAGAAGATGCCTGTTAATATTCATGACTACTTCTTAGAATGCCTATAAACCCTGAGAGAAGAAAAACAAGTCAGAAAGAATAAAGGCTAGATAGAACGTAAAGATTCACTCATGGTTTATAGAGGAAAATAAATGGATAGAATGAACAATAGAGGGAAAACAGTATTTCTGTTGTTTATCTGTGATATTGTTGACAGAGTATCACCAATTTTCAAATAGATAGGCCTATAAAGTCAATCATCTCTTTCAAAATTACCTTCAATATGAAGTTAGCATATGTGCATGACTGAGAAAAAAACCTGTAAGCTGTCGTAGCTAAATTCATACCTGGAATATCAGCGTTCATGTGCTTCATGGGGAATGCCAGTGAGTCTCTGAAATTACATCTGTGAACAAATTTGTGTGATAGCGTATTTTCTGAAAGAATTATTTGCCTTATTATTTCCTCTCTGTATAAAAATACAGACAACTATACAGAAGGTCAAATCTAAATATTATTACAATGTGCTTCTCAATGGAACTAACAATTTGTTTTTTGGATATGACTGGTATTTGATTAAATTTGAATATTCTGCCAAAGTAGCTCTGCTTCATGTAGTTTTACCTAGCTGAAATCATGCTGTATGTAAATCTCTGTGTCCTGCTTTTTAAACATCATACACCTCATAGCTATTTTACTTTCTTTTAAACATTATTTATGAGCAGATGTTTAATATCAAATAGTATTCTATCATATAAAGAAGTCATAGTTCAACATTGTATGGTTTCACAGTCTTAGGTTTTTACAATACAAGGAGCACCTTTGTGGATAGAATTCTATAGCCAGGAGTATTTGTGAGATTGAGTTCTAAGAATGTAATAATTAGATGAAAGAGTAAGAACTTTTAAAGACTCTTGAAAAGTATTGTCAAAGTACCGTCCCCAGCCGAGCCCCAGTTTATGCTCACATTGGTGACTTGTACCTGAGAACCATTTAGATAGCTCATAATGGCAATGAGTCTGTTTGCATGCATTTAAAAATATAATACAATAAACCATTGTTTTAGAATGACACATTTCAACCTTCCAAATTACTAAAGGAAATTTGTCCTTTATTATTAACTCACATGGTAGCCCATAGAAGATGCCTGTTAATATTCATGACTACTTCTTAGAATGCCTATAAACCCTGAGAGAAGAAAACAAGTCAGAAAGAATAAAGGCTAGATAGAACGTAAAGATTCACTCATGGTTTATAGAGGAAAATAAATGGATAGAATGAACAATAGAGGGAAAACAGTATTTCTGTTGTTTATCTGTGATATTGTTGACAGAGTATCACCAATTTTCAAATAGATAGGCCTATAAAGTCAATCATCTCTTTCAAAATTACCTTCAATATGAAGTTAGCATATGTGCATGACTGAGAAAAAAACCTGTAAGCTGTCGTAGCTAAATTCATACCTGGAATATCAGCGTTCATGTGCTTCATGGGGAATGCCAGTGAGTCTCTGAAATTACATCTGTGAACAAATTTGTGTGATAGCGTATTTTCTGAAAGAATTATTTGCCTTATTATTTCCTCTCTGTATAAAAATACAGACAACTATACAGAAGGTCAAATCTAAATATTATTACAATGTGCTTCTCAATGAAGAAACCTTATTGTACGGTTTGATCATCTCTGTTGAATTTTCATTGGTTTGGAAGTATATGACTGGTATTTGGAATTACTCCATTAGAATATTCTGCCAAAGTAGCTCTGCTTCATGTAGCCGTGAATGAATTTAAGAGTCTAACAAGATTCGACTAATGTGAACTCTTTTCTGAATATTGAATCTGCTCCTGATGTCAGACCAGAGTACTTTCAGACTCTGTGGTTTTCAGTTGATATTAAATAAGAATGTTTTGATAAGCCCACATTTTTTTTGTTTGTTTGATAAGCCCACATTTTAACTTGAATAATTCAAGGGCACATTTTGGAGTGGTCTTAATTCATTCTCCACATTAGTGCTTTGCGTAAGATCTTTATTTACTCTAAATTTTGTATTGAAATACTCATGATTATTTTGAATTCAGTTACTTAAGGGTAGCGAGAAGTGTGATAGAGGTTTAGTTTTTATTTGAATAATGAGTATTTGAAAGGCTAAATTAGGATAAATTTAACTTTTGTTTTCTTTAAAAAAAAAAAAGAATTACCAGCTATTTGAGCATTAATTTCTTTTGAATTTTTTCGTAGAGACTGACATTCTCCTAGCTATGTTCTTAGTCTAGCTGGAAGGGAATGTACATACTTAGTGTGTAGGTAATTAAATTTGTGTCATTCTGTAAGTATGTCTCAGACAGTCAACTATAAGTGATGTTAATATATCACTTATGTTAAAATTATTTGGATCACTCATAGTATTTTCTCCTTGTTAGTGTAGATAATTAATTTCATTATTTTGATTCTGCCATTTGTACTGGGTACTGACATTTGTTAGAAATGATACATGACAGAGTTTATTTTTTAAAAAGAAATGATTTTCGACTTATTTCTTATGCTTATCTGAACAATGCAAAGTTCTACACATTAATATTTTAAACATACACGGAATTCACAGGAGATACTTTGCAATTCAGGTAAAAGAAGCTGTGTAGAAATTAAGTAGGATTTTGTTTTAAACTTGATTCATTTATTTGTACTAAAGTAGCACATTCAGTAACACCCCATTTATCTGGTCATTTTTCAGAATAAGATGGAATTTTCCAGGTAACTGATCATAAATTAGTTTTCCGGGTAGCTGAGTCTTACTTCTTCAAGGACTAAAATCTTTTAAATTTAACCATTTTTTGATGGCAATCTTTATAAAATACATACTTTCTACTTTCTTACTTTCCTATGATTTTTTAAATCAGAAGATACTCAATGTATTTCAGTCTTTTTCTTGTGACTCTGGACCACAATTTTTAAAAAATAAGGTAGTTGAATGTTACGCCTCCTTTGAAGTTTCTTTTCTTTTTTTCCTTTTTGGTCAGATTACTATAAGCTGCCATTACCTCTGCTGTTGTATCACCTCTACCATCTCTTCCTTTCTCATAGTGATTTTGCGTTTTGTTCTCCATGCCTGTGAAACTAAGCTTGTTAGGCGTCCCTGCTTATGCTAAAGCCCAGTTGAGGAGAATCAGGGTGAAGGTGTCAGGACGCAGGGATGCTGCCTGGGTTCTGTTCTCCTCATCAGCGGGTCGTGCGTTCCTCCTGCCCAGCGCTCCTGGGCGTGGAGCGCTCTTCTGAAAGGCTGATTGCTGCTAGGTCACTGACTCGAGTGTTAGGTCCCACCTGTGTCCTTCCCCTTCTCTTAGAGGTGAGGAAACTGGGCCCTGAGGGGGCATCCTGGGGATCGCTCTGGCTTACACTAAGTGGCAGCAGAACCCTGGGTTTAAGTCTTAAGAGACTCTGGTCTCCAAGCCCAGCGCTTCTCTCCTGTACCTATGACCGTAACGCCAGGCAGTTATTAAGGACATTGTCGTCAACCTTGGTGACTAAGAGCATCTGTGTTCCTTCTTGAAGGGCCTCCTGTCACTCACCCTCGACTGCCCTGCGCTCTCCAGAAGTTCCTGGAACTTTGTCTGGTTGCATCTCTCCAGACCCCTCCCTCCTCTCTGTCTCTTACACAGGTCTGGTCCATGCCTGCTCATCTTCTGTCTTTGCTCTCTCTTTGTTCTGCCCCCTGCCTCTGGAGTCACTGTCCTCCAAAAGCACCATCCATTTGGCAGTCAGTGATTGGAGAAAATACGCGGAGAAGGAGGGAGAGGAGAGACTGTGGACCATGGTGGATACCTGAGCGACAGAGAAGGAGTGGCAGAGTGGAGAAGGAGAAGCACCTGAACACAGGCAGAAGACAATAGAACTGTGCATATGTGGATGTGAGAGAAAGTGATTCATGGGTTAATTGTCGACCTACACCTTGTGGTAAATGTGGAGAAAGATACCATGAGAACCCTGGAGGCAGAATGGTATATAAGATCTTTCATAATTTCTTTTTGATTTTTTAAATCAGAAGATACTCAATGTATTTCAGTCTTTTTCTTGTGACTCTGGACCACAATTTTTAAAAAATAAGGTAGTTGAATGTTACGCCTCCTTTGAAGTTTCTTTTCTTTTTTTCCTTTTTGGTCAGATTACTATAAGCTGCCATTACCTCTGCTGTTGTATCACCTCTACCATCTCTTCCTTTCTCATAGTGATTTTGCGTTTTGTTCTCCATGCCTGTGAAACTAAGCTTGTTAGGCGTCCCTGCTTATGCTAAAGCCCAGTTGAGGAGAATCAGGGTGAAGGTGTCAGGACGCAGGGATGCTGCCTGGGTTCTGTTCTCCTCATCAGCGGGTCGTGCGTTCCTCCTGCCCAGCGCTCCTGGGCGTGGAGCGCTCTTCTGAAAGGCTGATTGCTGCTAGGTCACTGACTCGAGTGTTAGGTCCCACCTGTGTCCTTCCCCTTCTCTTAGAGGTGAGGAAACTGGGCCCTGAGGGGGCATCCTGGGGATCGCTCTGGCTTACACTAAGTGGCAGCAGAACCCTGGGTTTAAGTCTTAAGAGACTCTGGTCTCCAAGCCCAGCGCTTCTCTCCTGTACCTATGACCGTAACGCCAGGCAGTTATTAAGGACATTGTCGTCAACCTTGGTGACTAAGAGCATCTGTGTTCCTTCTTGAAGGGCCTCCTGTCACTCACCCTCGACTGCCCTGCGCTCTCCAGAAGTTCCTGGAACTTTGTCTGGTTGCATCTCTCCAGACCCCTCCCTCCTCTCTGTCTCTTACACAGGTCTGGTCCATGCCTGCTCATCTTCTGTCTTTGCTCTCTCTTTGTTCTGCCCCCTGCCTCTGGAGTCACTGTCCTCCAAAAGCACCATCCATTTGGCAGTCAGTGATTGGAGAAAATACGCGGAGAAGGAGGGAGAGGAGAGACTGTGGACCATGGTGGATACCTGAGCGACAGAGAAGGAGTGGCAGAGTGGAGAAGGAGAAGCACCTGAACACAGGCAGAAGACAATAGAACTGTGCATATGTGGATGTGAGAGAAAGTGATTCATGGGTTAATTGTCGACCTACACCTTGTGGTAAATGTGGAGAAAGATACCATGAGAACCCTGGAGGCAGAATGGTATATAAGATCAACGTCTCTCATCAAATACAGCACTTCGAGGTTGAAGTTACTGCTGATCAAACTCTGATTAGAATTCCTTTTCTAATATGAGGTGGTACTAAATAAAAAGTGTAGACAGAACTGAAAAATGGGAGCTCTAGTGAATGCACTGAAAAGTTGATTAAGAAGACCCGTTGGTAGAGACTGGAGGAAATGGAATTCCTATGACTTGGAACAGTTAAAGGGTGACTTACAGGGCCTCTGCAGTGAAGAATCTGCCTCCAGTGCGGGAAACTCCCTGTGTTGCACAAGTTACTCCCTGGGTCGGGAGGATCTCCTGGAGTAGGAAAGGTCAACCCACTCAGTACTCTTGCCTGGAGAATCCCATGGACAGAGGAGCCTGGCAGACTACAGTCCATGTCGTAGTTGCAAAGAGTTGAACACGACTGAAGAAACTGACCAGCAGTAGATGTGACTTAAGTATCAACTTTATTATTCTGCGGGTGATACCAGAATAATTCTATAAATTCTCTAGATGATAAGGAATTATGATACAAGCAGTATTTTGAATTTACTTATTTGTATTTTTTTATCAGCCCAACACACGTAGCGTATAAAACCAATTAGCACTGTCAAAGTCTGTAATGAAAACTGATATTAGCAGGTACCCCGTTTATCCTTAAAATGTGGAAATTCATGTTCTGTTTTTTTTTGTTGTTGTTGTTGTTTTTACTTTTGGTATTATTTCTTTGATCGTTTCCTTCTTTCTCTTTGTGTTTTCTTTCTAGATCTCTCATTAGTTGCCTGTGTATTTGCTGGGTTAGCCATCCTGTTTCCATCTGTTTTTCTTTCCTTCTGTCCATCTTCTTGCCGGCCCTGCCCCCTCAACTGCCTCATTGCTGTCTTTTCCTGGTTGTGTGAGGATATTGACCGTTTTCTTCTGCTTTCTTTGTGGTCTCTGCTGTTGCTTGCATCCCTTTTCACATTTGTTTTCTTGGTCCTCTGTTGTTGGAGGCTTTCCTTGATGCCTGTTGGTCTTGATCTGTCTTATCTCAGTGGGGTTCTCCAGGTGTCAGCCTACACAGTCTTTCCTTTTAAGTGCTCCACGTTTAACTAGTGCATCTAGAAAGCTGTTTGAATTAAGCATAAGAAAAGCTTACATTCTAGGAATATTAGATATTGCATTGAATTATAAGGCTTTATAACTTGTGAAAGCTGCTGCTTCTTGTTTTTTTTTTTTTTTTTTTTCTTAAATTTTTTACAGAGTTTTGTTGTTCATAGACATGTATGTTCCCAGATCAGTCATATGCATATACCTGGCCCCCTCTCACCTCCAGTCCCCTGTATCCTACACCTCCAGGCCATTGCATAGCGCCCCTGCAGGATCTCCTATTCCCACAGTGCAATGACCATAGCTACTTTCATAGACATGTTCATGTTACTCCTCTATGCCTGGAGAATCCCATGGACAGAGGAGCCTGGCAGACTACAGTCCATGTCGTAGTTGCAAAGAGTTGAACACGACTGAAGAAACTGACCAGCAGTAGATGTGACTTAAGTATCAACTTTATTATTCTGCGGGTGATACCAGAATAATTCTATAAATTCTCTAGATGATAAGGAATTATGATACAAGCAGTATTTTGAATTTACTTATTTGTATTTTTTTATCAGCCCAACACACGTAGCGTATAAAACCAATTAGCACTGTCAAAGTCTGTAATGAAAACTGATATTAGCAGGTACCCCGCTTATCCTTAAAATGTGGAAATTCATGTTCTGTTTTTTTTTGTTGTTGTTGTTGTTTTTACTTTTGGTATTATTTCTTTGATCGTTTCCTTCTTTCTCTTTGTGTTTTCTTTCTAGATCTCTCATTAGTTGCCTGTGTATTTGCTGGGTTAGCCATCCTGTTTCCATCTGTTTTTCTTTCCTTCTGTCCATCTTCTTGCCGGCCCTGCCCCCTCAACTGCCTCATTGCTGTCTTTTCCTGGTTGTGTGAGGATATTGACCGTTTTCTTCTGCTTTCTTTGTGGTCTCTGCTGTTGCTTGCATCCCTTTTCACATTTGTTTTCTTGGTCCTCTGTTGTTGGAGGCTTTCCTTGATGCCTGTTGGTCTTGATCTGTCTTATCTCAGTGGGGTTCTCCAGGTGTCAGCCTACACAGTCTTTCCTTTTAAGTGCTCCACGTTTAACTAGTGCATCTAGAAAGCTGTTTGAATTAAGCATAAGAAAAGCTTACATTCTAGGAATATTAGATATTGCATTGAATTATAAGGCTTTATAACTTGTGAAAGCTGCTGCTTCTTGTTTTTTTTTTTTTTTTTTTTTTTAAATTTTTTACAGAGTTTTGTTGTTCATAGACATGTATGTTCCCAGATCAGTCATATGCATATACCTGGCCCCCTCTCACCTCCAGTCCCCTGTATCCTACACCTCCAGGCCATTGCATAGCGCCCCTGCAGGATCTCCTATTCCCACAGTGCAATGACCATAGCTATCTTTTTCACATAGGACAGTATAGGTTTCCATGTTACTCCCTCTATGCCTCCCACCCACTGTTCATTCCCCACAATGTCCATATGTCTCTTCTTCCATCGCTTCACTGCATATGTTGTCATTACCCTCTTACTAGATTCCATATGTATGTGTTAGTATACTGTACTTGTCTTTCTCTTTTTGACTTATTTCACTTTTTATAATAGGTTCTAGATCCATCCACCTCATTAGGGCTGATTCTTCTGCGTTTCTTTTTCCAGCTGAGAAGTACTCCATTGTATATATGTACCAGAGCTTTTGTATCCATTCATTTATTGATGGATATCTAGGTTGCTTCCATGTTCTAGCTATTGTATAGAGAGCTGCAATGAACATTGGGGTACAGGTGCTTCCTTCGGTTTTGATTTCATCAGGGTATAAGCCTAATAGTGGGATTGTTGGGTCGTATGGTGCTTCTGTTTTTTGTTTTTTTTAAGGAATCTCCATACTGTCCTCCATAGCAGCTGTATCAATTTACACTCCTACCAGCAATGTAAGAGTGTTCCCTTTTCTCCACACCATCTTCAGCATTTACTGTCTGTAGATTTTTTTGTTCTTGTTTTTAAATATTAATGTCATCTGTTTGCAGCGGGCTTAGCGTGAGAGGTTTTGTTGGGGGAATTGGGAGCAGTCGTGGGTGGGGAGGGGCTTCCCTGGTGGCTCAGACTGTAAAGAAGTCCCCTGCAGTACGGGAGACCTGGGTTTGATCCCTGGGTTGGGAAGATTCCCTGGAGAAGGGAAAGGCTACCCACTCCAGTATTCTCACCTGGAGAATTCCACGACTCGTCCATGGGTTGCAAAGCGTCGGACACGACTGAGCGCCTTTCACAGTACATGGGCGGGGAGGATGTTGTTTACAGGAACTCTGCAGCTCTCTTTTCAGAGGTCACCATAACTCAGGGGTTACATTGGGTTTAGACTAACAGATTACAACACAGACTTCTGGCCGAATAACTATCCACTTAATGTGGTTCAGAGCTCCTCCTGAGTAATACTTCATTGCCGTGATCCTTAATTAGGTGAGGACAATGGATTTTTTTATTCTTAAATACTTAGTTCTTGAGAAATTATTTCCTGTAACAATGATTTAAATATTTTAAACTATGATAAAAAAGGGCAGATACCATGAAAGTTCAGTGTTTTCATAGAAAAGAGCAATGATACTTTCTCAAAATCATTTTACTAATAGATGCTAAGGGTCTTATAAAGTGAGAAAAAATGCATTTAGCCTTATGACTTAAACTAATAAAATGCACCAATTTATTTCAGAACTATCAAAGCTAATAAAATATGAAAACTTGGAAATTAATTTTCATTAGTAGGATTGTATTTAAGTGTGGGTAGTTATTTTATTATATTAAAGGAACTGTGATAGGCTGTAAAGAGTCCCTTTGCTTATCTGTTGGTTTAATTTAAAAGTAAAACATTCATTATTCTAATTATATGCATTAATGTTGAATTTTACATTCATAAATTCATGACTCTCATTTTTAATAAGAATATTAATTGCTTCATACACCACGGCTACAGTGTGGAAGGAAACAAGTCTGGCTTGGGAACCAAGAGAACTATTCTCCAGGCTGAGGTAGGCTGCTCACTTAGCTGTGTGGCCTTTCACAAGTACTTAACTTTTTACAGAGGTACTTACCTTCTCTGATTGAAAGTTTTCTCAGCTGTGGAACCCTCTGTTTGTAATATTCCCTTATTATATGACAAACTGTGTCCTTATTGGTCTTTCTTATAAGATTAATATATACTTAACTAAGGCAAACACACATGTACTCATAGTATAGAGGTGGCCCAAAAGTTCATTTGGTGTTTCTGTAAGCGGCATTCTATGTTGGGGCTTCTCCGGCGCCGCTAGTGGTGAAGCACCTGCCTGCTCTGCAGGAGGTGGGGATCCCAGGGTGGGGAAGATGCTCTGCAGGAGGGCATGGCAGCCCTCCTCCAGTATTCTTTTTTTTGGCCTCTTTCTTTTTTTTAATTGTTTATTTATTTATTTATTTCCATCCATCTTTATTCTTTGGCCTGTGTGGGCCTCCCATTGCAGTGGCCTCTCTCATTGCAGAGCACCAGTTCTGGGTGCATGCCCTCCAGAGTGCTGGCGTGTAATTGGACACACAAGTCCACTCACTCCTTGGCACGTGGGATCTTCCCAGGCCAAGGATGGAACCGGTGCCCCTTGCACTGTAAGGCAGACTCTTCACCCACTGGACCACCAGGGAAGCCCCTTCTCCAGTCTTCTTACCTAGAGAATCCCATGGACAGAGGAGTCTGGCGGGCTACAGTCCATGGGGTTGGGGTTGCTAAGAGCTGGACAGGACTGAAGCAACTTAGTGTGCATGTGTGTATTATGTGTATCATAGTAAACAGAAAGTGAGATTCTGCTCCCACCCCCACTCAGAGCAAAACAGATTAAAAGTCTGCAGTGACAGCTAATAATTGCTAATGGTTTCTGTACATTATTGCAGAAATTTTTCGTGTGTTTGTCAGTACATAGACACATAAATCGTATTACAGGTAACTATTTAGCACCTTTTTTCCTCTTCACACTTTGGAAATGATTTTATGTAAATGTATTCCTGAACGTATTTATATTTAATCAATATCTGGTAGCTATAATTTATAATTTAATAGGAAATTTAATTTTTAATTCTTTACCTTTTCCTTAAACCTTAATTTTCCGCTTACATGTTTGAATTGTAATAGCAGAATAACTTTTTAAAATCCATGCATAAGAAACATCTGAAAGTAAGTAAAGCAAATGTGAACAATGCTTATATGGGTGCTAAATTTGAAGTAATTTTTCCTTTATGCTTTCCTATTTTGTATTTTTAACAATTGACATTTTATTGGGGGGAAAATCCATTTTAATAAAAAGTACCATGCTATTATGAAGTAATTATCAATCAGTAGTTGTTTAATTGAATTATAAAAGCATATTCTTTATTGACTATTAAATAGCCCCTCATTAAAATATTTTATTGTTATTTTTCCCCTTCTTTTTATTTTTAATTGAAGTATAATTACATATAATAAAAGACAGAAATTTTAACTCTGCATTTTGATGAGTTTTTTACCTATTGCCCTTAAACTATAAAACATTTCAATAATCCTATAAAAGACCCTCCGATCTCTCTCACATCAACCCCTTTCTTCCACCCGGGCAACCACTGATCTGGCATCTATCCTCGTGGCTTAGTTTTTTTCTGTTTTGAGCATCATTTGAATGAAATCCACTCTCTGTACTCTTTTGTGTCTGACTGTTCCTTTATGCATCATGCCATAGTTATGTGTCTTCACTATTTTAAAAAGCCCATTCTTATTCTTAATATTTAAATAACTGGGCCAAGGTTGCAGAGCTGGGAAGTGCTGGAACCAGAACCTGGTCTCAGGTCTGGGTGACCCCAGAGTTCTTTTCCACCTTTCCTGTCCTCTTCCTTGTCTGGCTCCATTTCACTCCTTTCTGGGGTGGCTCAGGCCACCCGAAATCCTCGGGGGACTGCATGATGAGTCGTCATGTCTGGCAATAGCTTCCCTATTGCCAGTGCTGGATTCAGGCTTCTTGTGTCAGCTGGAGCATTTCCACCTGCTGTCACGTTTTCCAGCTGTCCAAATTTTGTATTCTCTCCTGTGTTCCCTTTACTTTTAGAAGAAAATTCCTTAGCTGTCATTTCATGAAGTGTCAGAAGGGGATTAAGAGAAATACATAAGTTTAATCTGCCATCTTTATCTTGGAAGTTCCCCACCCCCTCCCACCCTCGTAAAAAGAAAGTCAGTCTAGGAGTACTTTTTTTTTTTTTTTTTTTTTAAAGATTTATTTATTTTTGGGCGGGGGTCGGATTGGGGAGGGAGGGGAGCGGGCGGGCCACTTCTATTGGTCTTTCATTTCTCTATGTTCATCTGTCTTTGTTCCTTGGCTCCTGTGGGCCTCCCACCTCTGTTGTTGCATAGTGCCGGCTCTGGGCGCATGCGCTTCAGAGCTCGGGCTCAGTAATTGGACACATCAGTCCAGCCGCTCCGCGGCATGTGGGATCTTCCCAGGCCAGGGATCGAACCGGCACCCCTTGCACTGCAAGGCGGTGTTTTTACCCACTGGACCACCAGGGGAAGCCCAGGAGTACATTTTTTAATGGCTTTTATTTTTTAGTTAATGTTTTCTTCTGTTAATTCTGAGGCAGATTCAGAAGTGCTGAATGTTTGTATTTTCCAAAGATCAATGTAGTTTCGACCCCAAACACCTTTCTGTTGCCCGTCAGCAAGCCCCTTTTTTCCCCCCCACCCGGGCAACCACTGATCTGGCATCTATCCTCGTGGCTTAGTTTTTTTCTGTTTTGAGCATCATTTGAATGAAATCCACTCTCTGTACTCTTTTGTGTCTGACTGTTCCTTTATGCATCATGCCATAGTTATGTGTCTTCACTATTTTAAAAAGCCCATTCTTATTCTTAATATTTAAATAACTGGGCCAAGGTTGCAGAGCTGGGAAGTGCTGGAACCAGAACCTGGTCTCAGGTCTGGGTGACCCCAGAGTTCTTTTCCACCTTTCCTGTCCTCTTCCTTGTCTGGCTCCATTTCACTCCTTTCTGGGGTGGCTCAGGCCACCCGAAATCCTCGGGGGACTGCATGATGAGTCGTCATGTCTGGCAATAGCTTCCCTATTGCCAGTGCTGGATTCAGGCTTCTTGTGTCAGCTGGAGCATTTCCACCTGCTGTCACGTTTTCCAGCTGTCCAAATTTTGTATTCTCTCCTGTGTTCCCTTTACTTTTAGAAGAAAATTCCTTAGCTGTCATTTCATGAAGTGTCAGAAGGGGATTAAGAGAAATACATAAGTTTAATCTGCCATCTTTATCTTGGAAGTTCCCCACCCCCTCCCACCCTCGTAAAAAGAAAGTCAGTCTAGGAGTACCTTTTTTTTTTTTTTTTTTTTTTAATATTTTTTTTTTTTTGGGGGGGGGGTGGGTTGGGGGGGGGGGGGGGGCGGGCGGGCCACTTCTATTGGTCTTTCATTTCTCTATGTTCATCTGTCTTTGTTCCTTGGCTCCTGTGGGCCTCCCACCTCTGTTGTTGCATAGTGCCGGCTCTGGGCGCATGCGCTTCAGAGCTCGGGCTCAGTAATTGGACACATCAGTCCAGCCGCTCCGCGGCATGTGGGATCTTCCCAGGCCAGGGATCGAACCGGCACCCCTTGCACTGCAAGGCGGTGTTTTTACCCACTGGACCACCAGGGGAAGCCCAGGAGTACATTTTTTAATGGCTTTTATTTTTTAGTTAATGTTTTCTTCTGTTAATTCTGAGGCAGATTCAGAAGTGCTGAATGTTTGTATTTTCCAAAGATCAATGTAGTTTCGACCCCAAACACCTTTCTGTTGCCCCGTCAGCAAGTTATTCTTATTCAGTCTTAAGCACGTGACGCCTTACCTGGAAAGGGAGATGGTGCTGGACCGTGAGATGCTTTGGGTGGCACGCTGAAGAATTTCTCTTGTGTTCCTTTCATGTTGAAATCAACTGAGTCCACATGGTCCCCTCTTACCTGCCAACCCAGCTATTTCTGTGCTAGATAAACTTAGAACGTAGGAATTTAAGGCACTTCCCACCCCAGAATGTGATGAGCTTGGAGGAGGGCAAAAAGGCTCATGCAGGCCCTGAGAGAGAGGAAGCCACTTTGGCAGCTAGATAATGTTTTTTTTTTTTTTTTTTAATGTATTTATTTGGTTGCACTGGGTCTTAGTTATGGTATGTGGGATCTAGTTCCCTGACCAGGGATTGAACCCAGGTCCCCAGCATTGGGAGCACAAAGTCTTAGCCACTGGACCACCAGGGAAATCCTGACAATGTTTTAAGGAACAACAAACAAACAAACAAACATGGGGGGGAGGGAGAGAAACCCAGAGTGCATTACTCTACTGACACGATGTTATGGTTGTCGGAACAAGAGGCAGAAGGGATCTCCTTCGGTGGTTTTGCTTAATTGTTGTTTGTTTTTTCCCGTTTCTGTCCTGTCTCTCAAATTGCTATCATCTCCCTCTGCCTTTTCAACCTAGTCACTACCCAGTGTGGCTCAACTTGAAAGAAATGACCATGGTTTTGTTGGCGAGTGGAATATTCCCCCCACCACTGGGGAGACAAGAAGACTTAAGGGAGAGCTTTTACAGTGGGTCCTTTCTCTTGGTTCATGTCACCCAGTTACCACGTTGGGAAGTGTCCTTCCCTGGAGAGGGCCTGTGGGGAGTGAGTGACTTGGGCATCCTGCCACTTGAACTTCCCAGTAAGCTGGAGCTTGGCCGAGAAGACCTTATGCAGGTGGGCCTCCGTCTCTAGAAATTTCTTCAAAGACTCGACGTATATGTGACTTACAACTTTGTGGGAATGTCTGTATGGAACTTTAATGGGAAAATGAAAGAGGAGCATTGGACCTTTGCCCCTGACACCTGCAGTTTCAGAAGAGGGCTTCTTTTTTTTTTTTTTTTTCCGATTTTTTTTTTTTTTTGGCTCCTTTTATGGTTTTTTTTATCTATTTATTTTCATCCATCTTTATTCTTTGTCTTGTGTGGGCCTCCCATTGCAGTAGCCTCTCTCATTGCAGAGCACCAGCTCTGGGCACACGTGCTTCAGAGCGCTGGCTTGTAATTAGACACACCAGTCCAACCAGTCCAACTGCTCCACGGCACGTGAGATCTTCCCGGGCCAGGGATCGAGCTGGTGCCCCTTGCACTGCAAGGTGGACTATTTACCCACTGGACCAGCAGGGAAGCCCAGAAGAGGGCTTCTTACAGGAGTTCTAGGTTGGACAGCTGAGTTTGTGCTAAAAGCCTCCATGTGAGAGATCCCTGGGGTCTGGAGACTCTGGGGCTGGAGTTCTGCAGAGGCAGATTGACAGCCTGGCTCCCTACCCGGGATCGCAGGCTCATTTAGAGCAGGATCACGTCTCATTTGTTTCTGAACTCCTGGCTACTTAGCACAGTTCATGGCATGTGATAGGTGCTCACAAAAGGATTGCAGACCAATTGATTAAATGAAGTGGTGACCACCACCACCATTCAGTGAGGCACTGACCCATCCATCCCCACCAGGATGAGCCCTCAAAACTAGTGAGGCTGTGCAGAGTCATCACATCCGCCCCATCACAGGGCTCATCCCCTGTGTGTACAGGTCCCAGAGCGCGAGGACAGGGCGCCCACTCTGGAAGGACAGGCTGCAGTGTGGCTCAGGGGACACTGGCTGACTAGGGCACACACACCTTGGCTGATGCAGCTGTTGATGCTCAGCTGTAGCCTGTAGATAGGAAGCCAGCTCCCAGTTTTTCAGAGGACAAGGGGAACTATTCTGATTTTCAAATTTAAATGTGTAGTATTTTGAAGAACAAATATAACATACGTATAGGTCAGATTTGGTCTGTAGGCTTTCACAGGACGCTATCCAGAAAAATCAACCAAGAGAAGGGCAGAATGCCAGGAACCTTTAAGGAGCAGGTGGATGGAAAAGAATTCCCAGCAAGCTTGAGAAAGGATAATTAAAGAGCTGGAGAAGCCGTGAACCTGAATCTTAAGAAGGGAAGACTCTCAAGAAATCCAGGCAAGGTTGACGGATATCTGGTATGATATATGCTATGGAGTAGTCAAGTAATTAGAGAACACAGTGAATCATTCATGAATGCAGGGGGAATGCATATTAGCAGTGTGCAGCTATTTTCGGCCTGGCATAAATATGGTCCAGACTGTGACTTAAGTATCAATTGGACCAAATTTGTTTGCAAAGTTATTTTCTTGAAGCTTTGACAAAAAAAAAAAAAAAAGGAGTCCAAGTTCACATAAATTAACTTGACATTGTGAAAACCATTATTCATGTATCCATAATATAATACTTTAAAGGAGTATTTAAAATAGTTCAGGGAATTTACATGAAACTGTCAAGGGAACATTCTTGTTATATCTTCAGCATGTTAGACCAAGCCTTTGTCTTGTCTGGTAAAGTTATGACTGTAGATCCTGTTGCAGGAGGTTTTATTTTATTGGAGAGAAGCCCAGTTAAAGTCTCATATTAATTTCCTGTCATGTTATCTAACAAAGAACAGATTTCCAAAGTTTCTTAAACATTTGACACAATCATTTCCATTTGCTAGACTTCATCAGTGTTTTCCAAGTGATAGATGCATTTTAAGTCAAAACTGAACAAGATTTAATCCTTGATTGTAACCACCTGTATCCTGTTGAAGGCATTGGATGAGTAGAAGACCTTTTCATTTTTATTTGTTGAAATAGAAAGTTTATAATTTTAAATGACCCCGAGTGCTTTTTGCAAGTTGGAAACTGTCTCACGAACAAACAGAACGCATTTACTGAGTTTCTTCCACATGCTCAAGCCATGCCGTTGGGTTTATTGTTCTCCTAATGCTGAGGAGGGTATCATCTAAGCCACACGCTCATCTTGCTTTGGACTCGCATCCCTTCATGTCTTTTTCTGCCATCTGCCTGGAATGCCCAGCCATTCCCAGTCTCCTGTCCTTCTAACCCTTATTTATGTGAACTCCTGCTCGTACGTCAGGGACAGTGTAAACTGTCAGTTACTGTAGGCTCTCCTAACCCCTCCTATCATCATCCCCAGGGCACACCGTGGGTATTGTGGAGACCGTCCTTGCCAAACAGTATTTTTGGTAATTTTCTCTACCACAAAACTGTAAGATTCCTAAAATCTGCATGATTCACTTCTGCTTCTAGGCATGTATCTGACATGAGGGAACTTTTCAACCAATGATTGTGGACTTATTTATTTTTTTTTTTAAAGATTTATTTATTTATTCATTTTGGGTGGGGGTCGGGTTGGGGAGGGAAGGAAGCGGGCGGGCCACTTCTATCGGTCTTTCATTTCTCTATTTTCATCCGTCTTTGTTCTTCAGCCCCCGTGGGCCTCCCATCGAGGTGGCGTCTGTTGTCGCAGAGCACCGGCTCAGTGATTGGACACATCAGTCCAGCCGCTCCGTGGCACGTGGGATCTTCCCAGGCCAGGGATCGAACTGGCGCCCCTTGCCCTGCAAGGCAGTGTCCTTATCCACTGGACCACCAGGGGAAGCCCTGATTGTGGACTTAGACTGAATCCACTTATTAAAACAGACCTTACTCCAGTGCCTGACTTTGGCAAATAAACCATGAATCCAATGTGTTATTAAATATTTACCCTAACAGTGTGACGAACTAAGTGATCTAAACATTTGACACAATCATTTCCATTTGCTAGACTTCATCAGTGTTTTCCAAGTGATAATGCATTTTAAGTCAAAACTGAACAAGATTTAATCCTTGATTGTAACCACCTGTATCCTGTTGAAGGCATTGGATGAGTAGAAGACCTTTTCATTTTTATTTGTTGAAATAGAAAGTTTATAATTTTAAATGACCCCGAGTGCTTTTTGCAAGTTGGAAACTGTCTCACGAACAAACAGAACGCATTTACTGAGTTTCTTCCACATGCTCAAGCCATGCCGTTGGGTTTATTGTTCTCCTAATGCTGAGGAGGGTATCATCTAAGCCACACGCTCATCTTGCTTTGGACTCGCATCCCTTCATGTCTTTTTCTGCCATCTGCCTGGAATGCCCAGCCATTCCCAGTCTCCTGTCCTTCTAACCCTTATTTATGTGAACTCCTGCTCGTACGTCAGGGACAGTGTAAACTGTCAGTTACTGTAGGCTCTCCTAACCCCTCCTATCATCATCCCCAGGGCACACCGTGGGTATTGTGGAGACCGTCCTTGCCAAACAGTATTTTTGGTAATTTTCTCTACCACAAAACTGTAAGATTCCTAAAATCTGCATGATTCACTTCTGCTTCTAGGCATGTATCTGACATGAGGGAACTTTTCAACCAATGATTGTGGACTTATTTATTTTTTTTTTTAAAGATTTATTTATTTATTCATTTTGGGTGGGGGTCGGGTTGGGGAGGGAAGGAAGCGGGCGGGCCACTTCTATCGGTCTTTCATTTCTCTATTTTCATCCGTCTTTGTTCTTCAGCCCCCGTGGGCCTCCCATCGAGGTGGCGTCTGTTGTCGCAGAGCACCGGCTCAGTGATTGGACACATCAGTCCAGCCGCTCCGTGGCACGTGGGATCTTCCCAGGCCAGGGATCGAACTGGCGCCCCTTGCCCTGCAAGGCAGTGTCCTTATCCACTGGACCACCAGGGGAAGCCCTGATTGTGGACTTAGACTGAATCCACTTATTAAAACAGACCTTACTCCAGTGCCTGACTTTGGCAAATAAACCATGAATCCAATGTGTTATTAAATATTTACCCTAACAGTGTGACGAACTAAGTGATCTCACACATTATTATTATGTAAGTCAAATAAAGGAACAAAAAATAAGAATTTCAAGGGAAGAAGGGCTAGGTATATATGCATAAGCCTTCACAAGCTAATTAGTTAAAAAATCCAACCTGATCCTATTTTAAGAGGGTTCACATTGATTAAATAATTTAATTGTTGGTTAAGCAGTCAGTGACAAAGCAAACTCTAGAATTTTCATTCAGAAGGATAGCGCTTTCTCTGGTAATCTGCAGTAGATTTCTGTTCTGTCCAAGCCTGATATTACATGGTTCAGATAGGCCTCAAGTCAGCTCCTCATCCAGAAATCTAGTGATTATGATTGTCTCATCCAAGACAACTTAAAACATTATTTTTCTCCCAACACCAGTGTTGGAAAAGTGATCCAACATGTTAAAAAGATCCTTTCAAACCTCTGCTTTGTAGAGATCATGAGCATGACTCCTTGTTTTATCACTGTTCAGTTGCTAAGTCGTGTCCGACTCTTTGTGGCCCCATGGACTGCAGCACACCAAGCTTCCCTGTCCTTCACTATTTCCTGGAGTTGGCTTGGATTCATTTCCTCTGCTGCCCCTTTCTCCTCCTGCCCGCAATTCTTCCTAGCCTCAGGGCCTTTTCTAATGAGTCAGTTCTTCACATTAGGTGGCCAAAGTATTGGAGCCTCTGCATCAGTCCTGCTAATGAATATACAGGGTTGATTTCCTTTGGGATTGACTGGTTTGATCTCCTTCCTTTCCAAGGGACTCTCAAGAGTCTTCTCCAGCGCCACAGTTTGAAAGCATCAGTTCTTTGTCCTTCAGCCTTCTTTATGGTCCAGCTCTCACATCTGTACATGACAACTGGAAAAAACCATAGGTCTGACTATGTGGACCTTTGTTGGCACAGTGCCGTCTCTGCTCCTTAGTACACTGTCCAGGTTTGTCATAGCTTTCCTTCCAAGAAGCAAGTGTCTTTCAATTTCGTGGCTGCAGTAGGTGTCCACAGTGATTTTGGAGACCAGGAATGACCCCGTAGAGAAGGAAATGGAGATCCACTCTAGTGTTTTTGCCTGGAGAATTCTATAGATGGAGGAACCCGATGGGCTACGGTCCACGGGGGTCGCAGAGAGTCAGACACAACTGAGCAACTATCACCTTGACTTTTTACTGTATACAGTTCTGTGGCAGACTTTGTTTTATTTTTTATTTATGAGGAGTACCCTCAGGGAAGGCATAGAGCTCTGAAAGGGTCCTTTGTAAGCTGTATGTGGAAAAATGAGGGAAAAAACATGAAGGATAAAGGAAGATATCTAAGAAGGAAAGTAAACCTGGATTTGCCCTTGTTCAGAAGCTTCCCTGAAAGAGGGGAGCCGGGAAGGGCTGGGCCTCGCGGAGAGTGTGCTTCCCTCTGTCGCTTGGCCAGTTCCTGGATGCCAGGAGCCCCTCTGGGGAAAAGTAACCTTCTCGGCGCGTTTGTACTGGCTGCCATGGCTCTCCTCTCCGTTCTGGGCAAACTTAGAGTTCCTATTTGGGTTTCAGAGTTTTCTGCCAGAGCATGTATTTGTCCAAGCCAACTGAACTTATGCTTCATTTTCATTTTATGTTTTTAAGTTGACAAAGTAACGGTTCTACTTAGCAAGAAATGGGTAGCAAGAAAAAACTGAGATATCGCCATAGAAGAATTGTCCTTGAGAGGGCCTTTGTGATAAGAGTTGACCTTTTGAAGAAACAGATCCCATTTCCCTTGGCCTCCTGTTCTACTCTGAGTATTTAACTTGATCATTAGCTGTTGTGCCTGTTGGGTAAAGTCACAAGGCCAGACTCCTGCCCCATGGGGACAGCCATTTTACTGACGAAACGTGTCTCCTGTCGGAAGAGAGTCCGGGCAGAATGGACCCCAGGCAGGTCAGGTGGGAGGCGGCTGCACTTGACTAATCAGCTTTTCAGGGGCTACTTCTAACGGTGGGAAATCATGGTGACACACAGTCACCCCCGGGCAGGTCTGGCAACAGGCAAGGTGGTCATTTGCTTGCTTCAGAGAAGAAGGTTTGGAACGGCATTCATTGTGCTGCTTACTGTGTTAAACATGTTTGCAGATATGGACGGGAATTATAAGAACTTTTTGTTAAAATGTGTTTTAAATTCTATTGATCATATGGGTGGCATTTCATTTTTAGCTTATTCTATACAAGAGGATGATCTTTTCGGAGCACTTAATGAATATTAACTCCTACGTTACCTCAAAATACCCAGTTATTGATGACCCTATAATAAAAACACCACTGGCAATCTGAGCTTTGTAAAATTTTTGTTTTCATCATTAAGATAAACTTGATTTAATTTTTGAAACATGATCATTTTTGCTCCTAGATTACTACCATCAGCCATCTGTGCTGCCGTTCAGTTTCTTTAATTCCTTCCTCAACCGTAACAATTGTACACTTTTGTATTTGAATTATTTTCCTCATAAATTACGTTATCCTTGGTTAAAGGCTTTTCTCTTTTAGTAAATGCTTTTGACTCTCTGGCCTTTATAGTATCAATTTCATTTTTAAATGCCTACGGAGACATGCTTGACTGCTTATAAATTTTCTAGTATAGTTCTGTAAGAATTCTTTGCTTTCCAAGGACCATACGTATTCGTCTTGGTTCCCAACAGTTTATAACTGCCAGAATAATTTAAAAGACATTTTCCCTTTGCAGCTTAATTTAGAGTAGAGTGCGTTTTGTCAGCAGAGGCAGCACAGGACGGAGACGTTTGGACCTCCAGCAGCCTTGAAGGCAGTGCGGGGGTCCAGCGAGTGCGACACAAGGCGGGGTCTGGTTTTTAAAATGTCAGCTTATTTAATGCTTAAGCTACACATGCAGTGTGGGTAGGCAAGGGGCTTCTGCTCAGCACAGCCCTAGGCGGTCGAGGAGCCACTGTCTCGAAGGCTGATGCCCACCAGAGCCAGGGCAGTGAGGCCTATGCGCCTATGCAGACAGCGCAGTGGGCCCTAACGCTTCTGCCTGGAAGCGGGGCCCTGGCGTGGGCTTGCATTTCATCAGCTGAAAGGAAAGCGCCATACCCAATTCAGGGGCCAGGGAAATGCAGACCTAGCAGGGCCTGGGCGAACTGGGAGTGTTTCCTGAGTGGCAGGATTAACCCGCGCTGGAAGAAAGGGGCGGACTTCCAGTGAGAGCCAGCGTTAGGGGAAAACTTTGATAGGTAACAGAGCTTTCAGAGCTTTGCTCCGAACCTCTCCCCTTCGTGCAGAATGAGGCTGACAGCTGGTGAAAAGGTATTGGACAGAAAGCAGAGATGTGTCGTGGGATTGTCAGAGGGGATGGAAGAATGGACGAGGTGTACCATGTGCACAGCATGCCGACGGGGACGAGCGTTTTGAATCAATTTTAAGCCAACATGACCTTGCAGGTTTAGGGGAGAGAGGAAGGTGGAGGTGTTTCCAGAAGCTCCTTACCCCGAGAACTCTCAGCATCCTCTACTTCTCATCCTCTCAGGCTTAATTTGAGATTAGTTATTTGTATATATTTTCCCACTCAAGTATGGATTCCTCAAGGACAAGGGGCCATTTTTGTACCCTGTGTGCCCAGCACATGGCTGACAGTGCAAGCACTGCCTGATTATTGCATCAATGAGCAGGAGCCATCTGGCAGCTGGCTCCCACGGTGCCAGGTGCCTGCGATCCCCTTTGGCTGGTTCCGCCTTTCACACACCTGCCCCGAGGGCTGCTGGTGTGGAGGCAGCTGGCGCAGCGGGTGTTTCTGAGCGTTCCAGCCTCTGCTCTGGTCACCTTGGTGGGGCCAGCGCAAGCAGAAGAGGTAATAAAGTAGTATTTGGAGAACTGAACAGGGAGAAGTAACACATAAATTTGTACCTAGTACATTACTTTTGTTTCCTACTTTTGAGTGCATTAAAATGTATTAAAATGAGGAAAACCTAAATCAGTATAATCCATTTGAAGAGTTTATAACTTGTGCTATTCTTAGCCTCACTTTTTTTTTTTTTTTATTATTACAAAGTTACTAAATTAGACATGTGATTTAACTTTAGACCTTGTGCTGTAGAGCAGCGCTTCTCTAGCTTGAGTGCCCCGGGGTCACCTGAAGGGCTTGCTTGCAAACAGCCGAACTGCAGAGCCCTGACTCCCAGAATTCCTGGCCCAGTCAGTCTGGGCTGGAGGTGGTGAGACTGTTGCTCTGGGAAACCACACTTGGTTAAGCCACGAGGAAGAGTAAAGGACACTGATGGTGGAGTTGAAAAATATGTGTGCTTGAGTCTCTGGGGGTGCTAGTTAATGTTTGATTTTGTAAATGTTACGCCACCCCTCTGGTTCTCCGTTTCCTTCCTGTGTAAGTCATAATTGACCTCACAGAGGATCAGATAAGATGGTATAATAGAACCAGTTTTTAAAGTGAGGCTCTGTGAAAATACTGCCTTAGGATGTCCTGTATTTTGAAGCCCGGACGTCTGATTTTCAGTCACATGTATGCAGGGTACTCTGTGCAGGATACAGAAAGAGAACGAACAGCAGCGTTGTGGGCTTTCCTCGAAGCCAGCTACTATAAGTGGAATTAAGAATTCAAAGAAGGAGCCACTGTGGTGGGCTGCTGGGGTGGCCTTGACCCAGAAGTTACTGTGTGAAGAACCTCATATCACAGGAAGACACAGGATGTTCCTTGCTGTAGAAATGTCTTAGCACTGAGCTAATGTCCTGAGACCTAGAAATCTTCGTGTTGGCGTGTTTTGAGTGACGTTTATCAGTCTCACGTTACCTGCTTCTTAGAGCTTGGTGATGTTAGGAGTACAGAACTACTTGTACTGGCGTGTAAAGCTCATCTCAGTAAGATAGTTGTCGATATAAATATCAGAAAGATATGTAGTGTCATTTTCTTAGCCTCTGCAGGCTGCCGTAACAAAACCCTGCTGACAGATGGCTTCAGCAGTTGTTTCTCTCGGTCCTGGGGACTGAGAGTTCGAAGGTCAAGGCACTGGTGAATTCCGTGTCCTGATTCATAGG
Source organism: Tragulus kanchil (assembly GCA_022376925.1). NCBI lineage: Eukaryota > Metazoa > Chordata > Mammalia > Artiodactyla > Tragulidae > Tragulus > Tragulus kanchil. Next base: position 157,302,299 of record JAIOJX010000002.1, on the reverse strand, counting down.
ACCTAGGGAGCCCTCTCTGCTGTGACCTCCCTTGATGGAGGGCACAAGGGAGTTCTCTGATGTCTTTTTTTTATAAGAACACTAGACTGCCACCCCTGTGACCTGGTAGCCCCCTAAAGCCCCCACCTTCTAGACTATCACACTGGGAGTTAAGAGTTCAGCGTGTGAAAGTGGAGGCGAGATACACTCATTTTAGTCCATAGCAGTCAACTGAAACTTTTAGCTAAACAGGGTAGGTGAGGAAAATCCCTGAAAATCTCAACTTAAAAAAACATGGTCTTCCCTGGTGGTCCAGTGGGTGAAGAGTCTGCCTTGCAGTGCAAGGGGCACTGGTTCCATCCCTGGCCAGGGAAGGTCCTGTGTGCCGCGGAGCAGCTGGACCAGTGTGTCCAATCACAAGCCAGTGCTCTGGAGCGCATGCGCCCAGAGCCGGTGCTCTGTGACTAGAGAGGCCACTGCAATGGGAGGCCACACAGGCCAAAGAATAATAAAAGATGGGTGAAAATAAATGTAAATAAAAGAGGCACGATGAGGGAAAAGAAAAAAAAAAAACATGACTTACACACAGGTGATCACTAGCACTTTTCTTTATGATGGGTGACCTCCATTCTTAAGAATTTTGGGTATTTTTATTATTGTTTGACTCTAATTTTTTAAATTAGATGTAATAGTAGGTTTAAAAATTAATATTGAATGCAGAATATTAATATACTTTAAGTAGTTTAATAACCCTATATTTAAGATTAAAGTGATAATTTATCATTAATAATATTATTAATTTGAGTAGAAAATATGGGCGAATTTTAGAGGTCAGAGCAATTTACCTGATACAACAAATTGAGATTTTTAAAACTTATCTGGGGCAAAGACAGTACGTGAGTAGCAGATTGAGCTGCAGATGGTGACGTGTAACTGTATATGCTGGCTGCCCTTATGATGAATGTGTTTATGTGAAAGCTTTACTGCAATTGTAGTAGTGTAGATTGTATTATGTATTTTTCAACCAGTGAATACCAAGCCCAGTTACTACCACATGGGTTCTGTTTAGATTCTTGGCATTAAAGGGGGGATCCTCATACCTGAAAAAGATTGGGAATCCTTCATTCAGTACGTGCTACTTTTCTGGCCTTCCTCTTGACTTGCTGCCTGGATCCCTTGTATCTTTCTTACTTGTGTCTAACCCTATTGGCTGGAACTGTATCTTCTCTAAAGGAACCAAGGATAGAAAAGCAAGAATATTAACTTAAGCTATGAGGACACTTCAGTACTCTCTTAAGACCCAAATACACATCAGCCTTAGATGATAGCTTTTTTTCTCCCCATCATGCCTCTTTTTATTTATATTTATTTTCATCCATCTTTCTATTCTTTGGCACGTATGGGCCTCCCATTACAGTGGCCTCCCTCGTTGTAAAGCACTGGCTCTGGGCACATGTGCTCTAGAGCTCTGGCTGGTAATTGGACACACGTGTTCAACCCCTCCATGGCACATGGGATTTTCCCAGGCCAGGGATCGAACCAGCACCCCTTGCACTGCAAGGCGGACTCTTTACCCACTGGACCACCAGGGAAGCCCCCTGATGGTAGCATTTTGCTTGCCTTCTTTCTCTCTACCTGGCCCTCTCCTTCTCAGAATCTTCTCTGATCATGTCAGACGACATATTCTTGTTGAAGAATATATTAGAGATCATAACCTGCTTCTCCCACCATGCTCTCCCCTTTATTTCTGAAGTATGAAGGGAAGAGTAGATTCAAGAATATGGCCCCAAATTCCTGAAACATTTCAGTGTGGGACAGCTGTAAACCAGGCATTACATCATATAAACTTCCATGATCAAATCAGAATAAATCAGCACTGACATAGATCTACTAAATAGAGGTCCAAGCATGTATAAAGATCTGATACATGATGAAGCTGCAAAAATCAGTTCAGAAAAGATGGTTTGTTTAATAAATTTCATTGACAAAACTATCATGCTTCCAGAAGAAGATAATTTTAGACATCCTTCCCCTACTATGCACAAAAAATAAATTTCAAGTGCATGATTATTCTAAACATTGCAGGTATACAAGTTGCAGAGGCAGGATCTGAGTCCAGGTCTGTCTCATGCTGCGTGCTCCATCTTAAATGTTGACTTGTGTCCTGCCAAGTTCCCTGAAGCAGATAGGGAGAGAAATGGTTTCTGTTGCTCACCATTTGATAGTTCCTATTTTGTTTTATTTTTCGTCCTCATACCTCATGCTTATAAATTATGTCTAGATTGCTCAGCAGCTCCATGATTATTTTCTTCGACCCGTTTCCTAGATGTGAAGCAGCTGCATCAAAGGACACTCAGATTTTTGAAAGCTTTTGAAATGAATTTCCAGATCACTGTTCAGAAGGGCCGGGCCAAATTAGTGGATTTAGCTCTGGTGGTGTACTCAAGATCTTACTATTTTTCTATTCCTAGACCATCATTTGCCATAGAGAAGGCACCTCTTTCCCCCACCTTCTTTTTATATTGGAAAGTTTATAATTAACTTAGGGCTTCCCGTGAAAATCTGGAGTTAATATTCTTTTATCCTTTTGTCATCTCTCACAGAGTAACATATCAGTAAGTTCAGGGAGAATATAGCACTTCTTTGACCCCAAATATCTTCTTCTCTAGCGTTAATCAGAGGGCCCTGTTAGCCTTCAGTCACACAGAGCAGCCACAGGAGGCTTGGCTTTGTGTTGTATCAGCATCCCATATCAGCCAGCCCCTCCTCCCTCACACTGTCCATGAATTACATCCCCGGTAAAACTTGCAGCTGCATGAGTTCCGTCCCTCTGCCTTATCTACTCAATGGAAGTGCCGTGTATTTCCAACTGGTATAGCAATATGTTCTGTTAAGACTTTCTCCCGTGTTTAGTGAACTTTCATGCGTACGCGTCTCTTTGCTGGAATCCAGAATTTGCTGAGTTAATTCCAAAGGCCATGCAGTGTGGTTGCTGTGAGTTCTGGTTTTCCTGTGGGGATGCACTCTCTTTGTGGAAGCCACATTTTCTATATCTCCGTCTGTCATCAAGAGACGGGGCGGAAGTAATGATGGTGCACCAGTTTTTCAATGACCTAAGAGTTTCTTGTATGCTGCCATTTTACTTAAAAATTCTAAATAATACATCGACTAAATATTATCCCTTGTGCCAAAGGAAGATAAAGTAAAGTTCTTTTTCAGAGCAGGGAATTTTATGTCTTACAGTATTCCATGTGAGATGGGATGGATATGGGTCATCAATTACAATGCACACTAGACGGAAGTGAGAGCTTTTCTGTCCAGTGCTCACCATTTGATATTTCCCTTTTTTTTTAAAAGTTTTTCTAGATTGCTCAGCAGCTCCATGATTATTTTCTTGACCCGTTTCCTAGATGTGAAGCAGCTGCATCAAAGGACACTCAGATTTTTGAAAGCTTTTGAAATGAATTTCCAGATCACTGTTCAGAAGGGCCGGGCCAAATTAGTGGATTTAGCTCTGGTGGTGTACTCAAGATCTTACTATTTTTCTATTCCTAGACCATCATTTGCCATAGAGAAGGCACCTCTTTCCCCCACCTTCTTTTTATATTGGAAAGTTTATAATTAACTTAGGGCTTCCCGTGAAAATCTGGAGTTAATATTCTTTTATCCTTTTGTCATCTCTCACAGAGTAACATATCAGTAAGTTCAGGGAGAATATAGCACTTCTTTGACCCCAAATATCTTCTTCTCTAGCGTTAATCAGAGGGCCCTGTTAGCCTTCAGTCACACAGAGCAGCCACAGGAGGCTTGGCTTTGTGTTGTATCAGCATCCCATATCAGCCAGCCCCTCCTCCCTCACACTGTCCATGAATTACATCCCCGGTAAAACTTGCAGCTGCATGAGTTCCGTCCCTCTGCCTTATCTACTCAATGGAAGTGCCGTGTATTTCCAACTGGTATAGCAATATGTTCTGTTAAGACTTTCTCCCGTGTTTAGTGAACTTTCATGCGTACGCGTCTCTTTGCTGGAATCCAGAATTTGCTGAGTTAATTCCAAAGGCCATGCAGTGTGGTTGCTGTGAGTTCTGGTTTTCCTGTGGGGATGCACTCTCTTTGTGGAAGCCACATTTTCTATATCTCCGTCTGTCATCAAGAGACGGGGCGGAAGTAATGATGGTGCACCAGTTTTTCAATGACCTAAGAGTTTCTTGTATGCTGCCATTTTACTTAAAAATTCTAAATAATACATCGACTAAATATTATCCCTTGTGCCAAAGGAAGATAAAGTAAAGTTCTTTTTCAGAGCAGGGAATTTTATGTCTTACAGTATTCCATGTGAGATGGGATGGATATGGGTCATCAATTACAATGCACACTAGACGGAAGTGAGAGCTTTTCTGTCCAGTGATCATGTGATCACAGTTACTTGGTCTCCATGGGGCGGGGGGGTTACTTCTCAGCACAGACTTAGACGGTTATGGGCTTCTCTGGTGGCTCAGATGGTAAGGAACCTGCCTGCAATGCAGGAGACCCAGGTTCGATCTCTAGGTCAGGAAAGTCCCCTGGAGAAGGGACTGGCTACCCACTCTGGTAGTCCTGCCTAGAGAGTTCCATGGACAGAGGAGCCTGGTGGGCTATAGTCCATGCACTTACAAAGGGACAGACGTGACTGAGCAAATATCCCTTAAACTATTATACTATAAATAAGGTGAAAATGACAGGACTTGTTTAAATTGACCCTAAGCAATGACACGGAGGTCTTTCTGTGAATGCCTCTTCATTAATACCCATAGAGGAACTACTCTTTCCTCTTGCCCTTCTGTTTACTGCAAATCAATTACTATGTAAAGAAAGATCTGAATCATGATTCATTTTGCTTTACCTAGGCCAATTCTTTCCTCAAGCCAAATTTAGCCAGAAAGGAAAGTAATCCTGTTTTGGTGCCTGCAGCACTGAAATAAAACAATGCCACTTCATTCACCGGCTCCTTAAATCTGCATATAAAAGCATATGCTTAGATAAATAAAAGTATGTAAAATATGTCATTAAACAGTAATCCAGTTTTCACAGTGCTGATATTTATAGTCAGTGTGGAGTTTAAGCTTTACATATACCTATATAAACACATAGATTCATATGTATCAATGTATTTATATATTTTTGCATATCTCAACATATATGTATAATTTATCTTTCTGTATCTGCATATATACTAAGAGAACAGAAATAACATTTATTAAGGGGACTACCAATTTTAGGTATGTCAAGATGTTTAAATAAGCACAGTCTTTCAGTGCCTGGGACATTTTTTGACCTTTTTGTTTCAGTAATTTGCATCGTCTTTCCTTTTCTAATGTAGTCTTCAGATGGACTCATGAACTCCATATCAGCGGATCCTAGAAGTGAGTATTGTGGATTCCACACATGTTACCAGGGCTTGTGTCAGAGCAGTGCTGATGTGTGTGTGGCTGCTCAGTCATGTCTGGCTGATGACCACTTCCTTAAAGCGTGTACCTATGGCTTCTCCACCTTAAAAACCTTCCTTAGGCATTATTGCATGCTTAACGGTTACTCCTTCTCTGACTTTGTTGGAATAGTATAAGTTGGAATACTTTCTTGCCTATCTGTCATCAGCCTGGTTCTTCTCCATCCTTATATCTGATGAATAGCTACTGGGAGAGGACTTTTGGAAGATGTAGAGAACAGTCAGGAATCTTGTTGTGCCGACGACATCCATTTAACAGATGTGTTCTGAAGCTTTCTTGTCATGAAAATGTGAAGTAAAACTTGACATGCTTTGTGTAATATATTGTTACTGGGACAAGTAATAGTTTGGGAAAGAATATTTCTTTTAAGAACTCTGATTGTGATTCCTTTTATTTTCATGTTTTGGGATTTCTAGGAAGTGTCTTCTTCTATGAAAGATAAGTACTTTAATCTTTTTTGCAATACTGCTCTAAAGTATAGTTGAAATACACATATTAGCTTATGTTAAGCCTTCTTTTATCATTCCTGATTGTTAAAAGAAGTAAAGGTTAAAGTGAATTGTGTAAATGTTGGGTAAACTCAACCAGATTTTGATACCCTTTTTTTTTAAGCAGAGTAGCAAGCAAGAAAAAAACCTATTTAAGGACCTCACCTACTTTTAAATTATGTAAACTAAATTTTCGTTTTGGGGCTTCCCTGGTGGTCCAGTGGGTAAGGACACCGCCTTGCAGTGCAAGGCGCGGTTCAATCCTGGCCTGGGAAGATCCCACGTGCTGGAGCGGCTGGACTGATGTGTCCAATTACTGAGCCGGCGCTCTGGGTGCATGCGCCCAGAGCCGGCGCTCTGCACAACAGAGGCCACTGCAATGGGAGGCCCACAAGAGCCAAAGAACAAAGACGGATGAAAATGGACAAATTAAAGACCAATAGAAGTGGCCTGCCTGCTCCCTCCCCCCCCCCACCCCCACCTAAATAAATAAATAAATCTTTAAAAAAAAAAATTTTCGTTTTTGTTGTTGTTTAAAACTTTTTCCTTTTTATTCTTTTGCAGTTTATTTGTTGTGATAGTAGTTTGCCAGGAGTAAATGTTTTTAGGAGGTACAACCCAGTCAAAAAGCAAGAGCACATCTGTGACTATAATGCAATATTTATTAATATAGGTCATATTACTTTAATATATCAGTACCTGATGGGGATGTGAATTATTTAAAATGAGCATCTGTGTGCTATTTTATGGTATTTGAAATAAAATGAATTTTTAATGTTTGTATGTAATACAACCTGCCAAGATGATTGTGGTAAGAAGTTTTTAGATCCAAATTAGGAATCAGTTGCCATGTTTCTCCCTCACTTTGTAGCAAGCCTAAAGTTGGGCTCAACCTCCAGTGATGTGTTCCTGCTTTAAAATGGGCTAATTATGCACATATTTATACATGATTATGTTAATAATTTTTGAGTCAGTTAAACTTCAAGCTCGCCTGCGTGCCTCTGTCTTTTTCTTTCAGGAATTAAAGCTATCCAAAAATAGAAACTGATCTCACTTTCCCCCTGAATTCAGTACTTTTATAGAACAGTCAACCTTAAAAGTTTTCTTGAAATTTTTCTTAGGGTAATTATTTGAACCTGGACATCCTGATTGACAAATTCCTGTTGTCAATCTTCCCAAAACTCTTAATCGAGAAGATGCAGTACTGGTGGTGTTGAGCTTTCAGTTCAGTACAGCTCTTGAGTGTGAGATCTTTCCCTTTCGGACCCTCTGGTTGCCGGAAGCCCCAGTCCCAGACCCTCAGTGGATGGTCGCTGCAGGCACACTCTCCGAGCAGCTCCATCCTGCAGAGTTGGCTCAGATTTTCCCTTCCTCTTGTCCCCTCACAGTGACGTGGTCTGAAGAGACAACAGGATTGGCCAGTCTGTGAGTCTGTGACACGCATTTTTCTTGAGGAGAGCTTGTTTTCATTTGGCTGGGTCACATTCTGGAGGCGCTCTTTCTGGTGAAGCTGATTCTGAGCCGTGTCCTGAGCTGGCCTAACTGCAGAGTAGGATCTTCCCTTACTCATGGCTGTGAATCATGTGAATCCATTCATCTTAGCAGTCATGCGATTTGCTTGTTAAGTCCTTCCAGGGGATAGGGGAAGTGAAAGACTTTGAAAGAATCGTTGCATTCTCAGAACAAAGCAGTAGCAGCTAATGCTCTTGCCCAGGCACTGTGTTCTGGTGTCTCATAAAGCCGGAGATGGAAGATGAGTTTGGATCTTACTGTTATATCCAGTCTTCCTCGCTTTATCTGAAGGTTGTACAGAAGAATTTATGTACAAAGTGATGAGCTATTGATGTCGGTTAGAGTTATTTAAAAATTTTATCATCAAACTAAAACGTGTTCATTGTACAGCATTTGGAAAATACAGAGAAATGTAGAACCAGGAAAGTTAAAAGTATCCATGATCCTACCATCTAGAGATATAATTACTTAATGGATTTCATTTTGGCCTTTTCGATTCATATTTTTTCCACAAAATTAATTATTGTTCTATATTTTGCAACAATAGCTGACATTTTCTGAGTGCGTATTTCATAGAGGGCAGTGAACTGAGGGCTTTATGTGTGTTATCTATTTAATGTTCACCTCACACTATGAGACAGCTTTTAGTGATGAATCTGAGACTTAGATTTTACTCAGTGTCAAAAAATTAGAAACTTGAGGGCTTCCCTGGTGGCCCAGTGGGTAAGGACACTGCCTTGGAGTGCAAGGGGCGCCGGTTCGACCCCTGGCCTGGGAGGATCCCACGTGCTGCAGAGCGGCTGGACCAATATGTGCAACTACCGAGCTGGAGCTCTGGAGCGCATGCGCCCAGAGCCGGTGCTCTGCAGTGAGACAGGCCGCTTTGATGGGAGGCCCATACAGGCCAAAGAACAAAAGATAGATGAAAAATAAATAAATGAAAGACCAATAGAAGTGGCTAAGAAAAAAAGAAGAGAAACTTGAGATCCCCCAGTCTGTGCCAGTAGCATAGATCTATTTCTCCCTCCTCTTCTCCACTAAGAACAACTATACACCTAGAAATTATGCAAGAGACTAAAGGAGAACTCTGAAGGTTGGTAAGAAGCAGGCAAGCTGGCTTGGGACCTCCGGACTGGAGGAACCGTATAGTTGTAGGCCTACTGCCTTCCCCCAGTCAGCCCGAGGACCAGTGAGACCTGGCATTTTCTGACCCCCAAACTAGCAACATAGGCAGCTCAGGGAGGCCCCTTCCTTCCCTGGGTAAAGCAGGAGCAAGCCTGGTGTCGCCAGCGAGTGGGATCAGTAGGAGTCCCTCTAACATTGGCCAGGATGTGGACTCGTCTTCCCTGAAAGGCCTGAGGAATACCTGGGCACTGAGCAGCTCCTGCTCCAGGGGCTTTGCCACGACAGTTGGCCCTGCCAGGCAGCGCCTTTGTCCTGTGGGTCTGAGATTCCAGGTTGTGAGGGCACAGGTTAGGGGTCCACAGTAAGTGCTATGCCTGGGAAGCCTCTTCCAGCCTGGAGGCACTTGTCCTCTTCCATTGAGACACTAGGCAGGCCCCCTTGGGGACACTCCTTCCGTCCTCTCAGGCAGCAGCCCTGGGAGCCTCGGCAACCCCAGGTCAACAACGCAGACCAGAAAAGTCCTGCGGTAGCTCTGAGTTAGACTGCCGTTAGAGCCACGGCCCGTGGCGGTAGCCAGGACAGTGCGAGTGCCTGCTTGGAGGAGAACTGCTGGGAGTCCAGAGGGCCGGGCAGCAGAGTCAGTCAGGGACCTGACGGGGATTTCTAGACCAGGCCACCCACCAAGGGCCGAATGCAATCTTCTCAAGAGATCACAAGACGTGTGCTGGGATGGGGCACATCCCAGGGCTTAGAGCAGACCCCAGCATATCGAGAACAGCTGGGCTCATGTCCCTGACCACAGTGGAGCAGAAGGAGGACTCAAGAGCAGAGAGACAGTAGGGAACGTTCCAGGCGAAAATGAGACTGCACACGTCTATGTAATACAAGGATCAAAAAGATCTTAAGGAAATAAGGATGCATAGAACTGGATGTAAATGGAGACAAGCATTTCAAAATGTGTGGAATGCAGCTAATGCAGTCTTAAGAGGGAAATGCATAACACTAAATTTTACATCAAAAATGAGGAAGGGCCTCAAATCAATGGTCTAAGTTCCTACCTCAAGAAATTAGAAAAAGAAGAGGAAAAAAAATCCCTGAGAGCCAGTTTAAAGAGTGCTTATTGAAGAGCAGAGATCAATGAAATTGAAAACAATAGAGAAAATCAGTGAAGCAAGAAGCTGGTTCTTCGTGGAAAAAAAAAAAAAAAAACTCAATAAAATTGATAAACCATTAGCTAGACTGAGAAAGAAAACAAGAAGACACAAATCACTAGCAGTAGTTTTGTGCAATCACATTGATTCATACTATGTGTAAATATAAAAGGGAATGTGTATGTGTCTGGATGTATACGTGTGTTTGCATGTGTATCTTTACCAGCAATGGTTAATACTAGATGCTATAGCTTTTTTCCCATCACATATTTGAAAATTCCCTCCAATATTGGAAGTTGTGGTCACCAAAGACTCTTTAGATTTTAAGTGACATAAACCTGACATGACCTGTTAGGTAGAACCAATTGAAATTTCCAGTACCGTTGTCAAGTTAGACCATTTTTGATTTACAGAAATGGTAGCTTCACATAGCTCAGAGAAATTGCCAGAGCACAAAGGACTTCTCAGAAGGATCTTGGAGTAGGTAATGGGATCACAGGAATTGTGGAGCGGACCAGAGCACTCTGGGGACCTAGAACGTGATCTCTCTACCCATATCTTATCTTTTCTTCTTACATTTGGGGTTCTTACATTTTCTATGCCACCTTGCCTTAGGGCTTGTAGGAGACTCCAGGGTCTTATCCGAACCATCCTTCAGTCAGAAGGACAGGGAGCCTCCCTCTTTGAGGATTTCTTTTGAAGAGATCCTGGAGAGGACTGAGATGAAGCTGGTATGGGTCACATTTCCATCTTTTCTAGTCAGTGGGGCAGGGCCATGATTGGGGAGCAGCCAGGCAGTGTGGACGGGAGGTGGATACTGCTGGTGTGTGAAGGGGAGGGAGAGGAAGGCCACGAGGGTGACCCCTGGGGTCCAGGAGTGCTACGGGCAAGATATCTAAATGATAGTTAAATTGTGATTATAAAAAGCTTTTTTTCTTTTTGAAGTTTTGTTATTATTTTTTGCCTCTAAGTCATCATTTATTTTCATCCTTCTTTATTCTTTTTTGGCATGTGTGGGCCTCCCATTGCAGTGACCTCTCTCACTGCAGAGCGCTGGCTTGCAATTGGACACATCGACCCAGCCACTCTGTGGCATGGCACCTGGGATCCTCCCAGGCCAGGGCTCGAACCGGTATCCCTTGCCCCACAAGACAGACTCTTTACCCACTGGACCACCAGAGAAGCCCTATAAAAAGCTTTTAAAATGTACTTAATTGTTCAGCTTTTGAGTTTAGTAGACTTTTCCCCTTCTCTTACTGACAAACGAATATACTAAGGACTATCAAAAATAGTTTTAAAATAACATTTAAGCAAGGAATATTTGTATGTTTTTGATGTGCATTTTTATTAGGCAAATATATATTCCACTCTGAATTCATATAACTGCTTTTTCCTACTGCAGTTGAAGTCACATATCTAAAATTGTTTGAAAGCAGGCTTTTTGACTGATGGATATTAGAAGCAACAGCTAAATGTTTTAAACTTTCCTGTTACATGCAGGATGCATCTTTTTGGAAACTTAAGAATGAAAATAGAAAGCACGCCCTCTCCAACTGAAGGTGTTTTCTTTGAAGCTTTTTTAGTCTGTATATGAGATGCTGAACCTATGATATATAAACAGTCATTTTTATTAATAGTACAAAAGGCAGATGTATAGTTGGAAACAAAATTCCAAACCGTAATGACTCTTGCAAGGGTATAGTTTATTGTGATGCAGTCTGACTTTATAACTCATCAACACAAGAAACATCAGTTTGAACAGCTGTTGTCTCCTTGGTAAAGTGGTCCTGGGTAGCCTTCTTGTTCACTCTGTTATCCAGCATGGCTTATGTGAAGACCCACTGCGAACCCTGCTCTGGTCAGTTTCCAGGGAAAATACTTTCTCTGCCAGTGAGTTTTTGTGTTTCTTCTGCCAGAAAGTGAGAATATGCATACTTTAAATTTTGCTTTGGTGCCAAGACTCTTGAGGGGAGGGGGGCTTTGCCGCCTAGGTGCTGCTAGTGGTAAAGAATCCACCTGCCCCTGGAGGGGTGGGATAAGGGGAGTATACATATGACTCATCTGAGATCATACATATCTGTAAACAACAAAGCTCTGTAAAAGTAAGAAGTAAAATAAAAATTAAAAAAAGAAGCCACCTGCCATTGCAACAGACACAAGAGACTCAGGTTCGATCCTTGGGTGGGGAAGATCCCCACTCCAGTATCCTTGCCTGGAGGATCCCATAGTCAGAGGAGCCTGGTGGGCTACAGTCCATGGGGTCACAAAGAGTCAGACGCGACCGAAGCGCCTAGCACGCACGCACGCTTCGGGGACCAGCGTAGTGCCGGGTGCAGCAGTCTGCACCCTCACGTGTAAGCCATTCAGTTGTCCTCTAGGCTGATGCGTTCCTGAGTGTCCTGCAGCAGCCTTTACTTCGTCTGTGAAGCCCGGTTGTAAAAGAAGTGTTGGTTCAAGCTACCTGCATAGCTGCTTACAATTTCTGGACTATTTTCACAATCGTAAATATTTGGACCTCCAAAATAACCCTGCAGAGTTTAAACAGAGATGACACTGTGTTTTTTCTCTTTGAAAGCTCACCTAAACAAACCCGAGCCCAGATGAACTTGGGATCCTCAACATGGAGCTGTGTCCCTGGTTCCCAGTATAGTGCCTGACACCCAGTAAATGATTCAGGATGATTGATGTTGAATCAACTTAAAAAGGACTGAGCTCCTCAGAACTGGAAGAACACAGAGGAACTTGTGTTGACAGAAGAGAGACATGTGCAGCCCCAGGAGACCAGGAGGTAGCTCAAAGCAACCCGTCACAAGCACATTTCTCTGAAGTCTGGTGTTTTATCTTAAAAACTCATGCACATTTTAAAGTTTTCCTTCATATGAGGGATATTTGTTTTATCACAAAATTACTTTAAATGTTGTCTATCATAAAAATAATGTCCTGCTTCTGGAAGAAAGCTCAGTGTGTATCCTGAATGCCCCTAGCTTAACACATCTCTGTTGACTTTCAGAAACACAAATGTCCAGTTAATTACGTTTGATTTAAGCACTGTCTGTATGCTGATGACTTCCAGATGCACGTCCTCTGTCTTCACCTCTCAACTCATCATCTGAGTTAAGGGCAACTCCGTCTTTCCAGCTGATTGGGCAAAACAACTGTTGAGTCATCCACGGACTGTTTCTTTCTCTCCCTGTCTCCACCCAGTCTATGTGGACTTGCTGTTGGCTCTGCCTTGAGAATATTTCGTGCATTAGATCTCTTGTAACCACTCCTACTACCACCATCATCTCTTCAGTTGAACAAGGAGTCCTGTTTGGGCTGCCTGATTCAAATTGACTTTTGCTCAAATAAACTCTTAAATGTATTTCAGCATCTGCTTGGGTTTGTGCAGGAGCCCCGTGACGACTTTCCCTTGTCCCCAACACCCCCTTTCTGCCCAGCGTCCACGTGGCATCCGTGCGACCCTGTGAACACACAGGGTGGCTCACAGCCTCCCTGGTCCCAGCTCTTCCCAGTGGCTGCCCAGCTAACTCGATGGAGGGCTGAGTCCTCCCTGGGCCCTGGAGGGCCCTGATGTCCCCTCTGTAGCCTTTCCTCCTCCTGCCTCCCCATCTTCCTGGCTCTCTGTCCCCCCGGATTGACCTCCTTGCTGTCCCTCCGGCATGCCTGAGTTGGTGCTCCTTCGGGGCCTTGCATTCCCTGTTCCCTTTGCCAGACAAGCTCGTCCCCACGATATCCAGATGGCGGCCTCCTACACTTCAACTGGGCCTTATCCATTGAATCAACTTAAAAAGGACTGAGCTCCTCAGAACTGGAAGAACACAGAGGAACTTGTGTTGACAGAAGAGAGACATGTGCAGCCCCAGGAGACCAGGAGGTAGCTCAAAGCAACCCGTCACAAGCACATTTCTCTGAAGTCTGGTGTTTTATCTTAAAAACTCATGCACATTTTAAAGTTTTCCTTCATATGAGGGATATTTGTTTTATCACAAAATTACTTTAAATGTTGTCTATCATAAAAATAATGTCCTGCTTCTGGAAGAAAGCTCAGTGTGTATCCTGAATGCCCCTAGCTTAACACATCTCTGTTGACTTTCAGAAACACAAATGTCCAGTTAATTACGTTTGATTTAAGCACTGTCTGTATGCTGATGACTTCCAGATGCACGTCCTCTGTCTTCACCTCTCAACTCATCATCTGAGTTAAGGGCAACTCCGTCTTTCCAGCTGATTGGGCAAAACAACTGTTGAGTCATCCACGGACTGTTTCTTTCTCTCCCTGTCTCCACCCAGTCTATGTGGACTTGCTGTTGGCTCTGCCTTGAGAATATTTCGTGCATTAGATCTCTTGTAACCACTCCTACTACCACCATCATCTCTTCAGTTGAACAAGGAGTCCTGTTTGGGCTGCCTGATTCAAATTGACTTTTGCTCAAATAAACTCTTAAATGTATTTCAGCATCTGCTTGGGTTTGTGCAGGAGCCCCGTGACGACTTTCCCTTGTCCCCAACACCCCCTTTCTGCCCAGCGTCCACGTGGCATCCGTGCGACCCTGTGAACACACAGGGTGGCTCACAGCCTCCCTGGTCCCAGCTCTTCCCAGTGGCTGCCCAGCTAACTCGATGGAGGGCTGAGTCCTCCCTGGGCCCTGGAGGGCCCTGATGTCCCCTCTGTAGCCTTTCCTCCTCCTGCCTCCCCATCTTCCTGGCTCTCTGTCCCCCCGGATTGACCTCCTTGCTGTCCCTCCGGCATGCCTGAGTTGGTGCTCCTTCGGGGCCTTGCATTCCCTGTTCCCTTTGCCAGACAAGCTCGTCCCCACGATATCCAGATGGCGGCCTCCTACACTTCAACTGGGCCTTCACTCAGAAGGCACATTCGCAGTGAGACTGTCCCATGTAAAGCTTCACACTTACCACCAAGCACATCCCCCTTTCCCACTTTATTGTGTGTTTTTTAATATTTAAAACTCAACATAACTAAGATCGTGGGATCTTGTCCCATCACTTCATGGCAAATAGAAAGGGGAAAAATGGAAACAGTGACAGATTTTATTTTCTTGGACTCCAGAATTACTGTGGATGGTGAACGCAGCTGTGAAATTAAAAGACGCTTGCTCCTTGAAAGGAAAGCTATGATGAAAAGCTAGACAACGTATTAAAAAGCAAAGTCATTTTACTGACAAAGGTCCATATAGGCAAAACTATGGTTTATCCAGGACTTGTGTGTGGATGTGGGAGTTAGACCATAAAGAAGGCTGAGCGCCAAGGAATTATGGTGCTGGAGAAGACTCTTGAGAGCCTCTTGGACAGCAAGAAGATCAAACCAATCAATCCTAAAGGAGATCAACCCTGAATATTCATTGGAGGGACTGATGCTGAAGCTACTAGATACTCTGGCCATCAGATGCAAAGAGCTGACTCATTGGAAAAGATCCTGATGCTGGGAAAAACTGAAGGCAAAAGGAAAAGTGGATAGCAGAGGTTAGACAGAATCACTGACTCAATGGACATAAATTTGAGCAAACTCCAGGCAACAGTGGAGGACAGAGGAGCCGGGTGTACTGCAGTCCGTGGGGTTTCAGAGTCCAGCTGAATGACTTAGCGACTAAACAACATATCTAGCAACAGTGGAGGGACAAGGAGCCTGGGTGTACATCCCTGTGAACACACAGGGTGGCTCACAGCCTCCCTGGTCCCAGCTCTTCCCAGTGGCTGCCCAGCTAACTCGATGGAGGGCTGAGTCCTCCCTGGGCCCTGGAGGGCCCTGATGTCCCCTCTGTAGCCTTTCCTCCTCCTGCCTCCCCATCTTCCTGGCTCTCTGTCCCCCCGGATTGACCTCCTTGCTGTCCCTCCGGCATGCCTGAGTTGGTGCTCCTTCGGGGCCTTGCATTCCCTGTTCCCTTTGCCAGACAAGCTCGTCCCCACGATATCCAGATGGCGGCCTCCTACACTTCAACTGGGCCTTCACTCAGAAGGCACATTCGCAGTGAGACTGTCCCATGTAAAGCTTCACACTTACCACCAAGCACATCCCCCTTTCCCACTTTATTGTGTGTTTTTTAATATTTAAAACTCAACATAACTAAGATCGTGGGATCTTGTCCCATCACTTCATGGCAAATAGAAAGGGGAAAAATGGAAACAGTGACAGATTTTATTTTCTTGGACTCCAGAATTACTGTGGATGGTGAACGCAGCTGTGAAATTAAAAGACGCTTGCTCCTTGAAAGGAAAGCTATGATGAAAAGCTAGACAACGTATTAAAAAGCAAAGTCATTTTACTGACAAAGGTCCATATAGGCAAAACTATGGTTTATCCAGGACTTGTGTGTGGATGTGGGAGTTAGACCATAAAGAAGGCTGAGCGCCAAGGAATTATGGTGCTGGAGAAGACTCTTGAGAGCCTCTTGGACAGCAAGAAGATCAAACCAATCAATCCTAAAGGAGATCAACCCTGAATATTCATTGGAGGGACTGATGCTGAAGCTACTAGATACTCTGGCCATCAGATGCAAAGAGCTGACTCATTGGAAAAGATCCTGATGCTGGGAAAAACTGAAGGCAAAAGGAAAAGTGGATAGCAGAGGTTAGACAGAATCACTGACTCAATGGACATAAATTTGAGCAAACTCCAGGCAACAGTGGAGGACAGAGGAGCCGGGTGTACTGCAGTCCGTGGGGTTTCAGAGTCCAGCTGAATGACTTAGCGACTAAACAACAATATCTAGCATGGGTTTCCCAGGTGGTGCTAGTGATGAAAAACCCACAGTGCCGGAGACATAAGAGCTGTGGTTCAATGCCTGGATGAGGAAGATCCCCTGGAGTAGGGCATGACCACCCGCTCCAGTCCTCTAGATTTCATATGGTGTTTAGTATCTCCTCCTCCCTCAGCTTTCCTCCCCTTCAGAATACAGCCCTGGTCTGTAAGCGTGGTGAGGGTGGGATAGAACGGTGCCTGCTGCATGCCAGGTGTGCCAGGAAATCGTCCTGTAATCCTGACCTGTGTCCAGCGTTGTCAGCATGCTCCCTTTAAACTCCCTCTCCCTCGTGTCTTGAACCAGGTCCCTCACACTCATCCTGAGTCTGAAGCCTGCCGCATGTCTGCAGGATACTGAGCCAGCTTTGTGTCAGAAGTACTTCTGAACCACCATCTACTATTAACTGTGCCGCTGCTTTCTTCCGGCATCAGAATCCAGGTTGCTCGTGGAGCAAAGAAAGACGCTGTCTCCTTTCTAGTCACGTCTTTATTCCCACATGGATGTCCCAGCTTGCTCCTAGAAACCGCGAGTGTGGTTGTAGAAGTCAGAGGGCCCCGGGAGGGAGTGTGAGCCTTCTCATGATGAACTGTCTCCTCCACAGATGACTCCTGGGGAGATGCCTCCTCAGGACGTGTGTTTCCTCAGCGGTAGTTGTTGGCCGGAGTGAGCGCTCAGGAAGGCATTCATGCATGGAGACTGGGCCCCTGAATTTGAGTTTGCTGACTTCAGTTTCTCCCTGAACATTTTTACATATTTACATTCAGAAGCTGCTGGAGATGCTATCAGAGGCCAGGCCGCAGAGAGCATGTTTCCTTCCAGAATGCACTGTTTCTAACAAGCAAGCTAAATTAAGTTTTTCTGAATATGGATTGAAATAGGATTCATTATAGGGCTGGCTTTGTGCTGGGAACTGATTGTTATAAGGAACCTGTAAGTTATGAATATTTCACTCTCTTTTCAAAATTTTTGTTTTAAATTCACATTGGCTTTCATTTTCTTATTAAAACAGATTGAGAAAGATGAATGCTAGTGGGGGCAAGTACAGAGAAAATCTGCTGTTGTCTTAAATAGTTTAGGTCTCTGTTTTTCAACAACGCACAGCTATGCTTACAGAGTCGATCTAGGATAGAGTGCAGTGCTGAATCTCTACAACATGCTGCCCGAGAGCCAGTGCCCACCTGGAGAATATACCTTTATGTTTGGGAAACTACAGCGTGCCCCAGCGACAAAGGGTCCCACGTGTGAGGCAGATCTTCTCTCTCAGGGCCTCAGACCACCCTGTAAAGTTCCCAAGAATAACTTGCCATTGTCAGTTTCGACGCAAAAACATTTGAAATACCATTTTCTGTTCATTTAAGTAAAATATGCTTGTCATAGAAAATAAGTTGGAGTCTTTAGGTTTTACGCGTGAGCAGTGGCGTGTAGACCTTGGATCCAGCCGGAATGGTAAGCCAGCGGAGACTGCCTACCTACTTCCTGCTCCCAGGAGTGAAGTACAAAAGCTCGAGGAAACGTGGCGCTAGGAACAGACCAGAGAACCCCGGGACCCCTTGTGGAACTGAAGGTTTTGTAAACTTTGATGTCGTTGGCGGGGCTTTGGCTACAGCTGGTGGGGACGCTGCCATAGGTGCCACAAGAGTCTGGGAGAGAGCCTTTCTTTTAGCTGTCCTTTCTAATCGTGGTGAAAGAGACATAAGGTAGAATTTATCTTCTGACTCTTTTTCAGTGTGCCGTTCAGTGGCGTTAAGTACATTCGTGGTCAATTTTGCTTTCGTGTTTCCCACTGCCTTGAATTATTTATTTATGTATTTATTTTTGGCTAATTCTGGGTTTTCACTGCAGCCACAGGCTCTTCTCTAGTTGTAAGGAGTGGGGGCTACTCTCTACTGGAGGTGAGCAGGCTTCTTGTTGTGGTGACTTCTCTTGTTGTGGAGCTTGGGCTCTAGGGCACACGGGCTTCGGTAGTTGCAGCACATGGACTCAATAGTTGCAGCTCTGAGGCTCCAGAGCACAGGCTCCATAGTTGTGGCTCACGGGCTTAGCTGCTCCGCAGCATGTGGGATCCTCCTGGATCAGGGATCAAACTTGTGTCTCCTGCATTGGCAGGCGAACTCTACCACTGACCAGGGAAGCCCCTGCCTTGAATTTTATTTTCAGCCAGAGTGTCATGCACATATGAGGGCATACTAAGTACCTTCAGCTGTACAAGGCCTTATAAAGCTTTTCCTGTGAAAACCCACATTGAAATACATTGGGAGAAGTATTGAACTGTGTAGATAAGGTAACAAACATGTGGGCAGCTCCAAGATATGGGGAAGTAAGGAGGCATCAGATGCCCTGGGAGAGCACTGATGCTGTAAATGACGAAAAAGAAAGTGCTTCAGTAATGAGCTTGTGCTTCATTCAAGGAAAGACCGTCCATGGACTGAGCAAGTGCAGTGGTCAGGTTTGTAACCCTGTAAAGTTCCCAAGAATAACTTGCCATTGTCAGTTTCGACGCAAAAACATTTGAAATACCATTTTCTGTTCATTTAAGTAAAATATGCTTGTCATAGAAAATAAGTTGGAGTCTTTAGGTTTTACGCGTGAGCAGTGGCGTGTAGACCTTGGATCCAGCCGAATGGTAAGCCAGCGGAGACTGCCTACCTACTTCCTGCTCCCAGGAGTGAAGTACAAAAGCTCGAGGAAACGTGGCGCTAGGAACAGACCAGAGAACCCCGGGACCCCTTGTGGAACTGAAGGTTTTGTAAACTTTGATGTCGTTGGCGGGGCTTTGGCTACAGCTGGTGGGGACGCTGCCATAGGTGCCACAAGAGTCTGGGAGAGAGCCTTTCTTTTAGCTGTCCTTTCTAATCGTGGTGAAAGAGACATAAGGTAGAATTTATCTTCTGACTCTTTTTCAGTGTGCCGTTCAGTGGCGTTAAGTACATTCGTGGTCAATTTTGCTTTCGTGTTTCCCACTGCCTTGAATTATTTATTTATGTATTTATTTTTGGCTAATTCTGGGTTTTCACTGCAGCCACAGGCTCTTCTCTAGTTGTAAGGAGTGGGGGCTACTCTCTACTGGAGGTGAGCAGGCTTCTTGTTGTGGTGACTTCTCTTGTTGTGGAGCTTGGGCTCTAGGGCACACGGGCTTCGGTAGTTGCAGCACATGGACTCAATAGTTGCAGCTCTGAGGCTCCAGAGCACAGGCTCCATAGTTGTGGCTCACGGGCTTAGCTGCTCCGCAGCATGTGGGATCCTCCTGGATCAGGGATCAAACTTGTGTCTCCTGCATTGGCAGGCGAACTCTACCACTGACCAGGGAAGCCCCTGCCTTGAATTTTATTTTCAGCCAGAGTGTCATGCACATATGAGGGCATACTAAGTACCTTCAGCTGTACAAGGCCTTATAAAGCTTTTCCTGTGAAAACCCACATTGAAATACATTGGGAGAAGTATTGAACTGTGTAGATAAGGTAACAAACATGTGGGCAGCTCCAAGATATGGGGAAGTAAGGAGGCATCAGATGCCCTGGGAGAGCACTGATGCTGTAAATGACGAAAAAGAAAGTGCTTCAGTAATGAGCTTGTGCTTCATTCAAGGAAAGACCGTCCATGGACTGAGCAAGTGCAGTGGTCATGAGCAGGGGAGCGTTGTTCCTGGGGGACGCGGGGCAGGAGCCAGGCTTATGCAGCCTTAGAAGCAGCGAACTGGGAACAGGACATGGTTGGTAGGAGGCGGGGAACTCTGACTGAGGCTGGTAGGCCCTGTTTCCTCGAGTCAGGCGAGCTACCCAAATGGAAGTGGAGGGTTGTGCTTGCTGTGGGTGAGGTTCCTTGACAGGTGTTCCGATTTGTGACGCAGGCTGACTTACAGAGAAGGACCAAAATAAAACAGGGAGAGAATCAGCCACCTCTTTCTTTTACACACACCTGTCCAGTTCTCCCAGCACAGCTTACTGAAGAGGGTATCTTTTTCCCACTGTATATTCCTGCCTCCTTTGTCAAAGATAAGGCGCCCATAGGGGCAAGGACGGGCTGAATTGAGAGAGCCGCATGGAAACACAGGCTACCCGATGTAAAATAGACGGCCAGTGGGAATGGGCTGTACGACCCAGGCATTCAGACCAGGGCTCCTGGACGACCTGGAGGGGTGGGCTGGGGTGGGAGGTGGGAGGGAGGCTAAAGAGGGCGAGGACCTACGTGCCTGTGGCTGATTCATGCTGGTATATGGCAGAGACCAGCACAATATTGTCAAGCAATTATCCTCCAGTTAAAAGTAAATAAGTTAAAAAAAATAAAAAGAGAGAAGTTCCACAGGCAAAATAACCCAGGACTGAGCTTCTAGACAGTGTCTGCCTCTTTGGATTGGGGGAAAACTGAAGGGACTAGGCAGTAGGGACGGACAAATCAAAGACTAGATCTTGAAACCAGCCACTGTGCATACGGAACACAGAAGGTGCAGCGCGTAAAGCAGGAGAAAACTTGATTTTTCTAATCAGAAATAGGAAGGGGCGAGGGCTGCGGGGAGAAAACCCAAAGAAAGTACCTTAAAGTGGGAAATGGGGAAAAAGCAGTCCGCATCCAATATGATACTAATTATGCTGTACCTTAATGTAATGTCCATTATAGAGAGAGATTCTCAGACGGAATAGAAAAATGAGATGCAAAATGAGTTATCTATAAGAAACATACTTCAAAAGAAAGGCAGAAAAGGGTTGAAAATAAAAGAAGAGATGAGATACACAAATATGTTTCAAGAGAAAGTAGCAGTAACTTAAATAGAAGGGAGAAAGAAGAACGTTATATACCGATAAAAGGAACACTGGGTAGGAGGCGGGGAACTCTGACTGAGGCTGGTAGGCCCTGTTTCCTCGAGTCAGGCGAGCTACCCAAATGGAAGTGGAGGGTTGTGCTTGCTGTGGGTGAGGTTCCTTGACAGGTGTTCCGATTTGTGACGCAGGCTGACTTACAGAGAAGGACCAAAATAAAACAGGGAGAGAATCAGCCACCTCTTTCTTTTACACACACCTGTCCAGTTCTCCCAGCACAGCTTACTGAAGAGGGTATCTTTTTCCCACTGTATATTCCTGCCTCCTTTGTCAAAGATAAGGCGCCCATAGGGGCAAGGACGGGCTGAATTGAGAGAGCCGCATGGAAACACAGGCTACCCGATGTAAAATAGACGGCCAGTGGGAATGGGCTGTACGACCCAGGCATTCAGACCAGGGCTCCTGGACGACCTGGAGGGGTGGGCTGGGGTGGGAGGTGGGAGGGAGGCTAAAGAGGGCGAGGACCTACGTGCCTGTGGCTGATTCATGCTGGTATATGGCAGAGACCAGCACAATATTGTCAAGCAATTATCCTCCAGTTAAAAGTAAATAAGTTAAAAAAAATAAAAAGAGAGAAGTTCCACAGGCAAAATAACCCAGGACTGAGCTTCTAGACAGTGTCTGCCTCTTTGGATTGGGGGAAAACTGAAGGGACTAGGCAGTAGGGACGGACAAATCAAAGACTAGATCTTGAAACCAGCCACTGTGCATACGGAACACAGAAGGTGCAGCGTAAAGCAGGAGAAAACTTGATTTTTCTAATCAGAAATAGGAAGGGGCGAGGGCTGCGGGGAGAAAACCCAAAGAAAGTACCTTAAAGTGGGAAATGGGGAAAAAGCAGTCCGCATCCAATATGATACTAATTATGCTGTACCTTAATGTAATGTCCATTATAGAGAGAGATTCTCAGACGGAATAGAAAAATGAGATGCAAAATGAGTTATCTATAAGAAACATACTTCAAAAGAAAGGCAGAAAAGGGTTGAAAATAAAAGAAGAGATGAGATACACAAATATGTTTCAAGAGAAAGTAGCAGTAACTTAAATAGAAGGGAGAAAGAAGAACGTTATATACCGATAAAAGGAACATTAGAACATCAGGACTACAAAGAAGGCACCGTCATCAAAACACAGGTATCTAACAATACAGCCTGAAAACACACCAAGCAGAAATTGACAGAACCGCTGAGAGAGAGAATATCAGCAGTGGTATTTGAAGATTTTTTTAAAAACATGAATTGCTCTCAGAAGCTTAAATCCTGCATTTAAAATAAAATAAGCAGATACAGAGAAATCCTGAACAACACAGTTAATAAGCTTGAGCCATTAGAAATATGCCGAACACTGTATGCTTCACGGCAGTGTGACTTTGAGGAGGGGGTCTGTGGAAAGAGTGTGTGTCATGCCATCAAAGAAGACTCAGCTAATTCCCAAGAGTGAAGGTGAGACAAATTAGCTTCCCTCTGTATTGTGCAGTGTAGTAAGAAATTACAAACAAAATGACAGCCCTCCCCTCCCACAAAAGTCCCTTATGATTATAAATTGAGTGGCCTATTTCTAAATAACCCTTGGGTTAAAGGGAAATAAAAATGACATGATGATATGTTTAGAATTGAAAGATAGTGAAAACATTAAATGTCAGAACTTTGGGATACAGTTCAAAGCGCTTAAAGGTATTTTATAGTCTGAAATACATTTATGAGTAAAAAAGAAAGGTTAAAAAAGGAGCCCAGCTTTGAACTCAAAAGTTGGTATTAAAACAAATAAAGTTCATGGAAACTAGACTGGAGGAGATAATGAAGGTAAGCATTGCAGGCAATAAAATGCAGAACAATAATAATAATAAATAACAGAGAAGATTAAGAAAATCCCAGACTGGATATTTGAAAGACCTCTAAGAGACTGAACGTGAAGAAAAGAAAAAAATGAGAACAAAAGATGAGGATATAGACCAAAGACATTTTCAGGTGAAAAAAGGTATTGGAACAAATATATGCTAATAAATTTGGCAGGATAATAATTTTTCAGAAAAAATATAAAATGTGAAAACTGTCACAAGAAGAAATAGAGAACATAATTAGATGAAACTATGATTAAATCAGTGATGGAGATAGTAGTCAAATTCTTTTTCTCCCCAAATCTCTAGGGGAAACTTTATAGGTGATTTCTAGTAAACTTTTTTTTTTTTGCTTTTACAGAATTTTGTTGTTCACAGCTCTATATAACCCCAAATCCGTCATAGGCATATCTTTGACCCCTCCCACCTGAGCTCCCCCCACGCCCCCCATCCCGCCCCTCCAGGTTGTCGCCTAGCCCCCATGTAAGATCCTTTAGTTCCACAGTGCATTCACAACGGTTCTCTCTTTTACATATGATAATGTAGGTTTCCATGTTACTTTTTCCAAACTTCTCACTCATTCTTCCCTGCCTGCAATGTCCACAGGTCTGTTTCTCCACCACTGTTCTGCATGTGTATTTAGATTTCTGGTAAACTTTTAAGAAATAGTCACTTTTTCTCTTTTACCAGTTGGCCCAGAAAAAATAGAAGATAGAAAAAAAAAATGCTCAGCTCATTTTATGCAAGTACTGCAGCCATTATCAGGAAGTCTGTGACTGTAATGCTGTACCTTTAAAGGATGGAGGGAAAAAATGTGATTGTCTCAATGTAACCAAAGTATTTGGTCAGTCTTAGCATCAGCACAGGTTTAAAGCATCTGCCTGCCAGTGAAGCAGGTGCAGGAGACAGGAGTTCAGTCCCTGGTTGGGAAGATCCTCCTGGAGGAGGAAATGGCAGCCCACTCCAGTATTCTTGCCTGAGAAACTCTATGGACAGAGGAGCCTGGAGGGCTACAGTCTATGCAGTCACAGCGAGTTGGGCACAACTGAGCATTCACACACACACACAGCTTTGAAAAGGCAGGGTAGTGAACATCTTTGTAAATACTTACTTGATCACTTTTGAGGTTATCTCCTTAGAAAGAATGAATCAGGAAGATCCCCTGGAGAAGGAAATGGCAACCCACACCAGTATTCTTGCCTGGAGAATCCCAAGGACAGAGAAGCCTGGCAGGCTACAGTCTGTGGGGTCGCAAGAGTTGAATACAACAAAGCGACTCAACCACCACCACTCTGGCATTTACTACCGATGACCTCAAACAAGGCATTTTCCCCCTTTGCCTTGCCTTCTTCATGGGTTGTTCTGTTTCCTCATGGAGCAGAAGCACTGGGTTCATGGGTGTCAACTTTTTTAAGACTCATCATGCATTCGTTCATTCAATAAGTATATGTTGTGTGCCCACTATACATCTTGGCATCTAGACAAAGGTGGAACTAGATTACCACAGTGACAACAAAAGCAAAACCCAAAATACAGCAAATGTTACATGGTAGTAAGTGTCATGGATAACAGTAAAGCTGCGATTGGTTTTCATGGCCCTCTGATTGCAGCGTGCTCAGCACTCGGGTCATCTGCTCACCTCGTCATTCTTCATTTTGTCATTC
The DNA here is from genome assembly GCA_022376925.1 of Tragulus kanchil. Lineage (NCBI taxonomy): Eukaryota > Metazoa > Chordata > Mammalia > Artiodactyla > Tragulidae > Tragulus > Tragulus kanchil. Next base: position 157,277,485 of record JAIOJX010000002.1, on the reverse strand, counting down.
CACAAGTCTCAGTAAGAGATGACAACCCCCAAGGTTTTCCTCTTACTCAGCTATGGTTCCTAGTTGAGGAATGGGTTAGACGCCTGCCCACATGCTACCCAGCTCAGATTCTCCATGAGTCTCAAGAAGGCAATTGGTTTTCTCCTCTTTATTTTTTAAATTATGAAAGCATGAGAAAACCCAGGAGACTTGGAAAATACAGACAAGGTTCTATATTACATGTTTTACCATTATTTTAAAGGATGGAGGGAAAAAATGTGATTGTCTCAATGTAACCAAAGTATTTGGTCAGTCTTAGCATCAGCACAGGTTTAAAGCATCTGCCTGCCAGTGAAGCAGGTGCAGGAGACAGGAGTTCAGTCCCTGGTTGGGAAGATCCTCCTGGAGGAGGAAATGGCAGCCCACTCCAGTATTCTTGCCTGAGAAACTCTATGGACAGAGGAGCCTGGAGGGCTACAGTCTATGCAGTCACAGCGAGTTGGGCACAACTGAGCATTCACACACACACACAGCTTTGAAAAGGCAGGGTAGTGAACATCTTTGTAAATACTTACTTGATCACTTTTGAGGTTATCTCCTTAGAAAGAATGAATCAGGAAGATCCCCTGGAGAAGGAAATGGCAACCCACACCAGTATTCTTGCCTGGAGAATCCCAAGGACAGAGAAGCCTGGCAGGCTACAGTCTGTGGGGTCGCAAGAGTTGAATACAACAAAGCGACTCAACCACCACCACTCTGGCATTTACTACCGATGACCTCAAACAAGGCATTTTCCCCCTTTGCCTTGCCTTCTTCATGGGTTGTTCTGTTTCCTCATGGAGCAGAAGCACTGGGTTCATGGGTGTCAACTTTTTTTTAAGACTCATCATGCATTCGTTCATTCAATAAGTATATGTTGTGTGCCCACTATACATCTTGGCATCTAGACAAAGGTGGAACTAGATTACCACAGTGACAACAAAAGCAAAACCCAAAATACAGCAAATGTTACATGGTAGTAAGTGTCATGGATAACAGTAAAGCTGCGATTGGTTTTCATGGCCCTCTGATTGCAGCGTGCTCAGCACTCGGGTCATCTGCTCACCTCGTCATTCTTCATTTTGTCATTCCACAAGTCTCAGTAAGAGATGACAACCCCCAAGGTTTTCCTCTTACTCAGCTATGGTTCCTAGTTGAGGAATGGGTTAGACGCCTGCCCACATGCTACCCAGCTCAGATTCTCCATGAGTCTCAAGAAGGCAATTGGTTTTCTCCTCTTTATTTTTTAAATTATGAAAGCATGAGAAAACCCAGGAGACTTGGAAAATACAGAACAAGGTTACATATACTTACACTGTCTATTACCATTATTTTTTAAATAGATAAATTCAGATTTTTAGTTGGAGTTTCAATACCAAACTCTCAAAATTAATAGAATGAATATACAGAGAAGTGGATGGATATAGTAGACCTGAAAAGTATTATGAACCAATTCAACATAATTAAGATTTGTATGATTTTCACACAACAGTAGGATACAGATTCTATTCACGTTCTCATAGACTATGAATGAGATGATGCTGGAACATAGCCAGGGTGCATACAACATAAAACAAGGTGAAATACTTCCCATTCTAAAGGTATTGAAATCCTACAGAGTCTGTTCTTCAAGAAGGTGATTGGTAAGCAATTTGTTGTTTGAACCAGTGTCATTAGTGACAATATATGGATCTGTTTATTTACCATATTAATCTTAGTTAGCTACTTTGGATCACTGTAGGGCTTCCCAGCTAGCTCAAATGGTAAAGAATCTGCCTGCAATGCAGAAGACCAGGGTTTGATCCCTGCGTCAGGAAGATCCCGGGAGAAGGACATGGCAACCCACTCCAGTACTCTTGCCTGGAGAATCCCACAAACAGCGGAGCCTGGCAGGCCACAGTCCTTGGGCCACAAAGAATTGGACATAACTGAGTGAGTTAGATAACTGTGATACACTGCTCCTAATTTCTGGCTTCTTTCCAGAAGGAAGCGTGTTCCTTCTTGGTGCCTTGTTGCTCTTTGCATCTTTTTTAAAAACAATATCATCATTCTTCTTTGTATATCGTGTAGATATTTTTCCCCGGCTAAATTTCAGATGCTTTTGATCAGGGACTATGAACGGTTCCTCATGAAATACCTAAAATGGTGAACATTTAAAGAGATTTTGTTTAATTAGATTTTGACCTTCCCCTTTGGTTTCCTTTGGACAGCCTTCTGGTTAATATTCAGAATGTTCCCCGAGGTTATTCAGTACCACACTCCTAGTTGAGGAATGGATTAGGCCTGCCCACATGCTACCCAGCTCAGATTCTCCATGAGTCTCAAGAAGGCAATTGGTTTTCTCCTCTTTATTTTTTAAATTATGAAAGCATGAGAAAACCCAGGAGACTTGGAAAATACAGAACAAGGTTACATATACTTACACTGTCTATTACCATTATTTTTTAAATAGATAAATTCAGATTTTTAGTTGGAGTTTCAATACCAAACTCTCAAAATTAATAGAATGAATATACAGAGAAGTGGATGGATATAGTAGACCTGAAAAGTATTATGAACCAATTCAACATAATTAAGATTTGTATGATTTTCACACAACAGTAGGATACAGATTCTATTCACGTTCTCATAGACTATGAATGAGATGATGCTGGAACATAGCCAGGGTGCATACAACATAAAACAAGGTGAAATACTTCCCATTCTAAAGGTATTGAAATCCTACAGAGTCTGTTCTTCAAGAAGGTGATTGGTAAGCAATTTGTTGTTTGAACCAGTGTCATTAGTGACAATATATGGATCTGTTTATTTACCATATTAATCTTAGTTAGCTACTTTGGATCACTGTAGGGCTTCCCAGCTAGCTCAAATGGTAAAGAATCTGCCTGCAATGCAGAAGACCAGGGTTTGATCCCTGGGTCAGGAAGATCCCCGGGAGAAGGACATGGCAACCCACTCCAGTACTCTTGCCTGGAGAATCCCACAAACAGCGGAGCCTGGCAGGCCACAGTCCTTGGGCCACAAAGAATTGGACATAACTGAGTGAGTTAGATAACTGTGATACACTGCTCCTAATTTCTGGCTTCTTTCCAGAAGGAAGCGTGTTCCTTCTTGGTGCCTTGTTGCTCTTTGCATCTTTTTAAAAGCAATATCATCATTCTTCTTTGTATATCGTGTAGATATTTTTTCCCTGGCTAAATTTCAGATGCTTTTGATCAGGGACTATGAACGGTTCCTCATGAAATACCTAAAATGGTGAACATTTAAAGAGATTTTGTTTAATTAGATTTTGACCTTCCCCTTTGGTTTCCTTTGGACAGCCTTCTGGTTAATATTCAGAATGTTCCCCGAGGTTATTCAGTACCACACTCCAAAGGACCTGATGAATGATTTACACCAGTAGTTTATGATAAACAGCAGACCCTTGGCAGACAGAGCCTTTATAACTTAGGACTCCACCTCTGGTGACATAGGAATGTGGCCTTTGGCAGGCTCCCTGACATGAAGTGATTTTTTTCCAAAATTGACCTCATCGTGGAATATCTTTGGGCGAGTACTCCAAGATGAGAGAATATGAATGGTGTTTGAGAAACTGCCAGATCCCTCAAACACCATTCATATTCCAACAAGTGGTGCTTCTGCATAGGAACATATATCCACTTTATGTTGTTAATAAAATAGGAAATACTTTCCCAGAGGAATTATAGACAAGTGGATTCAGTATCCTTTTTCACTATACGAATGAACATTTCATTTAACTTCTTTCATTTGTTACTGAGAATTTTAGCATGGCCTGTGTTTTTCCTAGTACCACATTACTATCAGCAGTTCTTTGAACCTTAATTTTCCCACTTGAAAAATTAATGAGTTTTTGTGTATATTTACTTCTAAAATTTATATCCTGTTTAGTTCTAAAATGCATATAAAGTTGGTTTAAGTAATACAAAGTACTAGAAAAAAAAGTATCAGAAGTGAAAAAAAAAAGGAAATAGGAAAAAGAAAAATAGGGCCTCAAATTGGAACCAAATGTAAGGGCACTAGAGGATGCAGAGCCTGGGTCATTCACCATGACCGTGCTGGTTTTCAAGGCATGCTGTCTTGTAGCCAAAAGGAAAAGGGAGTCCTAGCCAGTTGCCTGGTCCCCAGGGCTCATCAGATAAGGTTATCGCTCATTTCAAAGAAGCATAGCCATTCAGGATGCCAGGACCAGATACTGTGTTTCTTGAAAAGTCTGAGGCTTCATGAACAGTGTCTCAGTGGCATCCTATAAAAGCCTCGTGAAGAGTCCCAAGTGCAGTCTCTCTCCATGTGGGCAGCGAGGTCGCCCTGACCCGAGAGCCAGGATGAGGAGCAGAGGCTCCTCACTGGGTGGTCATCTCTCAGGCCTGGTGGGTCTCAGAGATCCTCTGGGGCCAGGGCATCTGTGCACCCAGGAATCTTTGGCTTCTGCTTTGTGTTCATGGAAGGAAATGTTGATCTGTCAGCACACATTACACATTCAATACTTTTGGAAGAAGAACTTGACCTTAACTTGTTAGGGTCTGCTCTTTCTTTGTGCCGTGCAGTTGACTCTTGGTTCACTGTGTTAGTGGGAACTGTGTGCCCGGTGCATGTTAGGTGCTGTAAACCTCCGTCTTCCTTGAAGGCTGCCTCCTTGAGGCTCGGTCTTTGACCTGAGGACCATCATGTTCCTTTCTGTTTATTTACTGGAGTACAATTGCTTTGCAATGTTAGTTTCTGCTGAGTAGCATTGAGACTTATACACTTGTTGTTGTGGTGGTTCCACTGCTAAGTCATTCTGACTCAGGGCACCCCATGGGTGTTAGCCAGCCTGGCTCCTCTGTCTTCCACTGTCTCCTGGAGTTTGCTCACATTCGTGTCCATTGAGTCGGTGATGCTATCTAACCATCTCATCCCCTTGTACACTACCACGTGTAACGTAGACAGCGGGGAGCTGCTGTTCAGCACAGGGAGCTCCGCTCGGTGCTCTGGGACGGCCGCAAGGGCCGGGCTGGGAAGGTGGGAGGGAGGCTCCGGGGGCGGGCTTTGTGGATGCACAGGGATGACTGGAGTGGCTGGACGGTGGGGGCCTCCTTTTCTCACCACCCTCTCTTCTTCGCCACCACATCGTGGACAGCAGCTCCTCGTTTGAGGAGGGGGCGGGGACAGAAACTGCCTGCTGTTCATTTTCTGTGGAGCTCTAGCATCCAGCTGGTTTGAGAGAAGCTTTAGGCTGTTTCTTCCCTTTTCTCCCCCCAGTGTCACTTAATTAATGATTCTGTTTCCCTAAACTGCCTCTTACTGTTTAGCAAGGATTTCCATTTAATCCGTCGCTCTTGTGAGGATCTCTGAAATTCTGTCTTATCTGAGGATCGTTTTTGTTTTCTAGTGATTGTTTTATTTGGAACAACACGGTCATTAACTATGTCACAGTCCCAGATGGCCATGGCCTGGCTGTTTCCTGCACCGTGGCGTGCCGTGGCACCTGAGAGCCCTGTGATCCATGGCGCCACCGACTCCCTGAAGGTGTTTCAAGCCTTGCTCCACAAAGGGCTTTGTTTTAACACAAATTAATGCTCTTTATTTTGTTCAGTGATTTTCGTCTGTGCACCCAGGAATCTTTGGCTTCTGCTTTGTGTTCATGGAAGGAAATGTTGATCTGTCAGCACACATTACACATTCAATACTTTTGGAAGAAGAACTTGACCTTAACTTGTTAGGGTCTGCTCTTTCTTTGTGCCGTGCAGTTGACTCTTGGTTCACTGTGTTAGTGGGAACTGTGTGCCCGGTGCATGTTAGGTGCTGTAAACCTCCGTCTTCCTTGAAGGCTGCCTCCTTGAGGCTCGGTCTTTGACCTGAGGACCATCATGTTCCTTTCTGTTTATTTACTGGAGTACAATTGCTTTGCAATGTTAGTTTCTGCTGAGTAGCATTGAGACTTATACACTTGTTGTTGTGGTGGTTCCACTGCTAAGTCATTCTGACTCAGGGCACCCCCATGGATGTTAGCCAGCCTGGCTCCTCTGTCTTCCACTGTCTCCTGGAGTTTGCTCACATTCGTGTCCATTGAGTCGGTGATGCTATCTAACCATCTCATCCCCTTGTACACTACCACGTGTAACGTAGACAGCGGGGAGCTGCTGTTCAGCACAGGGAGCTCCGCTCGGTGCTCTGGGACGGCCGCAAGGGCCGGGCTGGGAAGGTGGGAGGGAGGCTCCGGGGGCGGGCTTTGTGGATGCACAGGGATGACTGGAGTGGCTGGACGGTGGGGGCCTCCTTTTCTCACCACCCTCTCTTCTTCGCCACCACATCGTGGACAGCAGCTCCTCGTTTGAGGAGGGGGCGGGGACAGAAACTGCCTGCTGTTCATTTTCTGTGGAGCTCTAGCATCCAGCTGGTTTGAGAGAAGCTTTAGGCTGTTTCTTCCCTTTTCTCCCCCCAGTGTCACTTAATTAATGATTCTGTTTCCCTAAACTGCCTCTTACTGTTTAGCAAGGATTTCCATTTAATCCGTCGCTCTTGTGAGGATCTCTGAAATTCTGTCTTATCTGAGGATCGTTTTTGTTTTCTAGTGATTGTTTTATTTGGAACAACACGGTCATTAACTATGTCACAGTCCCAGATGGCCATGGCCTGGCTGTTTCCTGCACCGTGGCGTGCCGTGGCACCTGAGAGCCCTGTGATCCATGGCGCCACCGACTCCCTGAAGGTGTTTCAAGCCTTGCTCCACAAAGGGCTTTGTTTTAACACAAATTAATGCTCTTTATTTTGTTCAGTGATTTTCGTCAGTGCATAAATGCTTCAAGTTCATTATAATCTCAGTTTGCTTGTTTACTTTTAACTCACACTTCTTTAATCTGTGGTGATTCATGTGTTTATCATCTGTAGTGTGGATTTCTCTGTCAGGATATGTCCTGAGCTATTTGTACTTCCAGTACTCTTATTTGTTTTACATTTCCCCAGGGAGTTAATATTTTATATTTTTCTCAAATATGTTTATTTAAGGAAAGTAAGATCTTATTGAAATGTTTACTTTAAAAATTCTAGTTAAGTATTCTGTGTCATGCGATTTAATTTACAGTTGGGTTGCTGATGTGTATTATTTACTTAAAAAGTCATTGCTGGAGTATCTCTCTCTATATATATAGATATACAAATTTTAGATATTTTACATTACTGATCTACAAAATCTTGGTTTTGATGGTATTGTTCTTTACGGTGGGCTATCTTTGTTGTTAATGGAGCAGCTTTTTGTTTTAGCGTATTTTAGAAGGGAATTCCCAAGTTCGTTTCTTTTGAAAAGTATTTGCTCATTAAAACCCCCTTTTAGAATCAGCTTGGAGACCGTTGAGGAGCTCAGTGAATTCTCGGGTCTGGGCCGCGTGGGCCCTGCTTGGGCAGTGCCTCTAGCTTGCGCTGCTGGCCTCTGGATTTCATCCCACAGCGGTAAGGCAGCCACAGATGAAGTGCTGCTGGGTTCCGACAAAACCCTTAAACCAGTTCTCTGGTCTCCCGGGGAGAGCGGTTGGGCTGGCGGAGGAGCCGCTGCAGCACCGGGGCGCTGGCAGAGCTCCGGCTGACTGGCTGTGACCGGGAGGGTCAGAGAGTGCAAGGCACCCTCAGACGTGTGGACGGCGGGCGGGCTCGAGACTCAGCAGAGGCCGAGCAGCGGCCCTCCTAGGGGGGCCGGACTTGGGGTGCTGTAGTCTCTTGGCGGGGGGGGAAACGGGTGGATCGGTTCACTTACGGGCCCAGGGAAGGGTGGCCTTTGGAGGCCAATGTCACCGGAGCGTCGTGGGCCAGCCGTCTGTGGCGGAACAGGCGTGGTTGTGGTGCACAGCTGGAAGCGGTGTGGTCACAGCAGGTCTCAGTTCCGCCGGCCTGGCGAACCACAGTTCCTCCAGAGGCAGCCTCTGACGGGGAAGCGTGCCCCGGTCACGCTCCAGGCGAGAATGCTGGTGTGGGCTGCCATTTCCTCCTCCAGGGGACCTGCCCGACCCAGGGATGGAACCCACATCTCCTGAGTCTCCTGCATAGGCTGGCAGATTGTTTATCACAGAGCCACCCAGGAAGCCTCTGAATAGGGAGAATGGTAATCAACTGCTCCTTTCCCCAGGGGCGGTGCCTCACCTGCTTAGCTCAGGGCCAAAACTAAACAAAGAGTAACCCAACGCTGCTTTCTGGGAGCCTGGCTGCCTGTGGTGGCTCTGGCCACCAGACACTGTGATTTCTGCTCTTTTTTTCCGAAGGCAGCCAGGGACCCTTCAAGCTCTCTACAGCTCATTCCATTTTCCACTCGCTCGTTCCAGTGGTCATTAAGAAAAAAAGAGAGAGTAGAAGGAAGAAAGGAAAAGAAACCTGAACGTGTGATCAGCTCAAACCTAGACACTGTTTTTTGTCCTTATGTTTCTTGACAGCCTCATCCATTTTCCATGCATTTATTGAATATTTACTAGAGACGGGCTGTATTTAGGTGCCAGTCTTTAAGGAGCTGGCGTTCTGAAGTTCCGGTGTGCTGCAGGATTCCTAATAGTTTACTCTGACTTGCTTCCTGGTGAGGGCTGAGCTGTCTTTTCAACTGTGGTCCCAGATTTGATACGGTTTGTGAATTTCTTCGATTAACTGATGCCAGAACCTGGGTTTAAGGAACCGGTGGGGCCAGCGTGCTGTTGCTGAGAGGGTTTGAACCTGGGAAGCTTCCCAGCCTCCTTCCCACAGCCCTGGCCCTCATCAACACTGGACTCGGGGTCCCACCGTTTGCAAACCTGATGTCCAAACATGATGCCCATTCCGTGTCTGTTCCATCTCCCCTCTCACACATGTTCCACACAGCTGAGGCAGCTTAGAATGTAGTTGGTGCAACCCTACCCTGTCGGGCTTCTGAAAAATCAGAAGAAAAACATTTCACTTAAAGTTGGGAAGTAAACTGACCACTAAGCCGAATAAAGGAGCGTGTGATAAAAGGTGAAAGAAAGTGGCAGAGAAAGTCTCCTGAGATGAGTAAGAGTTCTAGGATGAAGAGCAGGAGTCGCGACCCAGCTCGCAAATTAACAGTGTTGAAAGGCACGTTCTCTGAGTTACAGAAGACGCCCGGGTGTGTGCTGTCTCGTCGGAGCCGCTCTGCCCCTCAGAGGGCTGGGGTCGCTTCCGAGCTTCTCCTTCCAGCCAGCCCCTCCAGGCTGAGTCATCACTGCTGGTCAGGGGCCCCCTTGCCTCTCAGAAGACAGATCCTTAAGTTTGAGCCGGTGTTTGACTTGGCTCAGGCTCCATGACCAAATGCCATAGATTGTGAGGCTTGCCTTTATTTCTCATACTAACTGTTGGGGAAGCTTGAAATCCAGGAGCAAGGTGCTGGCCGGTTTAGTTCCCAGTGAGAATCCTGGCTTGCAGAGGGCCACCTTCTTGCTGTGTCCTTGGGTGGTGAGGACAGAGAGAAGGCGGAGGCCCTCAGGGGTCCTCCTGTCATGGCATGACCTCTGCTCCCACAAGGACTCCACTCTCGTGTCACCTCCTAGAGGCCTCATCTCTAAAGACATCACATTGCGGCCTAGGGCTTCAACGTATGAATTCGGGGGCAACAGAAGCATTCAGTCCATATCAACATCTCATTTAATAGGTTTATCTCAGCTAGAAGAATACATTAATACATTTTCAGGAGGGAGAAAAAACCCACATAGGCTATAAAACAGTGGTTTTGGCTGGCTTTTGATTTTTCACCATCAAGAAAAGTCAATCTAGAGATAAACAATAAATTTCCATTAAATAGGAACTTCAAAGGGACCATCTTAATAAAGGCAGTAACTGTGTTTAGAGAAAGTTTGGGGGATCAACTTATTAATAGCATTCAAAGATATCAGGCTTTCTTTGTTCTTTAAAGTTACGGGAATGAATTAAAAACGAGATTCCCAGTCTATCACGTATCATTGAAACCCCAAACACAATAGCATTTGTCTTGTTGCAAACCAGAGAAGGCTGTAAATCTATTATTTATTTTTTATTAAAGGTGCAAGCTCCCCAGCAAGGCCTGTGAATAGCCAGGAGAAACAGGAGATGAAGCCTTTCATCTCTGCTCAGTTCCTCCCCCGCGACCCGGCGAGCAGTGATTCAGCAGGCTGGCCCCTCTCCTGACCGTGCTTGTTTACCTGGACTGTGTTCAAAGGCAAAGAGAAAAGAAAGGAAAAAGGAGGAAAATCACAAATCTGACTTTACATTTCAGGACAGAGTTAGACTTGTAATTAGAGACAGCTCCATTGCCGTTTCCAACTCTTGACAGAATTTTCCATCAGACCAGTTGTGCTTTGCAGCTCTCAGGGATCATTAGGAGCCCTGTCGGATGGTGCTGCTGTGCCGGTCAGACTTCCCTCTTATGTCCATCCTCCCCGCCAGGAGGTCCCCTGGGGTCACCATTGTTTACAGAGTAGGGGGTGGCCCGCCCCAGGTAAAGGCTTCTGAAATTACACCAGTCACCCGAGTCTGACGATGAACTAGCTCTGGGCACCTGCAGTGGGTAAGCCGCTCGCTGCCTGGTTAGAGGAAGCCGGCCCCTTCTTCAGGGGACCTCTGAGAAAACACGCAGAAAACACGGCGCAGAGAAGTAGTCCCAGTGGACGCGGGGGACAGGGGTGGCGGCAGGAGAGCCCTGGCGTCCTACACGGTGGCCTTGGGGGGACTCATCCAGGTCACGGGTGCCCTGCCCTCAGCCGTCCAGCCAATACCTTCTTTACTCGAGTGCTTTGGTTGCGCCGTGGTAAAGCAGTCCGCATCTTTAACTTGGTAGAAAAGAGCAGGTCATAATCAATTCTGACGATTTTCTCCAGTGCCGGAGACGTCACTCCTACCTGTGTGAACAGTGCCTGGTCCTGTGTGTGGCTGTGTTTTGCCGCATCAACCCGTGTGAACAAACCGGAAATACCTTTATATGACCGCCCGGGGAGCTGCAGCTTCCGCGTTCTCTTCCTGGTGCTTCCTTGGTTCAGAACTTCAGTTACATACGTGGTCTCTGCTCTGCGGAGGCCGGCTGCTGTGCGTGGGGGCTGCCCAAGTGCTTTAGCTTCCCGGGTCTCCAGCAGGCCGGCGTCTTGGTCTTTCCTCCGCGTCGCGTAGCCAACTCCTGACTCGAGTCCTCGTGTCCAGAGACCGGCCGCGCATGGCCGCCCAGGGACCTGCCCGCGCAGGACGCCTCGCCCGCCGCTGAGCCCTCCCAGACCACGTCCAGTCTCCTGCCGTGCGCAGCTCGGAGCCCCACCGCGCCCCGGGTCAGCCCGGCATTTCCTTTGCCTGAGCTGCTCGGGGGACCCTCACCTGGACCCAGGGCAACACGGCAGTGACCACAGAGCTCCGGCGGGGCAGCGCATCACAGAGGAGGCCGGGAGGGAGGGTGCGCAGCCCCCAGGCCCCACCAGCAGGTGCCGCAGTCGTGCCGCCCTCTCGCAGCCCCCGCCCCACGGCGTAGAAGGACCTCGCGGGGCTTACCTCCCTGCCTGCGACCCCCGTGGAAGTCCTCCGCTTTGCGGTTGTCAGCCCCTCTCTGCCTGTGACGGAGTCCTGGGCTGTGAGCTTGGTGTCTGTGAAGTGAACCGAGAACTCCGCTCGTGCAGCCGCCTGTGAGGACGGCCTTCCCCGTGTTACAAACCAGGACCTGGCTGGCGTTCCCTGTTCCTTCGGTTGTATTGTCCCCCAGCCGTGTTCCAGGCTTCTGGAGGGCAGGGACTGTAATTTCCTCATTTTCCATCTTCCCAGGCGCCCCTAAAATGTCCATACAACAGAGAGGCTTGCGGTGAACCCCTTGATAAATGCAGTTCGGAGGAAATCTCCAGCTGCTGAGGAAGAAAGAGCCGGGGGTGTGGTCAGACACCTTTTGATTCACCTTATCACGAGGGGGCGATTGCCCCCCCCCTTTCCCTTTCCACCTAATCACGCTGGAGACGTCACTCCTACCTGTGTGAACAGTGCCTGGTCCTGTGTGTGGCTGTGTTTTGCCGCATCAACCCGTGTGAACAAACCGGAAATACCTTTATATGACCGCCCGGGGAGCTGCAGCTTCCGCGTTCTCTTCCTGGTGCTTCCTTGGTTCAGAACTTCAGTTACATACGTGGTCTCTGCTCTGCGGAGGCCGGCTGCTGTGCGTGGGGGCTGCCCAAGTGCTTTAGCTTCCCGGGTCTCCAGCAGGCCGGCGTCTTGGTCTTTCCTCCGCGTCGCGTAGCCAACTCCTGACTCGAGTCCTCGTGTCCAGAGACCGGCCGCGCATGGCCGCCCAGGGACCTGCCCGCGCAGGACGCCTCGCCCGCCGCTGAGCCCTCCCAGACCACGTCCAGTCTCCTGCCGTGCGCAGCTCGGAGCCCCACCGCGCCCCGGGTCAGCCCGGCATTTCCTTTGCCTGAGCTGCTCGGGGGACCCTCACCTGGACCCAGGGCAACACGGCAGTGACCACAGAGCTCCGGCGGGGCAGCGCATCACAGAGGAGGCCGGGAGGGAGGGTGCGCAGCCCCCAGGCCCCACCAGCAGGTGCCGCAGTCGTGCCGCCCTCTCGCAGCCCCCGCCCCACGGCGTAGAAGGACCTCGCGGGGCTTACCTCCCTGCCTGCGACCCCCGTGGAAGTCCTCCGCTTTGCGGTTGTCAGCCCCTCTCTGCCTGTGACGGAGTCCTGGGCTGTGAGCTTGGTGTCTGTGAAGTGAACCGAGAACTCCGCTCGTGCAGCCGCCTGTGAGGACGGCCTTCCCCGTGTTACAAACCAGGACCTGGCTGGCGTTCCCTGTTCCTTCGGTTGTATTGTCCCCCAGCCGTGTTCCAGGCTTCTGGAGGGCAGGGACTGTAATTTCCTCATTTTCCATCTTCCCAGACGCCCCCTAAAATGTCCATACAACAGAGAGGCTTGCGGTGAACCCCTTGATAAATGCAGTTCGGAGGAAATCTCCAGCTGCTGAGGAAGAAAGAGCCGGGGGTGTGGTCAGACACCTTTTGATTCACCTTATCACGAGGGGGCGATTGCTTTCCCTTTCCACCTTTCTTCTCCCCCCCCCTCATTGTTTCCCCTCAAAGGCAGGCTGTAGGAGGTGGTGTCAAGGCCAGCCCCTCCGCTCTAGTCCGGGTTCTGACTTGGCCTTAAGGGAAGCAGAGTCCATTCTGGCCCTTCCCCAGCCTAGCCCTCCCCCGGCTTTTCCAGCTTCTCGCCACCGTTCAGCTCCATGGCCTCTGTGTGGCAAGGCCTTTATGATTTAGGACCCCAATGGTGCTGGAGGGAAAGACACACCTGCGGAGGACCGTGGCAGGTCCTGAAGGTCAGGCGTGGGTCATGGGTGTGCGTCCAGAAATTCGCGACCCTGAGCCAGCTGTCTTCCCCAGGCCCCCACCGTCAGTCAGGCCCACTCGGGCGGTGGGCTGGGGTTGGAGGTAAAAGCGTTTTGATGAAGCAACTCCAGTTGGAGACTGGACAGACTGAGGAAAACGTCCTCCAGGCCTCTCTGGTGGTGTCTTCTGTTTAGGCCCCGGCTGCAGCCACGTGTGATTTGTATCAACTCTCCTAGCTCTCAGTCTAATCAGAATTAGCATTTATGCCTATGAGTATGCAAATTTGACAGTACTTGCCCTAAAATAACATTTTCCATCTTTCAGGGAGTAAACTGCTTTCTTAGTAAACACATTTTCTGTGTATTATGTTACCACTTAGAAACTTTCCTCTTGTGTCAAATTGCTCTTAAAGGTGACTGGTTCATAAGGAATATTTTATTTACCTTGAAATAAGATCCTGTTTAGAACTGTGGAGAGTCGGCCGTCCCTTGCTGGAAACAGGCAAGGAGCTTAAGACAGCGGGCTCCACGTCCGCACAGATGTCTGGGAGAGGCCGTTGATATCGCTTGGTTCTGATTCACTCACTGAGCTGCTGTTTTGTGCAGGGCTCTCCGCTTGGAGGCCTACTTCAGATACGGAAATCCGTACGAAAGAGCCGTTCTCTGGCCCTTGAGCCCCTACACTTTGAGAGCAGAGATAAAACCGCTACTCAGGAGAGAGGTGGAGAGTCCTGGTGCCCTCTGAGAGGAGCGGGTGCCGAAGAAGGCGCAGGAAGACCGAGCCTGTCTGCGGGCCAGGGGAACGGCACAGAGAAGGTGCCAGCGGATTTATGTGGCAGATGGGGCAGGGACGGGCATTTCCAGGGGAGGGGACGTTGTGGACCAAGGAAAGCATGGCGTCTTTGCAGCCCTGGAAGTCCAGGCAAAGGGAAGGTGGAGTGCCAGCAGCCTGTTAAGTGATAGGCTGGAGCCCAGCTTCGGGGTCAGACCCCAGCCATCCTTTATCATCAGGGGAACCAGTGCTGGTCTGAGGCAGCTGATGATGGAGACGTTTCAAGAGCAGGCAAAGTCAGTTGACTTGGGTAATTTTCCTAAAGTAGGTTTTTTGAGCCTTCTTTGGAGTGTTGTACGAAAATCAAAGGGTTCTGTGCTTGAATTAAGTTTTGGAATAAACAGGTCTGTATTATAAGACTGTTCAGCACCTTTGATACACTCTGTGACCTTCTAGATGGGGGTGTATTTTGCTCCATTTCAAGCATCTTGGACCATAAACCCGAGTGGGACACAAACTGGGCGCACCTTTGGGATTCCCTTGGCCGCTGCCTCCTTCTGGCTCAGCTGCTGCCCGCGAGGCACTCCCTGGCCAGTGTAACTCACAGCCTCGCCTGCTGCCCACCCTCTGGGCTCCACTCTGACTCCGTTGCCCCTCCACTCCTGGACTTGGTGAAGTGCCTCCTGACAGCAGTCCTGAGGAGGTGACTAAGGGGTGGGCAGTGCAGCCTGGACTTTCTGGGGAAGGTAAGTTCATAAGCAGTGACTCTTGATCCGTAGTGATTGGGGGAGTTGGGCTGACGGACTTCCCATACTGCGTCTCTCTGCAGGCTTCTCCTGAGAACTTCTCAGAGAAGCCACTCGTCCCTCGACATGGCTGGCAAGTGAGCTGACGTGTCTTTGAGTCTGCACCATCACAGCACTCCAGTGACCCCAGCACTTGGCCTATGCCCTTGCCTTGGGACTGTTTCTCCACATCCTCTGCCCCTCTTTCTACTAAATGTTGGCACTTAATCCTTGCTTCAGGAGAGAGGTGGAGAGTCCTGGTCCCTCTGAGAGAGCGGGTGCGAGCGCAGGAAGACCGAGCCTGTCTGCGGGCCAGGGGAACGGCACAGAGAAGGTGCCAGCGGATTTATGTGGCAGATGGGGCAGGGACGGGCATTTCCAGGGGAGGGGACGTTGTGGACCAAGGAAAGCATGGCGTCTTTGCAGCCCTGGAAGTCCAGGCAAAGGGAAGGTGGAGTGCCAGCAGCCTGTTAAGTGATAGGCTGGAGCCCAGCTTCGGGGTCAGACCCCAGCCATCCTTTATCATCAGGGGAACCAGTGCTGGTCTGAGGCAGCTGATGATGGAGACGTTTCAAGAGCAGGCAAAGTCAGTTGACTTGGGTAATTTTCCTAAAGTAGGTTTTTTGAGCCTTCTTTGGAGTGTTGTACGAAAATCAAAGGGTTCTGTGCTTGAATTAAGTTTTGGAATAAACAGGTCTGTATTATAAGACTGTTCAGCACCTTTGATACACTCTGTGACCTTCTAGATGGGGTGTATTTTGCTCCATTTCAAGCATCTTGGACCATAAACCCGAGTGGGACACAAACTGGGCGCACCTTTGGGATTCCCTTGGCCGCTGCCTCCTTCTGGCTCAGCTGCTGCCCGCGAGGCACTCCCTGGCCAGTGTAACTCACAGCCTCGCCTGCTGCCCACCCTCTGGGCTCCACTCTGACTCCGTTGCCCCTCCACTCCTGGACTTGGTGAAGTGCCTCCTGACAGCAGTCCTGAGGAGGTGACTAAGGGGTGGGCAGTGCAGCCTGGACTTTCTGGGGAAGGTAAGTTCATAAGCAGTGACTCTTGATCCGTAGTGATTGGGGGAGTTGGGCTGACGGACTTCCCATACTGCGTCTCTCTGCAGGCTTCTCCTGAGAACTTCTCAGAGAAGCCACTCGTCCCTCGACATGGCTGGCAAGTGAGCTGACGTGTCTTTGAGTCTGCACCATCACAGCACTCCAGTGACCCCAGCACTTGGCCTATGCCCTTGCCTTGGGACTGTTTCTCCACATCCTCTGCCCCCTCTTTCTACATAAATGTTGGCACTTAATCCTTGCTTCAGGCTCTGCTTTCTGGAGAACCTGGGCTAAGGCAGAATCCTGTTTTTGTTGAGTCTTGGAGACCAGTGTTCCACAGGGCTCCCTTGAGGAAACGGTGGGACAGCCACATGGGCTGGGTTGGGGCACCAGGTACAAGGACGGCCAGCGTCCCAGTGGTCCAGACACACGGTGGACAGAACAGGACAGGCCGTGCCCAGCGGGCAGCTGGTGAGGCGACTCAAGACAGTAGGAGCCGAGAGAAGGACCTGGTGGGGGCAGTCTCTCAGATGATTGATAAAAACGCAGTGGTGTAGACTGCATATGGCGGGAGTGTAGGCAGGAGAAGGTGAGGCAGGGGTCAGTTGGCGTGGAGAGGGAGAGGATGATGCAGAGGCAAGAATGGAGTGCGGAGCCACTGGGAGTGCCGGAGATCGCGTGTCCTCCTGACGGCAGTGGGTCAGGCCCTGGACTCGAGCCCGGCGAGGGGACCTCGCTGTTCTCCGGGGGGCCGTGGGTGCTGGCGCAGTGGAACAGAGGCCGGAAGTCCAGGAGTGCAGAGGGGGAGGGTGGTCATTAGAAGGGGCATCTGGGTTGAGGAAGAGTAAGGTAGATGTAGCGGGAAAAGCTAACGGAAAGCAAAATAGATTGTATCCCCTCGAGCCTCTAAGGATGTGATGGACCACTTCTGGGAGTTCCTAAGAAATTACTGGGCCCCTGGATATGAAGAAATGAGTGATGACACGGATAGCTCTGGAACCCCATATAGACCTAAAAGCCTCCTGACAGCAGTCCTGAGGAGGTGACTAAGGGGTGGGCAGTGCAGCCTGGACTTTCTGGGGAAGGTAAGTTCATAAGCAGTGACTCTTGATCCGTAGTGATTGGGGGAGTTGGGCTGACGGACTTCCCATACTGCGTCTCTCTGCAGGCTTCTCCTGAGAACTTCTCAGAGAAGCCACTCGTCCCTCGACATGGCTGGCAAGTGAGCTGACGTGTCTTTGAGTCTGCACCATCACAGCACTCCAGTGACCCCAGCACTTGGCCTATGCCCTTGCCTTGGGACTGTTTCTCCACATCCTCTGCCCCCTCTTTCTACATAAATGTTGGCACTTAATCCTTGCTTCAGGCTCTGCTTTCTGGAGAACCTGGGCTAAGGCAGAATCCTGTTTTTGTTGAGTCTTGGAGACCAGTGTTCCACAGGGCTCCCTTGAGGAAACGGTGGGACAGCCACATGGGCTGGGTTGGGGCACCAGGTACAAGGACGGCCAGCGTCCCAGTGGTCCAGACACACGGTGGACAGAACAGGACAGGCCGTGCCCAGCGGGCAGCTGGTGAGGCGACTCAAGACAGTAGGAGCCGAGAGAAGGACCTGGTGGGGGCAGTCTCTCAGATGATTGATAAAAACGCAGTGGTGTAGACTGCATATGGCGGGAGTGTAGGCAGGAGAAGGTGAGGCAGGGGTCAGTTGGCGTGGAGAGGGAGAGGATGATGCAGAGGCAAGAATGGAGTGCGGAGCCACTGGGAGTGCCGGAGATCGCGTGTCCTCCTGACGGCAGTGGGTCAGGCCCTGGACTCGAGCCCGGCGAGGGGACCTCGCTGTTCTCCGGGGGGCCGTGGGTGCTGGCGCAGTGGAACAGAGGCCGGAAGTCCAGGAGTGCAGAGGGGGAGGGTGGTCATTAGAAGGGGCATCTGGGTTGAGGAAGAGTAAGGTAGATGTAGCGGGAAAAGCTAACGGAAAGCAAAATAGATTGTATCCCCTCGAGCCTCTAAGGATGTGATGTGGACCACTTCTGGGGAGTTCCTAAGAAATTACTGGGCCCCTGGATATGAAGAAATGAGTGATGACACGGATAGCTCAGATAGTCCTCGAACCCCAGGTAAGTCTTTTAGACCTAAAATTCGCCCTTTAGAAAGTGAGATAAGTTCAGAAGAAGAGGAATGGGTAAATATGATGTTACCTAAAGGAGGAACATATATTAATCTAAAAGGCAAGAATATTGTGTCCAAAAGAAGTAAGAGAAATTTTGAATCAGTGAAAGAAAGTTCCTCTAGCAAGGCAAAAAGTGAAACTTCATCTGAATGACAGCCACCCCGTAAGAGTAAGCGGGAGGAAGCATGAGAAGTAAAGAAAGAATTTTTTAAAACAATGGGTCATTATTCTTAGGTATAGGGGAACTCAAGTTAACATAAATAGCCTGCCCTGGTCTAGCATAGGGTGTTAAAGTTCCATGGTTCAGATTTTTCCTTAATCATGAGTTTAAATGATCTAAAGGGAAGAAAGTATTTGATTCCAAGGATTTGATTTGAATTTGTTTTAATCAAGTGAAATAAAGTTAATTTTATGTAATGCTTGAATAGATATAAGCTGAAATAGAGAAGTGATGAGTTAATGATTTATTAAGTGAATCAGTAGTTTAGAGAAAAAGGTTATATAAATTAAGTGGTTGAAAACAATTAAAAATCAAATAGAAACAAAGAAGTTATAAAAAAATTGAAAAGAAAGAAAAAATTTATTGTAAAAAGAGTGATGATTAGATTCTGAGGCAGCTTGCTCATGCGGCTCGAACATGAGAGGCTCTCCAGCTTTGGGGTAAGAATATTGTATTTTTGTTGATTGAGTTCTGAACTTTTAAACCTTATTGTTATGTTTTGACTATGATTATTGATGCACAGCTATGTTGTATTAAGTTGATTACCAAGACGTATAAATGTTGATTTACTGTCTTGCGATAAATCTGATCTTGATTTGAACTCCATGCCTTTTTACTGTTCAAGTTCTAGTCTCAAATTACAACTACAGAGTATAGGTTAAAGTTTTCTGATAATAGTACTGGGGCAATTGAGTGTTTCCCCAATTCTATTAATTAAAAATAAGTAACTCTACTCTGCCCACAACATGTGGTACCTTTCTCACCACTGGGGAAATAAATATGTTTTTCTCCACTTTCGAGATGGACATTAGAGGGAAGACTGATGTTTCAGGGCCTCCTCCATGTCCTTGCTGCTGAAGGAAACGGAGTTTGTGGCTCTTGGTTTTAGAAGAAACAAGAATGAGCTTTTGGACATGCACATATGGGCTCCACAGCTGATTGGGTGGAGGAGAGAGCTCATCACTGTGCGGAACAAAGTGGGGGCGATTGACGCTGGGGGTGGGCCTGGCCTGAGAGAGGCCTCAGTCATGGGGGCCGGGAGAGGGAGGAGACAGGGCCAATGCTCTGGGCTGCCCTCACTGTCGGGAATGAGCTGTGCACAGAGCACCTTGGACCCGTGTCTGCACAGGATGGAGCCCAGAGAGGAAGAATTTTAGTCATAGTGGGAAAAAAAGGAACCAAATTCTTCTGAATCAGCAGAGGAATCCAGCTGTGGGCCGGCAGCTGTGCGTGGGAGTGAGCATGCCCAGCCGATGTGACCTTGGGAGCTTGTCTCTCGGGGATTAGCAGCCAAATTGAGGAGGGATTAGGACTTCCCACGGGATGGACACTGTTATTGTAGTGTCCAAGGGTAGAGTGACCTTTGCTGTCATCTGGATGTCAGGGGGATTTCTTAATGTTTGTGCAGGCAGCAGGGGAGCTCTCAGCGGAGGCAGATGCTGCCCCTCTGCAGAGAGGTGACATGCGCTGGGAAGTTGTGAGCGAGGCAGTGTGATAAGGATTCCGTAGGAGAGTTATTTTTAAAGCAGTGAGGGTCCAAACAGAATTAGCTGGCCTTGTCATGAAGCTGTCGACACAATGCCACCTGTAGGAGGAAAGGAGAAGGAGGCGAGGGTAGGGCTTAGGGCAGAGGTTTGGGGGCTGGCATGGGGGCCACGGCCTGAGGTTCCATCAGGGAGGGGCGAAAAGATTTACTGTCTTGCGATAAATCTGATCTTGCTTTGAACTCCATGACTTTTTACTGTTCAAGTTCTAGTCTCAAATTACAACTACAGAGTATAGGTTAAAGTTTTCTGATAATAGTACTGGGGCAATTGAGTGTTTCCCCAATTCTATTAATTAAAAATAAGTAACTCTACTCTGCCCACAACATGTGGTACCTTTCTCACCACTGGGGAAATAAATATGTTTTTCTCCACTTTCGAGATGGACATTAGAGGGAAGACTGATGTTTCAGGGCCTCCTCCATGTCCTTGCTGCTGAAGGAAACGGAGTTTGTGGCTCTTGGTTTTAGAAGAAACAAGAATGAGCTTTTGGACATGCACATATGGGCTCCACAGCTGATTGGGTGGAGGAGAGAGCTCATCACTGTGCGGAACAAAGTGGGGGCGATTGACGCTGGGGGTGGGCCTGGCCTGAGAGAGGCCTCAGTCATGGGGGCCGGGAGAGGGAGGAGACAGGGCCAATGCTCTGGGCTGCCCTCACTGTCGGGAATGAGCTGTGCACAGAGCACCTTGGACCCGTGTCTGCACAGGATGGAGCCCAGAGAGGAAGAATTTTAGTCATAGTGGGAAAAAAAAAAGGAACCAAATTCTTCTGAATCAGCAGAGGAATCCAGCTGTGGGCCGGCAGCTGTGCGTGGGAGTGAGCATGCCCAGCCGATGTGACCTTGGGAGCTTGTCTCTCGGGGATTAGCAGCCAAATTGAGGAGGGATTAGGACTTCCCACGGGATGGACACTGTTATTGTAGTGTCCAAGGGTAGAGTGACCTTTGCTGTCATCTGGATGTCAGGGGGATTTCTTAATGTTTGTGCAGGCAGCAGGGGAGCTCTCAGCGGAGGCAGATGCTGCCCCTCTGCAGAGAGGTGACATGCGCTGGGAAGTTGTGAGCGAGGCAGTGTGATAAGGATTCCGTAGGAGAGTTATTTTTAAAGCAGTGAGGGTCCAAACAGAATTAGCTGGCCTTGTCATGAAGCTGTCGACACAATGCCACCTGTAGGAGGAAAGGAGAAGGAGGCGAGGGTAGGGCTTAGGGCAGAGGTTTGGGGGCTGGCATGGGGGCCACGGCCTGAGGTTCCATCAGGGAATGATTCTTGGGCCTGGGGAATCATGTTGAAAGGGCTGATTGTGGGTCCAGGCACTGTAGCTACGTCCTAACACAAACCCTGCTCAAGGACCTGGTAGACGGAGGACGTGACTGAGAATTTAGCCGTCAGACTGACGCCGAACTCCGAGGAGAAGTGAGGGAGCAGAGGAAGAAGATGACAAGGAATGGGGGTCAGAGGGAGTCTTCCGGGCTTCAGACTTTCAGCATTTGCTGCTATTAGAGCTCTTGGTAGAGACGGAACCCATGGGATGCAGCAGTAGGAGAGAGAGCCTGAGTCCAGAGGCTGAGGAGCCCCACCGTCAGCCAGCGGCAGGCTGGAGACCCAGGGGAGCCCGTGCAGCAGCTGGGAAGCCTGAGAGCCGGTGGTATAGACTCCAGTCTGGGTCTGGCTCAGCAGCGTGGTGGAGGAGGGTGGTGAGGCCTGCCTTCCTCTTCTGTTTGTTCTGTCCGGGCCTCCATGGATTGAACGACCTCCACCCACAGCGAGAAGGCCGTCTTTACTCAGTCTGCCAACTCAAATGCTCACCTCTTCCCCAAAGACCCTTGTGGTCACACCCAAAGATAACGTTTAGCCAGCTGTCTGGGCAACCTTTGGCCCCCTCAAGTTGACACAAGAAATAATTGACTGTCACGTTCCTCCAGACCTTCCTTGGGTCATGACCTAGCTTTGCATCTGATCTGATCTAACACATCAGATCTCCACCCCCAGTTACCTATGAGCTCCCCCAGAGCAGGGTCCCTGTCTTCTCCTCGATGGTCTCTGTAGCTGACACGATGCTTTCCATGCACTAAATGTTCAATAAAAATGTGTTGGATGGTTCACTGATCCAATAAACTTATGTCTATGTCAATATCGAATTGCTCTTGAAAAGCTGTGGGTAAATCAATTCTTTGTAAATTGAATCTTATTTCAAATGTACAAGGGATCTTCAGCATTTAAAGAAACCTTAGGTCCACTTTGGGAATCCAAGAATCTTTACTCACAGATAAGGAAGCTGATCTGCAGAGAAATGATTTGTTGCCATCTGATTTGCTGGCCAAATACAGTGTTCCTTAAAGTCAAATATACCTATTTCTGAGTGATTCAGTGAGAAGTTCAACTATGGAGCTTATAGCATTAGATTAATAATATCCTATTTCCAACAGTATTTATCTTTAGTCTGCAGATACTTAGTAGATTTCAGTGAAAACATTATTTTAGTAATAATGAGTGAATTCTGTACTGAACAGTTTTCTGTTGTATGGCAGGTTGATAAGTAAAGACAAAAGAACATACAAACAACCAGAGCTCTAGCCAAGAAAATTCACTTATAAAAGGCCCCTGGCTCAAAGCACTGAGTTTTTCTTCGGTGACTTGTGTTGAGCATGTGCTTATGGGTCTTCTGTTGTGGCAATGGAAGTTCCTAGCGGCCATGGCTTAATGTTAAGTGTGAGAAAGACATTGAGAGAGATTTAGTGAAACCTTTTGGACACCTCACCGATTGAATTATTCATTTAAATTGATTGAGTTTTATTGTTACCTGTATTGGGTTGATTTAGTTTCTTCTTGCTGTGTTCTAGAATAAAGTAACTTATTAGATGAGAGAAACTTGAGGAAAAAGCACAGCTCCTTTGGATTGCTGTTTTGGATGATCCAAACCAAAGCCATGAAAGAAGCCCAGCATGCATTTGATTTGCTCTCTTTTCTCTTCATAGTCATTTTCATATGGCTTCTGCTTGTCAAAAATGATGGTGAAGTTGTCATTCACTACATAAGAGGCTTCCTTTTCAGTTGGGATTTTAGTTTCCTGACAGGGAACAACAGTGAATCAGACGTGAAGGGCAGTGGTTAATTTGTATTGATATTCGCTAACAGTTGTTCATCACCTCGTTTAATTCTCGCAACTCTGGGGGTTGGAAATTGGTCGCCCCATTTTGCAGATCCCGAGCATGCAGACGGAGAAACTGACCCGCTCACACAATGAGGGCGGCCCTGGGACACCAGTTGCCTGGGCTTGTTTTGGTCAGCAATGCCATCCTACAGCCAGGGCATCATCTCTCAGTTTTTACACATGATGTTAGTGTCAGCGGCTACAACCACTGTTTTTGGAAGACAACGTGATATTATTTGCATAATACTCTCTAAGATACGGCAGGTCCCTGCTAAGTTGCTTCAGTCTGTTTTTTGGAAGCAACGTTTTTATTTCTGAGTAATAATTTGGAGCTTATAGCATTAGATTAATAATATCCTATTTCCAACAGTATTTATCTTTAGTCTGCAGATACTTAGTAGATTTCAGTGAAAACATTATTTTAGTAATAATGAGTGAATTCTGTACTGAACAGTTTTCTGTTGTATGGCAGGTTGATAAGTAAAGACAAAAGAACATACAAACAACCAGAGCTCTAGCCAAGAAAATTCACTTATAAAAGGCCCCTGGCTCAAAGCACTGAGTTTTTCTTCGGTGACTTGTGTTGAGCATGTGCTTATGGGTCTTCTGTTGTGGCAATGGAAGTTCCTAGCGGCCATGGCTTAATGTTAAGTGTGAGAAAGACATTGAGAGAGATTTAGTGAAACCTTTTGGACACCTCACCGATTGAATTATTCATTTAAATTGATTGAGTTTTATTGTTACCTGTATTGGGTTGATTTAGTTTCTTCTTGCTGTGTTCTAGAATAAAGTAACTTATTAGATGAGAGAAACTTGAGGAAAAAGCACAGCTCCTTTGGATTGCTGTTTTGGATGATCCAAACCAAAGCCATGAAAGAAGCCCAGCATGCATTTGATTTGCTCTCTTTTCTCTTCATAGTCATTTTCATATGGCTTCTGCTTGTCAAAAATGATGGTGAAGTTGTCATTCACTACATAAGAGGCTTCCTTTTCAGTTGGGATTTTAGTTTCCTGACAGGGAACAACAGTGAATCGGGACGTGAAGGGCAGTGGTTAATTTGTATTGATATTCGCTAACAGTTGTTCATCACCTCGTTTAATTCTCGCAACTCTGGGGGTTGGAAATTGGTCGCCCCATTTTGCAGATCCCGAGCATGCAGACGGAGAAACTGACCCGCTCACACAATGAGGGCGGCCCTGGGACACCAGTTGCCTGGGCTTGTTTTGGTCAGCAATGCCATCCTACAGCCAGGGCATCATCTCTCAGTTTTTACACATGATGTTAGTGTCAGCGGCTACAACCACTGTTTTTGGAAGACAACGTGATATTATTTGCATAATACTCTCTAAGATACGGCAGGTCCCTGCTAAGTTGCTTCAGTCTGTTCAACTCTTTGCGACCCCATGGGCTGCAGCTCTCCAGGGATAAGGCAGACTATTTAAGCAATTCAGGAAGTATGGGTAAATGGAATCTTAAGATTCTCTCCACACCCAGTCTTTGTGATCATCGCAGACTCCACTTCACCAGCAGTGTGTGAAGCTGGCCCTCGGGTACACTGCCAGGAGATAAACCACCGTGACAGGGAGTGGAAGGTCTGTTCTCCTGTTGGTGCAAATGTAAATATGGGGTGGAGGGTTAATAAACTCTGTGTGGGTTTGTAAAATTGAAGACCAAAGCTGACTCACTCAGCTGAAGCTGAAACTCCAATCCTTCGGCCAGCTAATGCAAAGAGCCGACTCACTGGCAAAGCCCCTGATGCTGGGAAAGACAGAAGACAGAAGGGAAAGAGGATGACAGAGGATGAGATGAATGGGTGGTATCACCAGTGCAGTGGATGCGAGCTTGGGCAAACTCTGGGAGATGGCTGGAGACAGAGACGAGGCACAGAGGCCTGGCGTGCTGCCGGCCGTGGGGTCAAGGAGAGTCAGACACGCTCAGCCGGCTGAACCACCGCCAGCATAGAAGCAGGCCCGTGTTGCTGGTTGCAGGCGGCTTCAGGCTCCGCTCCCAGGGCTTTGAAGTACCTGTTCAGATTCTCCACCTGTTATGGGTCCTCCTGAGTGAAAGTGGAATGGTAGTGGATTTGAAGGCGAGACAGTGTCTTTCTTGAATTCTGGCTGGTTTGAAGTAAAAAAGGGGGGCAGGGCGGGTAGGGATCGAGATTTGAATGGTTACCAGTTGTTCATCACCTCTTTTCGAACTCTGGGGTTGGAAATTGGTCGCCATTTTGCAGATCCCGAGCATGCAGACGGAGAAACTGACCCGCTCACACAATGAGGGCGGCCCTGGGACACCAGTTGCCTGGGCTTGTTTTGGTCAGCAATGCCATCCTACAGCCAGGGCATCATCTCTCAGTTTTTACACATGATGTTAGTGTCAGCGGCTACAACCACTGTTTTTGGAAGACAACGTGATATTATTTGCATAATACTCTCTAAGATACGGCAGGTCCCTGCTAAGTTGCTTCAGTCTGTTCAACTCTTTGCGACCCCATGGGCTGCAGCTCTCCAGGGATAAGGCAGACTATTTAAGCAATTCAGGAAGTATGGGTAAATGGAATCTTAAGATTCTCTCCACACCCAGTCTTTGTGATCATCGCAGACTCCACTTCACCAGCAGTGTGTGAAGCTGGCCCTCGGGTACACTGCCAGGAGATAAACCACCGTGACAGGGAGTGGAAGGTCTGTTCTCCTGTTGGTGCAAATGTAAATATGGGGTGGAGGGTTAATAAACTCTGTGTGGGTTTGTAAAATTGAAGACCAAAGCTGACTCACTCAGCTGAAGCTGAAACTCCAATCCTTCGGCCAGCTAATGCAAAGAGCCGACTCACTGGCAAAGCCCCTGATGCTGGGAAAGACAGAAGACAGAAGGGAAAGAGGATGACAGAGGATGAGATGAATGGGTGGTATCACCAGTGCAGTGGATGCGAGCTTGGGCAAACTCTGGGAGATGGCTGGAGACAGAGACGAGGCACAGAGGCCTGGCGTGCTGCCGGCCGTGGGGTCAAGGAGAGTCAGACACGCTCAGCCGGCTGAACCACCGCCAGCATAGAAGCAGGCCCGTGTTGCTGGTTGCAGGCGGCTTCAGGCTCCGCTCCCAGGGCTTTGAAGTACCTGTTCAGATTCTCCACCTGTTATGGGTCCTCCTGAGTGAAAGTGGAATGGTAGTGGATTTGAAGGCGAGACAGTGTCTTTCTTGAATTCTGGCTGGTTTGAAGTAAAAAAGGGGGGCAGGGCGGGGTAGGGGATCGGTTTAGATGTTCTCCCTCCTTCCCTGTTTCTGTTTCCTTTGCCTTTCTTTGGGTTGAAGTGTGAATGGTTACCGCTATATACAGAGTACAACAGAGAAGGCAGGTTATGGATAAATTGAAAAATCAAACTCTGTAGAGCAAAGATTTATTATTTTTAACTTATTTAACAAATTGAATGGAACCTAATGAAACAAACAAATTTAATGAAAATGAATTGATTTAAAATATTCTGTTTAGTGTCTAAAAAATGAATACTAATAAGTCTGAAATCACTAAATCACAGTGCTGTGCTTTATGTAGCAGAGTTCTGTTAATTAAAATGGAAAGCCTAAACATATTTTGGGCAAGATTGCTATTGTCACATAATGGTGTGTGGCATTCTTCAATCCCTTTAAGTGGTTCTTGTTCTTAGTTGCACAATGAAGTCACAAGGAAAGCCTAAAAAAACCTGACGCCTGGTCTTCCCTCCAAGACATTCAGATTTCCTCGTTCTGGAGTAGGGCCTGGGTGTAAGCATTTTATGAATCTCCCCAGCAGATTCTAATGTGCTTCCAATGCTAAGAGCCATGCTTGTACTAGAAATCATTCTTTAATCCAATTGCGTATTTTTTTAAAAAGTTAGATCGCTGTATTTTAACATTTTGACTTTCGATCTGTAAGAGTCCGAGAAAGGTAGCTCAGATCAACATGCAGACAATTCAAAGTCTCGACCTTTCTCCTTCAAGTTTTTGTATTTCAAGTGGCATTTACTGTAAAGAGTACCCTTTTCCTTTGCAGCATCATAATATGGAGTGCCGGGACCTACGCTTTTGAAACCTCCCCAGTAGACCCTTTCTCAACTGCTCTGAGCCTGCAGGCTATGGCAGGACCTGGCTGTTAATTCAGTACTTTCATCTGATTGACACGGGGAGAATCACTGGCCACCTAGGGAAGGCCTTCCCGTTATTAATTCCTTTCTGGGTGTCCTTTATGTGTTTGCCTAGAGGCCTTGGCATTGGGCACGTTGTGAAAGTCATGGAATTAATGGTATTTTGCACTGCCTGCTCAGACTGACATTCAGAAAAACAAACCACAGTCAGGTGCTTCCTCCCTGGCAAGATCGTGCTCTGAATGTCATTTCGATGTATGTTCTTGGTAGAATTTCCAGGGGGCCTACTGTGTGCTGATGGATGAGGAAGGCTCGGTGATGTGGAGGAGGCCATAGGTGGTCAAAGCTGTTGGTCGTCTTTCTACCCCTCAGGGGTGGGTTGGTTTGTGTGGGTTTGTGGGTCTGTGTGTGTGCTCGCGCATGGACATTTTGGACTTTTTTTTGAAACAAACAAATTTAATGAAAATGAATTGATTTAAAATATTCTGTTTAGTGTCTAAAAAATGAATACTAATAAGTCTGAAATCACTAAATCACAGTGCTGTGCTTTATGTAGCAGAGTTCTGTTAATTAAAATGGAAAGCCTAAACATATTTTGGGCAAGATTGCTATTGTCACATAATGGTGTGTGGCATTCTTCAATCCCTTTAAGTGGTTCTTGTTCTTAGTTGCACAATGAAGTCACAAGGAAAGCCTAAAAAAACCTGACGCCTGGTCTTCCCTCCAAGACATTCAGATTTCCTCGTTCTGGAGTAGGGCCTGGGTGTAAGCATTTTATGAATCTCCCCAGCAGATTCTAATGTGCTTCCAATGCTAAGAGCCATGCTTGTACTAGAAATCATTCTTTAATCCAATTGCGTATTTTTTTAAAAAGTTAGATCGCTGTATTTTAACATTTTGACTTTCGATCTGTAAGAGTCCGAGAAAGGTAGCTCAGATCAACATGCAGACAATTCAAAGTCTCGACCTTTCTCCTTCAAGTTTTTGTATTTCAAGTGGCATTTACTGTAAAGAGTACCCTTTTCCTTTGCAGCATCATAATATGGAGTGCCGGGACCTACGCTTTTGAAACCTCCCCAGTAGACCCTTTCTCAACTGCTCTGAGCCTGCAGGCTATGGCAGGACCTGGCTGTTAATTCAGTACTTTCATCTGATTGACACGGGGAGAATCACTGGCCACCTAGGGAAGGCCTTCCCGTTATTAATTCCTTTCTGGGTGTCCTTTATGTGTTTGCCTAGAGGCCTTGGCATTGGGCACGTTGTGAAAGTCATGGAATTAATGGTATTTTGCACTGCCTGCTCAGACTGACATTCAGAAAAACAAACCACAGTCAGGTGCTTCCTCCCTGGCAAGATCGTGCTCTGAATGTCATTTCGATGTATGTTCTTGGTAGAATTTCCAGGGGGCCTACTGTGTGCTGATGGATGAGGAAGGCTCGGTGATGTGGAGGAGGCCATAGGTGGTCAAAGCTGTTGGTCGTCTTTCTACCCCTCAGGGGTGGGTTGGTTTGTGTGGGTTTGTGGGTCTGTGTGTGTGCTCGCACGCATGGACATGCTGGGGTTGTGCAACTATTGTTTTTCTTTTTTAAAATTTGAAACTCATTTTTTAAACGTTTGCAAAATTTTCGCAAAGAGAAGGAAACTTTAAATGGGTGCTTTATCCAACTTTTCTAGGGATATCAGGCTCAGCTGTAGCATCAAATTTGGGGTTCCAAGTTGGAGAGGCAATGATTTAAATAAATTTTCTCCCTGACACAGATTACAAACGCATCTGTTGATGGTTTCATACAGAAACAAGTGAATGTGTTTTTGCCGTTTGTGGAAATTATAGTTTTCAAGCTGGGGAGGCCCATGTATCAGGATTTGCTCTATTTTTGGAAGTAATGGAGGAAGTATTTCAACCTGATTACTGCCTGCGGAGTGAGGAATGTCTTAGTATTTGACTGACCACCTGCTGATACTTTATTTCCTTAGAGCTCCTCAAGTCATTATAAGAATCACCCAGCAGTTTGAAATCAAAATGATGTCTTACTATAAAATGTCAGCTATCTGTCGTAAAAAGATTACATGCCATTTTAAATATAATTGCCACCCTTCCTCCCCTCTCCCTTACACGCAAACATTTAAGAATAACAGAATCCTTGCCAAATGAGGAGGAGCAGGCAAGGTTCAAGCCTTGCAAATCTGAGAACCTGCCTTGCTTCTGTTTTTCGGGTCTTTTAATAGTCCAGATAATTATAACTCCACTTACGGCCCTTTTCCCTCTCTCTACCTCCCGGTCATCCTTGCAGCATTTTAATGATGCTGTTTGTGTGTGGCTGCTGATGAATTCTGCCCAGTGAAGCTTATTTATTTTCTCCTAAGATGGATTTTATCCGCACTGCCTGCTCAGACTGACATTCAGAAAAACAAACCACAGTCAGGTGCTTCCTCCCTGGCAAGATCGTGCTCTGAATGTCATTTCGATGTATGTTCTTGGTAGAATTTCCAGGGGGCCTACTGTGTGCTGATGGATGAGGAAGGCTCGGTGATGTGGAGGAGGCCATAGGTGGTCAAAGCTGTTGGTCGTCTTTCTACCCCTCAGGGGTGGGTTGGTTTGTGTGGGTTTGTGGGTCTGTGTGTGTGCTCGCACGCATGGACATGCTGGGGTTGTGCAACTATTGTTTTTCTTTTTTAAAATTTGAAACTCATTTTTTAAACGTTTGCAAAATTTTCGCAAAGAGAAGGAAACTTTAAATGGGTGCTTTATCCAACTTTTCTAGGGATATCAGGCTCAGCTGTAGCATCAAATTTGGGGTTCCAAGTTGGAGAGGCAATGATTTAAATAAATTTTCTCCCTGACACAGATTACAAACGCATCTGTTGATGGTTTCATACAGAAACAAGTGAATGTGTTTTTGCCGTTTGTGGAAATTATAGTTTTCAAGCTGGGGAGGCCCATGTATCAGGATTTGCTCTATTTTTGGAAGTAATGGAGGAAGTATTTCAACCTGATTACTGCCTGTGGAGTGAGGAATGTCTTAGTATTTGACTGACCACCTGCTGATACTTTATTTCCTTAGAGCTCCTCAAGTCATTATAAGAATCACCCAGCAGTTTGAAATCAAAATGATGTCTTACTATAAAATGTCAGCTATCTGTCGTAAAAAGATTACATGCCATTTTAAATATAATTGCCACCCTTCCTCCCCTCTCCCTTACACGCAAACATTTAAGAATAACAGAATCCTTGCCAAATGAGGAGGAGCAGGCAAGGTTCAAGCCTTGCAAATCTGAGAACCTGCCTTGCTTCTGTTTTTCGGGTCTTTTAATAGTCCAGATAATTATAACTCCACTTACGGCCCTTTTCCCTCTCTCTACCTCCCGGTCATCCTTGCAGCATTTTAATGATGCTGTTTGTGTGTGGCTGCTGATGAATTCTGCCCAGTGAAGCTTATTTATTTTCTCCTAAGATGGATTTTATCCTCTGTTTACCTATCTTGGCATTTTCTTTCTTTTCTGAACTGCTACCAGACATTCCTATCCCTGACATAGTGTAACCACAGCAGGCAGGTAGAGCTTGGGGGCCCCTCCTGTGGGAGCCCTGTGTAGGTAGGTAAATGTCACTGCTTTAGACAAAGAAGAGCTAGGCTACATTGCAACTCGAGAAACTGTTTAGATCGCCACCTCTTAAACGTATTTGGCTCTCTGAAAGCATCTCTTGACTGGATACTTTGGAAACACTAGCTGGTTGGGCACTGTTTTTTTTTTTTTTTTAAGGTTTTATATAATTTATTTTTGTTTTACTTTTACAGAGTTTTGTTGTTTACTGCTATACATAAACCCGCATCTGTCGTCGGTGTCCCCTGACCCCTCCCACCTGAACCTCCCGTGCCCCTCCCTCCCTGGCCCACCCCTCCAGGTTGTTGCACAGGCCCCGTGTATGTCCGCTTGGTCTTACAGCGTAGTCACATTGGTTGTCTCTTTTACATCGGATAGTGTAACTTTCCATGCTACTCTTCCCATACCTCTCGCCCATTCCTCCCTTCCCCCAAAGTTCATAAGTCTGTTCTCTATGTCTGTTCCTCCATGGCTGCTCTGCATATGCATTTATCACTATCATCTTTCTAGATTCCATTATAGATACATTAGTAGACAATATTTATCCTCTTTCTGACTGACTTCACTTTGTATAATAGGTTCTAGATTCATCCAGCTCATTAGGACGGATCCATATGCATTTCTTTGTACAGCTGAAGAAACTCTGGTGCATATATACAATGGCCCTGGGTTTTTAACGCATTGCTTGTCCATGTCCTTGGGGAGAAGGTGAAAAGTAGCCAGGGAGGGTGGCTGATCTAGAGTCGGTTCCCTCCACAGGCCCCTGGGGGAGAGAACTCACCTGTGGGCCGCTGTTGGGAGGCTGAGCAGCAGCCGGACCTTGCTGGGTCTGCCTTAGTCTAGCTGTGGGCACCATGGTTAGTTGATTCAGCATCTGGGACGGCAGCCTGAGAGGTCTTACTCATCTTTAAGGCTTATTTCTTGATGTTAGGCACATCCTTATGTACTGATGCTTTTTTCCTCAGCAACTCAGGGCTTTTGAAAGAGGCACTTGCCTGCGGTTATTTCTGCCTGGCAGTGGCTGCCCTGGGCCTCCCTGACAGGTGTGGAGGACACGGGGACAGCCTGGCCCATCTCCACCAGGCCGCCCTTCCCTTCTTTTGCACCTCGAGTCAGGAATGGCACATGCTCCGAGGGGACAAAGACCACGGGTGAGCTGCCCCTTTCCTTGTATCTTGCTTTATTGGCTCAGGGACCTTGGAGGACTCCGCAAGTACTCAGCTCATCTTTTATACTTCTGCTTGTTTAGAACACGATTATTTTGAAGAAAACTTTGAAGACACCTTCTCATGGTGGTTTTCCTTCTTATTCTCAAATTGAATCCATCAGCCATGCCCAAGATCTGGTCCAAAAGAGGGCCCCCCTGCCCTTGGGCGAGATCCTTTTAGCTTCCAGAAACGTGTGTCCAGACTTCAGCTGACGGTCCTTCCTTCCCTCTCCTGTTGTTCTGTCACTCCAACTCCCCCCACCTGCTCACTGTCTGCTGACACCCCCAGACAGAAGCTGGCTCTTTTCAGGAGAACATAGGCTGAAGGGGGTGAGACCACGACTTGGCACGAGCGTCCCTGGCAGAAGTCCCCTTCTCTGCTGTGAGCCTCGGCCACAGTCCCGGCCCTCTGTGCCTCAGGTTCCTCGTCTGTAGAGCCGTGAAAATAACAGCACTTGACATGCTGGGCACAAATAGCTACTCGTGTTATTTCCTAAACAGGCTCCTTTAACAGCTTTACTGAGACCACTGAAGGCCATTAGATCCACCTGTTGGGAATGTAACATCCAAGTTTTTGATGTTTCCAGAGCTGTCCAGCCATCACTGCACACTGGTTTTTTTAACCTGCCCAGTAAGCCTCGTCCCTGTTAGCCGTCCCTTTCCATCCGCCTCTCTTTCCTGGCTCTGCTCACCTGCCCCCAGGTAACCACTAACCTACTTGGACGACTGGCCTTCTTCTGGACGTGTGTGTTCGCGCAGTCTTGGACCACGGGAGTCTATCCTGTGACCGTGTGATAGCCACCCCCCAGCTGCTGTTTCTAAGGTTCGTCTGGGTTGCAGCACGTATCATGAGCTTTTCTTTTAACTGCCGATGTTGACCCATCCACTTGCGGTTTATCCATCCGTTACCTGAACGGCATGTGTGTGGTTTCCGCCTTTGGCTGTTACGCCTCACGCTGCTGTCAGTAGTCACAGCTGAGTTTGGGGTGGACCTGTGTGCTCACGTCTCTGGGATGTGCTCCTAGGAGTGGGATCACTGGGTCCCGTGCTGGTGCTGCATTTGACACTTTGAGGAACGGACAGACTGTTTGCACTTGATATTCCCATCAGCAGTGTACGAGGGGTCAGTTTCCCCAGGTCCTTGCCACCACTTGTTTGTATTTGCCCTTTTGGTCATCACCATCATCGTGGTGGTCTGGGAAGATTATCTCATGATTTAGGTTTTCATTTTCCTGATGACTGATGTTCAGCCTGTTTATGTGCCTGCTGCTTGTGCGTGCTCAGTCGTGTCTGACTCTGCAACCCTATGGACTGTAGCCCACCGAGCTTCTCTGTCCATAGGGTTCTCCAGGCAAGGTTACTGGAGTGGGTGGCTCCATTTTCTTCTCCGGGGGATCTTCCTAACCCAGGGATCGAACCCATGTCTTTTATGTCTCCTACCTTAGACCCATTGGCTTAAATGTGTTGACTGTAAGAAAGTTGCACTTACTGATTTAGAGATAATACAAACGTAAGACGTACCCATTCCTGCCTTACTAAAGTTTGCAGCCGTGGCTCGAGAGGGTCATGTTTAAGTCAGAACCACAGGGGCAATCTCGTTAACACGGCAGTAGAGGAGAGTGTGTCTTCAAGTGCCCCAGCCCAGACATGACGACAGCAGTTACTGACCTCCAGCAGCCGGAGCAGGGCGCGGGAAGGAGTGTCTGCTTCTGAGGCACTGGGTAGGTGTCTACCGTAAGGACGTTAGGATGAGGTAGAGCTTGTACATAGTGACATCCACAGATACTAACTGTACAGTTCAATCAGTGTTGACAAATGTGCAAGCTCCTGAAGCCACCGTCTCAGTTCAGAACATTCCTGGCATGCCTTCCATGTCTTCATGTCTGTTGCAGCCAGTCTCTGTCACCATCAGCGACCATTTGTCTGGTTTGTTTTCACACAGAGGAGGGTTGCCTGTGTTTAAATTTCATATAAAGGGAATCATAGAGTATGGACGATCTTTCTTTGACCCAGCATCGTGGCCGTGGAATCCCCTGTGGGGCTGACTTATCCGTTTGTTCCTTTTTCTTGATGTCCTCTCTGTTGTTTTCAGTTTAGGGTAGGATACATAAGGCCCCTGTGACAGTTCATGTAAAACTATGTGTGTGGACGTTTCTTTTCTCTCAAAGAAATATCCAGGCCTGGAATGTCTGGGCCACTGAGTAGGTGTTTAATTTTATAAGAACTTGCCAGACCTCTTTCTTGGATGATGGTGCTGCTTGTACATGCTCCCCGGTAGTGGGGGAGGATGGGATGGCTGCAGCTTGTATTTGCCCATATTTAGCGGTGTCTGTCCTTTCCAATTTAGCTGTTAGCGTCCCTAACGTCAGATGGTATTAAGCACACACTTTCCCGTGTGCTTGTTAGCTCTTGGCGTGTCTTCCTTTCTGAGGTGAGTGTGCAAGCCTTTTGCTCATTTTATTTCCATTTTTTCTTTGTCTTATCATTGAGGAGCAGGCGTTCTTTATGTAATTTGACTTCTGTCTTTTCAAGGTACATGTAAGCAGAATATTTTCTCTCACTCGATGACTTTTATATTCATGATCTTAACAGTGTGTTTAAGGAAACTTTTAGAGACCGTCTCTTTGTTTTGTTGGTTAGGAAACTCCAGAGTAGGAAGTTGAGTTACCCGGGCTCACAGAGCTGGTTGAGGGAGAGTGGGGTTTGAAACCCGAGGGTCTGCCTCCTGAGTCCTTGCACTGAGCAGCTATGATGGATTAATGCAGGTACTTCTCTTTGAGAAACTTTGATCGTTTGCAGCTTTGCGGAAATCAAGAGGCCTTATCTGTGTGAATTTAGATATTCTTAAGAAGTTCTTTTTGCATGTAATTTTCTTGGTCTGAAATTAAGCCCTCGTGTAGGTAGGTCTCGTTTCTTTCTTTCTTTTTTTTTTGGTAGGTCTCTTTTGAGTCCCAGTTGTATGTTAGTTCACAAGTGACAGAAACTCACCAGTCTGCATTCATCAGAGAAAGATAAGTCACACCTGAGTTTCTTTTCTTGGGTCTTTTGGGCCTTTAATCTGAGTTGGAGGTTTAGGATTATTTGAAAGGATGTTTGAGAGAAATGTTGTACCATGTCCAAGAAAAATGTTGGTTATTTCTGATACCTTCGTCTTACTTTGGCTAGTCATACTTTTTCACTGCAAACCATAGAAAGGACAATTTAGTGCAATTCTACTTTGAAATAAAATAGGAAGCTTACTGCAGTTTGGAGAAATAGGGGACTTGTTTTTATCCCACAGCCTCTTCTGATTAATTTATATGCTGAAATAGATTAGCACAGTGCAGAATCAAACCAGTCCATAAATACAGCCATTTATGTTTTACCATCAGCTTCACTGTAGATTAATCTCACTGAAAGCTTGAATGGTTTCTTAGGGGAAGATATTGGAAGAGTAGTCTTACCCCAGGAGTCCCCTTAAATATGCTGTTAATTCACATTGATTTTAGAGAAAACATTTTGACTTCCCCCTGACTGAATGCCTGGGCAGGCTATTCACAGAACTGTTAAATGGAAATCTTAGAGACCCCTCCTGCTTTCCTGTTGTCATGCACAGAGCTCCCAACACCAACAGCATGCTGCAGACCATTCTAGACTAACTTTCGAACAAACAACAATGACTTTACCGTGAGATCTAGGAACAGGTAGGGCATCATTTGATCTGCTTTCTCCCTCTGATTTCAGTGCCCACAGAGGACAAGGAACTTTCCCTTGCTCGTACCGCGTGCTCAGGCGCCCTGCCCCTCAGCCCCCCAGACTCTCTCCTGACCGAGTTAGCCTCCGCTGCCAGCCCAGGCCGGCCCTCTCTCTCCGAGGCCTCTCCGCAGTGTGAGAACAGTCCAGCAGCTCCACGCACCTTTCACAGCTGGGCCACACGAACAGACCAGCGGCTCATGAAAGTCCCCTTTGTGGTTGGGAGAAAGGAGCGTATTTATCTAAAAAAATTCTCTCTTGTCATAAAGAATGAGACAGTTCTTTAACAAGCCTCCAGAAGCCGCTGTGTGGCTGAAGCAGCATGGACAGTTAGACCCGAGCCTGGCGGTTCTGTACGGCCGTGGGGCCTCAGCCCCTGGAAGGCTGAGTCTGTCAGGTAGCTCTGGGCCCTGGAGCCCTCGGCCAGGGGAGGGCTGCGGCCCTGAGCCCCATCGAGGGCCCTCTCGGGCACTGGCATTCGTGGCCCTGTGCTCTCGCCTCGTACGTGGCCCTTGGCTTGTTGACCAGCCTCTCACTCCGGGTTGTGACTCCTCAGGGTGGGGATGAGCTGAGTCCTTGGAGCAGCCAGGAGACCCTCAGCGAATGCTTGAGGGAGGATGGAGTGCCTCTGTGACATGGAGCAGGAGCCCCGTCGGTGCAAGG
Organism: Tragulus kanchil; assembly: GCA_022376925.1. NCBI lineage: Eukaryota > Metazoa > Chordata > Mammalia > Artiodactyla > Tragulidae > Tragulus > Tragulus kanchil. Next base: position 157,241,165 of record JAIOJX010000002.1, on the reverse strand, counting down.
CTTGGCCCAGACTGGGAAGCGGTGAGGGGCTGCTGTTGTTGGTCAGAGATGCTGCAGTGTGGAGTGGACGCCTGACCTACACCCGGCCTCCGGTCCCGCCCCATCTGAAGTGCTTAGGAGAGTGTGATCGTGCAGGAACACCAGCTTCCTGTGGCTCATGGTCACCATAGGGCAGTTCGATTATGTTTGAAGTCAGATCTATATATGTTCAATTGTAGCTACCTTTGGCCCTGAAATTTCTGATACACATTCATTTTACGAGGTAGGTGTGGAAATACATAAAGTGGCATGCAGAGAAGTTGGCTCCTATTTTAGCCCCGAAACATGATGGTGCATCCCACAATATTTGAAAATGTGTTGCTGGAAAACATTTACAGATGTTTCTGATAATCTAGAAGTATGAAGCCTGAGAATTAGCTGGGATGGCAGAGCCAGTCTCTTCCTTCTCTCTCTCCTCCTTTCTTTTTTTTTTTTAAAGATTTATTTATTTATTTTGGGGGTGGGTGCGGTGGGGAGGGAGGGGAGCAGGCAGGCCACTTCTGTTGGTCTTTCATTTGTCTGTTTTCATCCATCTTTGTTCTTTGGCCCGTGTGGGCCTCCCATCACAGTGACCTCTGTTGTCGCAGAGCACCGGCTCTGGGCGCATACGCTCCAGAGCTCCAGCTCGGTAATTGGACACATGGGTCCAGCCACTCCGCGGCACGTGGGATCTTCCCAGGCCAGGGCTCGAACCAGCGCCCCTTGCACTGCAAGGCGGTGTCCTTACCCACTGGACCACCAGGGAAGCCCCCTCTCCTCCTTTCTTACCTCATCTCAGCTTAACCACTGAACCGTTGGTACGAGGCGGTCCCAGAAGGTGCAGGTGCACATAGCTATCCTCACACAGAGAGGGCTTTGTCCGGAGGATCATCTCTCCACATCGCAGTGACCTTTCCATATGTGCAGGTTTAACTAGAGGAGACCATACCTACTCATATATTTAAACTTTTCCTTAGAAACACATTTAAAATACAGAACAGTTATTTTTAAAAGACTAATAATACTATTATGACAAAAAAGCACATCGTGCCAAGAGATTAAATTCCTGGCTTCGATAGGCGTGTATCATGACCTGCTGGCAGCTGAAATTTGAATTACCAGGAAAGAATCTTTCTCCCCCGTTTTTCTGAGAAGCTCTTCACAAATGATGCACTATGCCCTGTGCTTCTGTTTCTCATTGGGGTTTGAAAAATAAAACTTTCCGTTAGTGGCAAATTCATGAGCTTGGGGCGTGGAAATGTTTGAATTTGATAAAAAGAAGTTTTGAAAGGAAGATTAGTGGTTTAAACCAAAAGATGAGCCTCCGTGGGAAATTCAGCTATCGAGGAAGCGGAGTTCAGGAATGCGGGGTCCTGCTCCAGCGGATTGCTGCCTCACACTGCAGTCCCTAATCTCCCCCCAACCACCGCTGTCCCCGGACTCTGACCTGACTGATGGCCCTGATTGCCACGGCTCGGTCATTTCTTCATCACTGGAGCATGTGGGGCTCGTCTGCTTCAGACCCGCTCCCCCGCTGTGGGAGGTTGATTCCTCTACCAAGTGGAAGGTGATTATTATTGTTTCTTTGCTCCTTATCAGTTTAAAAAGGAGAAGAGGGGCACTTCCTCAGCAGGCTACAGCCAGTGGTGGTCACGGCAGTGTTTTAAGAATCGCCTGGACTTTGACTGTCTCGGCACCTGCCAGTTGATTTCCCTCCATGCTGCCACGGAAGGGTCTGCTCACAGGCCTCCACACTGCCCTGGGAGCGGGTCGTTAAACCCCGGGTGAGGTCCAAGGCTCCACCTCAGAGCCCCTCGGCCTTTGGCTTCCTCACGGCCATGACCTCTCCTGGGTTCTGGTTCCCTTCCAGATGAACAGAGGATATCCTGCGTGTTGGATAGGTTGGTTGCACCCCATGTATGTTTTATCTGAAAACCTTAGAAGACCAGTTAGGGAGTGACTTCTACCTCATAAAATTACAGTGTTCTAGCCCCCGTCAGTGAAATTTAGGTCTCTCCACATCGCAGTGACCTTTCCATATGTGCAGGTTTAACTAGAGGAGACCATACCTACTCATATATTTAAACTTTTCCTTAGAGACACATTTAAAATACAAAACAGTTATTTTTAAAAGACTAATAATACTATTATGACAAAAAAGCACAATGTGCCAAGAGATTAAATTCCTGGCTTCGATAGGTGTGTATCATGACCTGCCGGCAGCTGAAATTTGAATTACCAGGAAAGAATCTTTCTCCCCCGTTTTTCTGAGAAGCTCTTCACAAATGATGCACTATGCCCTGTGCTTCTGTTTCTCATTGGGGTTTGAAAAATAAAACTTTCCGTTAGTGGCAAATTCATGAGCTTGGGGCGTGGAAATGTTTGAATTTGATAAAAAGAAGTTTTGAAAGGAAGATTAGTGGTTTAAACCAAAAGATGAGCCTCCCTGGGAAATTCAGCTGTCGAGAAAGCGGAGTTCAGGAATGCGGGGTCCTGCTCCAGCGGATTGCTGCCTCATGCTGCAGTCCCTAATCTCGCCCCCACCACCGCCGTCCCTGGACTCTGACCTGACTGACGGCCCTGATTGCCATGGCTCGGTCATTTCTTCATCACTGGAGCATGTGGGGCTCGTCTGCTTCAGACCCGCTCCCCCGCTGTGGGAGGTTGATTCCTCTACCAAGTGGAAGGTGATTATTATTGTTTCTTTGCTCCTTATCAGTTTAAAAAGGAGAAGAGGGGCACTTCCTCAGCAGGCTACAGCCAGTGGTGGTCACGGCAGTGTTGTAAGAATCGCCTGGACTTTGACTGTCTCGGCACCTGCCAGTTGATTTCCCTCCATGCTGCCACGGAAGGGTCTGCTCACAGGCCTCCACGCTGCCCTGGGAGCGGGTCGTTAAACCCCGGGTGAGGTCCAAGGCTCCACCTCAGAGCCCCTCGGCCTCTGGCTTCCTCACGGCCATGACCTCTCCTGGGTCCTGGTTCCCTTCCAGATGAACAGAGGATATCCTGCGTGTTGGATAGGTTGGTTGCACCCCATGTACGTTTTATCTGAAAACCTTAGAAGACCAGTTAGGGGAGTGACTTCTACCTCATAAAATTACAGTGTTGCCTTGAGAGAATGTTAAGTCTGTTCCTCTCCTCTAAAAGGACCTTAAACCTGCCTTCTCCCAACAGATGAGACTCTCTCCTTCATACATGCTTTGTGTTCTAGTTAACCATATGTAAAAATCAAAATTTCACAGCTTTTCTTAGTGATGCATTCAGGGGTCTATGAATGCTCATTGTAAGAATAGAGAAGCGCACTTAGTCTCTGCTCCTTCTTCCTGAGGAAGGGAAGCCGTATTAGTCATTACCTGGGGACACACACCGGCATCCCTGCCCCAAAGAACACCAGCTGGACCCCTGGCATTTCCCCTGGTCAGAGGCTGATAATCTTATCTCACGGTAACTCAATCACGTCTGTCTTTATGGATCTTTTCAGACTCTTTCTGTTCCATTTAAGGTACATAAAGATCCCAGGCTTTTGTAGGGGTCTGAGCAGACCTGGATACTAACCCTTCCGCTTCTCTTTCTCTGCCCAGAGCTTTCACATCTGTTACCTTAAAGTTGTCTTAACGTCACGATCTGCTCTGTATAGGTCAGTGCTAAATAGTACTAGGTTCAGAGAGAGAGCTGTGTTATCCTGCATATTGGCTTATAAATGTTAAAATACTCGTGGTGCTCATTTTAATGTAGGTGCTTGGTGTTCCAGAACATTCACATAGTCTCTTCCCTGCTTCCTACAATCAGTGTTAGTCTGTGCTAACCATGATTGTACAGTCATTTAGATCATAAGGTTTTTGCGTGCCGGCTGTGTAAATCTATTCTTTTCAGAAAAATTTTGTTTCTAGTAGATCACAATACCCAGCATAATCTGTGCATGCTGTAGGCATGTTTGTGAAAAAGGGTTAGTCGCTCAGTCACATACGACTCTTTGCAACTGCATGGACGGTAGCCCGCCAGGCTCCTCTGTCCTTGGGAGTCTCCAGAGGAGGTGGCTGACGTGGGTAGCCATGCCCTTCTCCAGGGAAATCTTCCCGACTCGGGGCTCAAACCCAGCTCTCCTGCATTGCCGGTGGATTCTTTACCATCTGAGCCACCAGGGAAACCCATAGGCATTGTTTAGTAAACGATATGAATACTTGGAAAAATGGAATTGTTATGGTATTTACATTCAGAACATTTATGTATTACATCAGCGAGGGTCTGTCAGGTATAAAACCAGATTCAAGTTCTTAAGCATCTATCTTGCAGCCTTTTCTTTCAAGATGTATATTTTTTCATGACTCATTCTTACAGGACACTGGAACCACATGAAGGCATTTCTTTCTCTGCTGTTGACCGTGGTGAAAATGGAAGGCATTAATCAAGCTGTAGCTCAGCCAATCCCAAGGCATCAAAGCTGTATCCATTGCAGTTCAGCTGTGTTAGACTGCTTGGGTCCTCGGAGTGGAGGGTTTTAGCGAAAGTACATTGCAGAAAGGCAATGGGACACACACAGTTGACCATCAAAACCGCAGATTGGCGTGAATGGTAGCCTGGGGGAGATGACGTGTGGCAGGAGCTGCGGAGCTCTGGGGATGGGACCGGCGTTGACCGCTCCGGCCTTTCTGTCAGGTCAGGGTCACAGCGTCTGACGCAGCCCAGTCCCTGTTCCTGTGTCAGCTGTAGGCTGTCACCTCTAAAGCAACAGAAAGTACGTCTTGTTCTCATAGTCCCAGAGCCGATTGCAGACTCACTGTGTGTCTCTTGAACAGAGTCTTGCGAGTCGGAGATCTATGACTCCTCCCTGACTCCTGCCCTCCCCTTCACCCCTGAGCTCGGCCACTCGTTGCCCATTTTGCCGCCTAAATCCTGCCTTCCAGCCACCGAGTCTCCCCTCTCCACCACCACAGTCCCCCGGTTCCCCCGGCCCTGCCCGCCATGGCCTTTCAGGGCGTTTGCCTGAGTTCCCGCAGGGACTTCCTGCCTGGTCTGCTCCCCCGACTCTGGCCCTCTTCACTCCCCCTGCACGCTGCACCCAAACAGGCCTCTACCAGCCCAGGCCTTCGGCCTCTTCCTGCCGTCCTTTGTGATGAGAGCTACTCATCACCATCACAGTTAGACCAGCACTGCTTCTGACCAAGGCCCCAAAGAGGGTGGCCCTATAATTTATCATTCGCGTGAGAACACTTCTGAATGTGAAGTGGACCTGGCACAGGGATGGTGTGGGAAGAGGGGTGCGTTTGCCTTGCCTGCTGGCCCTGCTTCCATCACTCTCGGAACCTACGAAACTGCTTGGTTTCAGTCTTCCGTGCTTTCCAGGGGTAGCTGCCATGCTTGCTGCCACCACGGGGCCTTTGCACATGCTGTCGTCTGAGTATTTGACAGCTGATCTTGTAGGTCTTAGCTCCTGTCTGGCATCTCACTGATTAGGTTAAATCTCCTTCCTATAGACTCTCACTACACTCACTGGTGCGTCCACTGAGCCACCAGGGAAGCCCACTTTGAGAGGGTGATGCCTAGTTAAAATCAAGGCTGGCGTCAGCAACGATGGCTTGATGTGCCAGGAATAAGTATTAATCACAATGGAAATAACTTGGATGAGCTTGTCAGGCGCTCTCAGATGGTCCTGTCATAGGGCACCAGCCTTCTGAAATATTACCTAGGGGATGGCAGGTTTCTAGGGGGTCAAGGATAATTTGCTACTTAATTGGGCCAGATAGCCACCGTTTCTACGTTTTAACGTTAGGTCTGTTAAACTGCAGTGATTAATTTGGTGAGTGACATTTTCATGTGAACGCTATTCAGTTTTTTCCCTTTCTGTCTCCTTTTTCTTTAATATTTCAGATGATGTTGTGCCGTACTTTAAAACAGAGCCGGGTCTTCCCCAGATCCACTTGGAAGGGAACCGCCTCGTTCTCACTTGCCTTGCGGAAGGGAGCTGGCCGCTGGAGTTCAAGTGGATGCACAACGACAGTGAACTCACCACCTACACCAGCGAATATAAGTAATTGATCGCTTAAAGATAAGATAACGTTTCCAAGTGGTGTATTCCAAGCTTTTGCCTTACTAGCCATGGTAGCACAGAGTAGGGGGAGGAGTGGATTGCACTGGTAATGCATTAAGGATTAAGGGGATTGATTTCAACATGTAATCAGGATGTGGATAATATTCCGATACAGGTTGTTTTTACACTTGGGAAATCTGTGGTCCTCTGTGTAAGAGTCAGCCCTTTAGTGAAATGACCAGACCCAAAGCGGCCGTCCTCACAGAGGAACACAGAGAGCAGCTTTAGCTTCCTTGAGGCAACAGCCCCGCCTACCAGCATTGTTGCCACTAGAGCTGGAGTCTTGAAGCAGCATTCTTCAGGTCTTAGCTTCGGGGGCTGAATGCCAGTAAAAACTTTGCTGGCTGACTCAGAGCTGGGATGGGCCCAGAGGGAACTCTGTGATGAGCACAGTGTGGAGTTCAGCAGCAAAATGAGCGATCCTGGGACATGTGCCAGGTACTGGGGACAAGGGCGAGGATGTAGGGGACCAGAACAGAGCACTAGAGGAGGACAGGACCCAGTACAGAGGACTGAAGCCAGGAGGCTGGAGAGCAGGTTAGGTCTGAGGTGCAGCTTCTCCCAGGAAGCATGTGGACCCGGTCCCCAGCCCCAGGACCTCCCTGCCGCGCTTGAGGTCATCCAGGGGTGTCTTCCCAGCTCCTGTTCTGTGTGGGGATGATGCTGGATGCCATTTTGAGTGGGATGCGGAAATGGGGCCTGTGGAACAGTCCCACGGGCCCAGAGTCAGCAGGAGTCAGCAGTGCTGTGCTGTGAATCAAAGGTAATAAGAAAGAGGACTGACCGCCTAGAGGAGTTCTGCTTAACATGGAGCCTAGCCCACCATGTACTCTTTGCCCCAGAAGTTATGGTGGTCCAAGAACTGCACTTGGCCTCCCTGGAACGTGGTGTGCGTAATGTTTTTTTCTTTTTTTGTGGCCACTTCTATTGGTCTTTCATTCATCTATTTCCATCCATCTTTGTTCTTTGGCCTGTGTGGGCCTCCCATCGCGGTGGCCTCTGTCGCTGCAGAGCACCGGCTCTGGGGCACATGCGCTCCAGAGCTCCGGCTCGGTAATTAGACACATGGGTCCAGTCGCTCCGCGGCACGTGGGATCTTCCCAGGCCAGGGATTGAACCAGCGCCCCTTGCACTGCAAGGTGGTGTCCTCACCCACTGGACCACCAGGGAAACCCCTAGCGTGTGTATTTAAAGTCAGCTAATGTATATGTGGATACGTATGTACAGTGTATGTTCCTCAGCTGATTGCCAGCATTTAACACTCGTAAGATTTCACATAAAGATCGACTTTTCAGTCCCTTTGGACCAGTTGGAAGGCCTGGGCTGCCAGTGTGCAGCCCCGCACAGAGCAGGAGCCGGGCCCGCTGCCCTGGGCCAGGCATGGACGCACAGCGCTCTCGATACTTGGTTCCCTGCCTTGTAACACCCCACCTGCTCTGCCCAGCCCACTGCCCACCGCCCTGTGGGGACCGAGGGGTCTGTGTTCTCCTCTTTCCTCATGAGGGCTGTGCTGTGTAAGGACCTGCTGTCAGGAGAGCAATGGATCCTGATAGTTAAGAGCAGTAGACAGACTTAGGCGTGGATCTCCGCTCACTGCCAATCCCATCAGCAGTGTTACCTCAAGCAAGCTGCCCGCTCACCTCACGTTCAACAGTCTGTAAAGGGGAGTGTTCAAACCTCATGTGTGGTGTGGAGGGCACTGAAAGGCTCTCGTGAATGCAAAACAGCCTGTTTTCTTGCCCACAGGGAATCAGTTCATAAATTCTAGGCAACATTATTTTATTGTAATATAGCATGGGACTTGGTTTGTTAGAAGGGGTTTAAGAAAGCATAAAAATAATAATTAAAATACAAAGGCTTCCCTGGTGGTCCAGTGGGTAAGGACACCACCTTGCAGTGCAAGGGGCGCCGGTTTGATCCCTGGCTCCTGAACGTGGTGTGCGTAATGTTTTTTTTTTTGTGGCCACTTCTATTGGTCTTTCATTCATCTATTTCCATCCATCTTTGTTCTTTGGCCTGTGTGGGCCTCCCATCGCGGTGGCCTCTGTCGCTGCAGAGCACCGGCTCTGGGGCACATGCGCTCCAGAGCTCCGGCTCGGTAATTGGACACATGGGTCCAGTCGCTCCGCGGCACGTGGGATCTTCCCAGGCCAGGGATTGAACCAGCGCCCCTTGCACTGCAAGGTGGTGTCCTCACCCACTGGACCACCAGGGAAACCCCTAGCGTGTGTATTTAAAGTCAGCTAATGTATATGTGGATACGTATGTACAGTGTATGTTCCTCAGCTGATTGCCAGCATTTAACACTCGTAAGATTTCACATAAAGATCGACTTTTCAGTCCCTTTGGACCAGTTGGAAGGCCTGGGCTGCCAGTGTGCAGCCCGCACAGAGCAGGAGCCGGGCCCGCTGCCCTGGGCCAGGCATGGACGCACAGCGCTCTCGATACTTGGTTCCCTGCCTTGTAACACCCCACCTGCTCTGCCCAGCCCACTGCCCACCGCCCTGTGGGGACCGAGGGGTCTGTGTTCTCCTCTTTCCTCATGAGGGCTGTGCTGTGTAAGGACCTGCTGTCAGGAGAGCAATGGATCCTGATAGTTAAGAGCAGTAGACAGACTTAGGCGTGGATCTCCGCTCACTGCCAATCCCATCAGCAGTGTTACCTCAAGCAAGCTGCCCGCTCACCTCACGTTCAACAGTCTGTAAAAGGGGAGTGTTCAAACCTCATGTGTGGTGTGGAGGGCACTGAAAGGCTCTCGTGAATGCAAAACAGCCTGTTTTCTTGCCCACAGGGAATCAGTTCATAAATTCTAGGCAACATTATTTTATTGTAATATAGCATGGGACTTGGTTTGTTAGAAGGGGTTTAAGAAAGCATAAAAATAATAATTAAAATACAAAGGCTTCCCTGGTGGTCCAGTGGGTAAGGACACCACCTTGCAGTGCAAGGGGCGCCGGTTTGATCCCTGGCCTGGGAAGATCCCACGTGCCGCGGAGTGGCTGGACCGATGTGTCCAACTACTGAGCCGGAGCTCTGGAGCGTGTGTGCCCAGAGCCGGTGCTCTGCAGCGACAGAGGCCACTGCGATGGGAGGCCCACACGGGCCAAAGAACAAAGATGGAAATAAATGAAAGACCAATAGAAGTGGCCAAAAAGAAAAAATCTGAGCAGTGAGAACTATTGGCCACCTGATGCAAAGAGACGACTCACTGGAAAAGACCCTGATGCTGGGAAAAATAGAAGGCAAAAGGAGAAGGGGACAACAGGGGACGAGATGACTGGATGGCATCACTGAGTCAGTGGACATGAGTTTGAGCAAGCTCTGGGAAATGATGAGAGACAGGGAAGCCTGGTATGCTTCAGTCCTTGGAGTTGCAAAGAGTCGGACATGACTGAGCGACTGAACTGAAGTGAATGAGAACTGTTATGAGCAGTGGGCTTTGATGGCAGAGGACTTGGATTCAAATATTTCTATTCAACTTGTTATCTTTGGACAAGTTATCTAACCAGTTTGATCTTTTATCTGCAAAATGGGTATAATAAAAACCCACCCTAGAAGGTTCTTATAAAAATTAAGTGATACAATGTTTCAGATGTCCTAGGAAGAAGGAAGTGAGATTTTAGAAGAATTCATCTTGTCTTTTCCTCATGAAAAGGAGTAGTGATGTGGGTGATCCATAACAGTGGTCATAAAACTGGGGGATATGCCACAGGCGGTGACAGAGAATCGGTGTCCTGGAGCCTCCTTCTCCCCAGGCATGTCGTCTGAAGTTGAGCTGCCTGAGATGGCACCTGCCGGATCTCCTTCTGTACTCGCTTTGTGTCATTTCTTCCACTTCACAGAAAAGCACACACCTTCCTGGTTTGGTCTTCTGTGAAGCCATGTCTTTAGGGCACAAGACAAGCAGAGTTTAAAACCCTGGGCTCGGAACGTCCCTGGTGATCCAAAGACTATAAGACTCCATGCTCCCAGTGCAGGTGGCCCCGGGTTAGATCCCTGATCGGGGAACTAGATCCCACAGGCTGCGGCTAAGCTTCTGCATGCCGCAACGAAGATCAAAGATCCCACATGCTGCAGCCAAGACCCGGCTCAGCCCAATAAATAAATATTAAAAAATAAAACAGAATACTGGTCTTGAAGAAGCCTCTTTTAAACATCCCATAGAGCAGCTTCTTGCCTTCTCTCTAAACCTACTTCTTTTAAGGGCAGAGCATGGCACTAGAAGTGGGATCTTTTGACCGGTTTTGGAGTTTCCTTAGTTCAGATGTGTGTAGGGGTCAAGCAGGAGCAGCAGGCACCATTCTCTCTATTCACCAGTCTTCAGCATAGATCATGTGCCTCGAGGAATGTTTATGAGAACAAAGTCAGGAGACCTCTGCAGGAAACACTGCAGGCTGGACGCCTTGTTGTATCCTGGCTGCAAGCTTAGTATAAAGCTCCATGGCTTACACGTGTACACAAAATAGAATTTTCAAGATTTGTTAGAAAGAAAAAGCCTGCTGAGAAATACTTCTCTCTGAAGTACACTTGTCTCCATTTCACCTACCCAGAGGAGAAGAGCTTGGCGAGGCCTCGTGGGCAGATCTCAGTGAGAGCGGGGTGGGGGGTTGTGCGCATGAAAAGTTCTGTTTATTTTCATCAGATCACTGTTCCCTCTTGATGTAGAAAGACTATGCACTATCGGAAAGTTAATGTTTTATATTTTCTCATTCATTTGGAAGAGATTTTCATTAACTTTTGCAAAGCGATATCATTTGATATTCCAAATCCATATTCATTTTTATTACCTCAGTGTGCTTTGCTTGCTGGTATGTTTCAGCCTCTTTGCTACTTGTTTATTTCTCTGCGTTAATTTAATTAGATTTAAATTAACTGTATGCAGATATGTGATCAATAACTTTTCTTTTGGTAGTTAATTTCTGTCGAATTCTGTTCATTCTGATAATAAATAACTTTGCATTCAATAAAATGTAAAGTAATTAGAAAAAAAGCCACTTTCACTTGCAAAGCATATGTCCATTAAGTTTTTAATGTTTAATAATGATTTTCCAGAATTTTTAATGTATTTGTGGCTTTTTAATTAGCTGTACAGAAATAAAAATGAAAATCAACATGTAATCCAGATGAACTTTTTTAAGTGCTTAGAATATTTTGGTCAGAGGAAATTCTTCTCAAGTTACCATTAATTTGTATATTTTTATTTCAGAGAAGTATGTTGGATAATAATAAGCATCTTTCAGGCCTAGAAACATGTTACATTAGAATAAATCCTGTGTGGTGAGTAGATTTAATACTCAGGTTCAAAGAGTAAAAAGAAACTGTATGAGCATTCTATCTGTTCATTTTTAAGAAATAGATAATGTGGATAACAAAATCCTTATATTATTTAAATTCCATTGGATACATTTAAAACAGTATGACAGTCTTATTTTAAAATGCCAAAACTTTCACCGTGCCATTATTATATATGTAAGTGTCTAAACCTCTATATGAGAGCACAGTTTGGGTGTCAACTTAAAAAAAATGCGAGCAGACTAAGCTTTTTGCATGGCTCTTTGCACCAGCAGATTTACCTGTTAGCCTGACACACCCTGGGTAATTCCCAGGAAGACGAAACTCTGTTGCTTGTATTGAAGCAGAATCGAGGAGGTGGTTCATTATATATGCACCATTGAAATAAAGTAGATGCTTCACTACCGTTTCACCAGAAACTCGTTAAGAAGAAATGGGTTATTCTGAAGCAAAAATGGTTTAGCTTAGACGTGATGAATGATGTTCTGTGCGCAGAGGGTTTCGGGCACAGAGATGGGTTATCAAGGATCCATTGTATTTTGTCATCGTTTTTTTCAAGATATAAAACCTGTCTAAAAATTGTATGCTATTTTTTCAAATTACTCTTTCATCTGCTTCCTTCCAGTAAGCACATTCAGCTGTCGTGCGTTAGCTTTCATGGGGCTGCCGTAAGTCTCAAATTGAGAAACACGCTCCTCGATGAGGCGGGAGCTGTACCCCTCCTACCTGACACTGAGGCCTTCTTCTGTCCCATTCCACCCTTTGTTGTCATTAAGGAAAAGCATGAAACCCTAAAAAAAGCAAGTACTATACATCTAGCTTTTCCATCTTTGGCTAAAAATAGCGTCTTGTTTGCAGCCTGGGTTACAAACTGCAGGATGAGTTTTTCTGTTGTCGTCAGTTGCCAAGCAGTCCCCGACTGGTTGCGGCCCTGTGGACCGCAGCAGGACAGGCGGCTCAGGCCGTCACTGTCTCCCCGAGCTGCTCATACCCGTGCCCACGTGTGTCAGTGAGTTTCAAATGTTGCATCATACACGTTGATCCTTGGCTCCGTGTTTAGCCACGGGTGTGGCTACACTGGGAAAATGAGAATAGTTAAGTGCTTAAACAAAGTTGCCAAAGGGCCACAGGCAGATAGGTATCAGTGTTTTCCTCCTAGAAAGTATTTACTGTAAATTATTGTTTGTACTTTGAAATTAAGATATTTTGTAATTATATTCAAAATAGGTGTATGTATATACATATACATACATGTACATATGTCCAAAGTTTCTAGTGCTAGGCACAATACTTATTCCAGCAGGAGGAATAATTGGGTACTCTGTTAAAAATCTTACAGAGTCCTTATGAAATCTGTCTTCTGTTACAGTATAAATAGGAGACATTCGATGGGTATTTATTTTTCATTTCAGTAAAGAATAGGAATGGTTAAGGGAAAAGTTACTTTTTCTTATGTTCTATAAAGAGAAAAAAATTGTACAATATCAATAAAACTTATTACAGACCTGGGAATAACCTTTATAAGAAATGAGTAGGACCTGAAGAAAAATAGAAAACCTCACTGAGAGATATAAAGGTGAATTCTAGATAGGACGTCTAAACAACCATGAAATTGGACCAAGTATACAGAATAATTTTTTCAAGATCCTGGACCTCAGGCAGCCAAGGGTGCGATGCTTGAGAGATGGAAACCCAACACGGGGAGCCCTCTGCTGGCCCAGGAGGACTCACTGCCCCGGGAGGGCTTCCAGTCTGGGGCGCAGAGAGGGAGGACACAGGGGAAGCCTGGAGTCATTGAGCCCGGGGTTGAGGGGAGCTGGGAGTTCAGAGAGATCAAGGCAGAGCCCTGGAGAGGAGAAAGCGCCAGACAGAGACCACTCTAGGGGTGTGCAGGGGTTCTGGTGTTGAGTATGTAGCAGGTGATTCACCAGCTCGTTCATGTAAGGGGACAGCCCAAGGCCAGGGAACCAAGTGCCCAAGAAGAGGAGGCGGGGCTTCCCAGGTCCACACAGGGCGGGACCCAGTCTCTGTTTTCAGCAGCCAAACTGAAAAACCTCGTCTTCACAGTGTTTTGGATAGGGGAACAGAAGTGTCTTGGGTCTGTGGTGGGGGAATTACTAAACCTGGACAAAATAAGGCTCTGGTCCTGCCGGAGAAATCTTAAAAGCAAGATGAGAAAGGATCAAAGTATTCCTAAGTGTCTTTGCAGCAGTGGAGAACAAAGCACAGGAGTATTTATAGGAATACAAAAATATCCAGCACCAAACAGGGTAGAATTCACAATGTCTAGAATCCAGTCAGTCTATTAGGCATGTAAAGAGGAAGGAACGCATGACCCAAAATGAGAGAAATCACTCAACTGAAACCAAACCAAAGCCAACACAGATGTTAGAACTGGCAGAGAAAGGCATTGAACCATGGTGACAGTATTCCATGTGATGAAAGTTAAGTAGACACATGAAAGGTATTAAACGGCAGAAGGTATTTCTAAGGATGAGACCTGTAACATCTGAGGTGGAAAACACAATGGATGAGACCACCAGCAGATCAGACATTAGAGAAAAAATGTCAGTAAACTTAAAAACACAGCGAGATAATGTTCACAGTGAAAGGCAAGGACTTCCCTGGCAGTCAGGTGGTTAAGATTCCATATTTCCAGTGCAGGGGGTGCATAATTTTTATAAAATATATAAAATTTATTCAGTAAATATAAATAAAAATATTTTTAAAAAATCTTAAGAGATAAATATGACAAAGGATATGGAGGATATTTACACTGAAAACTGTAAAGCATTACCTAAGGAATAAAAGAAGACTGAAATAAGTAGACGGATGTTCCGTGTCCATGTATCTGAAAGCGAAGGATTGCTGCCTTGTCAGCCTTTTCCGGAGTGCTCACTTTAAAAGGGCTGCGACCTTGAGTTAGAGCTCCATCACTAAGCCATGAGTTAGACTCCTCTACCTGTTTTTTATTTTGTTTTGTTTTTAAGCTGCTGAGTTTCCTACTCTTCAAGAAAGGTCTGTTTAATTGAGAACCCTTCTTTAAGTGAAAAATAACCGATTGGTTTCACCACCAACCAGCCAGACCGAGGGTAGCGCCCACCTGCATCTTCCCAAAATTACTGAAACCTCGTCTTCACAGTGTTTTGGATAGGGGAACAGAAGTGTCTTGGGTCTGTGGTGGGGGAATTACTAAACCTGGACAAAATAAGGCTCTGGTCCTGCCGGAGAAATCTTAAAAGCAAGATGAGAAAGGATCAAAGTATTCCTAAGTGTCTTTGCAGCAGTGGAGAACAAAGCACAGGAGTATTTATAGGAATACAAAAATATCCAGCACCAAACAGGGTAGAATTCACAATGTCTAGAATCCAGTCAGTCTATTAGGCATGTAAAGAGGAAGGAACGCATGACCCAAAATGAGAGAAATCACTCAACTGAAACCAAACCAAAGCCAACACAGATGTTAGAACTGGCAGAGAAAGGCATTGAACCATGGTGACAGTATTCCATGTGATGAAAGTTAAGTAGACACATGAAAGGTATTAAACGGCAGAAGGTATTTCTAAGGATGAGACCTGTAACATCTGAGGTGGAAAACACAATGGATGAGACCACCAGCAGATCAGACATTAGAGAAAAAATGTCAGTAAACTTAAAAACACAGCGAGATAATGTTCACAGTGAAAGGCAAGGACTTCCCTGGCAGTCAGGTGGTTAAGATTCCATATTTCCAGTGCAGGGGGTGCATAATTTTTATAAAATATATAAAATTTATTCAGTAAATATAAATAAAAATATTTTTAAAAAATCTTAAGAGATAAATATGACAAAGGATATGGAGGATATTTACACTGAAAACTGTAAAGCATTACCTAAGGAATAAAAGAAGACTGAAATAAGTAGACGGATGTTCCGTGTCCATGTATCTGAAAGCGAAGGATTGCTGCCTTGTCAGCCTTTTCCGGAGTGCTCACTTTAAAAGGGCTGCGACCTTGAGTTAGAGCTCCATCACTAAGCCATGAGTTAGACTCCTCTACCTGTTTTTTATTTTGTTTTGTTTTTAAGCTGCTGAGTTTCCTACTCTTCAAGAAAGGTCTGTTTAATTGAGAACCCTTCTTTAAGTGAAAAATAACCGATTGGTTTCACCACCAACCAGCCAGACCGAGGGTAGCGCCCACCTGCATCTTCCCATGAGGGCGGAGTCCTCAGATGGACCTTGTTTCCAGGCATTCTTTTCTCCTGGTTCTCTGCTAGCTGCCCAGCTCACAGCAACAGTGATGGGTTACATTTGGGTTCAGAGGAACTAGTCTTGCCCACTTTGATTGGAGTAAGTAAAACTTATAATTCCAAGCTCTTAACACTTGGGGTAACTTTCTTATTTCCCAGAGCCAAAGATGTAAATGGCTGGGCACTAGGTATAAACTTTCAACCTAATTTTGGTCTTTTTCTATATCATATGGTTATATTTAAAGCCCTGGAATTAACAAATGAAGTTCTCATTCCAGAGGCATCAGGTCCTTTTGTCTCTTTGTTTATAAGAAGGGGAAGATAATCTTGGGCAGGTACAAGTGGGCGAGCTGTTCTCTCATCCTGGTAGGAGCCTCACGTGTTGACTTCCAGGGCATCTGTGCTGAGCTGTTTGTCTCATATTGATACAGTCTGCCCCAAGGCTTATGTTCTTCCCACCCAGTTGTGTATTGTTGATATTTATTTCTGATTTTAATTGACTGTCTTTTCAACTCCATGTTGTCATAGCAGATGTGATTGTTTCTGGAGAATTTCTGAAGCAGAATTAGCATTGAACTTTTAAAAGTTCTTATTGGAGATGATTTGGATTTAGAGAATGAGTTCCATTTCCTTTGTTCGCCTAAGTATGGAATCTAAGTGAAGAACTTTAGCTAGAATGACCAAACAAGTGGGTACATAATTGTCAACAAACGCTTCCAAACGAGACAAGCACTTTTTGTTTCTAATTTGCTTATGCTAATATTGTATAACACTTAATAGCTCATGTCCTCTTTCCATTGTGTTTTGCTGTGAATCAGTTTGACTGTGTAGGAACTAACATTTCCCCTTATATTTTCACCCCTTATATTTTAGCCCTAGATTTTTAAAAAATGTCTCTAGCGACCTGGCACAATAACGAATTAAGTAAACAAGACAGAATAAAGGATTTTTAGCTCTAAAACAACTGAGGTCTTTCACAAAGATTCTCTAAGGCTCCACCCACTTGAGACCGAGGGTAGCGCCCACCTGCATCTTCCCATGAGGGCGGAGTCCTCAGATGGACCTTGTTTCCAGGCATTCTTTTCTCCTGGTTCTCTGCTAGCTGCCCAGCTCACAGCAACAGTGATGGGTTACATTTGGGTTCAGAGGAACTAGTCTTGCCCACTTTGATTGGAGTAAGTAAAACTTATAATTCCAAGCTCTTAACACTTGGGGTAACTTTCTTATTTCCCAGAGCCAAAGATGTAAATGGCTGGGCACTAGGTATAAACTTTCAACCTAATTTTGGTCTTTTTCTATATCATATGGTTATATTTAAAGCCCTGGAATTAACAAATGAAGTTCTCATTCCAGAGGCATCAGGTCCTTTTGTCTCTTTGTTTATAAGAAGGGGAAGATAATCTTGGGCAGGTACAAGTGGGCGAGCTGTTCTCTCATCCTGGTAGGAGCCTCACGTGTTGACTTCCAGGGCATCTGTGCTGAGCTGTTTGTCTCATATTGATACAGTCTGCCCCAAGGCTTATGTTCTTCCCACCCAGTTGTGTATTGTTGATATTTATTTCTGATTTTAATTGACTGTCTTTTCAACTCCATGTTGTCATAGCAGATGTGATTGTTTCTGGAGAATTTCTGAAGCAGAATTAGCATTGAACTTTTAAAAGTTCTTATTGGAGATGATTTGGATTTAGAGAATGAGTTCCATTTCCTTTGTTCGCCTAAGTATGGAATCTAAGTGAAGAACTTTAGCTAGAATGACCAAACAAGTGGGTACATAATTGTCAACAAACGCTTCCAAACGAGACAAGCACTTTTTGTTTCTAATTTGCTTATGCTAATATTGTATAACACTTAATAGCTCATGTCCTCTTTCCATTGTGTTTTGCTGTGAATCAGTTTGACTGTGTAGGAACTAACATTTCCCCTTATATTTTCACCCCTTATATTTTAGCCCTAGATTTTTAAAAAATGTCTCTAGCGACCTGGCACAATAACGAATTAAGTAAACAAGACAGAATAAAGGATTTTTAGCTCTAAAACAACTGAGGTCTTTCACAAAGATTCTCTAAGGCTCCACCCTCCCTGACTTGAGATGCATTTTCTCCTAAATACAGATCTGATAGATTAGTTCTGCCATGTGTCTGTATTTCCCTGACTGTGGATTTCTCTTTCTCTGCCCCTGCTTTGAAGAGAGAAGCTAGGAATGGATGAACAATGAATGATCCCCAAACTTTGTTACTATTAGAGGAAATGACATAAATCACAATCCCAAAAGAGGGTACTTAGGAACTTTTCAGTCTTAACACTTGATATTTTGAGTTGGTTTTTGTAAGTGATTACAAAGTTTGAATGTAGTTACTGGTTTGTGGATCCTCAGCATCCAGTTGATCTCTGGAGCACTTGTAGGCCCAGGTTTATGTTCCCTCAAACTACAGCAGATTCCTAGGTGCTTACTTAGCCCAACCTCAGAAGCGACCTGTTGGTTACCTCTTTCAACTTAATACAGGTTTTTAAGTAAAAAAACAAAAAAAATCAGATTTAAGAACTTAAGAGGATATAATGTTCCCATTGACTAACTTTCATCTTTATTATTCTCTTTAACTTCAAACCCTTAATATCTAGGACATGTTAGTGAGCTGGCTTCAAACTTCTGGGTCCATCTCTTTCTTAACAAGTTTCAGTCTGTATTTTTCATCTCACTATTTGCTTGAGGAAAAAGCCAGCTATGGACTCGTTCTACTTTTGACTGTTGCTTTTTTTAAAGTACATGTAGGAAATTTATAAAAAATGAAATTGAAAATACAATTATTTGTCATCTTGTTTGCAGAAATCAAATTGAATTAGTTCCAAGAAGGATATAAACTGCTTAGTTTTGTATTTTTTTTTCCTTTGCACTTGAAAAAACAGAGGACTTCCCTGGTATCAAGTGGCTAAGACTCTGAGCTCCCAATTCTATGGGCCTGATCAGGGAACTAGATCCCACATGCTGCAGCTAAGAATTCTCATGCCACACCTAAAGATCCCGCTGACACCAGGAAAATCCAGAGCAGTCAAATAAATAAAAATGAATATTGAAAAAAACTTAAAGATGGGCTTTGGGCCAAGATAAAGATTATTATAGAACTTGTTTGTTATCATGTAAAATAGTTATTTTCATACCAGTGTAAAAAATTGTGGGGAGTAGTCCTGGCATGAAATGAATGTAAGTCCCCTAAAAAGCAGAAACCTGTATCTAATTTTAAAGAGTATGAAAAATCTTCCTTACAGATTGAGTTAAGTCCCTGACACTAGAGGGAAAAGTATGGGTTCTCTCTTCTGCATGAAGGATGTCGTCTCGTTATTCTGAGCTGTGATAGGTTTCTGGAGACCTGTGTTCTCCGAGCATCTGACTCCTGTTGGGAATAACTGCTCAGCAGTAACTGTGCTGAAACTGTATTTTGTCAGACTTCTCCGAAAATTTGCGTTGCTCACGTCCGGAATACTCCTCTTAGCAGGTTCATTAGTCTCCGTTTCTTGGGGACTATTTACCACGTAATGATTCTTAGTGGTTAGCCAGGAAGCCGTGATTTTTTAATAAGAGATTCTTCAGTGAGGCATTGTTGAGGCTTTCCTGTGCCCATGGTGACTGCCTAGTAACTTCAGAAGTTTTTTCAACCAAAATTATTTTAGCTCTATTCTGGGGAGTTCCAGGACGAGCCAAACAAACCCTCCCTGACTGAAACAGAAAAGGCAGTTGTTGTCCCCTGCTCACTGGGTTGCTCTTACAGTCTATGGGCTGACTGGACCTGGGCAAGGACAGCGGGAAGCAAACCCCCCGGAGCCCCCAGAGCCAGCCCCATTGGGTCCCGCTGCAGCTGGTCCTGCTGAACCCTGGTTCCACAGCTTGAGCCACTGACCCAAGGGGCTCTGGACACCTGCCCTGTCCCCTCATCAGGGACTCCATTGCGCCCCACGCCTGGGCTGTTGGGCAGACGCTCTTTTAGCCCTGCTTGGGCTTCACCAGCCCCACACCTAAATGTTTGTCCAGACTGTGTGTGTCCAGGGGTCACGCGCTATCCCATTCCTGTGCCCTGTTGATGGAGGGTCTGCCTCCACCACGACTCATAGCGGAGAATTCTCCAAGCACAGAGACAGGGCGCAGCCCTGGGCAGAGAGTATTCGCTGTCTTCCAGGCAGGGCGTCAAACTTAAAGATGGGCTTTGGGCCAAGATAAAGATTATTATAGAACTTGTTTGTTATCATGTAAAATAGTTATTTTCATACCAGTGTAAAAAATTGTGGGGAGTAGTCCTGGCATGAAATGAATGTAAGTCCCCTAAAAAGCAGAAACCTGTATCTAATTTTAAAGAGTATGAAAAATCTTCCTTACAGATTGAGTTAAGTCCCTGACACTAGAGGGAAAAGTATGGGTTCTCTCTTCTGCATGAAGGATGTCGTCTCGTTATTCTGAGCTGTGATAGGTTTCTGGAGACCTGTGTTCTCCGAGCATCTGACTCCTGTTGGGAATAACTGCTCAGCAGTAACTGTGCTGAAACTGTATTTTGTCAGACTTCTCCGAAAATTTGCGTTGCTCACGTCCGGAATACTCCTCTTAGCAGGTTCATTAGTCTCCGTTTCTTGGGGACTATTTACCACGTAATGATTCTTAGTGGTTAGCCAGGAAGCCGTGATTTTTTAATAAGAGATTCTTCAGTGAGGCATTGTTGAGGCTTTCCTGTGCCCATGGTGACTGCCTAGTAACTTCAGAAGTTTTTTCAACCAAAATTATTTTAGCTCTATTCTGGGGAGTTCCAGGACGAGCCAAACAAACCCTCCCTGACTGAAACAGAAAAGGCAGTTGTTGTCCCCTGCTCACTGGGTTGCTCTTACAGTCTATGGGCTGACTGGACCTGGGCAAGGACAGCGGGAAGCAAACCCCCCGGAGCCCCCAGAGCCAGCCCCATTGGGTCCCGCTGCAGCTGGTCCTGCTGAACCCTGGTTCCACAGCTTGAGCCACTGACCCAAGGGGCTCTGGACACCTGCCCTGTCCCCTCATCAGGGACTCCATTGCGCCCCACGCCTGGGCTGTTGGGCAGACGCTCTTTTAGCCCTGCTTGGGCTTCACCAGCCCCACACCTAAATGTTTGTCCAGACTGTGTGTGTCCAGGGGTCACGCGCTATCCCATTCCTGTGCCCTGTTGATGGAGGGATCTGCCTCCACCACGACTCATAGCGGAGAATTCTCCAAGCACAGAGACAGGGCGCAGCCCCTGGGCAGAGAGTATTCGCTGTCTTCCAGGCAGGGCTCGTCCAGCAGCTGTTAGGACTGAATGACCCTAGATCGGCTTCTTAGAGAAATTCTAGGTGGTTCTGGTTGCCCCTTCCCAGTGGCAGTTCAGAGCTGAAATATTCTACGTAGCAAAAATGAACTTTTAAACCCTTGGGTCTGTTGTGATTGTGTGTTCCATTTTCTTTGAATGACTTCTCCTGATAATGAACTAGTGCTGGAAAAGGTTCTGTTGGTCTGGTAGATTCTGCCGTGAAACAGTGAATACAAACATGCTCTGCCATCTTATTTGAAATGGGAGCAGGCATTTTCTATATTTTAGTGGCATATGGTGCTAAGATTTTATCATACTTTCTTATAAAAAGCCAGGAAACTTTCTCTGCTTAAAAATGTGTGTTTATAAACAATAGGCTTGCGCTGAATATTCCCATCTGTTGGGTGAACATAATTTGTGTAGGAATTCCTGTAATAGGTGGAGTACTTTGCAACTTTTTTTTGTATAGTTTTTCCCTGGTGAGACATTAGACTAAGAGATAGTACAAAGCAGCATATGCCTGATAGTTAGCTGTGTATCTGCTTCTCCTTGTTTAAAAGCAGTGCTGTTTTTGTGGATTAGTACATAGGATTGCCATAGAAATTCGTAAGAATATAAACTCTATTCAGGATACTGTGAAAAAAAGAAAAAATGAATAACAGTCATATAATGTGGTTAAGTTGCAATGATAAAACTGTTGTTACAATTTTTCAAGTATGTATCTTCTGGTACTTCTTTTCCAGAAACTTTTCTTGACTTTGTTTTAACCTGATCTTAAGACTCCTCCTTATTATAATCACAGTATATAATAATCAGAGGTATGCATCCTTCTAGTCTTGATTTGTAATTTAAATAAATGGCAATGACTCTTTGTGTTCAGTTTGTATTGTTCTGATTGTCTTCACTAATTAATTTTCTGTTTGAGGAGAACCATTCCTCAGTATAGAATAAAATTTTGAAGACTGACACTCAGCAGTATTTTTTCATAAAATATTTTATTAATCTTGGCATAAGATCTCATGATGGTTATCAGAGGGCAAACACACTTTGATTAATATTTGCTTAATATTGAATTACCTGTATTGTCCAAATGTTTTATTCATTGAAAAATTATGCCCATCAGTTCCTTTTTTCCGATTGACTACTTAAGTAAACTTGAGTAAAAGATGAGCAATTAGTTAAATATAAGTGATTTCAAAGTATGTGTGGGAACTAAGCAAATAAAGCATACGTTACCTGGAGCTTTTTACCGGTTTTTTTTTTTTTTTTAGATTTCTTTGATTGTACTTTGTAAGAGGAAGTATTTTTAAATTGAAGATGCCTAGTACTAGATAAGGGGCATCCCTGGTGGCTCAGCTGGTAAAGAATCTGCCTGCAATGCAGGAGACCCTGGTTCGATTCCTGGGTGGGGAAATCCCCTGGAGAAGGGATAAGATACCAACTCTGGTATTCTTCGGCTTCCCTGGTGGTTCAGCTGGTAAAGGGCACAGAATCTGCCTGCAATGCAGGGGACCTGGGTTTGATCTCGGGGTTGGGAAGATCCTCTGGAGAAGGGATAAGCTCCAGTATCTTGCCTAGAGAATTCCATGACTTGTCCATGGGTTTCAGAGTCGGACACAACCGAACGACTTGACTTTTACATATCTAGGTAACTAGGTATCTATTCCCAGAACGTCTTTGTTAGAAAAGAATAGCATCACAGTGATTCCTCCTTTTTGGAGAGTAGGCTAGTGTTTGATGGGTTTGAGCTCTATTTTTCCTTCTCAGGATAGACACCTTCCCATGTGTGGAAAACACCCAGAACTCAAGCCTTGATTCTTGGTGAACGTGGCTTAGAAAAAAGTTAAATGTGGTCTCCTAGGTAACATGGAAGGTTTGAACTGTGGAGCTGCAGAACTCACGTCAAGTGGTCTTTGACTGTATCTCCTACTTATTTACAGAGTTAAAACATCCTGCATTAGAGGGAGCTCAAACCTTCTAGTTTTTTAAAGTATATAATAATCAGAGGTATGCATCCTTCTAGTCTTGATTTGTAATTTAAATAAATGGCAATGACTCTTTGTGTTCAGTTTGTATTGTTCTGATTGTCTTCACTAATTAATTTTCTGTTTGAGGAGAACCATTCCTCAGTATAGAATAAAATTTTGAAGACTGACACTCAGCAGTATTTTTTCATAAAATATTTTATTAATCTTGGCATAAGATCTCATGATGGTTATCAGAGGGCAAACACACTTTGATTAATATTTGCTTAATATTGAATTACCTGTATTGTCCAAATGTTTTATTCATTGAAAAATTATGCCCATCAGTTCCTTTTTTCCGATTGACTACTTAAGTAAACTTGAGTAAAAGATGAGCAATTAGTTAAATATAAGTGATTTCAAAGTATGTGTGGGAACTAAGCAAATAAAGCATACGTTACCTGGAGCTTTTTACCGGTTTTTTTTTTTTTTTTTAGATTTCTTTGATTGTACTTTGTAAGAGGAAGTATTTTTAAATTGAAGATGCCTAGTACTAGATAAGGGGCATCCCTGGTGGCTCAGCTGGTAAAGAATCTGCCTGCAATGCAGGAGACCCTGGTTCGATTCCTGGGTGGGGAAATCCCCTGGAGAAGGGATAAGATACCAACTCTGGTATTCTTCGGCTTCCCTGGTGGTTCAGCTGGTAAAGGGCACAGAATCTGCCTGCAATGCAGGGGACCTGGGTTTGATCTCGGGGTTGGGAAGATCCTCTGGAGAAGGGATAAGCTCCAGTATCTTGCCTAGAGAATTCCATGACTTGTCCATGGGTTTCAGAGTCGGACACAACCGAACGACTTGACTTTTACATATCTAGGTAACTAGGTATCTATTCCCAGAACGTCTTTGTTAGAAAAGAATAGCATCACAGTGATTCCTCCTTTTTGGAGAGTAGGCTAGTGTTTGATGGGTTTGAGCTCTATTTTTCCTTCTCAGGATAGACACCTTCCCATGTGTGGAAAACACCCAGAACTCAAGCCTTGATTCTTGGTGAACGTGGCTTAGAAAAAAGTTAAATGTGGTCTCCTAGGTAACATGGAAGGTTTGAACTGTGGAGCTGCAGAACTCACGTCAAGTGGTCTTTGACTGTATCTCCTACTTATTTACAGAGTTAAAAACATCCTGCATTAGAGGGAGCTCAAATCCGGTGCTCTGAGACAACCTAGAAGGGTGGGATGGGGTGGGAGATGGGAAGAAGTTTCAGAAGAGAGGGAACATATGTATACATAGGACTGATTTATGTTGATATATGACAGAAACCAACACAGTATTATAAAGCAATTATCCTCCAATTTAAATTAAAGTCAAAAAATACAAAAAACCTGCATTATAAACCTAACAGTAAACTCAAACAAGAACTTTTGTGGAAACTGTATCTTTTAACTACTTTTCCCCTATAAAATGTACTGACTGGGCATTGATTTGAGGAATGGTTACTTATAGTCACAGGAATGGAAAATACAAATGGATAACCTTTCAGTCAATCAGAGAAGTGTATAAAGTTCATGTCAGGCCATGTGTGCAGAAGAAAGGCACATGTGTGACTGTTACTGGGAGGCATCCGCTCCTCGTCAGGGGCAGAGCTGAGCTCTGACGTCCCTCTCCTTTGTCTGAATGACGCCCCCATTATGTTAAGACTGTTGCCAGTTCTAGAAGGAATATTTAGAAACTCTGACAGAATTATAAAAAAATATTTTGAGAAGTTTCAGTGGAACAGTTTTCAGCTACGTAGCAGTTCCCATTCACTTGGTGGTTGGGGGTGGCGGCTCTGCACAATGGCCCAGGGGGTGGACAGGACGGGTCCAGACCTAGCTGCCTGGGGTCGTCATGGCTTAGGTGGAGAGACAAACAGCAATCACATAACCTCGCAAAGAAATTGCAGTTGCAGTGGTGTGTTGGTCAGGAAAGGGTGCCTACATATTGATTTACCAAAAATAAAATAATTTTGCTACTAGATACAGAACTATCCTGGAGGAGAGGCCAAGGCTGGCCGTGTAGGCATGCGCCCGCTAACGCTGCTCTTTGGTGTTCGGCAGGTACGTTATTCCATCTCTGCAGAGGCTGGACGCTGGGTTTTACCGCTGCGTGGTTCGAAACAGGATGGGAGCACTCTTGCAGAGAAGATCTGAAGTTCAAGTGGCATGTATGTGTCCATTGAAGGGATCCACAAGTGCTCAATAAAACTGTCTGCGGGCACGCGCGTCAGAATGCCCTTTAACCATGGCGGGACTCGAGGCTCTGTCTCGGGGTCTGTTTGGAAGAGGCTGGTTGCTGAGGTTGGTTGAGAGTGACATGGGTATCGAATGCAGCTGGTGAGATGATGATGGGGAGGTGGATGAGGTAAAGGCCACGTCTTTCAGCTCAACAGATAAGGCACGTGGAGGGTAGAAAAATGAGCAAGACGCCTTCTGTTTCCTGAGCTAGCTGTTCTCAGCTGTGATTATATTCAGAGTCAGATGTTCTTAAAATACAAATGGATAACCTTTCAGTCAATCAGAGAAGTGTATAAAGTTCATGTCAGGCCATGTGTGCAGAAGAAAGGCACATGTGTGACTGTTACTGGGAGGCATCCGCTCCTCGTCAGGGGCAGAGCTGAGCTCTGACGTCCCTCTCCTTTGTCTGAATGACGCCCCCATTATGTTAAGACTGTTGCCAGTTCTAGAAGGAATATTTAGAAACTCTGACAGAATTATAAAAAAATATTTTGAGAAGTTTCAGTGGAACAGTTTTCAGCTACGTAGCAGTTCCCATTCACTTGGTGGTTGGGGGTGGCGGCTCTGCACAATGGCCCAGGGGGTGGACAGGACGGGTCCAGACCTAGCTGCCTGGGGTCGTCATGGCTTAGGTGGAGAGACAAACAGCAATCACATAACCTCGCAAAGAAATTGCAGTTGCAGTGGTGTGTTGGTCAGGAAAGGGTGCCTACATATTGATTTACCAAAAATAAAATAATTTTGCTACTAGATACAGAACTATCCTGGAGGAGAGGCCAAGGCTGGCCGTGTAGGCATGCGCCCGCTAACGCTGCTCTTTGGTGTTCGGCAGGTACGTTATTCCATCTCTGCAGAGGCTGGACGCTGGGTTTTACCGCTGCGTGGTTCGAAACAGGATGGGAGCACTCTTGCAGAGAAGATCTGAAGTTCAAGTGGCATGTATGTGTCCATTGAAGGGATCCACAAGTGCTCAATAAAACTGTCTGCGGGCACGCGCGTCAGAATGCCCTTTAACCATGGCGGGACTCGAGGCTCTGTCTCGGGGTCTGTTTGGAAGAGGCTGGTTGCTGAGGTTGGTTGAGAGTGACATGGGTATCGAATGCAGCTGGTGAGATGATGATGGGGAGGTGGATGAGGTAAAGGCCACGTCTTTCAGCTCAACAGATAAGGCACGTGGAGGGTAGAAAAATGAGCAAGACGCCTTCTGTTTCCTGAGCTAGCTGTTCTCAGCTGTGATTATATTCAGAGTCAGATGTTCTTAAAAATAAACAAGTTAAACCCAGTTAGATCAGGTGTTATCCATTCAAACCCAGTTCTTTCCAGTGATGATTGTTTAGTACCTGGATAGGGTGTCCTGACGCTCGAGTGAGTTAATAACTCCCTACTGGGCAGACTACTCTGGAGAATGAAACTTTTAAAGGTAACCCGAGGTTTATATCAGAACGCAGGGGACTGGTATTTCGGTGTCGTCTTTAGGAGGTTGTGGAGTGGGGAGTTGACCAATGCAAAGCACTTCATACTTTTCTAGTCCGAAGTCTGTGATGAGTAGGGTCCATCTAAAGTGGCTGGTACAAAGAACAAAGATGGATGAAAATAGATAAATGAAAGACTAACAGAAGTGGCCCGCCGGCCCCTTTCCCTCCCTGACCCGCCCCCACCCCCGCCAAATAAATAAATAAAGTGGCTGGTAGGGTTTATTGTATTCTGAATTTATGACCAAAGTGTCTCTTCATTTAAAAGAAAGCAAAACTGTTAAGACATTTTAAATTGCCTATTAATACATCACAGTAGACTTTAGAGAACTCTAAGGAGCTCCTGAATTGGGTCGTGTCAACTAGTGATGACGATGTGTTCTCACTTGTCATTTTGACCCCAGTGAAGACTTGTGGTTTTCAGTGTCGCTAAATAAAATACACTAATTTCTATTATTTACTTTTCTACAGTAACTGCCAGTGACTGCGTAAGGTGCTAATGCTATATGTGTTTAGTTTCTTTTTCTTTTTTAAAAATTTAATTTCTTTATTTTAAAGTTTTTTCAGAGTTTTGTTGTTCATGTGTTTAGTTTCAATTACTAGAAAGGCTGAATTTTTCTGAATTGTGGTGGTGAAGTCACTCAACCTGACTGTAGAATAATTCAGAACTTTTATTCAGTTGAATAATTGAAAACATAATTCATAAATAAAAGACTAAGGTCAATACCCCAAATATATTTGAATAAGCTTAGAATTTATTATAATATATTAATTCCTAGTTTATAAAGTTAAATTGTGGACTTCTTTTTCTCCTTAATCGTTTATATCCTTGCTGTCCTTTATCACTAGTGTTAGATTTTCTTTTTTCTCTTTCTCTTTGATAACAAATTTCACTTTAAAGTAACTGCATATTTTCCTAATCTGTTTCATTAGTTTGTTTCATCTATTTCCTAGACTATTAAACACTGCTTGCAACATAGTAAATCATTTCTTTTGAAATCACACATCCATTGATAATGGAGATCTTTTATGGACTGTTCCAAATGTACATGCATTCCATATCCATGTCTGTATACACATATATCTGTAGCTCATCATCATATGAAAAATTTTCAGACTTTTCACATGGGACTGATTTTAAAATTGGCCACATATACCCCCATTCTAATGTCTGGGTTTTTTCCTGTGATCCAATTCTTTAAATGCTGTAAACCGGTAGCACAAAGATCTGAACAAAACCTACCCTGCCCCAAATTAAGTCAGTAGCCTGGGGTTGGAGGACCCTCCAAAAATGAATTCATGGTTAAAAAACATTTCTCCAGGAAGATCTTTGAGTGAGGGCTCACTCCAGAAACCCAGAGGAGAATGAAGCTGGGCTGGCCAGCAGGGGTGCGGAGCCCACCACAGAGGTCTGGAGGAGGCTGAGGAGTCTGCTCTCATTTCTGGGGAAATGCTTCATGCAGCCCAGGGATGCACGTAACCGTGATTCCAGGATTACAGTCGGCTGCCCATGTGTCACCCTGTTTCAGTGACACAGAGACCACGCAATTCTGACTTAAGACTTGGTGGATGCTTGGGAGGCGCGTGGTGTGGCCTCCTGCTCCATCTCACCCCTGCCCCTGACCTGCTCTCACCAGCATGACTGCATCCCTATTGTCTCAGTGCTTCCTTAGAGCCACCCAGGGGGCTTTGTGGTCAAATATTTTTCCCTCGCGAACCTCCTTCTCCCTCAAAAAGACTCTTCTCGGGCATAAAGGGTCTGCTTTTTTTCTGCAGATATGGGGAATTTCATGGACACAGATGAGAGAAAAGTGGTTTCAGAAGGACACGCTGCAGTCCTCAGCTTGCCGCCCATCAGCAGCTGCCCCGGACCCCAGGTGACGTGGTTCCGAGAAGGGCACAAGATCATCCCCAGCAGCAGAGTGTGAGTCTTTCCCCTGTGACAATTCAGAACACATCTCCTGACCCCGGTCGGTCCCATTGTACATATCAAGTGTACCAGTTAGGATTCGAAAAGAGTAACCTAGTCTAGGAGTAACCTCCATCCTTACTAAGAGCAGGTTTAAGAGCAGCTTGGAAGTTCTGAAGCAGTTTACAAACGTTGTCAGCATACCACAGGCCCTCGTGAGAACACCCTCACTTACTTTACTTGGTATTTTTTTCCCTTCCTCAAATGCACTTTTTGGAGATGCTGTTCTCATCCTGAGTTGTGTTGAGCTCTGAGTCCTAATTTAATGAGTGCTGGTATTTCTAAGTTAGGGCTTTTAGAGATCCAAAAAGTTTAATTCTGGGTTTTTCCACATATACCCCATTCTAATGTCTGGGTTTTTCCTGTGATCCAATTCTTTAAATGCTGTAAACCGGTAGCACAAAGATCTGAACAAAACCTACCCTGCCCCAAATTAAGTCAGTAGCCTGGGGTTGGAGGACCCTCCAAAAATGAATTCATGGTTAAAAAACATTTCTCCAGGAAGATCTTTGAGTGAGGGCTCACTCCAGAAACCCAGAGGAGAATGAAGCTGGGCTGGCCAGCAGGGGTGCGGAGCCCACCACAGAGGTCTGGAGGAGGCTGAGGAGTCTGCTCTCATTTCTGGGGAAATGCTTCATGCAGCCCAGGGATGCACGTAACCGTGATTCCAGGATTACAGTCGGCTGCCCATGTGTCACCCTGTTTCAGTGACACAGAGACCACGCAATTCTGACTTAAGACTTGGTGGATGCTTGGGAGGCGCGTGGTGTGGCCTCCTGCTCCATCTCACCCCTGCCCCTGACCTGCTCTCACCAGCATGACTGCATCCCTATTGTCTCAGTGCTTCCTTAGAGCCACCCAGGGGGCTTTGTGGTCAAATATTTTTCCCTCGCGAACCTCCTTCTCCCTCAAAAAGACTCTTCTTGGGCATAAAGGGTCTGCTTTTTTTCTGCAGATATGGGGAATTTCATGGACACAGATGAGAGAAAAGTGGTTTCAGAAGGACACGCTGCAGTCCTCAGCTTGCCGCCCATCAGCAGCTGCCCCGGACCCCAGGTGACGTGGTTCCGAGAAGGGCACAAGATCATCCCCAGCAGCAGAGTGTGAGTCTTTCCCCTGTGACAATTCAGAACACATCTCCTGACCCCGGTCGGTCCCATTGTACATATCAAGTGTACCAGTTAGGATTCGAAAAGAGTAACCTAGTCTAGGAGTAACCTCCATCCTTACTAAGAGCAGGTTTAAGAGCAGCTTGGAAGTTCTGAAGCAGTTTACAAACGTTGTCAGCATACCACAGGCCCTCGTGAGAACACCCTCACTTACTTTACTTGGTATTTTTTTCCCTTCCTCAAATGCACTTTTTGGAGATGCTGTTCTCATCCTGAGTTGTGTTGAGCTCTGAGTCCTAATTTAATGAGTGCTGGTATTTACTTAGAGTGTAGGGTTTTCCCTGTTTTTATTGAGCCACATTTGATACAACTTTCCCTGATGATAAAACAGTAATTACTGCTTATTCCTCTTTATCCTACCATGACAGCTTTATTTCCCTTCATCTAATTAGTGGTTCACCCACCTATGGCAGAGCAGTTGCTTTGTGATTAGATAAGCACTCTTTCAAGGTGTTCTTGCCTATCTCCCATTGAAGATATTTATCTAATGCCAAATGGTTTCTGCATTTGGGGTTGAAGTGATTAAAAAGAACGTTTGGAATATATTTCATAAGTGGGCATTTTACAATGTAATTTAAAGATAGTATACAGACTATAAAGATTTTGAGAATGGACATTTCTGAAAGAATCATGGAATACTCTAAGCTTGGGTTGAATGTCAAATATTTATGCCCCCAGACGGGTGTACTCAGAAAGAAAAGACTGTGAGAAGACAATGCTTTTATTTATTTTTCCCCCAAAAAAGAATATGGGTAAGAGAATTAGCCAGATGGTTTCTCAGATGTGCCTCCTCCCTCTTGACCATCCATCGGTCCCATCTCTAAGCCCAGAATCCCCTGCTCTCCCACTTGGGCGTCACAATTCTGTCTGCGCCGACACAAGTCTTAAGCTTATTTAGCCAATGTTTCTATCTTGGTGATTGAAAACAGGAAAAATACTGAAATATATAAAAGGCACATTTTAAAACTCTAGCAAAAATATGCATTACCTTGGGAAATGGGATGACTTCTATCCTTGGTCTGTATTTTATTAAAAGTTACTTGCGTATCCACCTTTATATTGATTCCAATGGTAACCGATGCCTCTGGAGTTGGGGTGGAACAGAGATGAGGGATCAGTGTCTCATTCTCTCAGAAGACGGCGAGGCTGAGAACAACCACAGAGCCAGAGTCTTCTTGGGCAGTGTTCTGGAAGGTCCTGGTGTTGAGCACCATGTGGCTGGGCACGGGGGCAGGAGCTGGTCCTCAGAGGAGCGGGTAGGTGGCATTAGACTTCCGCTCAACCCAGGAGCTTCTAATTAGTGTCAATGATGAAGGGTTATTTTCACTCAGTAACAAATGACTACATAGTAATTCATGTGTTAACCCATGGTCTAGCTGTGTTCCTGAGACAACATTTATTCACGTATGAAAGGATACAGAATGAAATAACAACTCTTAATTTTATAAGCTTGTTTTTCTATTAACTTGTGATTTCTTGCTGAAGACTGTTTAATTCCTGGTGAGCCAATAACACAGACACTCATCGGGCTTCAAGTTAGTGTCACAGCCAACAAACAGCCTGCCGACCACCATGAAGCGACTGATCAATCTCCCATCTCAGCAGAGTCATATGCCTCAATGGCCTTTTTTAAGAGATGAGATGAGGCTGATTATGGATATGTACACTTTCTCAAGGCCCTTTAGTTTCATATTTTACACCTCGCCATCACCCCTGTGTTTATTAAGTATCTGCTGTGAAGGGTATCATAAATCAGTTCTTGCGTGGTTATCTCCACAAGTGTGTGCATCATTTGAAGACATTGTACTTTACACTACGGATAAACTCCAGCTTGGACCTCACATAGAAGGGTATTTGTGCATTGCCTCTGGCCAGATGGTCAGCAGACTGAGTTCAGATGATGCTGGATCTGTTCTGAACCCCAGAGGTGTTTCATACCTGTTGAAACAGCTCAAGCCTCTCCACCTGCTCTTAGCCTGATTATCTGGGTCAGCTCCCTCACCCAGGCGGGAGAGGAACCTTTGTCCCGGAAAGGACCAACCTCACCTTGTCACCCTTCCCTGCCGTGTTTTATATTATCTCATGACCTTTGGATTGAAAACAGGAAAAATACTGAAATATATAAAAGGCACATTTTAAAACTCTAGCAAAAATATGCATTACCTTGGGAAATGGGATGACTTCTATCCTTGGTCTGTATTTTATTAAAAGTTACTTGTATCCACCTTTATATTGATTCCAATGGTAACCGATGCCTCTGGAGTTGGGGTGGAACAGAGATGAGGGATCAGTGTCTCATTCTCTCAGAAGACGGCGAGGCTGAGAACAACCACAGAGCCAGAGTCTTCTTGGGCAGTGTTCTGGAAGGTCCTGGTGTTGAGCACCATGTGGCTGGGCACGGGGGCAGGAGCTGGTCCTCAGAGGAGCGGGTAGGTGGCATTAGACTTCCGCTCAACCCAGGAGCTTCTAATTAGTGTCAATGATGAAGGGTTATTTTCACTCAGTAACAAATGACTACATAGTAATTCATGTGTTAACCCATGGTCTAGCTGTGTTCCTGAGACAACATTTATTCACGTATGAAAGGATACAGAATGAAATAACAACTCTTAATTTTATAAGCTTGTTTTTCTATTAACTTGTGATTTCTTGCTGAAGACTGTTTAATTCCTGGTGAGCCAATAACACAGACACTCATCGGGCTTCAAGTTAGTGTCACAGCCAACAAACAGCCTGCCGACCACCATGAAGCGACTGATCAATCTCCCATCTCAGCAGAGTCATATGCCTCAATGGCCTTTTTTAAGAGATGAGATGAGGCTGATTATGGATATGTACACTTTCTCAAGGCCCTTTAGTTTCATATTTTACACCTCGCCATCACCCCTGTGTTTATTAAGTATCTGCTGTGAAGGGTATCATAAATCAGTTCTTGCGTGGTTATCTCCACAAGTGTGTGCATCATTTGAAGACATTGTACTTTACACTACGGATAAACTCCAGCTTGGACCTCACATAGAAGGGTATTTGTGCATTGCCTCTGGCCAGATGGTCAGCAGACTGAGTTCAGATGATGCTGGATCTGTTCTGAACCCCAGAGGTGTTTCATACCTGTTGAAACAGCTCAAGCCTCTCCACCTGCTCTTAGCCTGATTATCTGGGTCAGCTCCCTCACCCAGGCGGGAGAGGAACCTTTGTCCCGGAAAGGACCAACCTCACCTTGTCACCCTTCCCTGCCGTGTTTTAATATTATCTCATGACCTTGGAAATGTGAGCTTTAGGCTTAAGATTCAACATTTTTTTTTTTTTTCTTCATTTTTTAAGGGGAACAGTTCAGTCTAATGTGTCTCAACTTGAAAAATTAGTTGAACAGTCTATTAATAATTTTAACAGCAGCTGTTATTTATTGAGTACACTTTAAACATATCTTCTCTAATCCTCACCGTTGCCTTCTGAGGCAGGTATAATTAGCTAACAGAACTGAAGGTTGGAGATGTTAAATGACCCGCCCAAGGGCACACAGCTGACAAATGGCAGGCCTGGGACTCAAACCCAGGTCTGCCGACTCTAAATCTCAAGCTGTCTCCTGCATCAGGCCAATTCTTCTTTTCACTTTATTTTGCCGAACCGTCTTCATGCTTTTGATTTATTTTTTCTGTGCACCACGTTCATCTTTTTCTTCCAGTTTTAGAATACCAGCTCGCAGTTTGAAATACTGTAGGTTAGCCTGGATTTGCTGTGAGCCACAGGCTCACGCACGCACATACCAACGTGAGAATGAACATCCCTGCACACGCTTTGTTTATCCTCTCCATGTTGGGTTGGAAGGCCCCTATCTTCAGAAATTCTTGACAAAGAGAAGGCAGCCATGGTCTTCTAATGGACGTGGTCTTTTGTTTTGAATTGTTTTGTTAAGCGTGACATGCTGGTAGATGGCCAAGGGGATGCAGTCACTAGGCAGTTGTACATCCCAGATTCAAGGTGAGTGAAGAGAGCTTGGTTACCCTGGAGAGTTGCCGTGGTAGTGACACGTACAGCTCTTTACAGTTGTATGTGGACCTTATACCCCTTCAACAAGGCCCACAGTGTTCCATCCTGTCTGTGAAGATGCCCTTGGCGTCAGGTCACAAAGGATGCCTCTGGCTAAGCAAAAAGAAAATGTGGTGGGGTATTTAGAGAGTGACAAAGCTGCACCCATGGAAGGAGAAGACCAGGCGGTTGCCAGGGCTGCTCCTGAGGCCTGTGGAACAGGGAGCATGGCCTCCCAAAGACCTCCGGGTCCCCGTTCCTGGACCTGTTGAGTGTGGGAGGTAACGTGGCAAAGGGGAGGAAGGCCGCAGACTCCACGGGGAACCCAGAAGGTGGGACGGGGGAGTCTCACCTAGAGGCGGACGTCTCGGGCCTGGAGCTTAAGGTTACGCCGAGGGTCTGTACCCAGGACTGGCACACGCCAGCCGTGGCTGCTCTTTCTTCCAGCATCTCACCTTGAGACGTTAGCTGGTGAGAGTCACGCCCCGGCGCCGTGTTTGGAGGTCCTGTGACCTCAGGCAGGTTTCGTCTTCCCTGGGTGCTGACCATCCAAGGTGGCTCTGTGTTTGCCACCCTGTTTGGTCTGGCGCTGGCAGGGCAGTGGTGCAGTGCTGCGAAAGAGGAACAAGTGAAAGAAACAGAGGGAAAATCCTGTCATAGGTATAAGCATCCTCACCAAAGGGGGAAAACGGCGAAAACAGTGCTCATGAAGGGGAAATCTATCTTGGAAAAGCAAACACTCTTCTGAAAGAACTGAGAGCAAGATATACTCTGAATTTTGAAGGTTTTATTTATCTGAGAAGATGAAAAAAAGGCCTATTTACTTTTCTGATTTCCTGGATCCAAACGGTTAGTTTGTTACTTTGCCACATCAAGGATGAGGATCGCCTTATCTTA
Organism: Tragulus kanchil; assembly: GCA_022376925.1. NCBI lineage: Eukaryota > Metazoa > Chordata > Mammalia > Artiodactyla > Tragulidae > Tragulus > Tragulus kanchil. Next base: position 157,206,473 of record JAIOJX010000002.1, on the reverse strand, counting down.
AAAATATACTTTAATTTGATAATAAAATTGTTCTGAGTTATTTCAGCTTAGATATATATTCTTTGTTTCCTTTTATTTCTCAAAATGTGAAATGTGAACGTTGATACCATGTAGCTCTTCTCTTCCCTCCGGGAGTTAATTTATGTCGGCAGTTATCAGATTAGGACGTGGAAACTTGTTCCGTGCGATGCCATTCTTTTGCTTAATTGCAGGTTCTTGTGCTCAGACTGCACCCATCGCCTACCTGATGGGAATGTGTAAGCACAAGGGGCCAGGCGTGTGTTTCCCTAGGAATGCGAGGTTTATAGACTAAATATTTCAAACCTGAAGTCAGCGTTCTGAGACGCCTTACCGGGAATGAGCTGAATTGTGAAGTGTGGGCGGCCAGCAGTATCCCAGGTGACTTAGAGCGGTCTGGCTCATGATCGTCCATGCTTACATACTTGAACATCCATTAACCTGTTACCACTTCATTTCAAGTGCTGCAAGAAAGATGTATTTAAATTAGCACTTGTATTGGAAGTCAGAACTTAATGCTTGAATGAAGTAGATCTGGTTGTAATAATGTTTTTATAGTTAACCGGGCTTTCAAAATAATATGCTTTTAAAATTTTCATATTATGTTTTATAGGCATTTTGTGAATGTTTATAGAGTATGTCTCTACATGTGAATTGAGCCACATCTGTATAAGAAAAATAGACTAAGAAATGTGCACCCCGGACCTCCCCTCACCATCAGTTCTGACCTTGGGAAAATGACTCGCTCTTCTTTTCCTCCATTTTCTCATGTCAGACGTGAGGAAGGGGGCTTCCCTGGTGGTCCAGTGGGTAAGGACACCGCCTTGCAGTGCAAGGGGCGCAGGTTCGATCCCTGGCCTGGGAAGATCCCATGTGCCGCGGAGCGGCTGGACCAATGTGTCCAACTACCGAGCCGGAGCTCTGGAGCACATGTGCCCAGAGCCGGTGCTCTGCGACGAGAGAGGCCACTGCGATGGGAGGCCCACACAGATCAAAGAAAAAAAAGATAGATGAAAAATACATAAATGAAAGACCAATGCAAGTGGCCAAAAAAAACCTCTATTAAAAAAAAAAGAAGTGAGGAAGGTGTAAGGAATGACCTCTGAGGTCCTTCCTGGTGTCCACACCAGCACTGCTCAGCGCCAGGCCCGCGTCTCCCCTCCCCTCTCTCCCTTCTTGCTGGCAGTAGTAGGTCCTCGCGGAGCAAGTGTCTTGTGCTGGCGCTTGCTCCAGCCACTCAGGACAGGCAGGCAGGGGTGTGGGGACATCGGCGCTTCTGCCTGCACTGACTCGCTGTCCAGTGTCGAAACGCGGGAGTGACCCAGGGATGGCGAGTGGCCCCGTGAGCAGTGTGAAGGGGCAGGCAGGAGAGAGCCCAGTGGGAGAGGAGGGGAGGGTGTGGTCAAGGACGGCCTTGTGCGGGGCACTTGAACATCCCCTTTGCTGAGCTGTAATTTACATACACCACTGCGCACGGATTTTGCGCACACAGGCTAATGAAGTTTAACAAATGTGTGCATGGGTGTGATCACCCTCCCGTCGAATCACCGAGGGCCATTCTCTTCCCTGGCCTCTGCCCACTGCTCTCATTCTGTTACCATAGTTTTTATATTCTAATTGCGTATAAATAGAATTGCAGAGTATGAAATCTTTTGTGTCTGCCTTCGTTCACTGGGTATCATTTCTGTGATATTCTCAAGGTGCTATTGTTACTATTTTCTGAGCGCCAGACACTGTGTGAAGTGTTTTCTCTATGCTGATTCATTGAGGCCCCACAGCCACCCGGTGGTTTGTACTGTTACTCATATAGATTACCATCACTTTGTTGAAAGGGACAGTGATGGAGAGAGACCAGTGGCCAGTCAGTGCAAAGCCCACACTCTGTCTCTGAGCCCCACTGCTCCCTCAGGCTCGTTTCTGAGGGGGCGCAGGGGCCATGCCCAGATCTAGAGGGGGCCTTTTCTGAGCGGTGGGGCCGCATGCACACAAACGCCAGGAGAAAGCCTGTTGTACTTGCCAAACAGCGGTGGCTGCTCAGGGCATCGTGAACACAGAGTGAAAAGATAGGGGCCCAGAAGGGAAATGGAATCCCAGAGGTGCCAGAATCTGGGAAAGACCAATGCAAGTGGCCAAAAACCTCTATTAAAAAAAAAAGAAGTGAGGAAGGTGTAAGGAATGACCTCTGAGGTCCTTCCTGGTGTCCACACCAGCACTGCTCAGCGCCAGGCCCGCGTCTCCCCTCCCCTCTCTCCCTTCTTGCTGGCAGTAGTAGGTCCTCGCGGAGCAAGTGTCTTGTGCTGGCGCTTGCTCCAGCCACTCAGGACAGGCAGGCAGGGGTGTGGGGACATCGGCGCTTCTGCCTGCACTGACTCGCTGTCCAGTGTCGAAACGCGGGAGTGACCCAGGGATGGCGAGTGGCCCCGTGAGCAGTGTGAAGGGGCAGGCAGGAGAGAGCCCAGTGGGAGAGGAGGGGAGGGTGTGGTCAAGGACGGCCTTGTGCGGGGCACTTGAACATCCCCTTTGCTGAGCTGTAATTTACATACACCACTGCGCACGGATTTTGCGCACACAGGCTAATGAAGTTTAACAAATGTGTGCATGGGTGTGATCACCCTCCCGTCGAATCACCGAGGGCCATTCTCTTCCCTGGCCTCTGCCCACTGCTCTCATTCTGTTACCATAGTTTTTATATTCTAATTGCGTATAAATAGAATTGCAGAGTATGAAATCTTTTGTGTCTGCCTTCGTTCACTGGGTATCATTTCTGTGATATTCTCAAGGTGCTATTGTTACTATTTTCTGAGCGCCAGACACTGTGTGAAGTGTTTTCTCTATGCTGATTCATTGAGGCCCCACAGCCACCCGGTGGTTTGTACTGTTACTCATATAGATTACCATCACTTTGTTGAAAGGGACAGTGATGGAGAGAGACCAGTGGCCAGTCAGTGCAAAGCCCACACTCTGTCTCTGAGCCCCACTGCTCCCTCAGGCTCGTTTCTGAGGGGGCGCAGGGGCCATGCCCAGATCTAGAGGGGGCCTTTTCTGAGCGGTGGGGCCGCATGCACACAAACGCCAGGAGAAAGCCTGTTGTACTTGCCAAACAGCGGTGGCTGCTCAGGGCATCGTGAACACAGAGTGAAAAGATAGGGGCCCAGAAGGGAAATGGAATCCCAGAGGTGCCAGAATCTGGGAAGAAATCTGTATTTTATTCCCTACACAGTGGGATGTCTTTGAAAGAGTTTGTGGTTTTATTTTTTGGAAATTTTTTTTTGAAATTGTGGTATGATGTGTGTAAGATGAGATGTCCTTTCTTAACTGGTTTTCACTGTCAGTTCATTAAATAGATTCATAGTGCTGCACCACCATCGCCACCCCGTCTCTGGAACTCCTTCATCTTGTAAAACTGCAGCTCCGTCCCCACTCGCAGATCACTGTCCACTCCTGCCCCGCTAGCCTCGGGCCCCCACCCTGCCACCTCCTGTCTCCATGAATCTGACGAAGGAATCATACAGTGTTTGGGTTTTCTTCATTTTTAGTTAAACTTAGTATTTGGGTTCATTGTAGATCCCCATGGAGTTGTTCAGTAGCGCAGGGAGACCCATGTGCCCTTTAGCCAGGTCCCCACCTGGCGACACCTTCTGGCAGGGCTGTGAGCAGCGTCACGGCCAGGGCGTTGATGCTGATGCCCTCAGCACACGGGCAGTCCCGCCCTGTTGCCTGCTTCTGTCACGACCGCTTTCCTCCCACTCTCATCCCTGCCCTGAATCCCAGTCACGGGTCTGCTCTGCATTTCTGTCACTGTATCGTCTGGAGCGTGTCCTGTGAGTGGAATCGTGCGGTCTGTCACTTCTTAGGATTGACTTTTTCACTCATCATACGTCTGGCTCGTTCAGGTCATGACCTGGGTGAGTGCCCGATTCTCGCTTATCCTGTGGTTTTCCATTGTGTGGACACACCAGGGCTTATAGGACCTTTCACCTGGGGAGGACCCTTGGGTTGCATCCAGTTTTTCACCCTCATGAAAAAGAGACTGTTGTACATATTCTTGTGTGTGTTTTGTATGAACATATTTTCATTTCTCTGGGATAAATGCCCAGGGGTACAGTGGCTGGGTATATGGTATTTAGATTTTAAGGTTGTTTTTTTTTTTTTTTAAGAAAATGCCAGACTGAGTGTCTGTCTGAGTGTCTGAGTGTCTGTCCCATGTTGTATTCCCACCAGTGACGTGTGAACAAGCCAGTGTCTTCGCTTCCTCACTCACGTTCAGTCTTGTCACTGCTTTTTATTTTAGCCATCTTGATGGGTAATGTAATTATAACTTCTTGTGTTTTTTAATTTGCATTTCCCTAATGGCTAATGATGTTGAACATCTTTTAATGTGCTGACTTTAAAAAGAAACAAATAAGGAAAAACTAAACTTCTTGAAGTGAAAAATACAATCATTTATTTAAAGAATCAATTGAATGGGTGAAAGAGCAGACAATATTGCAGCTAAAGTAAGAAATACTGTTCTGGTAGATTGGAGGAAACTACTCGGCATAAAGCACAGAAATAAAAAGATGGAGATGAAAAAAGACAGGTCAGGCAATACAAAGAACAGTCAAAATCCAGGAAGGGCCCCAAGAAAGGAAGGACGGAGGAAACGGGGCAGGTGATTATTCAGAGAGAGAAGTATTGCAGGATTTCCTAACACGAGGAATCCTCAGAGTCAAGAAACAGAAAAGGCTGCATACAGGATAAATACAACTAAATCCAAATCCAGACTTATTACAGTATAACAGTAGAACCTCAAAGACAAAGAAGCCTCAAAAGCAGCCATACAGTCTGAATTGAGGCGTTCAGATTTCCTCAGTGGGGCATTAGCTGGACGGCAGCTGACGGCGTGGTTAGAGAGGAGGGTCATTTCTGAGGCTCCACTGTCACCATGGACTTTCCCGTCCCACCCAACTAACATCCAAGAGTAAGGGGAAAGGAAGACGTTTTTCAGACAAAGAGTTTACATTTTTGAGAACTTTGATGGAGGACCTGCTGAGGATCAGCTTGAGGAGAAGGGATTTTGAGCCTAGGAGGAAGCAGAATGTTAGAAATACGGGTCATCTTTTCATTATTTCCTCTAGTTAGGAAATGTTCAGTAACTACAATGTTAGTGTATTTAAAATAACAAAGAAGGTAGTAAAGATAGTGAGATGAGCTACGTTTGGGCAAATGTTTGTTGGAAGTGGCTGCAGAGAATCGGCAAGTATTCATGAGGTCAGGGTGGTGGGGCATAGATGTTTAAGGTGGGAAATAACAGAGAATATTCCTATGCCACAGAAGTTCTCTCCTAGATAAGGAGAGTGTGAGGATGGAGTGTGCGTAAGGGGCAGAGTGCTGGAGGCGGTTTGGCAGTACGGGCATCATGGGTGACCCATGTGGACCAGGGCCCCGGCGTGGTGTGGCCTACGGGCTTCATGACTCTGGGGGGTTGACCGTCAGGGCAGCTCCCACTACGGAACGTGAATGCATGTGCCGAATGGCAGACATGCTTGTAGAAAGCTGAGGACTTTCCTGTGGATTTGTGTTTCCTCTGTGAATATTGAGATGAAGTGTTAAGTTTAGAGTGAAGTGTAACACAGAGAGAGAAGTGAAAATATTAAATAACTTCTCTGCAGTTCATTTTAGCTGCTCAGTCATGTCTGACTCTCTGTGACGCCATGGACGGCAGCTCACCAGGCTTCCCCGTCCTTCACCATCTCCTGGAGCTCGCTCACACTCACGTCCATTGACTCAGTGATGCCGTCCAGTCATCTCATCCTCTGTCGTCCCCTTCTCCTTTTGCCTTTTATTTTTCCCAGGATCAGGATCTTTTCCAATGAGTCAACTCTTCGCCTCAGGTGGCAGAAGTATTTTAGCTTCAGCTTCAGCATCATTCCTTCCAATGAATACTCAGGGTTGATTTCCTTTAGGATTGACTGGTTTGATCTCCATGCAGTCCAAGGGACTCTCAAGAGTTTTCTCCAACACCACAGCTCCAAAGGCATCAATTCTTTGGTACTCAGCTTTCTTTATCATCCAACTCTTACATCCGTACGTGAATACTGGGAAAGCCATATCTTGACTATATGAACCTTTGTTGACAAAGTGATGTCTCTGCTTTTTAATATGCTAAATTAGTCATAGCTTTTCTTCCAAGAAATGAGCCTCTTTTAAATTTTCACAGCTGCAATCACCATCCTCAGTGATTTTGGAGCCCAAGAAAATAAAGTGTGTCACTGTTTCCATTGTCTGCCCATCTATTTGCCATGAGGTGATGGGACTGGATGCCATGAACTTCATTTTTTGAATGTTGAGCTTTAGGGCAGCCGTTTCACTCTCTTTCACCTTTGTCTAGAAGCTCTTTAGTTCCTCTTTGCTTTCTGCCATAATATGGGTGTCATCTGCATACCTGAGGTTATTGGGCAGAGTCAACAAGAATTGAGCAACCCACGAGACTTAGGGGACCATTTGAGTGCAATTGCACCTTTGTGGTTTGTGGTCATGGACTGTCTCAGTGAAACTGAGAGATTCTGATGCAGTGGCAAAGAAGGCTAGTTGGATTCATAGAAGGATGAAGCGTAGCCTGTCATGTGGGACTGAGAAACAAGGAGGCAGAGGGTCTGTGGGTGGGAGGTGGCTACTGGCTGCTGTGAGCTGTGTAGGAAGTGACGGATGGTCCTGGTTGGCAGAGTCGGAAGGTTGCAGGGTTGGACGATGGAAGAACACTGGAGTAGGGCACTGAGAGGGAGTGGGTGCTCTGGGCATCTCCATTCTCACTTTGGCTGCTCCATCCTGTCCCTTCCATTCGACGGGATCAGGCGATGCAGTCCAGGAAGGTGGCCAGGTTGAGTTCTTGTGGGTGAACATAGAGCTTTAGGGAATCTGGGTGGGCACGTGCTGGTAAAGGGGTATGGGAAGAGATGACCAGGGCGAAGTCATTTACCAACTAGTATTCAAGGACATGACAACAGTATGTGCTCTTCGCCCACATGATGTTGCCTGCAGCAGTCATGTCCTGATACCTGCCTCAAAAGTGTCCCGTCTGAATGTGTCTGGGTGCATGGCTGTGTCTGCACATGTCTCCTGGGACTTAGAGCCAGCTGGGGGGGTGGGACCCAGAGGCAGAGAATGTGCTGGAGCCGCAGGGCACAACCTTAGCTTCTGGATGGGCCCCGTGGGTTTCCAAGTGCTGATTTCTGAAGCCTAGAACGTTGTTTTTGTTGTGGTTGTTCTGACCACACCAGGACGCAGATGGTGGTGCAGGCAGCTGACCTGGGCCTGCTTTGGGACACAGGGTGCTCACAGCCAGAGGGCAATTCCCATGCAAAGGGAGTAGCCTGGGGGTGGGTGTGGGCATCAGACTGTGACTCGGTTCCATTTGAGTTGGCAGTGTAGTGTTTAACTTTAATGGGAAGAGTTTAATATTCCATGTACCAATTTTTCATTTGAAAATAAAATGCTTCTTCATTTTGCATGAGCAGATCTAGTGACAATAATGCATTTCTTTACAAATATTAGCCTATTATACATCTTAAGTCAGTTGCACATAATTGCATTTCACCAACTCTACATAATACTTTAATTAAAACTACGATAATTAAAATCCAGTTTTAATGAACAATAAATTCTGAAGTTGCCAGGCCTGGAATGTGTTAGTTAAATCATACCTTGCTCTTTTTAAGCTCTTAAATCTGAAGGATGAAGCGTAGCCTGTCATGTGGGACTGAGAAACAAGGAGGCAGAGGGTCTGTGGGTGGGAGGTGGCTACTGGCTGCTGTGAGCTGTGTAGGAAGTGACGGATGGTCCTGGTTGGCAGAGTCGGAAGGTTGCAGGGTTGGACGATGGAAGAACACTGGAGTAGGGCACTGAGAGGGAGTGGGTGCTCTGGGCATCTCCATTCTCACTTTGGCTGCTCCATCCTGTCCCTTCCATTCGACGGGATCAGGCGATGCAGTCCAGGAAGGTGGCCAGGTTGAGTTCTTGTGGGTGAACATAGAGCTTTAGGGAATCTGGGTGGGCACGTGCTGGTAAAGGGGTATGGGAAGAGATGACCAGGGCGAAGTCATTTACCAACTAGTATTCAAGGACATGACAACAGTATGTGCTCTTCGCCCACATGATGTTGCCTGCAGCAGTCATGTCCTGATACCTGCCTCAAAAGTGTCCCGTCTGAATGTGTCTGGGTGCATGGCTGTGTCTGCACATGTCTCCTGGGACTTAGAGCCAGCTGGGGAGGTGGGACCCAGAGGCAGAGAATGTGCTGGAGCCGCAGGGCACAACCTTAGCTTCTGGATGGGCCCCGTGGGTTTCCAAGTGCTGATTTCTGAAGCCTAGAACGTTGTTTTTGTTGTGGTTGTTCTGACCACACCAGGACGCAGATGGTGGTGCAGGCAGCTGACCTGGGCCTGCTTTGGGACACAGGGTGCTCACAGCCAGAGGGCAATTCCCATGCAAAGGGAGTAGCCTGGGGGTGGGTGTGGGCATCAGACTGTGACTCGGTTCCATTTGAGTTGGCAGTGTAGTGTTTAACTTTAATGGGAAGAGTTTAATATTCCATGTACCAATTTTTCATTTGAAAATAAAATGCTTCTTCATTTTGCATGAGCAGATCTAGTGACAATAATGCATTTCTTTACAAATATTAGCCTATTATACATCTTAAGTCAGTTGCACATAATTGCATTTCACCAACTCTACATAATACTTTAATTAAAACTACGATAATTAAAATCCAGTTTTAATGAACAATAAATTCTGAAGTTGCCAGGCCTGGAATGTGTTAGTTAAATCATACCTTGCTCTTTTTTTTAAGCTCTTAAATCTGTATCCACATTGTGTTTTGAAATGGCAACAGCCATGAGAAAGAGACATTTTTAAAACACATTTATTAGTAAGTACCACTAATAATATACTTCTTTATGGCTGTCATCTATCTGTCTGTCCCCCTTGCATAGAGTTAGTTGTTTGCTACTAATTACAATCTGTAGAAGAGGGAAAAGTTTTTCTTTTTCTTTTCTCCCTCAGTATTATTGAGATATGAAGAGGACATGGCAGCCCACTCCAGTACTCTTGCCTGGAGAATCCTGTGGACAGAGAAGCCTGGCAAGCTACAGTCCATTGGGTTACACGGAGTTGGACACAACTGAAGCAATAACATTGTATTATTTTAAGAGGTGCAACATGATGACTTGATACATGTGTATCACAACAAGTTTAGTTAATATTTCTCAAAACCCATAGTTAATTTTTTTCTTGTGATGAACACTTATGGTCTACTTTCTTAACAACTTTCAAATACAATACAGTTTTGTAGTGAACCACGTGGTGCATCACATCCTCGGAGCCTGTTTACCTTGTAACTGGAGCCATGACCTGTCTCCTCCCGTGACCCTGCTCTGGGAACCCCTAACCCGTTGTCTCTTTCTGTGAGTTCAGTTTTTTAGATTCTATGTCCAGATGAGATCATACAGTACCTCTCTAACTTGTTTCACTTGTTTTACTTGGCATACTTTCCTCAAATTTCTCCTCTTTTTATGGCTAAATAATGCTCATATAAGCATTCATCCAGCATTGGACCCTTAGGTTGCTTCCGTGGCTCGGCTTTTGTCAGTTGTGTTCCTAGGAACGTGGTGGGAGTATGGATATCTTTCTGAGATGTTGATTCCATTTCCTTTGGATGTAGGCCCAGAGGTAGAATTACTGGGTCAAAACAGCTATTTTTAATTTTTTGAGGAAGCTCTAAACGGTTTTCCGTAGCGACCGTGCTGGTGTGAGGGTTCGTTTCTCTCCACAGCGTCGCTAACACTTGTTATCACTGGCCTCTTGATAATAGCCATTCTAACAGGTGTAAGGTGATAGATTGTTTTAATTTCATTTCCCTCGTGATTAGTGATGTTTGAGCACCTTTTCACGTACCTGTTGGCCTATCTTCTTCAGAAACATGTCTCCTCAGGTCTTCTTCCCATGTGTAAATTGGACTATTTCTTTGGAGGCCCAGCTCAGTGTTTGGCCATACTAGGAAATTAATGTTTATTGGATGAAGAGAAAGTACTTCTTGGATAAATACCTAAATGGTCGTCCTTGGCTTATTCTGGGGAGCTGATGTGGGGCTGCCTCCTGTAGGCTGAAACTCAGGAAATGAAGGTCTCGGACCCAGCTTCGTCCCTTTGTAGCTGTGTGAGGTTGGCAAAGACTTAACTGCTCCTAGCAAAGAGGATGGGAGGGAATATCCCAAATGGAAATCATGGCACCTCCCCCATCACGCTCTTGGAGTTACCGGGGCAGCACTTGATGGGTGGACAGAATTACAGTTGGGACATCCCTTTCTGTCCTGTAGAGTGAGTGTCACATGGCGGTGGCATCACCTCCCCTCTCTGCTCACTGTGCTCTCTATTTATAAAGAGAAACATGCATTTGTAGTCAGAGTCTGCTAACTCATCATCAGCTCATTTGGAGCTATAGATTTTTTAGGTTGTTTTGCCATGAATTTTCAGTCCCTGGTCAATGGCACCAATAGTACAGAGTACAAGGAGGTGTGCATCCATTGGTTCTCCCTTCTTTAAACCGTCCTCAGGAAATCTAAGCCAGTCTTCCTGTTGGCTGGGTAATTAGGGAGGTACTTCTAACTGTGCACTTCATGTATATATAGTTCGTTACATGGTTAAATATAAGGGACATTTATTAGCTTCCTTTTCAGATGATCAATGTCAGTGTTACTCTCCCTAAATACAGGTCGTTTGTTCGTTCACTTATCTGTTCATTTAACAAGCACCTAATTGCACTGTGTCATCCCTGGAAGTCACTCCTGAAGCACCTGATTCCCTATGAAGGAAATATGCTTTGGACGCAGGCCAACGGGATCCTACTGGAGTTAATAAGTCAAGAAGACGTTGTAACACTGTTTCATCTGTAACCCAGACACAGGGCCTGGCCCTCCAGGGCAGCTTCTGGTGACGCTCCAGGACACATATGACCTGCGTGTCCATGGGGAGCCAGCAGCCAAGTGGTTCGATTTGCACGTGCACTTGGGGGCTCAGTATCGTGGCAAGCCTGCTCGCCTTCAGTCTTATCCCTGGGCCTTCTTCAGGCAGAAGTGTTGTCTGTCAGTGTGAGGTTCACCCACACAGAGGAGGAGGAGAAGGGAGCTCCAGGGAGGAAAGGCAGTTCTTAGAGCCAAGAGAAAGTGGCAGGCTGGGTGTCCACTCCAGACCCTCATGCACCTTAGGGCTGGGGCTCTGGGGAGTTGGAAACTGGAGAGGTCAGGGCAGTGGGGCGTGGAGAGGGCCGGAGGTCACGCATCTGGGCAGTGGCCAGCTGAGCTTGGCAGCAGGTACTGGTATGCTTGGCAGCCTGCGCTCCCCAGGTCCCTTCTTTGTGGGAAGAGAGGCTGCGGTTCAGCGGGCGGGGTTCAGTGCCCCCAGAGTCCTGGCGATCACGTGTAGAGAAGTGGTCGTGGAACGCAGATGCCAACAGGAGCGGTCCTGGGTACAAGTGACGTGTTTGGGCTTTGGACAGCACTCTGGGTTTTAGGAGAATAGACGACTTTGAGAATCAGCTGCCCTCTGAACAGGATCTAGACTCATCATCAGCTCATTTGGAGCTATAGATTTTTTAGGTTGTTTTGCCATGAATTTTCAGTCCCTGGTCAATGGCACCAATAGTACAGAGTACAAGGAGGTGTGCATCCATTGGTTCTCCCTTCTTTAAACCGTCCTCAGGAAATCTAAGCCAGTCTTCCTGTTGGCTGGGTAATTAGGGAGGTACTTCTAACTGTGCACTTCATGTATATATAGTTCGTTACATGGTTAAATATAAGGGACATTTATTAGCTTCCTTTTCAGATGATCAATGTCAGTGTTACTCTCCCTAAATACAGGTCGTTTGTTCGTTCACTTATCTGTTCATTTAACAAGCACCTAATTGCACTGTGTCATCCCTGGAAGTCACTCCTGAAGCACCTGATTCCCTATGAAGGAAATATGCTTTGGACGCAGGCCAACGGGATCCTACTGGAGTTAATAAGTCAAGAAGACGTTGTAACACTGTTTCATCTGTAACCCAGACACAGGGCCTGGCCCTCCAGGGCAGCTTCTGGTGACGCTCCAGGACACATATGACCTGCGTGTCCATGGGGAGCCAGCAGCCAAGTGGTTCGATTTGCACGTGCACTTGGGGGCTCAGTATCGTGGCAAGCCTGCTCGCCTTCAGTCTTATCCCTGGGCCTTCTTCAGGCAGAAGTGTTGTCTGTCAGTGTGAGGTTCACCCACACAGAGGAGGAGGAGAAGGGAGCTCCAGGGAGGAAAGGCAGTTCTTAGAGCCAAGAGAAAGTGGCAGGCTGGGTGTCCACTCCAGACCCTCATGCACCTTAGGGCTGGGGCTCTGGGGAGTTGGAAACTGGAGAGGTCAGGGCAGTGGGGCGTGGAGAGGGCCGGAGGTCACGCATCTGGGCAGTGGCCAGCTGAGCTTGGCAGCAGGTACTGGTATGCTTGGCAGCCTGCGCTCCCCAGGTCCCTTCTTTGTGGGAAGAGAGGCTGCGGTTCAGCGGGCGGGGTTCAGTGCCCCCAGAGTCCTGGCGATCACGTGTAGAGAAGTGGTCGTGGAACGCAGATGCCAACAGGAGCGGTCCTGGGTACAAGTGACGTGTTTGGGCTTTGGACAGCACTCTGGGTTTTAGGAGAATAGACGACTTTGAGAATCAGCTGCCCTCTGACCATTTTCTGATTCTGGGCAGGCCGAGTTCATATGGGGGCACTTAGCTTTTTCACACATGAACTGGGAAGAGACCCATCCTGTGTGTGTCTGTGGTGAAAGCATTCCGCCCATTTGCTGGCTGGGGCACTGCTGAGGAGTGAAGGAGCTGGCCGGCCCCGAGAGGATGGGGGTCTGCAGGGCGGGGGAGGTCATGTGCAGCCAGTGCAGATGCTGCGGAGGGCCTACATGCCTCTGTTCTTCTGCAGGACAGCTCTCAGTCTTCGTGACATCTGGTCAGGAAAGCAGGGGCAGTCTTAGCACACCGGCTTTGTGGACAACTGCATGCGAGGAGAGGGGCTGCATGATTCAGGGTCAGATCTGTTGGCAGTGGAGCCCGGGATGGAGCTGAGCACCCAGGAGATGCCTTCCTGGTGAATGGGGATGGCAGACGTGGCCTCACCTAGCCCGAAGGGGCTGTAATTTGCCACAGGGGCCTGCCGCGGGTGTTTATTACCCATTCTCTGACCCCATGCTGCCACGTGTAGGCGGGTGTCTTAGGGCAATTCCTGATGTCCGTGAGGCTCCCTTTGTTCATCTGGAAAATACAAGCGATGATAGACCAGCCTGCCCACTTCATAGGACTTTTATTTTTGTGCATGATACTCAGATACAATAACAGATACAAGGGCTTTTGTGAATACAAAGTGTCTTGTCTGTGCTGTGGAATCATTTTCTGATGAGGGCTTATTCTTGGCTGTAATCGGATCCAGCTAAAGCCTAGTTAGATCTAATTGCTAGAAAATTTGCATCCAAGTGACAGTCCCTAATCTCAAGGTCATCCCCATCCATTCAGTCTGTCCACCAGTCAGCACTGTGCTAGGATTTGGGAATAAAAAGAGCAAAACAGTAGTTCTGCCTCAGAAGGGCTCACAGTCTAGTGAGTGGATTGTAGCCATATCATAGTTCATCTCATATCGTTTTTTTTTTTTTTTAAAGCTTTATTGAGATGTAACTCACTTAACATTAATCCTTTTTAAAGAATATATAGGAGCGGTCCTGGGTACAAGACGTGTTTGGGCTTTGGACAGCACTCTGGGTTTTAGGAGAATAGACGACTTTGAGAATCAGCCCTCTGACCATTTTCTGATTCTGGGCAGGCCGAGTTCATATGGGGGCACTTAGCTTTTTCACACATGAACTGGGAAGAGACCCATCCTGTGTGTGTCTGTGGTGAAAGCATTCCGCCCATTTGCTGGCTGGGGCACTGCTGAGGAGTGAAGGAGCTGGCCGGCCCCGAGAGGATGGGGGTCTGCAGGGCGGGGGAGGTCATGTGCAGCCAGTGCAGATGCTGCGGAGGGCCTACATGCCTCTGTTCTTCTGCAGGACAGCTCTCAGTCTTCGTGACATCTGGTCAGGAAAGCAGGGGCAGTCTTAGCACACCGGCTTTGTGGACAACTGCATGCGAGGAGAGGGGCTGCATGATTCAGGGTCAGATCTGTTGGCAGTGGAGCCCGGGATGGAGCTGAGCACCCAGGAGATGCCTTCCTGGTGAATGGGGATGGCAGACGTGGCCTCACCTAGCCCGAAGGGGCTGTAATTTGCCACAGGGGCCTGCCGCGGGTGTTTATTACCCATTCTCTGACCCCATGCTGCCACGTGTAGGCGGGTGTCTTAGGGCAATTCCTGATGTCCGTGAGGCTCCCTTTGTTCATCTGGAAAATACAAGCGATGATAGACCAGCCTGCCCACTTCATAGGACTTTTATTTTTGTGCATGATACTCAGATACAATAACAGATACAAGGGCTTTTGTGAATACAAAGTGTCTTGTCTGTGCTGTGGAATCATTTTCTGATGAGGGCTTATTCTTGGCTGTAATCGGATCCAGCTAAAGCCTAGTTAGATCTAATTGCTAGAAAATTTGCATCCAAGTGACAGTCCCTAATCTCAAGGTCATCCCCATCCATTCAGTCTGTCCACCAGTCAGCACTGTGCTAGGATTTGGGAATAAAAAGAGCAAAACAGTAGTTCTGCCTCAGAAGGGCTCACAGTCTAGTGAGTGGATTGTAGCCATATCATAGTTCATCTCATATCGTTTTTTTTTTTTTTTAAAGCTTTATTGAGATGTAACTCACTTAACATTAATCCTTTTTTAAAGAATATATCTTTTGGGAGTTATTTGGCAGTCCAGTGGTTAAGACTGTTCTTCCACTGCTTGGGGCACAGGTTCAATCCCTGACTGATCAGGGAACTAAAATTATGCATTCAGCACAGTACACTCAAAAAATAAAAAATTTTCAAAGAAAGATTGTTTAAAAAAAGAATGTCTCTTTTGAAGTGTATAATTCAGTGGTCTTAATATACCATTGACCCTTGAGCCATGTATGGATTAATCAACATAAAACAGTCAGCTGTTTCTCTGGTTCCTCTGACTGAAGACTCCATGTAATGCTATAGTATTTGGTTTTTTTCCTTTCATATATATATATATATTTTTGGGGGGCCACTTCTATCTGTCTTTCATTTCCATCTTTGTTCTTTGGCCCGTGTGGGCCTCCCATTGCAGTGGCCTCTCTCGTTGCAGAGCACCGGCTCCTGGCACATGCGCTCCAGAGCTCTGGCTCGGTAGTTGGACACATCAGTCCAGCCGCTCTGCGGCACGTAGGATCCTCCTGGGCCAGAGATCGAACCGGCGCCCCTTGCACTGTAAGGCGGTGTCCTTACCCACTGGACCACCAGGGAAGCCCTGTAGTATTTGTTGTTCAGTCACTAAGTCGTGTCTGAGTCTTTCAACCCCAAGGACTGCAGCATCCCAAGCTTCCCTATCTGTCACTGTCTCTCAGACTCTGCTCAGACTGTGTCCGCTGAGTCAGTGGTGCTATCCAACCATCTCATCCTCTTTCACCCACTTCAGTCTTTCCCAGCATCAGGATCTTTTCCAGTGAACTGAGCACTTCACCTCAGGTGGCCAAAGGATTGGAGCTTCAGTTTCAGCACCATACCTTCCATTGAATTTCCAGGGTTGGTTCCCTCTAGGATTGATTGGTTTGATCTCCTTGCAGTCCAAGGGACTTTCAAGAATCTTCGCCAGTAACACACTTCAAAAGCGTCAATTCTTTAGCCCTCAGCCTTGAATATGGCCCAACTCTCACATACCTATATGACTACTGGAAATGTCACTATTGGAAACTATCCACACACAGGTAGACCTGCACAGTTCAAACCTGAACTGTTTAAGAGTCAAGTGTATTCACAGAGTTGGGCGATCACAACCACTAACAGAATATTTCCATTATCCCACATCCAGAATCTGTAGCTCACCATCCCCCTCCCTCCCCCAACACAAGACCCTGGCAGCCAGTGACCTACTTTCTGTCCCTCTACATCTGTTAGTTCTGGACATTTCATATCACAGGAATCATGCACTGCCATGGCCTTTTGATACCTGACACCTTAGGTTTTCTCTATGCAACTGTGTGTGTGTGTGTGGTTTTTTTTTCTTTTTCTTGGCATTTTTTCTTTTTTTATGTTTTACTGATAATCCTTAAATATTTCATTGAATCTTCTTTTTCACTTTTGCTGATCATTGTGACATATTTCAGTGAATTTTTTTTTTTTTTGGAACTTTCTTGAGCTATGTTCTATCTGGGTAAAGATGTGCCTTCATTCCCTTGCGAAA
Organism: Tragulus kanchil; assembly: GCA_022376925.1. Classification (NCBI taxonomy): domain Eukaryota; kingdom Metazoa; phylum Chordata; class Mammalia; order Artiodactyla; family Tragulidae; genus Tragulus; species Tragulus kanchil. The sequence continues at coordinate 157,190,072 of JAIOJX010000002.1, read as the reverse complement.
TACTTTGCAGATGCTTCCTTCTGTTGGACACTCTGCCAGGTTATGAGGTCACGTGGGTCCCTATTCTCACAGAATTTACAGTCTGATAAGAGTAAACAGATGGAAAATGTGCAAACAAGAGGTTTGATCCATGAAGATAATGTTTAGACCAAAATTAGAAGAGAGAGGAGGAGCCAGCGACATGAGGACATGGGGCTGGGTGTTGGGTCTAGTGCTGGACTCGAAGCTGAGGTGGCAGGGAGCCTGGTGGTCTGAGAGACCTGAAAGGGACCCGTGTGGTGATGCTGGGGGGTGGCCCCACTGTGTGGCTCTGGAAGAGAGCTTGGGTTTCATTCTCTGTTCAAAGACATGGAGGGCATCATGATCTGATTTGCTTTGTGAAGAATGGGTGGTCCCTGTAGAAGTGGAATCCTTAGGACACTTTTACAGATGATGCACTGTGGCCTGGATGAAGACAGGGCAGAGGAAATGGAGAAAGTGGAGGAAGTCAAGCTGTAGGTTAAAATGATAATGAACAGTTACAGAGCGAACAAGTCATAACAACATGAGGCTTAAACAAAGGATGTCAGTAGGGCTTATGGATGCATCGGGTAGGTCGTGGAGTCAGGCTTCTTGTTTCTCCTTTCCTGAAACAGTGCACACTGTAAAGGGTGGTCTGGGGTCCTGCTAAGTTTGGGAGAGATGCCTATGAAGAATCAGTATACAGAGGTCAGCTTTGGGGTCAGTCGTTGGATGCACACAAATCTGGAGCACAAAGGAAAGATCTAAGCGTGGGATACAAAATCGTGTATCATCAGTGTACAGGTGACACGTAAAACCGTGAGAAGGGGATCGAGACGTTAGGCAGAAAAGAAGAGAACGCCAACATGTAGAGAAAGAAGCTGCCCCCAAGAAGAGACGGCAGGAAGGGAGGAGGCGGCCACGAGTGCCGACGTCAGGAAATCACCAAGAAGCTTCTTACCTGAATCCAGTTCCTAGGTCGTCTGTGTCAATGGAGCTCCTCCAGGACAGAGGCAGTGAGGCGGGGGCGGGGGGGGGAGGAGGAGGAGATGGCAGGAGAAATACAGCAGAGGAGGAGCGGAGGAAACGCGAGGCCGAGGAGGAGGCTGCGGGCAGAGACTGAGGGGGACCCTTTGAGACTGTCCACCCCTCCCGGGGAAAAGCCGCGCTGAGGGCCCGGCTCTGCGGCTGGTTGGGCAGAGGCCCGTGTTCCTCGCGGCCGCAGCTGTAAATTAGAGGGCCCCCTGGAAGCAGCGTGCTGCGGACAGATTAGCAAGTTTGAAACCAAACAACCATAACAGGTGCGTTCACGCCTCACCCAGGATGATTTTTCTTGGTGTTTCAGTGCTCTGTCTTTATCATCGCTGATGGAATTGTACTGTTTTACCTTGGAAGATTATAAATGGGGAGGAATGCTTAGAACTTATTTATCTTTGAGAGCATGAGTCCTTCCTTTTTTGGTCTAGACGTGTCCATTCATTATTAGACGAGGTAAATTATTACATCCAAGAGATAAATTGCGTCCTGAGGTTCCATGTACCATGTGTAGACCTTATTTTTGTAGTCAGCGTCTGTAGTTTAAGGCGTGAAACCCTTTGGTGCATCACCCATGCTGAGTCATCTCGGGTACTTAGACATCGCCTGGGTGAAGTCTACCTCTTTTAACATATGCCTTTAGGTCCACACAATTACTGGGAAGTCATTTTACCTCCGCTGATGATTACTATTTACCTGAGTTCTGTGGAGCTTTGTATTCTGCCTGAAACCTCTATCATGCCAAGTATTTTACACAACTCATGTGCTACCAGTAATCTTACTAGCATTGTCTGGTTTTTAATATATATATGGAGAGATTGTAGCCTGTTTTGAAGCTGCCGTGTATGGGTTAATATTATTCAGTCAAGTTTTAGTTAAATTTACACATTTTGTGTGTGGAAATGGATGTGAAACAGTCCTCGGGTTAATTAAAGCTGGAGAGGAAGGCGGAATTGGCAACCTGCCGATGGCTTATCTCTGGTCTCTAGTTGTGAGTGGAATGTCTATCTGTCTAGGGCCTGGTTTTCATCTATTGCACTCTGTATGAATTTAAATAAATTGTCAAGGCCCCAGATAAATTTCAGTCAGTTCTTTGATCTCATGATGAAATAAGGAATCGTGGCCATGATGGAAATTTTGAAAAGCATCTAATGATTAAAGTTTTAAAAAATACTTTAAGAAATACTTAGTGGAAAATGTCCCCGTCTTGGCATTTTCTGTTGGCTTGCTGTTCAGGAAGGATAACACCGCTTGCCAAGAAGCAATGTAAAATGGTGGCTGAGAATATGAACTCTGATTTCAGATCCTGGTTCTGCCATTTGGGCATGTTATTCAGCTCCTCTGTGGCTCAGCTTCCCCTTCTGTGTGGCTGGAATAGCAGCAGTCCCCCCTCACCGGTCTGTAGAGGCCTGGTCTGTGTAGAGGGCGTAGCCTGGCTCCTGGACTGTGCACGAGTGTGATGAGTGTTCATGGTGCTCACCTCTCTCAGTGTGGCTCCCCGTTCGAGGGTTTTTAAGTAGAGGAGGCAGCAATGGTTGTGGTGTTCTCTTGGTATTAGTTCCCTTCAAGTAAATCTTGCAAAGCGAAATTGCATTTTGTATTTCTGATTACTTTCATTCCATCTGGAGGTGTGAATGTGGTTTCCTTAATCCTTGATGTGAACCAAAAGCCAGGTTCTCAAAAGCAGTAAGGAAGGTGGGACTCAGTGAGGCAGAGCCTGTGGGCGACTGTGACAAGGGTCTGTGGGGTAGGGACAGGTTCAGGTGTGCCACCGAGCTCTCCAGGAAGATGTCCTCTTCGGTTTCAGGAAGTAGGTCACCCCAGATGTTTCCCAGGGTGAGACTTGGAGCGAGAGACGCACTCTTTGCCATCTGCCTCACTGTCCTCGCCCCTTAGTCCTTAAGGGAACAGAGGAACAGACTGCCGCTGCTGACAGCCCTCTGAGAGTCCATCTGTCCATGTCAAGACCCTGTTTGGGCAGGATGGGGATGTCTTCACCAGGCTGTCTTCACTGGCCCCAGAATGCAGGGGACTGACATGGACTAGCTCGGGGCCCGCTTTTCCCTGGGCATCCCCTTTAGTTGTGAGTGGAATGTCTATCTGTCTAGGGCCTGGTTTTCATCTATTGCACTCTGTATGAATTTAAATAAATTGTCAAGGCCCCAGATAAATTTCAGTCAGTTCTTTGATCTCATGATGAAATAAGGAATCGTGGCCATGATGGAAATTTTGAAAAGCATCTAATGATTAAAGTTTTAAAAAATACTTTAAGAAATACTTAGTGGAAAATGTCCCCGTCTTGGCATTTTCTGTTGGCTTGCTGTTCAGGAAGGATAACACCGCTTGCCAAGAAGCAATGTAAAATGGTGGCTGAGAATATGAACTCTGATTTCAGATCCTGGTTCTGCCATTTGGGCATGTTATTCAGCTCCTCTGTGGCTCAGCTTCCCCTTCTGTGTGGCTGGAATAGCAGCAGTCCCCCCTCACCGGTCTGTAGAGGCCTGGTCTGTGTAGAGGGCGTAGCCTGGCTCCTGGACTGTGCACGAGTGTGATGAGTGTTCATGGTGCTCACCTCTCTCAGTGTGGCTCCCGTTCGGGGGTTTTTTAAGTAGAGGAGGCAGCAATGGTTGTGGTGTTCTCTTGGTATTAGTTCCCTTCAAGTAAATCTTGCAAAGCGAAATTGCATTTTGTATTTCTGATTACTTTCATTCCATCTGGAGGTGTGAATGTGGTTTCCTTAATCCTTGATGTGAACCAAAAGCCAGGTTCTCAAAAGCAGTAAGGAAGGTGGGACTCAGTGAGGCAGAGCCTGTGGGCGACTGTGACAAGGGTCTGTGGGGTAGGGACAGGTTCAGGTGTGCCACCGAGCTCTCCAGGAAGATGTCCTCTTCGGTTTCAGGAAGTAGGTCACCCCAGATGTTTCCCAGGGTGAGACTTGGAGCGAGAGACGCACTCTTTGCCATCTGCCTCACTGTCCTCGCCCCTTAGTCCTTAAGGGAACAGAGGAACAGACTGCCGCTGCTGACAGCCCTCTGAGAGTCCATCTGTCCATGTCAAGACCCTGTTTGGGCAGGATGGGGATGTCTTCACCAGGCTGTCTTCACTGGCCCCAGAATGCAGGGGACTGACGTGGACTCTTGGAGGCGAGCAGCCCGCAGGCTCTGTGTTGGGGTGATCACCTGCTGAGAGACAGCGCAGCCGCAGCAGATGCTTAGGCTCCTGTGTCCTCTGGGCGTGTCTCACAGGTGTGGAGGAATCTATGCACGCTCACACACGTGTGCATGCTCACACGTCCACAGAGATATGCGTGTATGAAGTCACTATTCAACATGTGTCAACATAGCTGTGTGGATGTGTGCATGCATGTGTGTATAACCTACATCTCACATGTATCAGATAGCCAGGGCACAGCCTTGACTTCAGTTTGGACTTTGAAGGAATGCATAATTAGGTTATTTTCCATTAGTATTAATAGACTGCTTAGACTCAGATGTTCCCATGTTTTTAAACCTGTTACAACAGTAAAAAGATTCGACTTGTCCATATTTGAAATAAGATTATGATCCTTTTAGAATAAGATTTGAAATGAGAGTAAAACATCCCAGAGCGGAGAAATGAACCTCCACGTTTCTGTCTTCAAATGGGGGTGATTCTAGGAGGTTACACAAAAATGAAAGTTTATTTCATGCATAGTCTTTTTTTCTCCTTTTGAGTTTTTAAATAAAATATTTAGAGAAGTTGAATATATGCTTGTCCATGCCTACTTGACTTGGGACTGGTTCCCATGGTTTTGTTTATTTTCTGTGAAGTTCCTCCGAGGTTTATGTTGTAATTGAGGGATTTGTACAGCAAAACACTGGGTAAGCTGAGAAAATAGACAGTTGTTTAGACGGTATGCCTGTGGAGGTGTGTGCGTGCAGGGTAACCAGCTCGTGCGGGTTTGCCCAGGACTGTAACTTGAGGGATTTGTACAGCAAACATGGTAGCTCCAGGAAGTAGGTCACCCCAGATGTTTCCCAGGGTGAGACTTGGGCGAGACGCACTCTTTGCCATCTGCCTCACTGTCCTCGCCCCTTAGTCCTTAAGGGAACAGAGGAACAGACTGCCGCTGCTGACAGCCCTCTGAGAGTCCATCTGTCCATGTCAAGACCCTGTTTGGGCAGGATGGGGATGTCTTCACCAGGCTGTCTTCACTGGCCCCAGAATGCAGGGGACTGACGTGGACTCTTGGAGGCGAGCAGCCCGCAGGCTCTGTGTTGGGGTGATCACCTGCTGAGAGACAGCGCAGCCGCAGCAGATGCTTAGGCTCCTGTGTCCTCTGGGCGTGTCTCACAGGTGTGGAGGAATCTATGCACGCTCACACACGTGTGCATGCTCACACGTCCACAGAGATATGCGTGTATGAAGTCACTATTCAACATGTGTCAACATAGCTGTGTGGATGTGTGCATGCATGTGTGTATAACCTACATCTCACATGTATCAGATAGCCAGGGCACAGCCTTGACTTCAGTTTGGACTTTGAAGGAATGCATAATTAGGTTATTTTCCATTAGTATTAATAGACTGCTTAGACTCAGATGTTCCCATGTTTTTAAACCTGTTACAACAGTAAAAAGATTCGACTTGTCCATATTTGAAATAAGATTATGATCCTTTTAGAATAAGATTTGAAATGAGAGTAAAACATCCCAGAGCGGAGAAATGAACCTCCACGTTTCTGTCTTCAAATGGGGGTGATTCTAGGAGGTTACACAAAAATGAAAGTTTATTTCATGCATAGTCTTTTTTTCTCCTTTTGAGTTTTTAAATAAAATATTTAGAGAAGTTGAATATATGCTTGTCACATGCCTACTTGACTTGGGACTGGTTCCCATGGTTTTGTTTATTTTCTGTGAAGTTCCCCTCCCGAGGTTTATGTTGTAATTGAGGGATTTGTACAGCAAAACACTGGGTAAGCTGAGAAAATAGACAGTTGTTTAGACGGTATGCCTGTGGAGGGGGTGTGTGACGTGCAGGGTAACCAGCTCGTGCGGGTTTGCCCAGGACTGTTCCGATTTTAGCCTCAAACATCGCCAGGTCCCCAAGGAACCGAGATGATTGGCCGCTCGACCTATTGTGTATGGCTGCTGTGGTTATAAAATTTGCCATATTATTTGTTTTCCCTGCCAGTGTCAAAGGCTCTGCATCTATAAATAAGCTTGGAAAATAGAAAAAGAAGTCTCAGGCTAGCTAACTATCCTGCAAATGCTAAGCGAGGCTTATTTTCGTGAACACAACATCATTTATTGTCAAAGCGTATTTCAAAGGAGTAGATCGTTGTCACCATGGGAAGAGGTTGGTACACTTCCACAGTGTGCTAGGCCTTGTCAGTTTGAGAAAAATTAGCTGTAAGATGTTCCCTGACCCCAGCGTCTCATTTTCGTCTGGCAGTGACTGCATGACTAGCGTACCTTTCTACGAGCATTCTGGTTTCTCTCCCGCTTTGTTCTCCGTCTGAACGGAGCATCAGTGCTTACTGAAATGGACCTGTTGAAATTAGCTCAGTGAGCATTTCCCAGTTTGCCACGGAGAGACATTTTTCTTTCTCCTTTGTGGAAGGCTTGTCAAAAACACACCTGCCTTGAAGGGGCAGTAAAACCTGAGGCGAGTTGCGGGGTGGAAGGGTGCCAACCAACGCGTCCCTTTTTAGTCACGGCAATTGTTATAATGAGAAATGCCAGGCTGTTAACTGCCCTACAGCTCAGGGCAGCGCCAGCTAGAATGCAATCATATCGTGAAAAAGTATAATGAGAAATTCGAATATGTGTACGCTTTTCTCATACACACATTTTATTCTGGTCATCGTAATGCCTTTGCTGTTGTGCTTATAAATTTGAAAAATGGAAATGGTATAATCTAGCTTCTGGTATGCTTAAATGTCTTTCTAAGGGAAACTTTCCTTCTTTTTTTGCGTGCTTGAGGATGTAGAGGAAGTCTGCATGAGGTCTAACCACTGGGCACCTTGCTTTAGGCTCTCTGACAAAAGAACACTGCCTCCAAGTAATAGAAATGTTACTTTTATATCTTCAGGTCTGAAAAACAACTGCTATTTTAAAGGACAATTCATAATTTTTAGAAAGAATAGATATGAGCCATATCTACAGCAGCATGATTAAGACGCTTCTAACTCTGAGTAGGTTCTGTTGACTCACGCGGAGATCTTTGAGTTTACGTAAACACAGACATAAATGAACGAGACGCATCTCTGAGAGGCAGCGGACACCCTCTCTGACTCAGCTGGGAGAGCTTTCTCGTGGGCCCCTCCTCTGTGAAGCGATTTCAGGGTCTCCAGCTTTGTATGCCCCGACCAGCCTTTCTGCCCTGGAGAGCAGACGTTCCCTGCAGGTCACGTGCGGTCCTGCCTGCGCCCACCTGGAAAGGTTTCCATGGTTTTTGTGGATGAAGTCTGTGAGGGGTCCTCCTGGTGGGCAGCTGCCGGCTTCTGGCACTCCCCACCCGCCTCTCCCGTGCCCTCTACATGACAGCTGCGTGGACGGTTTGCCCACCTGCACCGGACCCCCTGTCCAGGGCTTTGCACACGCTGTCCCACTGCCCAGGAGGCCATTCCCCTGCCTGGCTTTTACTTTGGGTATCAGATGTCATCTTCCTCTGAGAGCACTTCCCAGGGTTCTTCGTGGAGCCCAGCTGCTGCCGAGACCAGACACGGCGAGGCCTGTGGGGCGCTGTGTTTCCCTCATGATTGGACCAGTCAGCTGCAACAGCCTGTTTGGTGGTTTCTCTCCGCACTGTGGGCTCCTTAAGGACACACACTGTGTGCTCGTCACCTGTGTCCCCAGGCCCTAAAGCAGCACCTGCCGCGTGGGAAGCAGCTGGATTGGCTTGACTGAATTGGTTGATTTATGTCTGATACGAATTCTCTTTTCATACTTACCTGTCTATTCAAGTACATTTGAGGAGATAAAAAGGCCAGAGTGACAGCAGAGTGTCACCGTGCCGGTGGGAAGGTGGCTGGTTTCTCCTCTCCTGTCTCAGGTCTCGCGGGATGAAAGGGTAAGATGCGCTCCCGCTCACTCCTGTCTGGCGGTGCTGGCCCACGTAATCATGTCACTCTCTTTTTGAACTTGGAGTTGAAGTCAGTTTTTAACTTACTTTTCTCTTTAAGGACTTGTACTTTGTTAAAGGGGTGCCCTTGTGGTTTGGGAAACTGAGTGGGAGGGATCTTTTGGTGAGTTATAGGCCATATCTACAGCAGCATGATTAAGACGCTTCTAACTCTGAGTAGGTTCTGTTGACTCACGCGGAGATCTTTGAGTTTACGTAAACACAGACATAAATGAACGAGACGCATCTCTGAGAGGCAGCGGACACCCTCTCTGACTCAGCTGGGAGAGCTTTCTCGTGGGCCCCTCCTCTGTGAAGCGATTTCAGGGTCTCCAGCTTTGTATGCCCCGACCAGCCTTTCTGCCCTGGAGAGCAGACGTTCCCTGCAGGTCACGTGCGGTCCTGCCTGCGCCCACCTGGAAAGGTTTCCATGGTTTTTGTGGATGAAGTCTGTGAGGGGTCCTCCTGGTGGGCAGCTGCCGGCTTCTGGCACTCCCCACCCGCCTCTCCCGTGCCCTCTACATGACAGCTGCGTGGACGGTTTGCCCACCTGCACCGGACCCCCTGTCCAGGGCTTTGCACACGCTGTCCCACTGCCCAGGAGGCCATTCCCCTGCCTGGCTTTTACTTTGGGTATCAGATGTCATCTTCCTCTGAGAGCACTTCCCAGGGTTCTTCGTGGAGCCCAGCTGCTGCCGAGACCAGACACGGCGAGGCCTGTGGGGCGCTGTGTTTCCCTCATGATTGGACCAGTCAGCTGCAACAGCCTGTTTGGTGGTTTCTCTCCGCACTGTGGGCTCCTTAAGGACACACACTGTGTGCTCGCACCTGTGTCCCCAGGCCCTAAAGCAGCACCTGCCGCGTGGGAAGCAGCTGGATTGGCTTGACTGAATTGGTTGATTTATGTCTGATACGAATTCTCTTTTCATACTTACCTGTCTATTCAAGTACATTTGAGGAGATAAAAAGGCCAGAGTGACAGCAGAGTGTCACCGTGCCGGTGGGAAGGTGGCTGGTTTCTCCTCTCCTGTCTCAGGTCTCGCGGGATGAAAGGGTAAGATGCGCTCCCGCTCACTCCTGTCTGGCGGTGCTGGCCCACGTAATCATGTCACTCTCTTTTTGAACTTGGAGTTGAAGTCAGTTTTTAACTTACTTTTCTCTTTAAGGACTTGTACTTTGTTAAAGGGGTGCCCTTGTGGTTTGGGAAACTGAGTGGTAGGGATCTGGTTTTTTCATGAAGTGCCCCAGAAGAAAAATAAATGATAAAAGAAATAAAAGTCCCACTGAATTATGACACAAGCAATTTCTTGCGCATATCTCCATACCCTGCCAGGTTATTCTGACCTAACCATGGGTGGATTCTCATTTGAGAAATATATATCCGTGAAGTTTATATAGTTTTTCAAGTGTAATTTTATTATAATTCTCTTATTATCAAAAATGCATCTTTGGGACTCTGCAGCTTCTATTTATTCCATTATTAAAATGATACCATCACTTATTTTTAATATAAGTCAATGTAGAATAACAATTTGGCCTAGAATGATTTTTTAAGACTAGGTTTTTGAAAAATTGGGGCTAAATGAAAATCTATAAATAGCTGACTCACAGGTACTGGAGACTTTGTTCATCAGAGATAGAGGCCAATGGAAGTGTCACTGAGCGTAGAGCAGGCACATGCCATGCACTGGCTCTGGGCAGGGCGGGGAAGGAAAAGACGTTTAGGGTTTAATGTTCCATCAAGCTTTCATCTATTACTCTCGTTATCGTGTTTTCAGTTCAGATATAAAAGCACATTGCCTTGCGATTTTAGCAATCAATATATGTAAAGTGTCACTTAGCTGATTAATTTTATATAAACTAATGTATTTTGGAAAACCATCCCCATGGAATTAAGATAAGCACAATACAGCGATATTAAGAGAAAATGTTAACCATGTCTGCTTTCTACTGTAGCTCTCGTCTCTATTTTTTTGTTTCTCCTTCAGTGTTTCTGAATGTCCACCTCTGTTTCATCAAATGAACCGTCGTCACCTGGAGCTTGTCACTTTGACATCTACCTTCTTCCCCAGCTGAGCTGTACAAAGAATGTCCCTTTCAGCCGATGGCCCCACGTTTAATTATGAGCTATAAGTGTGGAAAAGTGCACAAAACATAAACATACAGAGTAACAGGACGCTTCAGCAGACACCCACAGGATGACCTGTCGTTCCAGCATTGAGCTCAGCCCTCCGGGGTCCCTTTCCCGTCACGCCTCCACTCCTACCCCAGACGGCGGAAATCCTTTCCTGTTGTTTGTTGGCTTTCCTGCGTGTATCTCTTGCTTCTTTGGAGGCAGGTACACAGATGCACTCCAGTCAGATGTGGTCTTTGATGGGTTGCACCCTCAGTGCGGCATCATGTTTTGGAGACTCATTCAGGTTGTTCTTGCAGCCGTATTTCACTCATGTCCATCGCCGTGGGTTTTCCACTGCGCACTTGTCCATGTGGTTTTCCGTAACCACAGCTACCACCCTGTGGTTATTAGCCTGGTTTGCAGTCATGGCTCTGGTGGGCAGCCCTGCTGTGAACGCACAATACCCCTTCCCGGCCAGTGGTTTCACGTCTGTCAGGTTCCATTGTCCCCAGTCCACAGAGGCCCAAAAAGACGAAATGGAACATTTCAGAAATAAGCAATTTGTGAGTTTGAAATTGAGCACTCTTTTGAGTTGGGTGGTGGAATCGTTCCTTGTCCTGCTCTGTCCCACCATGGCAGGAGCATCCACATCGTCTCTCCTTTTTTTTTTTTTTTTTAAGATTTATTTATTTATTTATTTTGGTGGGGGGTGGGGTGGGGAGGGAGGGGAGCAGGCGGGCCACTTCTATTGGTCTTTCATTTCTCTATATTCATTAGTCTTCGTTCTTTAGCTCCTGTGGGCCTCCCATCGCCGTGGCCTCTCTCGCTGCAGAGCACTGGCTCTGGGCGCATGCGCTCCAGAGCTCCGGCTCGGTGATTGGACACATCAGTCCAGCCGCTCCGCGGCACGTGGGATCTTCCCAGGTCAGGGCTCGAACCGGCGCCCCTTGCACTGCCAGGCGGTGTCCTCACCCACTGGACCACCAGGGGAGCCCCACATTGTCTCTTTTTGACATCCAGTCGTTGACGGGGTCACGGTTCTGCGAGGTGAGGTCCCCGAAGCAGATGACTGTCCTCCTGGCCCACCGTTGGAAGGTGGAGGATAGCCTCCCCCGTGTGGCTGTGCCGACGCATCCCCTCCCTCCTCTCGTCGTGAGGTGAGGGACGAGCCCTGCACAGTGGGATGGTTCAAGAGACAGAGACCCCATTTATGTAACTTCTTCACAGTGTGTTATTGTATGTATCGGTTACTTGTGTTAATCTCCTACTGCGCCTCATTCGTGAGTTACAGGCTGTCATAGGTATGTTTGTATAGGAAGCAACATGCTGCCTACAGGATGTGGTGCTCTCTGCAGTTTCAGGGGCACTGGGGTCATGGGTGCTGTCCCCCGCTGATACTGGGTTCCTGCACATGCTTCCCAGTGCACGGGGTCATTGGCCGAGCCTGTCTTCAGCTACACTACGTTTTTCAGACTGTCTTGAACATCGTAAAGGAGGGAGAAGCTCCACCTCTTTATCAGTATTTAGATTTTTAAAGATTTGCTTAACCAGTGGGTGTATAGTTGTATCCCAGTAGTTGTAATTTCCTCAGCGCTTAATGAAGGTGTGCTCTTCTGTGTCAATCTGTCGGGTGCAGCTCTTCCCTTGTGCAGTAACTTTTTGAGTCTTCAGAGGTCCTGCCCATTTTCTCTCTAGGGTTAGCTGTTTTTCTTCCTGATTTGTAGGAGTTCTTTATAGACCCTGGGCACAGGTCCTTTGCCTCTGATGTTTTTGTCATCTCTATGGGTTGCCTTTTCGCTCCTTTATGGTGTCTTTCGAGGAGAAGAACTTAGATTACCGTGGTTATAGTCATCCATCTTTTCCTTCACGGTTTATGCCTCTTCAGGCCTGAAGAAGGTCTCTCTCCCTGTTGTATGACAACATAACATTGGTCTTCTGAGACTTTACAGCTTCACCGTTTACATTTGGGCCTCTGACCTACAGACGTGAGCTTTGTTGATGGCGTGAAGGAAATCCTGCACGTTCTTCCTGGTCTTTCCTCGACATCCCTTGTGAAGCTCTCATGACCTGATACCTGGCTGTCACAGGCGTCCCCTGTGTCCTCCTTCCAGTTCACCCCACAGGTGAATTTTCCCAGTACATCACTTTGGTCATTCTATGTTGGACTAAAATAAAAGCACCGAGTCACTTATTTCATATATGATTAAATTTGGTCTTTTCTGGTATTCAGAGCTTCTCGAAAAAAATCTGTTGTTTTAGCGAGAAGAGTGAGCACCTCATGAGATGAGACCCCCTGGCTTGTGCGGTGGTTCGTCCCCGTCCAGGACGAGGGCCTCCGCTCTGCCCACGCCAGCCTGGCTTCTGTTGGTTGGTGTGCTCTGAATTCTTGGAACAGATCCCGCCCCAGAGTCCGAGCGAGGGATGGGGCAGGTGCTTATCTGCTGTGAGGAGACAGCACGTTCCACAGACCGCAAGGGCTCTGCTTTTCCAGGCCACCCTCTTTCCAGGACCAGGAGATCCAGGAGGCCAGGTTGGTGCCCTCGCGTGTTTTCCCTGAAGACAAAAGGAGCTAGACCATCTTAACAGATGCTTGCTCCGAGCCGTGGTGAGGCTAGACACTTTGTAACAGTCTACCTACTTGTTTTTTTTTTCTTAATATGCATCCAGGTCAGTCTCTTCCTTCCCTGGACCGGGCTGTGAACCACAGCCAAGTCTTTGTGCTTTCGACTTCTTTTTTCCAGGCAACATGCTGACCCACCCCGGCCTCCCCAGCCCACCCTCGTTAGCTCCACTCTGTCGGAGCTGAGTGCAGTGGGGTCAGTGTGTACCCCTGTCACTCTGAAAGACGCCTTCTTTTCCAGGTTGGTGTATGTCTCACTGTGTCTCCAGTCCCTGCCCCCAAGCAGGGGCATCTGTGTGAGCTGAGTCCGTCCGATGTCTCCCTCCTTAATCCTGCTGCAGAGAGCCCTGTGGCTTTCGGCAGAGCGGCCCACTTGCTATTTTTGAAGCACATCTTGTGGTTTCTCGGTGCTTTACCTTTGGCTAATTATGTCATTTCTCTGGGTGATCCTGTTTCTAGGTCCATTAAACCTATAACTTAAAAAAATCCTATTTGGTGACACATAATGAACCTTTTCTCTGGGACACGTCTCACCGTCACATTTCCCGCTAAAGGGCAGAGCCAGGTGGGCCGAGTTTGAACCGCCTGGCTTCGTCCTCAGGCCACAGCTGACTTCACATCGCAGGTGACCGAGACAGTAATCCACTGGCTGACCCCTGGCTCATCAGAACCTTTAAAGAAAGCTGTCCTAGGAAACCCAGACACTCAGCCTGTAAGCCTCATTTCTTGGAAGAGCCCCACGTCTTCCTGTGGAGTAACAGGGTGGCAGAGGGGCCCCCATGCATGGAGGAGGCAGTTCTGCAAAGGGAGGTGGGGCGGGCGCTGAAGGAGGGCAGAGCGGCACTGGGAGGCCCGGAGGCGGATGAGGCGGGGCGGGGAGTGGAGACCACCAGGAAGCTGCCTGCTGCTAGACGGGTCCCTTCTCCTGCTTCCTTCCTGGGAGATCTGTGCTTTCAGCTACGTGCAGGGTTACAAGGTTGCCAGGGAAAGACTGTCTTCCTCCCAAGCCCTTCGTGCCCTAAATCTTTTCTACCCAGAGGTCATATCTTTTTCCCTTCATTTTATTTTATTTTATTTTATAGTTGTTTCCAAGGACAGTGATGCTGTTTTTTATTATTAAATTTTATTTATTTATTTGTTTTTGGCTATTCTGGGTTTTCACTGCTGCCACAGGCTCTTCTCTAGTTGCAGGGAGTGAGGGCTACTCTGTAGTTGAGGTGAGCAGGCTTCTCGTGGTGGTGACTTCTCTCGTGTGGAACTCAGGCTCTAGGGCACACGGGCTTCAGTCGTTGTGGCACATGGGCTCTGTAGTTGCAGCTCTGAGGCTCTAAAGCACAGGCTCTGTAGTTGTGGCTCATGGGCTTCGTTGTTCCTCAGCATGTGGGATATAAGCTACTGTCACGACCCCAGAATGTCCTTGTCTTTGGTCCATCTCTTCCCCACGCCCCAGGCCTTAGCAGTCACTGATCTGTTTTCTGCTCTGTAGCTTTCAGCTGTCCAGGACAGCATATAAGTGGAATCCCACAGGGTCCAGCCTTTTAAATCTGACTCTCCCACTTAGCACAGCACATTTGTCCTTCATCTCTGTTCTTGCATGCATTGACAACTGGTTCCTTTTTATTCCTGAGGAATGTCTCACTGTGTGGATGCTCCTCAGTTTGTTTTTCGACTCACCAGTTGAAAGACATTGAGGACATTTCCAGTTTGGGCCAATTATGAAAAAAAAAAAAAACAACCATGAACATTCAGAAGTGGGTTTTTGTGTAGACATAGTCTTCATTGCATTGAGTTAAATTCCTAGAGTGGACCCGCTGGGTGTTAATATAAATGTACATTTCACTTTATGAAAAACATAAAGAGGGCTTCCCTAGTGGTCCAGTGGGTAAAGACACTGGAGTGCAAGGGGCACTGGTTTGATCCCTGGCCTGGGAAGATCCCATGTGCCGCAGAGCTGCTGGACCGATGTGTCCAACTACTGAGCCAGTGCTCTGGAGTGCATGCGCCCAGAGCCGGTGCTCTGCAATGAGAGAGGCCACTGTGATGGGAGGCCACACAGGCCAAAGAACAAAGACGGATGAAAATAGATAAATGAAAGGCCAATAGAAGTGGCCAAAAGAAAGAAAGAAAGTAAGAATCTCCAGCATTCTTGGTGGCAATAATCAGAAACCTAGGATGCTATACCTAACCAACTTATCACTGAGGGGGAAAGAATGGCATTTTTAGACATGAAACATGTTCTCATAATCCACTACTCAGTAAGCCAACCTGAAATTTAGTGCCTTAGAACAAAGCCTCATAGGACTCCCCTGGTGGTCCAGGAGCTGAGAGTGCATGCTCACGACGCAGGGAGGCTGGGTCTGATCCCTGGTCGGGGAACTAGATCCTGCATGCCTCCAACTAAGGGTTCAGTTCTTGCAACTCTCGATGCCGTGGGTAGTCTTGCTCTTTTATTTCTGCCTCATGATTTGGAATACTGTGTCTTCCTGACACATCCAGGTGGTCTTGTCTTCCCGTGGGAAGCCGAAAGCTCTGTGGCTAGCATGGAGCTTCTCCTAGGCCTGCTTCTTCTGCTGCTGGCGGAGCCGCTTCTTCACATGAGGGCAGCAGGTCTCCCTCCAGGGGAGGAAAGCGTACCTGCTGGTGTATCTAAGAAACAAATAGCAGGGGTGGTGTGCAACCCTGTGGATGTGTTTAGTGCTGTGACACACATCCGCGCGTGCTTGGCCGTGTCAGGCTCTCTGTGACCCCATGGACTGTCGCCTACCAGACCCTTCTGCCCATGGATCCTCCAGGCGAGAATCCTGGAGGGGCTTGCCACGTCCTTCTCCAGGGGGTCTTCCTGACCCAGGGGTCGAACCGACGTCTCCTGCATGGGCAAGTGGATTCTTTACCACTGCACCGCCGGGAAGCCCATTAAATATATACATGACCCAAAAGGTCGACCGACTCCCTGAACAATGCTAATCATTTGAAAAACATAAAGAGGGCTTCCCTAGTGGTCCAGTGGGTAAAGACACTGGAGTGCAAGGGGCGCCGGTTTGATCCCTGGCCTGGGAAGATCCCACGTGCCGTGGAGCAGCTGGACCGATGTGTCCAACTACTGAGCCAGTGCTCTGGAGTGCATGCGCCCAGAGCCGGTGCTCTGCAATGAGAGAGGCCACTGTGATGGGAGGCCACACAGGCCAAAGAACAAAGACGGATGAAAATAGATAAATGAAAGGCCAATAGAAGTGGCCAAAAGAAAGAAAGAAAGTAAGAATCTCCAGCATTCTTGGTGGCAATAATCAGAAACCTAGGATGCTATACCTAACCAACTTATCACTGAGGGGGAAAGAATGGCATTTTTAGACATGAAACATGTTCTCATAATCCACTACTCAGTAAGCCAACCTGAAATTTAGTGCCTTAGAACAAAGCCTCATAGGACTCCCCTGGTGGTCCAGGAGCTGAGAGTGCATGCTCACGCGCAGGGAGGCTGGGTCTGATCCCTGGTCGGGGAACTAGATCCTGCATGCCTCCAACTAAGGGTTCAGTTCTTGCAACTCTCGATGCCGTGGGTAGTCTTGCTCTTTTATTTCTGCCTCATGATTTGGAATACTGTGTCTTCCTGACACATCCAGGTGGTCTTGTCTTCCCGTGGGAAGCCGAAAGCTCTGTGGCTAGCATGGAGCTTCTCCTAGGCCTGCTTCTTCTGCTGCTGGCGGAGCCGCTTCTTCACATGAGGGCAGCAGGTCTCCCTCCAGGGGAGGAAAGCGTACCTGCTGGTGTATCTAAGAAACAAATAGCAGGGGTGGTGTGCAACCCTGTGGATGTGTTTAGTGCTGTGACACACATCCGCGCGTGCTTGGCCGTGTCAGGCTCTCTGTGACCCCATGGACTGTCGCCTACCAGACCCTTCTGCCCATGGATCCTCCAGGCGAGAATCCTGGAGGGGCTTGCCACGTCCTTCTCCAGGGGGTCTTCCTGACCCAGGGGTCGAACCGACGTCTCCTGCATGGGCAAGTGGATTCTTTACCACTGCACCGCCGGGAAGCCCATTAAATATATACATCGCAACAGTTGTAAAGAAAACAATTCAGTGGAGGAAGAAGAGTCTCTTCAACAAATAGCCCTTAACCAACCGGGCATCTATAGGCAAAAAAAAGCAGTGAATGAACTTCAGCCTGAACCTCACACCTGAAGAACAGCCGAAATGGAAAGCATGTCAGAGACTTAAATGTAAAGTATAAACTTGTAAGGCTCTCAAGAGGAAATCCTCAGGACCTAGGAAGCAGTGACTAAGTCTCAGACGTGGCACCAAAAGCATACTTCATAGATGAAAAAAAAGAAATTGGGTTTCATCAGAATTGAAACCTTTGCAGGGTGAATGAGGCTGTGACGAGGAAGGAAAGGTAATCTACAGACAGGGAGGAAGCACTGGTAAATCATGGATCTTTTTCAAAACAGTTTAAAAACTCCAATTATGAAAGGAGCTAAATAAGGAAATGAATAGACACTTCCCCACAGAGGATATATACAGATGTCAAATATTATAAATATTGGCCGTCACTCGCCGTTAGGAAAATGTGAGTTCAAACCACAGTGAGATTTCATTGTACGCCTGTCGGAACAACTAAAATTAAAAAGAGCGGCCATACAAAATGCTGTCAAGATGTAAAGCCAGATCACTCATGTGACTGGGAGCCATATAAACTGACAAGCCACTCTGGGGAAAAAAAAATGGAAAAAGCATCAACTTATCACAGGAGCCAAGGATCACTGGCATTTGGGTTCTTATTGTGGAGAACAGAACACCTCATTCAAGCAAAAGTGTGTACACAACGTTAGCGGCAGCTTTATTTGTAAGAGGCAAATTTTAGACATTTCTTTGTAATCAACCAAAAGTTAGAAGCAAAACCATTTGTTTTCAACAGGCAAGTGATTAAATCAACTGTGATTCCCCATGACTGTGGAAAGCGTCCGGGTTTGCAATCCCCCTGTGGATGTGTTTAGTGCTGTGACACACATCCGCGCGTGCTTGGCCGTGTCAGGCTCTCTGTGACCCCATGGACTGTCGCCTACCAGACCCTTCTGCCCATGGATCCTCCAGGCGAGAATCCTGGAGGGGCTTGCCACGTCCTTCTCCAGGGGGTCTTCCTGACCCAGGGGTCGAACCGACGTCTCCTGCATGGGCAAGTGGATTCTTTACCACTGCACCGCCGGGAAGCCCATTAAATATATACATCGCAACAGTTGTAAAGAAAACAATTCAGTGGAGGAAGAAGAGTCTCTTCAACAAATAGCCCTTAACCAACCGGGCATCTATAGGCAAAAAAAAGCAGTGAATGAACTTCAGCCTGAACCTCACACCTGAAGAACAGCCGAAATGGAAAGCATGTCAGAGACTTAAATGTAAAGTATAAACTTGTAAGGCTCTCAAGAGGAAATCCTCAGGACCTAGGAAGCAGTGACTAAGTCTCAGACGTGGCACCAAAAGCATACTTCATAGATGAAAAAAAAGAAATTGGGTTTCATCAGAATTGAAACCTTTGCAGGGTGAATGAGGCTGTGACGAGGAAGGAAAGGTAATCTACAGACAGGGAGGAAGCACTGGTAAATCATGGATCTTTTTCAAAACAGTTTAAAAACTCCAATTATGAAAGGAGCTAAATAAGGAAATGAATAGACACTTCCCCACAGAGGATATATACAGATGTCAAATATTATAAATATTGGCCGTCACTCGCCGTTAGGAAAATGTGAGTTCAAACCACAGTGAGATTTCATTGTACGCCTGTCGGAACAACTAAAATTAAAAAGAGCGGCCATACAAAATGCTGTCAAGATGTAAAGCCAGATCACTCATGTGACTGGGAGCCATATAAACTGACAAGCCACTCTGGGGAAAAAAAAATGGAAAAAGCATCAACTTATCACAGGAGCCAAGGATCACTGGCATTTGGGTTCTTATTGTGGAGAACAGAACACCTCATTCAAGCAAAAGTGTGTACACAAACGTTAGCGGCAGCTTTATTTGTAAGAGGCAAATTTTAGACATTTCTTTGTAATCAACCAAAAGTTAGAAGCAAAACCATTTGTTTTTCAACAGGCAAGTGATTAAATCAACTGTGATTCCCCATGACTGTGGACTATAACTCAACACTGAAAAGGGATGAGCTGTTTATACAGGCAGCAACTGAGTGGGTCTCAAGCACAGAGAGCCTTGACGGGCGGAGGGGTGGGTGTGCATGTGGAAGCTTAGCGCGGGCACCGCCGTGGGGAGGGGGCAGTGCCATGTCTTGTTGGAGGAGAAAGCCACACAAATGATGTACGCCAGGAAACTGGCAGCGAGCTGGGAAGTCTAAGGAAGGTCTGCAACTTTACCAGTGGCTACTCTGGTTGAGAAACTGGACTCTAATTACATCAGACTTGACCTGTGGGGGAAAGTGGGGAAAGGTTCTGGAGACTTCACTGTATTTGCATCTGCCTATGAATCTGTTGTTTAAATTTTCTGATGGCTTTTAGAACAGTGAACGGCTCTAGCTTAGTCAATCCTTACAGAGTAAATATCTGCAGGAACAATGTCAGTAAGTACACTGCAGCCTCTGCGACGTATTTATGCCCCTGGTGGCTCAGCTGGTAAAGAATCTGCCTGCAGGGCAGAAGCCCGCGGTTTTATTCCTGGTCGGGGAGATCCCCCAGAGAAGAGAAAGGCTACGCATTCCAGAATTCTTGCCTGGAGAATTCCACAGCTTGTCCATGGGCCCCAAAGAGCCAGATACTACTCGGCGACTTTCGCATTCATGTCCACTCCTCTTCCTCCTTTGTAGGGGACAGCTGCCCGATCTATGAGCATGTTATCCAGTTTGTAATTCTTTAAAATTTTTAATAGTTAATCTAGTTAATAAGTGTGCCCCCAAGGGTTATAATTTGGGTCTTAGATTGTGTATAAATGAAGTCTCACTATATCCTGCTTGTGTTCTGACCTCTTCCATGCACCATAAGAAATCCGCACTTGTTCTAGAAAGTAAGCGTTCATTTTCATTGCCTTTTCATTTTCCATTGTCTGCACAGGGCACGGTGTGTTTAAACATTCTAGTGTTCATATACTTTAAAATTGTCTCCTTTTTAGACTTCTGTAAGCCATCCTTATACGTATTCGCCAGTACACCTGCGCCTGTGCCTCTGTTTGGTTTTATCTAGGAATTGCTGATTCCAAGAGGTATGCCTGTTCTCAAGCTCACGAGCAGATGCTTGTTTTCGGAGTATCTGTCTGGTTGTCCAGTTTTTCCTTCAATGACTTAACGCACGTTGCTTATGTGTAGTGTCCAGTGTGACTCTTGCCATGAGAATAAGCTCTCGAGACACCGTTTAGTTTCGCTTGTTCTGTTTTGGATCCCCAGTCTCTGACAGTGCCTGAGACGTGGCAAACATAGCCAGTGGTTTGTTGCATGAACAAGTTGAGGTCATGGGTGCTCTGTCCCCAAGACAGCTTCTTCCTCCCTTCTCTTGTGGTCCACGGTGTTTCTTTCTGGAACCCTAGAGACCAGATGTGTTTTGGAATTCAGCATTCTGAATTTGTCCTATTTTGGAAGTGTAACGGTTCCTATGCTGTGTATTACTTAAAACCACAAGCACGGCGGCTGGGATCACTGGACAGTCAGCTGTATTCATGTCTCTGCAGTGGAACCACGACGGAGTAAGTGGAGGAAGAACAGACTCTAGATAGCTGCAGAGCAGTCAGGGTCACCGTTTGATGAGCAGAATTTTAAAGGACCCACCTGTCAGATCACTGGACGGGGATTATAATGCTAAACAGTATACCACAAGATTCATAAACCTGTCGTACCTCTCCCTGCAGCTCTGTGAGACGATGGGCCAGGCAGAGATGGTCCTCGCCTCCCAGACGCCGCAGCTGAGTCACCCGAAAGTAACGCTCTGCCCCAGGCCCACCGAGCAGCAGAGCGGAGACACGGACGTCGTCTCGGTTCTCATGGTGTCTCGACAGAGCCGCACTGTTTCTCTTGAGTGCGGCCGGTTTTGTTATTTGTAAGAGAACGTTTCCAGAGGGAAGGCTTCTTCCCAAGGGAGCTGTCATGAGTCACGCGCAGCTGTCCTGAGCTCTGGAACAGAACCAGCAGCTGGGCTCCCACTGAGGCACATGCGCGCCCTGGACCGCCGGGGCAGCGCTCTCATGGCTGCTGCCGCCACCGTGCTGGCCCTTGCGCCCTGGGACCCGTTAGCCCCCAGCACACTGACCGCCCCTTCCACTGCTCCCGCTTCCCTCTGGGGAGGATGCCCCTGGGTCACGCCCGCCCCGCAGCGCCACCCATGATGTGGCAGCCCCCTCTGCCTGCTCACAACCGAAGACTGCAGTCAGCCACCTAGGCCTTACAGACACCTAGCAGAAACTTCCCTGTGGAGGCAGGGCTCTTCAGGCCAGGCGTTACGGAAGGGACTGACACTGGGTGAGCTGAGCGAGGGAAGGACCCTGGATTGCAGGCTGCCTGTGGGGGTGCTTCCTGCAGAAGCAGGTAGGCTGTGTCAGGGCCAGGCCTCTCCTTGCCTTGTTCCCTGGTGCTTCCCTGAGACCTGTAACGGGACCCAGCACAAGCCCTGGTGCTTGCCTGATACCTGCTCACAAACAGATGATTGCTTCCCCCTCTTACTTTGAAGAGCTGTGGCCTTTGAGTGCTGTTAAAAACAGGGTCAGGGGCTTCCCTGGTGGTCCAGTGGGTAAGGACACCGCCTTGCAGTGCAACAGGCGCCGGGTCGATCCCTGGCCTGGGAAGATCCCACGTGCCGCGGAGTGGCTGGACCTGTGTGTCCAACTGCCCAGCCGGAGCTCTGGAGTGCGTGCACCCAGAGCCAGTGCTCTTCGATGAGAGGGGCCACTGCGATGGGAGGCCCACATAGGCCAAAGAACAAAGATAAATAAACGAAAGATCAATAGCAGTGGCTAAAAACTAAAAAAAAGCAGGGTCAGGCTGGAAGAAGCAGATGGGAGGACTCCTGGGGCAGGGCTTTGGCATGCCCGGGGGGAGCTCTCATTGTAAGTTATCCTCACGACTCCTGCGTGGTCTGCCCATTACGGTTTGGCGTCTTCACGAGGACAGGGACTCACCTGCACCTGCTCACAGTAGCGATTCAGGAAGTGTTGGCTGACTTCAGATTCTCCCGAGACGCAGTCGCCCCGCCGCTCCCAGGTCCTCCCCTGAGAACTGAAATTCTCCACACTTGACACAGCGAAGACTCATAGGAGGTCTCTGGGGACTGGAAAGAAGCGGCTGCCCTTCTGGGGACCTGGGCGCTTCCTCGCTGCCACCCACGTGTCCTGGACAAGGAGCTGCAGAAAGTGTGACCTGAGCCGGCAGACCACGCGTGTGCACACACATCCCCCGCCTCCCCACCCCAACCCCGAGACAAGGTCGTTCCTTCTAGCCGGAGGACTGGGGGACGTCTCCCCACGGGAGCCCTTGTGGTGACCGCTCCTGCTCTAGCCAGACAGGAGGAGGAGCAGCACCGCCCCGCCTGCCCTTCCTCCAGGGAAACTTGCTGTCTCACCCTGAGCCCTGCCGTACACAACAGGCGTGTGCTCAGGTCTGCCCGCTGGGTGGCGTTGGCAGGACTGAGCAGGAGCTGATCCTCCCTCCTCGGCCCAGAAGACACAGGTGGTGCTCTGACGCCCCCACCCAGAGTGCTGCGAGTGGGCGCCCTTCCCTCAGCCGCCAAGCCCCTAAGCAGCCAGTGAGGGTGGGCCCAGCCGCCCTCAGCTCATGTTCACCTGGGCCCGTGGGAGGGGAGCTTCAGCCCACCCTGCAGGAACAAAGCGGTCGTCTTCACCTCCCCTTCCTGTGGCTGGGGGCAGGGGGCACCGTGGAGGGACCTTCCCTCTCCACAGGAAAGAAGTCGTGGGCGTCAGAGCCCTGCTTTGGCCCGAGTGGTGTTGGGGGAAAGGGGGTGCACGCTAAATGCACACAAGTGGCCTTTACGCCGCACGTCACCTGTGGAACTCCTGCTAACATGAAGATTACGTGGGATGCACGGTCTTCTTGTGTATCATCCCGAGTGTCTAGGGCACAACTGAAGATGACTTATCACACTAAGAACCAAGAAAAGCACAACCTGAGTGAGAAAAACCAGTCGGGAGACACTAATCCGGAGATAAATCAGATGTCAGAATTATCCGAAAGTGATTTTAAAGGGACCCGTCATGGAAGTATGTTAACAAGAAGTTACTAACTTTCCTCCAATAAGTGGAGAAAATAGAAAAGCTCAGCAAATAAGTTGAGACAACAGAAAAGAACCAAAATGGAAACTAAAGGACTGAAATCAGACTAAATAACTCACTGGACAGACACAGTGGCAGAGATGACAGGGGAGTGAGCTAAAGAAGGGAGTGGGGAGGTGAGAACGGAGCCAGGGCACCTGGAAACATTAACAGGAGCCAGCATTTGCGTCATCAGGGCTCAGAAGGAGAGGAGAATGAAGGTGGGGCTGAAAGGTATTTGAAGACATAATGTCTGTAAACATCTCAAAGTGGGCAAAAAACCATAAATCTGTAAATCCAAGAAGCTAAGTAAACCCCAAATCAGATCAGTGCAGAGAAAATTACACTTCAGCATGTCATAATTAGACTTCTGAACACAAAAGAAAAAGTCTTGCAAGAAGTCATATGATGGACTTCCCTGGTGGTCCAGTGGGTGGTAAAGAGTCCGCCTTGCAGTGCAAGGGGTGCCAGTTCAACCTCTGGCCCAGGAAGATCCCACGTGCCATGGAGCGGCTGGGCCAGTGTGTCCAGTTACCAGCCAGCGCTCTGGAGTGCATGCGCCCCCAGAGCCGGTGCTCTGCAACAAGAGAGGCCACTGCAATGGGAGGCCCACACAGGCTGAAAAATTAAGGTGGATGAAAACAAATAAATAAAAAGCCAATAAAGGGGGCCAAAATTAAAAAAGAAAAAAATAGTGTAAAGTAACTATACTGTAATAGGAATTAATAAATATAAAGCAATGTAACATTAATATTTCCTAAAAAAAAAAGTCAAATGACACCTTGCATAGAGGGGAATATGAATTCTAATAACCATAGTCCTCTGAAACTGAGGGCAGAGAAGGAGCTGACACATATTTGTAAGCACCGAAAGAAAAGAACTGTCAACAGCAAATGTTATATATTGTGAAAACATCCATCAGAATAAAGGGAAACCAAGACATGCTCAGGTGATGGAAAAACGAAGGTAATTTGTTGCTAGCAGAAGTATAGCTTAAGGAAATTCTCTAAGCAGAATATAACAGAAAGAAAGCTCAGGACCCCGGAAAGGAAGGAGGAACACTGGAGTGCGTGAAAGGAGGGCGGGTGTGACGGGCTGTTCTACTTCTCCGGGGTCTCTTAGCCCACACTCGACGGTGGAGACAGATGCCACAGCGCACTAGAGTGGTGCTCAGGATGAAGGGCTTCTTCAAACAGCCTGTAGAGAAAAGCAGAGAAAAGGGGACCTAAGGGGAAGTCCGTTTTCTAAACTTGAGAGTGGTAAGCTTTATATATGCATATAGTACCTACATCAGCCTCTAAGAAAACCATACAAGATACTGAAAAACACTCCAAATAAATCACTATATTCCCAAGAAATGCTTAAGTAACCTGCCAGGAGATAAGAAAAGTGAAACAGTAACAAAGGAAAGGAACAGAAAAATAAAATGGCAAATATAAGCCCTATCATAAATGTTAAGACATGGGCTTCCCAGGTATGCTGGTGGTGAAGAATCCACCTGCTGATGAAAGTGATGCAGGTTTGATCCCTGGGCTGGGAAGATCTGTAGGAAGAGGAAATGTCAACCTATTCCAGTATTCTTGCCCAGAGAATCCAATGGACAGAGGAGTCTGGCAGGCTACAGTCCATAGGGTTGCAAAGGGTCAGACACGACTCAAGCGACTTAGCCTACTTGAGCGATCTAAGACATAGATCTGTAGAGTGAATTAATAAAGACATGACCCAACTATTTGCTGGCTACAAGAAGCTGACTTCAAATGCGATGATGTGGATGGTCTGAAAGCAAAAGTATAGAAAACTGTAAAAGATGGAAACATTAAAGAAAAGCCCAATTCATTTTGTGAGAACAGTATTACTTTGATACCAAAAGCAAATAGTATTTTTTTTTTAATTATACACTTATCTCTCAAGACAGTGCATCTTAAAAATTCTTCACCAAAATATTAGCAAATCTGGGGTTTCCCTGGTGGTCCAGTGGGTAAGGACACTTCAGTGCAGGGGGCGCCGGTTCGATCCCTGGCCTAGGAAGATCCCACATGCCGTGGAGCTGCTGGACCGATGTGTGTAACTACTGAGCCGGAGCTCTGCAGTGCATGCGCCCAGAGCAGGTGCTCTTCAACGAGAGAGGCCACTGTGATTGGAGGCCCACATGAGCCAAAGAACAAAGATGGATGAAAATGGATAAATGAAAGACCAATAGAAGTGGCCTCCCCACAAAAAATTAGCAAATCTGAGCAGTGTATAAATAATTATACAACATCTCCCCTTTTACCTCCAAGAAGCTTTTGTGCACATGTGTGGTTGGGCGGTCTCCTGACTTGGGGAAGGAGACTTGGACTGAGCAGGACCCAGCCCCCTCCCTTGACTGCGCTTCTAGTTTCCTCTTGGAGTTTCAGTCAATAGGGAATGACTCTGCCTCCTGCCTCCACTTAGCTTTGTTGACCTTGGGTTCCTCTTCTAGACTCTCTGCAGGTAGGACATTGCAGATGTGACGCAAAGTATCTTTCAGTGTTCACCTTCTTGGATTCTAAGGTGATCTTGTTGGAGGTAAAATGATAAAACAAATAATAATGGTTAAAGAAAAAAACCCACAGTGATTGAAAGCTCAGCCTATGGAATCTTCCAGGCCTCGATTTGAGACTCTGCTCTGTCCTCTACATGAACTGCTCAACCTATTCCAGTATTCTTGCCCAGAGAATCCAATGGACAGAGGAGTCTGGCAGGCTACAGTCCATAGGGTTGCAAAGGGTCAGACACGACTCAGCGACTTAGCCTACTTGAGCGATCTAAGACATAGATCTGTAGAGTGAATTAATAAAGACATGACCCAACTATTTGCTGGCTACAAGAAGCTGACTTCAAATGCGATGATGTGGATGGTCTGAAAGCAAAAGTATAGAAAACTGTAAAAGATGGAAACATTAAAGAAAAGCCCAATTCATTTTGTGAGAACAGTATTACTTTGATACCAAAAGCAAATAGTATTTTTTTTTTAATTATACACTTATCTCTCAAGACAGTGCATCTTAAAAATTCTTCACCAAAATATTAGCAAATCTGGGGTTTCCCTGGTGGTCCAGTGGGTAAGGACACTTCAGTGCAGGGGGCGCCGGTTCGATCCCTGGCCTAGGAAGATCCCACATGCCGTGGAGCTGCTGGACCGATGTGTGTAACTACTGAGCCGGAGCTCTGCAGTGCATGCGCCCAGAGCAGGTGCTCTTCAACGAGAGAGGCCACTGTGATTGGAGGCCCACATGAGCCAAAGAACAAAGATGGATGAAAATGGATAAATGAAAGACCAATAGAAGTGGCCCTCCCCCCACAAAAAATTAGCAAATCTGAGCAGTGTATAAATAATTATACAACATCTCCCCTTTTACCTCCAAGAAGCTTTTGTGCACATGTGTGGTTGGGCGGTCTCCTGACTTGGGGAAGGAGACTTGGACTGAGCAGGACCCAGCCCCCTCCCTTGACTGCGCTTCTAGTTTCCTCTTGGAGTTTCAGTCAATAGGGAATGACTCTGCCTCCTGCCTCCACTTAGCTTTGTTGACCTTGGGTTCCTCTTCTAGACTCTCTGCAGGTAGGACATTGCAGATGTGACGCAAAGTATCTTTCAGTGTTCACCTTCTTGGATTCTAAGGTGATCTTGTTGGAGGTAAAATGATAAAACAAATAATAATGGTTAAAGAAAAAAACCCACAGTGATTGAAAGCTCAGCCTATGGAATCTTCCAGGCCTCGATTTGAGACTCTGCTCTGTCCTCTACATGAACTGCTCATGGCTATCAGCATCGAGGTTTTGTTCAAGATGGTGGTGCTCTGGGCTCCCCAGCCCTGACCTGAATCATCATTTCTCCCAAGACAGGTCAGCAAACTGCAGCTGCCAAGGGCAAAACCGTTCCCCCTCTCCTGGCCTGTGTTGTGTTTCTGTAAATGTTTTACTGGAATGTACCAGCCTATTCATTTGTGTATTGTCCGTGGTCATTTTCCAGCTGTGTGAGCAGAAGAGTTGGGTCGCTATGACAAAGACCACATGACCTGCAAACTCTGCGCTGTTTCTCTCCAGTGCTTGGTAGACCATGTGTTCCAGTCCCTCCTGTAAGAAACAGGGGTCCTCCCAGCACTCAGTTTCCCAGCTTCTTTTACAACTACAGAAAAGATGGTGGGCAGGATTCCTTACAGACTTGGCTGAGCTGCTGGGCTGATCCTGGACCCCCTTCCCTTTCAAACATTTATATAGTTGTTCTTGCTTGTGCCTCAATCAGATCCAGTATTGTAGGCTTTTACTATTGTGAAACGTGAGACAAATTATTCTCCAGGCCTCAGGTTTCTTATCTGTTTCTCATTTAATAGTAACAAGGACTAAATTCGATGATACATATAAAGCTTTTTCTCAGTTTCTTCCATAGAAGCCAACAGTTGGAAGTGATTGTTTTTATTTCTGAGGCCCACAAAAATTAGCAAATCTGAGCTGAAAAAAAATAGAAGCTTTTGTGCACATGTGTGGTTGGGCGGTCTCCTGACTTGGGGAAGGAGACTTGGACTGAGCAGGACCCAGCCCCCTCCCTTGACTGCGCTTCTAGTTTCCTCTTGGAGTTTCAGTCAATAGGGAATGACTCTGCCTCCTGCCTCCACTTAGCTTTGTTGACCTTGGGTTCCTCTTCTAGACTCTCTGCAGGTAGGACATTGCAGATGTGACGCAAAGTATCTTTCAGTGTTCACCTTCTTGGATTCTAAGGTGATCTTGTTGGAGGTAAAATGATAAAACAAATAATAATGGTTAAAGAAAAAAACCCACAGTGATTGAAAGCTCAGCCTATGGAATCTTCCAGGCCTCGATTTGAGACTCTGCTCTGTCCTCTACATGAACTGCTCATGGCTATCAGCATCGAGGTTTTGTTCAAGATGGTGGTGCTCTGGGCTCCCCAGCCCTGACCTGAATCATCATTTCTCCCAAGACAGGTCAGCAAACTGCAGCTGCCAAGGGCAAAACCGTTCCCCCTCTCCTGGCCTGTGTTGTGTTTCTGTAAATGTTTTACTGGAATGTACCAGCCTATTCATTTGTGTATTGTCCGTGGTCATTTTCCAGCTGTGTGAGCAGAAGAGTTGGGTCGCTATGACAAAGACCACATGACCTGCAAACTCTGCGCTGTTTCTCTCCAGTGCTTGGTAGACCATGTGTTCCAGTCCCTCCTGTAAGAAACAGGGGTCCTCCCAGCACTCAGTTTCCCAGCTTCTTTTACAACTACAGAAAAGATGGTGGGCAGGATTCCTTACAGACTTGGCTGAGCTGCTGGGCTGATCCTGGACCCCCTTCCCTTTCAAACATTTATATAGTTGTTCTTGCTTGTGCCTCAATCAGATCCAGTATTGTAGGCTTTTACTATTGTGAAACGTGAGACAAATTATTCTCCAGGCCTCAGGTTTCTTATCTGTTTCTCATTTAATAGTAACAAGGACTAAATTCGATGATACATATAAAGCTTTTTCTCAGTTTCTTCCATAGAAGCCAACAGTTGGAAGTGATTGTTTTTATTTCTGATGAGTCCATACTTAATTTTAAGTTACTTTGAGTCTTTGTGTCCACAGGCACATATTTGTCAAATTAAATACCTTTTGTAAAAATCATATTTCATTTAGAAATGTTTTGACAGCCAGAACATGTGTTTCTATTGCAAACACAAACATTTTCAATTTAGAAATACTTGTTTTGATCATCTGTGTGGAAATGAATGTTTTGTGTTTGAGTTAAGTTACAAAATATTTTTGCCAAATGTTTTGCAAATATAGTCATCCATTTCTTAGAATATGGGCTTGGAGAAGCACCCAGTGGCAATTACGCTCTAAGATGAGATTGACAGTTTACAACCCGGAGCGGATCTAACCTTTGGAACAGACAGGGAGTGACAGCTTGGTGATGGTCAGAGCAGGGGAGTGATGTTCTCGCCACGAGTCTGGCGTTATGGCCAGCGGTAGCTGGATGAGCTCTGGTGGAGTGTCCCAAAGCCAGAATTAAATGGCGTGTTACACTTATGTCCCAAGCATCGTACAATATTGATCTTTTTATTGTAAGTATGATTTTCTGAGAGCTGTGAGTAAATAGAATTTTTTTTTTTTGGCCACAATTATAGTAATTCACTTGAAGCTTCCTGTCCCTGTTCAATGATAGTGGCAAACGTTTATTTCTTTATTTTTTTATAATTTTCCCATGCTTTCTCTTCCAGATTTTACACATAGTAAATGAAAAAGTAAGCCCACTGAATTGCCTGTGTCTTTTGCTGGCATTTAGGATAAAGAAAAGAAATTCCAAAAATTTTGCACCGCACAACTCAGTTTCCCAGCTTCTTTTACAACTACAGAAAGATGGTGGGCAGGATTCCTTACAGACTTGGCTGAGCTGCTGGGCTGATCCTGGACCCCCTTCCCTTTCAAACATTTATATAGTTGTTCTTGCTTGTGCCTCAATCAGATCCAGTATTGTAGGCTTTTACTATTGTGAAACGTGAGACAAATTATTCTCCAGGCCTCAGGTTTCTTATCTGTTTCTCATTTAATAGTAACAAGGACTAAATTCGATGATACATATAAAGCTTTTTCTCAGTTTCTTCCATAGAAGCCAACAGTTGGAAGTGATTGTTTTTATTTCTGATGAGTCCATACTTAATTTTAAGTTACTTTGAGTCTTTGTGTCCACAGGCACATATTTGTCAAATTAAATACCTTTTGTAAAAATCATATTTCATTTAGAAATGTTTTGACAGCCAGAACATGTGTTTCTATTGCAAACACAAACATTTTCAATTTAGAAATACTTGTTTTGATCATCTGTGTGGAAATGAATGTTTTGTGTTTGAGTTAAGTTACAAAATATTTTTGCCAAATGTTTTTGCAAATATAGTCATCCATTTCTTAGAATATGGGCTTGGAGAAGCACCCAGTGGCAATTACGCTCTAAGATGAGATTGACAGTTTACAACCCGGAGCGGATCTAACCTTTGGAACAGACAGGGAGTGACAGCTTGGTGATGGTCAGAGCAGGGGAGTGATGTTCTCGCCACGAGTCTGGCGTTATGGCCAGCGGTAGCTGGATGAGCTCTGGTGGAGTGTCCCAAAGCCAGAATTAAATGGCGTGTTACACTTATGTCCCAAGCATCGTACAATATTGATCTTTTTATTGTAAGTATGATTTTCTGAGAGCTGTGAGTAAATAGAATTTTTTTTTTTTGGCCACAATTATAGTAATTCACTTGAAGCTTCCTGTCCCTGTTCAATGATAGTGGCAAACGTTTATTTCTTTATTTTTTTATAATTTTCCCATGCTTTCTCTTCCAGATTTTACACATAGTAAATGAAAAAGTAAGCCCACTGAATTGCCTGTGTCTTTTGCTGGCATTTAGGATAAAGAGAAATCCAATAAATCTTGCACCGAGCAGTTCTACCGATATTGGATTATGAGATCATTGTGTAACTTTACAGATAAATCACCCAGCACACATCACACGGCCAATCTCGTTTAGAAAGTAGGAAAGCACTTCTTCATTGTAAGATTCCACGTTAGTTTTAATGGTGTTTAACATTAAACCAATATTTTCTTCAAGTTGATTGTACTCTCCTCTGCAATGTCAGGATGAACTTTATATTAATAAAAACCATATGACTTGTCTCTGAGTTCCAAGAAAATTTAATTTGAAAGTAATACTTTGCATTTATATAACACCTTTCCTAATGTGTAGTCTCAAAACATTTCAGAGAAAGAATACACTCATATTTTAGCCTGGATTTACAGGCAATTCACTGGGCTCGTGTTTCTTCCCAAGACTCTGTGCGACCCACCGGAAAAACTCAAATATCGTGGTTTGTCTTCGTCAGATTTCTTTCTTCAAGGAAGATTACTTGGGAGAAAATGTCTTCAACTTAAGATAGAGAACTACTTCTCTCGTTTTCTTATCATTTAGCAGGAAGTGCACCGATTTCTCTCAGGCAATTACACTAATGTTTCATACCTTAGAATTACCTTTCAACCTGAGTAAATGCAAATGTATTTGAAAATCAATTAGAAATTTCTGAATTTCAGACTTGTGAGGGACAAAAAAAAGAAAAAATGACTCAAATTTTATTAAATTTTATGATTTTCACATAGCAGAGGGGACATGCTGTGGAATAAGAATATCTTTGGGTGTGAAGAGGTCAGGCCATTCCTTGGGATGAAAATGAACCACAGGTTCAGTTTTGCCAGGGAACAGACAATTTCCCCTCCTTGGCTGTGGACATTTCATAGACCTGCCCCATGGGGGGAAAAAGCCCTCTTCTCTTTCTGAGAGCTGTGAGTAAATAGAATTTTTTGGCCACAATTATAGTAATTCACTTGAAGCTTCCTGTCCCTGTTCAATGATAGTGGCAAACGTTTATTTCTTTATTTTTTTATAATTTTCCCATGCTTTCTCTTCCAGATTTTACACATAGTAAATGAAAAAGTAAGCCCACTGAATTGCCTGTGTCTTTTGCTGGCATTTAGGATAAAGAGAAATCCAATAAATCTTGCACCGAGCAGTTCTACCGATATTGGATTATGAGATCATTGTGTAACTTTACAGATAAATCACCCAGCACACATCACACGGCCAATCTCGTTTAGAAAGTAGGAAAGCACTTCTTCATTGTAAGATTCCACGTTAGTTTTAATGGTGTTTAACATTAAACCAATATTTTCTTCAAGTTGATTGTACTCTCCTCTGCAATGTCAGGATGAACTTTATATTAATAAAAACCATATGACTTGTCTCTGAGTTCCAAGAAAATTTAATTTGAAAGTAATACTTTGCATTTATATAACACCTTTCCTAATGTGTAGTCTCAAAACATTTCAGAGAAAGAATACACTCATATTTTAGCCTGGATTTACAGGCAATTCACTGGGCTCGTGTTTCTTCCCAAGACTCTGTGCGACCCACCGGAAAAACTCAAATATCGTGGTTTGTCTTCGTCAGATTTCTTTCTTCAAGGAAGATTACTTGGGAGAAAATGTCTTCAACTTAAGATAGAGAACTACTTCTCTCGTTTTCTTATCATTTAGCAGGAAGTGCACCGATTTCTCTCAGGCAATTACACTAATGTTTCATACCTTAGAATTACCTTTCAACCTGAGTAAATGCAAATGTATTTGAAAATCAATTAGAAATTTCTGAATTTCAGACTTGTGAGGGACAAAAAAAAGAAAAAATGACTCAAATTTTATTAAATTTTATGATTTTCACATAGCAGAGGGGACATGCTGTGGAATAAGAATATCTTTGGGTGTGAAGAGGTCAGGCCATTCCTTGGGATGAAAATGAACCACAGGTTCAGTTTTGCCAGGGAACAGACAATTTCCCCTCCTTGGCTGTGGACATTTCATAGACCTGCCCCATGCTGGAGGTGGCTCTGAAAATTAGATGCCCTCTTCTCTTTTCAGGGACCTGCAGAAGGAGGCGGTCGTGTTCACCACAAAAAGTAGAAGATAGATGTTCTCTGGTGGTTTGATATTTTACAAAGAAATAAAATGATTATTATCTGACATGATCCATGTGAACTGATCTTATTGATTTTCCTGTTGTGACCTCGGTCACCCGACCCCAAGACGAATGCCTCTGTCAGGTCTGCTTTCAGTGCTCAGAACGTATCAGAGAAGAAACAAGAAACGAGGTCTTGTCGTGTTTGTTCTCGTCTTAATGAAGCAGTAGATCTTGGTTCATCGGCTTGCTTGTGCCCTCAGCATGTGTATGGCCTGTGTCCTAGGGCAGGTCCCCCGCAGGCTGTGAGGATGCCCTGGAGGGCAGGCCAGCCTCGTCTGCCAGGTTCACCGTGACCTGGCTTCCCCTCTCCCTCGCTCCCTCCCTCCCTTTCCTTCCTTTCTTTTACATCTCAGTATCTGCTTCAGTTCCCGCAGCATGCCAGGTCCTCTGACAACAGCTGTGAGCACCACGGCTCTGGGTCCTACTCGAACTTCTAATTCAGTGGGGAGACACACTAAATTTAAATATGTGGTTGTATAAATAACTTCAGTTGCAATTATAATTCCTTTTCAGAGACCCCAGATGATTTCTGATTTCCTTTTTTTCCTTAAAAAAATTAGTTCTGATTTTAAAACTGTATATACAAGTTAAAAATGCAAGACTGTATCAAGAAAAAATAACCTAAAACAACCTACCAACCCTAACAGAGAACACAACAACCCTTCTTAACATTTTGTTGTATTTTCTTCCTGCATTTCTTCTCTGTTTATGCACACGTGTGTATGTGCAGGTGCCCACATGTATGTGATCATACTGTATAACCAGCTTTGCTGCTTGCCTTAAATAATCATTCAATAGTGAGAGTTTCTTATGCTATTAAATATTCTTAAAGGATATTTTAGTTTTCCTGAATGATTTTTTATTTTATTTATGTACCCTAAATCATTTAACTGTTTTTTCTTTGGATACATTTTAATGATGTCTTCTTGATTTTTGTGTTACCCTAACTGATGTGATGATGAAAGTATCCTGGTCTGTTGTTAGCCTAGAAGAGAATCGAGACTTGGAGTTACTGGATCAGAGGACTTATTTTTGTAATGCGACACATGCAGGTCACATCGTCTGTGAAGCATTATAAAAACATTACGGCTTTTGATCCAATTGACAGAATGTATAATGTGAAGCACACTCCTATTTTACAGAATTGTATCAGTTTACACGCCCAATCTCTAGGTATGTATGTATCTAGTTTACTTGTTCTCAGCATTGAGTATTTTAAATTTAAATTATATGTCAATTTGATGGACAAAAGTAGTCTTGATGTTTTACTTTAGTATTTCCGTATACTTATCATCCAGTTGCATTTCATGTGTTTCTGTATGAGTTGCCTGTTTTCTATTCTTGCAGTCTTTTTTTAATAAAATGAACATAGTTTAGGTAAATACCATGTTAGGTGGCCTTACCTATTTATTACACGAACACGACAATATATTTCCTGTGGAGTCCATTAGTATAGATGCATAGTTTCTGGAGGATATTGACAATTGATTCTCTTTTACGAATAGCAAAGTATCCCACTCTCACCTGTGATACTACTCATGGATCATGCGTCTAGGTATGCATCAAGATCCGTCATCTGTGTCCGTTTACAACCCTGTCTTCCTTTTACTAATTGCCTTTATGCATAAGAAAATGTTTTAATATTTGTTATTGCAAGTCATTTCCATTACTTAATTTTTTTGTGTATTACCTCTTAATTATTCAGAACAGTTTCAGAATCACAATGGAATGTTCAAAATTTTTTCTTAAAGATTTTGGTTAGAATTACATGAAAAGTATGTAAGTTAAATCTGGAAGTTCTGAAAAGAACTTTACAGTATTATTGGGTTGGCCAAAAATTTTTTTAGCTTGTAAGATGTCACTTAATTCTCTTTAACTTCATTCGAAACATTTTGTTACACTGTATTGTGATAGCTGACATGTCAGCATGCATTAAAAACTATCTTACCAAGGGCTTCCCTGGTGGTCCAGTGGGTTAAGAGTCCGCCTTGCAGTCCAGGGGTGCCGGTTCAATCCTTGGCCCAGGAAGATTGCACGTGCAGTGGAGTGGCTGGACCGGTGTGTCCAATTACAAGCCAGTGCTCTGGAGCGCATATGCCCAGATCCGGTGTTCTGCAATGAGAGAGACCACTGCAATGGGAGGCCCACACAGGCCAAAGAATAAAGACGGATGAAAATAAATAAAAAACCAATGAAAGAGGTCAAAATTTTAAAAAAAGAGTAAAATTGTTCTAAAAAAAAAAAGTCTTACCAAAATTGGTGAATTTTTGTTTGCCCATTTTAATAAAAATACGAAGAAAGCAGCATTTTCCTCGTTTTATGCTTTTTTATCTCAAGAAAGGTAGAAACATGACTGAAACACAGAGAAAGGTTTGTGAAGCATATGGAAAAGGCGTGTGACTGGTCCAACATGTCAAAAGTGGGTTAAGCATTTCATGCTGGAGATTTCTGGCTGGACAATGCTCCACGTGAGAGTAAATCAGCTCAAGTTGATAGCGATCAAACAGAGACGTGAATTGAGAGCCGTCAGCGTTATGTCACTCAAGAGATAACGGACATACTCCACGTGTCCACATACGTGCTGAGGACAGTGTGCACCGGCGTGGCTGTGTTAATCACTGTGATGTTTGGCATCCACCTTGAGTGTGAACGTGTGCACGCTCAGTTGTGTCTGACTCTTCGTGGCCCTCGGGGTGGCAGGGCGCCAGGTTCCTCCATCCATGGTCTTACCCTGCCAAGAGCACTGCAGTGCATTGCCATGTTCTTCTCCAGGGCATCTTCCCAGCCCAGGGATGGAACCGATGTCTACCTGCGCCTCCTGCACTGGCAGGCAGCTTCTTCACTGCTGAGCCACCGGGGAGGCCCAAAAATCAGGTGAAAAAACTTTCTTCACTGTATTTCTGCATACAATTCTCTAATTAATGAAAATGTTCCATTCTAAAATTGTGATGGATGAGGGAAAATGGGCACTGTACAATAATGTGGAGTGGGAATGATCATAGGACGAGAGAAATGAACCAGCACCGGCTATACCAAAGGCCGGTCTTCATCCAGAGAAGGTGATCTCGTGCATATGGTGGGATTGCAATGCAGTCCTTTATTATGAGGTTCTTCCAGAAAACCAGACAATTCATTCTAACGAGGACTGCTCCCAGCTACCCCAGCTGAAGAGCACTGAACAAAAAGCATCTGGAATTAGTCAACCGAAAATGCAGACTCTTGCGTTAGGATCACACAAGACCACATGTGTCTTTGATGACCAGGCAAAAACAGTTGCAGCCTGGCTGGGTTGTTCCAATTCATCCACTGTATTCACCAGACGTTGCGCCTTCAGATGGCCACGGATTCCAATCTTTACAAAATCCTTTTAATGGAAAAAGTTTCAATTCCCCAGAAGACAGTAAAAGAGACCGGAACAGTTCTTTGCTCAAAAAGATAAAAAGTCTTGGGAAGATGGAATTATGAAGTTGCTCGAAAAAATGATGAAATGGTAATGGAACCAAACAGTGACTGCGTTGTTCAGTAAAGTTCTTGGTGAAAATGAAAAACATGTCTGCTGTTTTTACTTTAAAACCAAAGAAACTTTTCAGCCAATCCAGTGCATCTCCTCCAGAAACACTGCCTCTCAGCTAAGTTTCTGTTTTCCTTTATATCGTCCTTTTGTTTGGTAAGGTTTTATTTTTTTCCCCCATACAAACCACACTTTTTTGCTGACTAGTTCATGGTTTTTGTTGTTACTGAGCAGTTGTAAATAGTTTGTTTTCACCTCTTCCCTGACTATACCTGTTCCATCTCTCTTGGAGACTATCTTTGAGGAGGTTGTTCAGGGAGGTCTACTTCCAGGGTCCCCGGGCCTAGGAACACCCGGCTGCAGCCTCTAGACTCTGGCAGGGGCCTGTGGTCTTCACCGGCCTGCTCCCCACTACCCATAGACCCGCGCTGGCAGCTGACCCGGACAAACGCTGGTTTTGGGGAACCTCGCTCGGCCCCTCCCTGCACACAGCCCGCGCCTTCGCCTTTTCCGCCGTGGAGCGCTGCGCCGCCGCGTTCGTGTGTCCACTCCCGGCTCAGCCTCCACCCGTCCGCTCCGCGCTGCCGCTTTTCTTGTCCGAGCTGAGCACGATTGCTGCTTCCTCTCGAGCTTCCTAGCGTTTGGTTCAGACCTCCCTGGGGAGAGTTTTTCATATCTGTCTTTGATAATTTATGTGTACACCTGTCCTTCCTCCAAAAGGTGACATGCAGTGTGAATGCTTGAGCTACCCCAGCTGAAGAGCACTGAACAAAAAGCATCTGGAATTAGTCAACCGAAAATGCAGACTCTTGCGTTAGGATCACACAAGACCACATGTGTCTTTGATGACCAGGCAAAAACAGTTGCAGCCTGGCTGGGTTGTTCCAATTCATCCACTGTATTCACCAGACGTTGCGCCTTCAGATGGCCACGGATTCCAATCTTTACAAAATCCTTTTAATGGAAAAGTTTCAATTCCCAGAAGACAGTAAAAGAGACCGGAACAGTTCTTTGCTCAAAAAGATAAAAAGTCTTGGGAAGATGGAATTATGAAGTTGCTCGAAAAAATGATGAAATGGTAATGGAACCAAACAGTGACTGCGTTGTTCAGTAAAGTTCTTGGTGAAAATGAAAAACATGTCTGCTGTTTTTACTTTAAAACCAAAGAAACTTTTCAGCCAATCCAGTGCATCTCCTCCAGAAACACTGCCTCTCAGCTAAGTTTCTGTTTTCCTTTATATCGTCCTTTTGTTTGGTAAGGTTTTATTTTTTTCCCCCATACAAACCACACTTTTTTGCTGACTAGTTCATGGTTTTTGTTGTTACTGAGCAGTTGTAAATAGTTTGTTTTCACCTCTTCCCTGACTATACCTGTTCCATCTCTCTTGGAGACTATCTTTGAGGAGGTTGTTCAGGGAGGTCTACTTCCAGGGTCCCCGGGCCTAGGAACACCCGGCTGCAGCCTCTAGACTCTGGCAGGGGCCTGTGGTCTTCACCGGCCTGCTCCCCACTACCCATAGACCCGCGCTGGCAGCTGACCCGGACAAACGCTGGTTTTGGGGAACCTCGCTCGGCCCCTCCCTGCACACAGCCCGCGCCTTCGCCTTTTCCGCCGTGGAGCGCTGCGCCGCCGCGTTCGTGTGTCCACTCCCGGCTCAGCCTCCACCCGTCCGCTCCGCGCTGCCGCTTTTCTTGTCCGAGCTGAGCACGATTGCTGCTTCCTCTCGAGCTTCCTAGCGTTTGGTTCAGACCTCCCTGGGGAGAGTTTTTCATATCTGTCTTTGATAATTTATGTGTACACCTGTCCTTCCTCCAAAAGGTGACAGCGTGGAAAGCAGGTTGTGAAATGCTGAGCTCTGTGGCTGCGCGCACGTCACTTAAATATCCCTTCGCTTGAGTTGTTTTACTTTTATGGAATAGTTAGCTCCGCTCTGCCTGCCTCAGGGGACTGTGGAAGCGCTTTGTCGTCTGATACATGTACACTGAGGAGGTGGTAACCATGTCCGTCATTTCCGCTCCTAGATCGGGGATCCCAGGAGGCGAAGCCTGGTTTCTCATTGCTGCTTCCGGGAGGTTTCGTGGAGCCTAAGGCCCGCCTTTCAGAAGCACTCTCAGCTAGACTGACCCCGTGGGAGACCAGCCTGTGCAAACGGGGACGTCAGCTGAGTCCTGGTAGACGGGAGTGCGCATGGCGAGCTGCCTCGTAGGCAGATTGGAAACTACAGCCAGATGCCTGGGGGTGTCTGGTTATCACGGGCGCCTCCTTGGTCTGGAGGGGGTGCATGCTGATGGGTGTAGATGCCATGGGGAGAAAAAGCTGAATGTGGAGAGACGCGTGCTCTGAAACACTCTCAGGAAGGTAATAATATCAGATCGTGGTGTGTTTGGCGTCCTGGGAAAGTTTTTTTAAATGCGGATTTCTAGACCACATCTCTTGAGATTCTACCCCTATCGATTGGGCCCAGGAGCCTGCATTTTTTGAAGCATCCCTGGTGGTGCTCATCCTCTGGCAGGTCTGAGGCTGTGCTCTAGAAGAAGCAACGGGGTTCTTGGTAGGAAGACTAAGGCCTGGTGGAAAATCATTTCTCCTTGAAAACAAAAATGTTCAAAGCATGTACCAACGCACGACCACATACCCTAGAATAATAGGCGTGTGAGTGCTCTGGTGTATCTCCCTGTGTTTTAGTATTGATCCACCAAATTCTGAAATACTTTCCGTATATAATCGCTTTGCTCAAGAAAGCAGACACAGAAGTGGCTCACTGGGGACCACACCTATTAGAGACAGAGGTTTGTTATGCTGCACAGTACTTTGGTGTAACTCACACTGATTGATTACTAACATGATTATCGGCACATAATCTGAGCGTTCTTATAAGACAACGCTCTTAGAAGGCAGTGTGGTCTATATTAGCGTCTTCACACAGCAAGTTAAATAGGAGTGTCCCTCCTAGAACTTGTACACTCTGCATGCTTCAAGGAGGGCAGGAACATGATGGTCTTCATAAGAAGATTTACTCGTTTGTTTTCATGATTTTTAAAGTTAAACAAAACACACGCTCATTGTTATAGAAAAGGAAGAAGCGTTCGCATAAGCAGAAGAATCACCCATAGCTTTATTTTCTGTAGACAGTTACAAGCACTTGTCATGTTTGTACTGATATTTTCTTTCAGGTCTGTTTTTCGTTATTGAGATCCTACTCGATAAACTGTTTTGTAAACATTTTTAGATTTAGATTTTATCATAGATGTTTCCATTTATCAAAAGCCTTGAGAAAGTCATATTAATATGTTTTTCTATGGTTGTTGTGTAATAGTTTCTCATACATGGATGTGAATATTTGTAGAAAATCAGAAATCCAAAGCACGGAGAAATGCACTGCCAGGACATTGTGTTTCACATCAATAATTTAGTTGACGTATCATGTATCCGTTTTCGTTGTAAAGTGCATCTATTAATCTGAGCAGTAGAAAGCCCTGAGAGTGAGGGGAAGCAGGCACCAGCGATCGCCAGCCTGTGCCCTGGGACACTGAAGAGGACGAGCTGACCCCCAGAGGCGGGTGGAGTTGCCCGGGATGGCTCCCCGCGGCAGCCCTGTCGTCAGCGCTAGTGGACGGCTGCCTCTGTCCACATCATTTGGCTTCTTGAAGCCTTTGGAGCCGCGCGATCTTCCCTTCCTGACCTGCCTCGTGGGTGATCTTCAGCGCAGGTCTTTCCTGTTTTTTCCTTTGTTCCTGTTAGCTACTCTCCCACTGGGTGGCAAAAATGCCGATGTTTCTGTGCCTTCTCTACCTGACTCTGCTGTTTTTCCATTTGGAACAACCTAAGTGGTTTCTTCTTCTTTTTTCTAAATTTTTATTTTACTTTTACAGAGTTTTGTGGTTTATAGCTATACGTAAATCCAAATCCGTCCTAGGCGTACCCTTGACCCCTCCCACCTGAACCCCCGCGGCCCCTCCCCCTGACACCCCTCCAGGTTGTTGTGTAGCTCCCTTAGAAGTTCTCTCAGTCTTACAGCATATCCACAATGATTGTCCCTTTTATGCATGGTAGTACAGGTTTCCATAGTACTTTTTCCAAGCTTCTCATCCACTCCTCCCACCCCGCAACGACCAGGCGTCTATTCTGTGTTTGTTTCTCCACCACTGGCCCACGTGTGCACCCATGGGTGGCTTCTTCTTGCTCCCCAGTTTGTAAGCACCTCTGAGGGGGTGCTGGCCCCATGGCACACCCTCCTCTCCTCTCTGCCTGTGGGCTCACTTGGCACCTGCTGTTCACTGTGGCCCTGGCTCAACCCACTCTGCTCTGTGTGACCTTGACTGGTTCCCTTCTCAGATCTGTGCGCCCAGCCAGTGGTGATGAAAAGTCTTCTTTTATGTGTTCCTGCATACTTCTTATCCTTTACCCAGGATTTGATGCTGCTGCTCTGAAACTATAGTCTGCCTTTCCTCTTCTCACAAAGTATACTGTGCTCTCTTCCTTTGAATCATCTTCTGTATTTAAGGTTTTTTAAAAAGCAAAGATGACTACATTCGATATACCTATTGTCTAAATTTCTAATCCTTTGTAGGTGCTAACTTCTAAAATAGCATTAAGAAAATTAATTAAAGAATGAAAGAAATACTATATTTAATTACTTTCTAATTTATTGATTCTCTAATTATTAGAGTATATTGACTTTAGAGCCTAAAATATAATTATAGGAAAGTGATTTGCTATAAAAGGAGAGCGTTTCATTGCTTCTGATTCCCTAGGGTATCCAACAGTAATATTGAGGGGACCTAAGATTTACCATTGTAATTTCTTAAAGAGAACAGAAGTAACATGGTATATGAGTGAGACATTCATTTCGTATTTAGAATAACAGGGCTGAGTGAACCTTTAGTTTGAAAATCCTTTGAAGACCTTGAAACAGATACGAACTACACTACATAAGAGTGTAGTGTGAGAGTGTGAGAAAAATCTTGTATTTTCTAGATTTTCCTTCTCTAACTGTTTTTTTAAGGTTTTTTGTTTGTTTGTTTTTTGGCCACTTCTATTGATCTTTCATTTATTTATCTTTGTTCTTTGGCCTTTGTGGGCCTCCCATTGCAGTGGCCTCTCTCATTGCAGAGCACCGGCTCTGGGCGCACGCGCTCCAGAGCTCCGGCTCGGTAGTTGGACACATTGGTCCAGCCGCTCCGCGGCACGTGGGATCTTCCCAGGCCAGGGATCGACCCGGCGCCCCTTGCACTGCAAGGTGGTGTCCTTATCCACTGAACCACCAGGGGAAGCCCCCCTCTAGTTGTTTTTGACCAATTCTTATAATAAAAGAAACCTCACAGAGTGAATGAAGGGAACTTAGACCATTTCTTGCTAGGATGTTTTTCTGTTACCTTTGGAAAATAACAGCTCAGGGCTGTGGTGGCTAAATTGCTTGTCTACTAATTATAAGAAAAGCCAAGATATTGAAATTTGTGCTGTGCTAATTACTCATCCTTCCCCCACTGTAATTTACGGTGTGTCTTTAGAATGTCAGTGGCTGATTTGGAGCTTCTGCCTCTGCCTTTCTTCTCAGCAATTAGGTTTCATCTTCAGCTAATGGAATTGAGGATGTTTGGCTAACATCTTGAAGAATCTCTCCTTAGCTCTGCTTCATTAAAAGGTGACAGGAGACCTTAAAAAAGGTTTTGTGTTTTTTGTTCCTTAAGGCCATATGTATTAATATAACTTTAATCCTTGCTTTTTCTTAAATTATTATTGTCTTCCTACTCTTTGCCCCTGAGGATTGTTGACCAGCTCCATCTCCAAGTCATTATCTTTTGCCCTAAGCAAAACAGACAGGGTCCTTGTTTTGACTCCTAAAGTTGGTGTAGAGTTGGTGATTCATCCATTTCTTCTTCCCACTTCAGTCCTGTAGCGGGGTTTCCTGTTGTTTTGTTGTTCCTCCGGCATTTCTATGTGCTAATGATCCTTGAATCTTATTTTGCTGATCATCAGTCTGTGGAAGAGAAAGAAAGACTGTTAAAAGAATCTTCTCAACTCATGCGTCTGGGAAGATGGAGTAGATGTACTTTTCTCTATTTTTCCTGCTCAGTACAGCTAGAATCTGTGACCTTTTTATATGGAAAACCTAAGGAGCTCCTGAAACGTGGAGAGTAAAGGGCAGGTTGCTTGGGGACCTGGGGACCCGGGGGCCCGATGAAGGACGGTGCTAGGTCCCTGAGCTTTTTCCTCACATCACAGATGTTGGACTGGGTGCCAGAGAAGCTGAAAACCCAGAAGCCAATGAGTGCAGAAGAAAGAGTCGTCCAGAAACCCTGCCCTTTCTGGACAAAGGACCGCACACCACACCCACAAACTCCCCCAGCAAAGCCAGTGGGGAGCCTCGACGTCAGTCTCTCCAGGCTGCTGTGGGGGACTCCCCTCCTCTGCCTGCCCCTGACCGGAGAGGGGGGAAAGAAAGCCGAGTGTGCACCCGAGACATACAGCCCCCCTCGGACGTCGTGGGCACACCCTCGGTTTTGGGGAGGACCACTGGGGAAGCCTGGACTTGTATTTGCTCCCGGCGCTGTTAGGGTGCCCTCCTTGTGGGGCGTGGTGTCAGGAGGCCTCGTGGAGACTCAGGACTTGCCCACCCCTCAGTGGTGATAGGGCTTCCGCCCCAACAGCGACAGGGGAGGCTCTAAGGAGCAGCCACGGACCCCGTCTGCGTCTCATCCGGGGAGGTGTCCGCGGAGGCCACGGAGCCCCTGAATGCCCAGCCCGGCCCAGCGGCCGTGAGGAGCCCTCCACGCCGGCTCCTGGACCTCTGTCCCCACCTGGCATCGGTGAGGGGAGGTGCGGCCCTCGCTCTGCTGGAGCGGGGCTGGGACAGCTCCGTCTTCCATCAGCGTATGTTCATTTCATGGAGTGGCTGGACCTTCCGCCCTGCCACCTGCAGCGAGTGAGCCGTCCGAGCCCCACCCGCACGGCTGTTGCCGCTGCTGATTTCAGCTGCTCTCAGGGCGTCTTGGTGACACGTCAACAAGGCTTCAGTTCACGCTTCGCTCAGGACTGCTGGTGCCGAGTGTCTTCGCATGTGCTTATTCTCCATGCCGTATCCTCCATGAACCGTCTCCTCAGGTCTCTTGCCTATTTCATAGTTCAGTGTTTTATTGTGGAGAGTTCTCTGTGTTCTAGAGAACTTACAGCTTTCATGTATTTTACCACAGTCCACAGCGTGACTTTTCATTCCCTGAAAAGGTTCTTTGGCAGAGCAAAACTTTTAAATTTTGAAGAATCCCAATTTATTGACA
Source organism: Tragulus kanchil (assembly GCA_022376925.1). Taxonomy (NCBI): domain Eukaryota; kingdom Metazoa; phylum Chordata; class Mammalia; order Artiodactyla; family Tragulidae; genus Tragulus; species Tragulus kanchil. Next base: position 157,146,609 of record JAIOJX010000002.1, on the reverse strand, counting down.
TTTTTATGGGTCGTGTCTTTGGAGTCCTGTCTAGAACTCTTCACCAAATCCTAAAACCCAGAAGTTTTGTTGTGTGTTTTCTTCTGAAAGTTTAGTAGTCTTACTTTCTACAATTAATCTAACACATTTTGAGTTAATTTTCATATAAGAAGTAGAGTTTAGGTTGGACCTTGTTTCTTTTTTTTTCTTTTTCTTGTGGATTTTTAATCCTTTCAGCACCCTTTATTGAAAAGACCATTCTACCTCCTCTGAATTGCTTCTGTGCCTTTGTCGGAAATCAGCTGGCTGTGCCTGTGCGGGTCTATTTCTGTGTTCCCTGCTCCGTTCCACGGGTCTGCGTGTCTGTCCCTGTGCCACTACCGCTGAGTTTCTATGACTTTAGCCAGAGAAACAGTTCAAATTGAGTAAAGTGAATCCTCCCACTTTTTATTTCAGCTTCACTTTTCCACAAAAAATTTATATATTTTCAAAAACTCACTAAGTGGTGAGGGCTTCCGCCCAACAGCGACAGGGGAGGCTCTAAGGAGCAGCCACGGACCCCGTCTGCGTCTCATCCGGGGAGGTGTCCGCGGAGGCCACGGAGCCCCTGAATGCCCAGCCCGGCCCAGCGGCCGTGAGGAGCCCTCCACGCCGGCTCCTGGACCTCTGTCCCCACCTGGCATCGGTGAGGGGAGGTGCGGCCCTCGCTCTGCTGGAGCGGGGCTGGGACAGCTCCGTCTTCCATCAGCGTATGTTCATTTCATGGAGTGGCTGGACCTTCCGCCCTGCCACCTGCAGCGAGTGAGCCGTCCGAGCCCCACCCGCACGGCTGTTGCCGCTGCTGATTTCAGCTGCTCTCAGGGCGTCTTGGTGACACGTCAACAAGGCTTCAGTTCACGCTTCGCTCAGGACTGCTGGTGCCGAGTGTCTTCGCATGTGCTTATTCTCCATGCCGTATCCTCCATGAACCGTCTCCTCAGGTCTCTTGCCTATTTCATAGTTCAGTGTTTTATTGTGGAGAGTTCTCTGTGTTCTAGAGAACTTACAGCTTTCATGTATTTTACCACAGTCCACAGCGTGACTTTTCATTCCCTGAAAAGGTTCTTTGGCAGAGCAAAACTTTTAAATTTTGAAGAATCCCAATTTATTGACATTTTTATGGGTCGTGTCTTTGGAGTCCTGTCTAGAACTCTTCACCAAATCCTAAAACCCAGAAGTTTTGTTGTGTGTTTTCTTCTGAAAGTTTAGTAGTCTTACTTTCTACAATTAATCTAACACATTTTGAGTTAATTTTCATATAAGAAGTAGAGTTTAGGTTGGACCTTGTTTCTTTTTTTTTCTTTTTCTTGTGGATTTTTAATCCTTTCAGCACCCTTTATTGAAAAGACCATTCTACCTCCTCTGAATTGCTTCTGTGCCTTTGTCGGAAATCAGCTGGCTGTGCCTGTGCGGGTCTATTTCTGTGTTCCCTGCTCCGTTCCACGGGTCTGCGTGTCTGTCCCTGTGCCACTACCGCTGAGTTTCTATGACTTTAGCCGTAGAGAAACAGTTCAAATTGAGTAAAGTGAATCCTCCCACTTTTTTATTTCAGCTTCACTTTTCCACATAAATTTTAGAATAATCTTTTCTATACCTACTTTTTTCCTTAGGATTTTGATAGGAATTACATTAAACTTATACATCACTTTAAAGAAAATCAGCTTCTTTCAATCCATGGAGGGTATATTTAAATCTTTGTTTTCTCTAGTCTATTTTGCAGTTTTCAACATCAGGTTCTGAACACGTTTTGTTAGATTTCTACCTAAGTATGTCTCTTTTTTTAGAGTAATTGTTTAAAAAGTGTTATATTTTTATTTTAGCTTCCATGTGTTCCTCACTACTATATCGAAATGCAGTTCCTCTCTGGGTGTTGGTCATATATCCTGTGACCTTGCTAAATTCACTTACTCTAGGAGCGTTTTAAAAACTAGATTCTTTGGGGGCTTCCCTGGTGGCCCAGTGGGTAGAGAGTCTGCCTTGCAGTGCAAGGGGCACTGCTTTGATCCCTGGCCCAGAAAGGTCCCACGTGCCATGGAGCCGCTGAACTGGTGTGTCCAATTACGAGCCAGCGCTCTGAGTGCCTGCACCCAGAGCCAGAGTTCTGCAGCGATAGAGCCCACTGTAATGCGAGGCCCACACAGGCCAAAGAATAAAGATGGATGAAAATAAATAAATAAATAAATAAATAACCAATTAAAAAGGCCAAAATTTTTAAAAAAATGTAGACTCTTTGCGGTCTTCCAGACCTACCGCCAGGCTGCCTCCAGGCGGGAAGGTTGTTTTACTTCCTCTTCTGTTTGCAGTCCTGGTGCTTGCACGTCTCCATTATTGAGCTGACTAGAAACCCCACTACCGAGTTTAAGAAGAGTGGCACGGGCAGAGGCACCCTTCTCTGGTTACCAGGTCCACAGGGAAGCGTTCAGTGTGTCCCCATGAAATATGAGGGCAACTCACCAGCCTGAGGAAGTCCCACTCCGAGTTTACTGATAGCTTGGCTCAGGGATGGCTATGGAATTTTGTCCAATAACGCTCTTTGCTTTTGCAACTGGCTCTCGTAGGGGTGTGTGTGTGTGTATGTGTGTGTGTGTGTGTGTACGCACGTGTACTCACATGTGCAAGCCCGTCAGGCCCCGCTCTGCAACCCCAAGGAATGTAGTCCACCAGGCTCCCCTGTCCGTGGGCTTCTCCTTCTGCACTTGTCATTGGCTTCCCAAGTGGTTTGTTTCAGTTGTTGTCATGTGTTATGGTTTTATTGGTTTTGTTTACTTATTTCCATCAACAGTTGGTTTCCTGTCTTTAGAGGAAATTCTTTATTTATTTATTTTTGTTATTCTTTGGTATGTGTGGGCCTCCCATTGCAGTGGCCTTTCTCGCTGCAGAGCACTGGCTCGGTGCATGCACTCCAGAGCACTGGCTTGCAATTGGGCACATTGGCCCAGCCACTCTGTGGCACATGGGATCTTCCCAGATTATACCCCTTAAACTGGAAGGCGAACTCTTTACCCACTGGATCACCAGGGAAGCTCTGTCTTTCACTTTAAAAAAAAAATGACTTTTACCCTCTCAAGAAATTCTTTGTCTTGAAGTTGGTCTTCTACAAAGCTTTCCTTAGCTGTTTGGCTGGATGAACTCAACTTCTGGTAACCAAGGAGAATTTACAAAGGTTAGAAGCTGCAGACGGTCTCCTCTTGACGTTTGTCCTCAGGGACCTTCGTAATGAGCTCCCCTGCAAGCTTGAGAGAGGAAAGCCTGTGGCAGATGCCCCAAGTCTGCAACAAACCCCTTAGTTTTGTGTTATTTTTTATCCTTTGGGAAATTGTTTTAAAATCATTTGACATATTATTTGAGTACAGAGGAAGAGATTTTATTAAGGCTTTTAAAAAATTTTTTATGAACTTTTAATATTGCCTACAGTGTCTTTTACATTTAAATTGATAGTTCTGCCAGTGACAGGTTTCGTGATACTTAGAGCCGGTAATATGCTGAACTTGGTTGTTCTCGTGACCCACATGCATGCTCTTTGCTTTCACACCTAACTTTCTTAGAGGTGTGTGTGTGTGTGCGTGCGTGCACGTGTACCCACATGTGCAAGCCCAGTCAGGTCCAGCTCTGCGACTCCAAGGACTGTAGCCCATCAGGCTCCTCTGTCCATGGGCTTCTCCAGGCAAGAACACTCGAGTGGGTTGGCACTTCCTCCTCCATGGGATCTTCCCAACCCGGGGATCGAACTAGCGTCTCTTGCATCTGCTGCATTGACAGACAGACTCTTCACCGCTGGCGCCACTTGGGAAGCTCCTCTGAGAGCGGCTCACATGGCATACCTGGGCCTCCTTCACAGTGACTCCCCTGAAGGGAGGTTGTCGCACACTGGGCACACAGCTGGTAACATGTCTGTTCACGGGGTGTTCAATGTTTCTGTGTTATTTTAACGAGAGGGGAAAACATTCCTAGCCCTCGTCTGATTGTTGTTATTCAAGTTTTCATGTTGGAATCATTAAGGACAGAGATCTGATTGTTGTTTCTAACGTTAATATACAGACATGCTGTTTAGGGAAAACCTTTCTTTTCTGTCTTAGGGCTTCACACTGTGCTTTTCCTTAAACAGAGTTTTCTCGCGTGCTCAAACAGGCCGTGATGTCTAAGGCAGAAGTTGTGAGAGTGCTTGGACTCCGCAGGTTCGCTTCAGCCGCGCGGTCATCACCTAAACTGAAGGGGCTCGCAGGCAACCAGGAAAGCAGCCAAGAGGCCAGCGGGTCAGCAGTCCTAGTAGCAAACCCCCTTCTACCCTTTAGAAAATTCCCAGGAAGGTTCACACACGTGATTATTTCTTTTTCAAATACCTTTAGAATATTACATAACACAGTCAATACTATAGTATTAATAAACACTGGGTTGATATCTTTATTGCTGTGAATTCACATAGTAATATAGAGATTTTTCTCTAAACTATAAAGTACATTTGAAAATTATTCTTTTACCTTGATGTCAATTTCCAACGTTAATGTTATTTCCAAGAAACTCTTACTTGTATGAATGCATGAGCTGTAGCAGTTCATATTATTGCTCAGAAGGTAGAATAGCTAGCTTTATGCACAGCAATCTGAATGACATAACATAAGAAAGTTGATATCCTTTCTCTTCTAAGAAACACTATATTTTAATTTTTGAAACAAGATCAAAAATTTTTGTATATGTTTGCAGATCTCCTTTTTTCTTTAAAGGGAGAACAATCTCCATTAATTTAGCAGACTGTGCTGTCTGTCATCTTTGCTATTAAGATAGCAAAGACTCATTCATTCTGTAATTAAATATTTATTGAGTACTGAGCTTGCACTCCAGGGATACATCAGAGAGAAGACAGATAAGGTCCCTGACCTCGTAAAGTTTACATGGAGATACAGGCAGTTAGCAAGTAAGCAGATGAATAAACAAGACAATTCTAGGTAGCTGTAAACCACATGAAGACTTCCCAGGTGGTGCTAGAGCGAAGAACTCACCTACCCATGGGAGGCTTTAGACTCATGGGTTCATTTCCTGAGTCGGGAAGATCTGCTGGAGGAGGAAATGGCAGCCCACTCCAGCATCCTTGCCTGGAGAATCCCATGGACAGGGGAGCCCGGCGGGCTATAGTCCACGGGGCCACGAGAGTCGGACACGACAGGCAACTTAGCACACACGTTATGACGGGAATCGAGATGTTTCTGTGATCGGGTGGGTCACTTTGGCTGGTGGTCACGGGAGTCTGTTTAAGAACGTGACATCTGTCCTGATCCCTACAGTATCAGAGTGGGCTAGCACATACCTGTAGTTACAGCGCGTCCAGCCGTGCAGATGGCAGCTCAGAGAGCCCAGAGCAGAAAAGCTGAGCGTGTCGAAGAAGCCGGAGGAAGATGTGTGTGGGAAGAAGAATCTCAGGGTGGGATGGAGGGCTGGACCAGGTCCTGCGGTGGCAGGGGGCAGGTCTGGGGGAGCAGGAGACCGTGGGCAGCCAGGGGCACAGGGACCCCTCAGCCGTCTCCGGGGAGGTGTGAGCGCCACCCCAAGCCAAACACTGCTGTCTGAGCTGCGGCTGGCCGGTCAACAGACTGGCCGATGGTGACAAAGTTGTCTCCTCTCTTAGGGTAAGGAGGACGGACTGTCTTCCATCAGAGTCCTCTGGAACTGGGGTTCTGTGTGAAGTCCTCTCAGGGTGTTGGTCTCTCCTCACCTAGAGAAATCCAGTCCCTTAAGAAAGGGGGTTTCCCGAAGACTTTGAAGTAAGAAGGAACATGGGGACTGGACAGATGACTGTTCCACGTCTTCTCTTCGCTTCCCCTCAGGAATTGCTTCACTCACTTCTCTCGTGCTCACAGACATCTCCTACTCCTTTCTCCCCAGCGCGGTCTTCTACCATTAAATTGGGCCTGGTCTAGACTTTAGTGTTTGCAACTAAAAGGGCAAAAAAGAATCTTTTCAAACGTGTCAGCTCCATTAGAGTGAGATGTCCTCAGACCTCTCAGCAGCACTCTGCTCCACTGTTTGATCACTGATCATGGAATCAGAGCTCACGCTTTCATCTGGAGACTGTACGAGCTTTGAAAGCAAACTATTCCACAGTTTAATTATTGTATAATTTGCTTATGCTAAAATATGATAGTCACAACCTGTCACTTACTGACGTGTCACCTTTGTGATTAAGAACTAAAATGAGACCCCGGAGTCGGCAAAGCTGCCTTTACACAGCCAAAACAAACCCCACATTAATTCAGGGCTGGATTAGAGAGAGGCTCTAATTCAAAGGCTGTTTCATCTCAGTCCACACACACACCTTTGAGATCTCAGGTTAGAAACAGGGAGAGGCAGGTGCACCGGCAGCAGCACAGAGTGAGCGAGCCCGGGAGCAGCCATGGAGGCGGCGGGGGAGTGCGGAGCCTGGAGCCAGAGCCACGGCACCAGCCTCCGACCACATCCTGACGGTGCTGATGACCCTGCAGTGTGGGCAGGCAGGACAGCTCTGCACTCAGGTCCAGACCGGCTTTAACCCCCTCCTCCACCCCGCACGGCAGGCAGCGCAGGATCCATGGGCAGAGGTCTTTCACTGTCCCATCTGTGAGGAGACTTAGTGTTAAGCTGTGTTGTCCAGTTGCTACGTTGTGTCTGACTCTTTGCAACCCCATGGACTGCAGCATACCAGACTCCGCTGTCCTCCACTGTTTCCTGGAGTTTGCTCAGATTCATGTCCATTGAGTCAGTGATGCTATCTAACCTTTTCATCCTCGGCTGCCTCCTCCTTCTCTTGCCTTCCATCTTTCCCAGCATCTGGGTCTTTTGCAATGGGTCAGCTTTTCGCATCAGGTGGCCAAAGTATGGGAGCTTCAACAGCAGTCGTTGCAATGAATATTCAGGGTTGATTTCCTTTAGGGTGAACTGGTTTGACCCCCTTGCAGTCCAGTTGCTTAAAATCTCCGAGTGCAGTTACGTCATTGTAAAATATAAAGGATAAAAATCATTGTTCTTAGAATTAAATGAAATAATACACGTGAAAAGGTCTTTGGTTCTATAAAAGTACAATGGGAAAGTTTACCTGTTTTGTTTTTTTTTTTTTGGAGGTTAGCTTTTAAAAGCCCTTTTTCTGCCTTTGATTAGCTGTGTAATTATGGACTAGTCATTCACCCCAAGACTCAGTTTCCTCCTAAATAGAGAAAATAATTGTACTTTCCTTGCCCATTTCATGCCAGCAAAATAACGTCCTTAAACTGCTTTGCATTCTTGTGTGAGTGGATTCTATTGTCCTTCCTACAGTACATTACAGAACAATAGACTAACTGGCATGCAGATCCCCCCAAAAAAAAGGGCTGGATTAGAGAGGCTCTAATTCAAAGGCTGTTTCATCTCAGTCCACACACACACCTGTGAGATCTCAGGTGAGAAACAGGGAGAGGCAGGTGCACCGGCAGCAGCACAGAGTGAGCGAGCCGGGAGCAGCCATGGAGGCGGCGGGGGAGTGCGGAGCCTGGAGCCAGAGCCACGGCACCAGCCTCCGACCACATCCTGACGGTGCTGATGACCCTGCAGTGTGGGCAGGCAGGACAGCTCTGCACTCAGGTCCAGACCGGCTTTAACCCCCTCCTCCACCCCGCACGGCAGGCAGCGCAGGATCCATGGGCAGAGGTCTTTCACTGTCCCATCTGTGAGGAGACTTAGTGTTAAGCTGTGTTGTCCAGTTGCTACGTTGTGTCTGACTCTTTGCAACCCCATGGACTGCAGCATACCAGACTCCGCTGTCCTCCACTGTTTCCTGGAGTTTGCTCAGATTCATGTCCATTGAGTCAGTGATGCTATCTAACCTTTTCATCCTCGGCTGCCTCCTCCTTCTCTTGCCTTCCATCTTTCCCAGCATCTGGGTCTTTTGCAATGGGTCAGCTTTTCGCATCAGGTGGCCAAAGTATGGGAGCTTCAACAGCAGTCGTTGCAATGAATATTCAGGGTTGATTTCCTTTAGGGTGAACTGGTTTGACCCCCTTGCAGTCCAGTTGCTTAAAATCTCCGAGTGCAGTTACGTCATTGTAAAATATAAAGGATAAAAATCATTGTTCTTAGAATTAAATGAAATAATACACGTGAAAAGGTCTTTGGTTCTATAAAAGTACAATGGGAAAGTTTACCTGTTTTGTTTTTTTTTTTTTGGAGGTTAGCTTTTAAAAGCCCTTTTTCTGCCTTTGATTAGCTGTGTAATTATGGACTAGTCATTCACCCCAAGACTCAGTTTCCTCCTAAATAGAGAAAATAATTGTACTTTCCTTGCCCATTTCATGCCAGCAAAATAACGTCCTTAAACTGCTTTGCATTCTTGTGTGAGTGGATTCTATTGTCCTTCCTACAGTACATTACAGAACAATAGACTAACTGTGAAAAGGGTCCAGAGGCCTCAAGAAAAGGTTAAATGTCACTCAGCATACTTTGTTTAAGAAGGAAAGAACTACTGCGTAATTACTTTCAGAAAACTTTCTCTGAAGTATGATTCTAAAACAAATGACTAAGTTTGAAGCACTGAGCACCAGATGTCAGGGAGATTTGCTTTCATAGTATATCTTATTTCCCAGTGGTGCCAGAATGAGTTGTTTTGTGTGGGTCTCAAAAGTGGGAGAGGTTCTAATTAAGTGCAACTTACAATAAAATTAATAAATGACACCAATTTTGAGATTTTAAAATAGGACTTGAGAGAATGCAGCGTGGGATTAGATTATAATAATTCTAATCTTTTAAATTGTGAATCAATATGAAGTAGCATTAAAACTCAAATAAATAAAAAATAAAATGGAGACTCAAGTAGAGAGAACACTCATCTCCCAATCTGGTTCAACTTCTCAAATGACGACTTTCAAATCTGTTAAAGGCTAAGATTACAGTTGTCCTTATTGTTCAATGTAGACCAAAATAACTGTGCGTGTAATTAATGAGAGATGGGAAGCTACCCTAATCACAAATATACTGCATTCTCGTAATTGTTCAAATATAATTGCACACTTCAGGTTTTATTTCACTTTTTGCAGATGAGCTGCATAAACTGATTAATGAAGAACTATAATACTCAGCAGAAATTTTGTTAAAAATTATTTGATCCAGCATTTTCTTTTTTTAATTAAAAAAAAAATACTTTATTGTTACAAAATGCTACCTGGCCTCTGGGTCTTCAGCGAGTTGTAGTAGTAACTAGTCACAGATCACCCATGACAAATACAGTATTAATAAAAAGGTTTGAAATAATGCAGAAATTACCAACATGTAACGTGGAGGCGCAAAGTGAGCAAGCGCTTTTGGAAAACTGGCACCGATACATTCAATGCGGGATTGCCACAAACCTGCAATTTTGCACAAAAAAAACCCCACAGAATCTGCAAAGTGCATTAAAAAGAGGCCTGCCTCTTCATGGAACCTCCATCGACACCCCCAGGGTTCATCCTGATTCCTCAGAAAGTCTGCTAGCCTTGGTACCAGGAGGGCAGAGAGAATTCCTGAGGTTTGAAACTCCCAGAGAAGTCGCTTCATAATCATTTGTTAGTTTATTTAAAGATGCCGTGTGCCTCCACAGCTCTGCCCCTGAGTTCCCACACCTGTCCCAGTTAGAGTCAGCCTTGAGGCCCTGAAGTCTCCCGCTCGAGGGCCTCTAACTGCGTTCCCGGGGTGGCGGTCAAGTGCTTGGTCTTGACTTGGGCTGCAAGAAGGAAGCAGGGACTTAGGCTCAGAGTCCAGTAAACAACAAATAAAACCTTCATTTAAAGGAAAAAAGAGAACAGAGCTTCAGGGACCTGTGAGACTATAACCAAGATCTAGCATGCGTGCCACTGGCATGCCCAGGAGGAGAGGAGAAAGAATGGAGTGAAGAGGTATTCAAAGAAGAGATGGCGGAAGACTTCCCAGATTAGGAAACAAGCAAGCAGCCAAACCTAAAAATTCAACCTGAGCGAATCCCAAATATAGTCAAGTCAAAGAGACCTATTCAGAGACACATTCTACTTAAACTTATGAAAAGTAGAGAAAAATGAAAACTCTTCAGACTGAAGAACTGTCAGCTGCTAATTCACTCAGAAATGAAGGGGAAAACATAGGCTAAGGAAAACAGAGAGAATACATCATTACAACACCTGCACTTGAAGAATGGCCGAAGGAGGCCCACCAAATGGAGGACATGATCAGAGAAGGAAATTTGAAACTATAGACCGGAAAAAAGAACAAGGAGCCAGATCTTTATAAAAAAAATACTTTATTGTTACAAAATGCTACCTGGCCTCTGGGTCTTCAGCGAGTTGTAGTAGTAACTAGTCACAGATCACCCATGACAAATACAGTATTAATAAAAAGGTTTGAAATAATGCAGAAATTACCAACATGTAACGTGGAGGCGCAAAGTGAGCAAGCGCTTTTGGAAAACTGGCACCGATACATTCAATGCGGGATTGCCACAAACCTGCAATTTTGCACAAAAAAAAACCCACAGAATCTGCAAAGTGCATTAAAAAGAGGCCTGCCTCTTCATGGAACCTCCATCGACACCCCCAGGGTTCATCCTGATTCCTCAGAAAGTCTGCTAGCCTTGGTACCAGGAGGGCAGAGAGAATTCCTGAGGTTTGAAACTCCCAGAGAAGTCGCTTCATAATCATTTGTTAGTTTATTTAAAGATGCCGTGTGCCTCCACAGCTCTGCCCCTGAGTTCCCACACCTGTCCCAGTTAGAGTCAGCCTTGAGGCCCTGAAGTCTCCCGCTCGAGGGCCTCTAACTGCGTCCCGGGGTGGCGGTCAAGTGCTTGGTCTTGACTTGGGCTGCAAGAAGGAAGCAGGGACTTAGGCTCAGAGTCCAGTAAACAACAAATAAAACCTTCATTTAAAGGAAAAAAGAGAACAGAGCTTCAGGGACCTGTGAGACTATAACCAAGATCTAGCATGCGTGCCACTGGCATGCCCAGGAGGAGAGGAGAAAGAATGGAGTGAAGAGGTATTCAAAGAAGAGATGGCGGAAGACTTCCCAGATTAGGAAACAAGCAAGCAGCCAAACCTAAAAATTCAACCTGAGCGAATCCCAAATATAGTCAAGTCAAAGAGACCTATTCAGAGACACATTCTACTTAAACTTATGAAAAGTAGAGAAAAATGAAAACTCTTCAGACTGAAGAACTGTCAGCTGCTAATTCACTCAGAAATGAAGGGGAAAACATAGGCTAAGGAAAACAGAGAGAATACATCATTACAACACCTGCACTTGAAGAATGGCCGAAGGAGGCCCACCAAATGGAGGACATGATCAGAGAAGGAAATTTGAAACTATAGACCGGAAAAAAAGAACAAGGAGCTGGAAAATGAAAGTCAATAGACTGTGCTTCTTCTCATGAATTTCTTAAATTACATTTGAAATTTGAAGGGAAAACCCCTATAAGGCCATCTCAAATGGTGATAGGTGCCTGTAGAGGGAATACTTATGATAGTTATCTTTAAAATGTGGGGAAGGGAAAGGATCTCAGAGCATCCCTTGCAGGAGTAGACTGTTGATATGTAGTAAGTTCTAAGTGTTTACTGTAGTAATAGAGCTACCAATAAGAAAACCATGCAGAATGAGACACTGAAACAACTAGAACTAAACCAAAATGGAATCCTGAAAACCTTCAAATAGCCCACAAGAAGGCAATAAAAGAAACAGAATAAAGCAGAATAAACAAGAAACAGAATTAAACACTCCAAATATACTCATTAAAAAAAGAGGAAGCTTGGCACACTGGATTTTAATAAACCACAAAACTCACTTCAAACATAATGACATATATAGGCTGAAAATAGAAGGACTAAAAATGACATCACACAAGTATTAATTTTTTAAAAAGCAGGACTAGCTATGTTAATATCAGATAAAGCAGACTTCAGAGCATAGATAGTTACGAGGAATGGGGGGGGGGATGACCATTATTTAATGATAAAAGGATTATTCCACTGAGAAGATATAGAAATCCTAAATGTATATGCTGTGAACAATAGAACTTCAAAATACATGGTACAAAAATGGATTCACTTAGACTAATTCACAGTTATATCTGGGGACTCTCATCAACTGGCAGTGCCCAGATGGGATTGAGAACTGAGCAATACCTTCAGCCAGTAAGATCTAATTGACATTTATAGAATGACTTTGCCCAAGAGAAGGATAAAGTGGAAGGAACCACTCTATCCAGTACTGTGTGGAGTTAGTCTCTCGGTTGTGTCGGACTCTTTGCGACCGTGGAATTCTCCAGGCAAGAATACTGGCAATGGGAGCCTTTCCCTTCTCCAGGGGCTGCCCAGGGATTGAACCCAGGTCTCCCGCCCGCAGCAAGCACTGAAGAATGGCAAGGAGGCCCACCAAATGGAGGACATGATCAGAGAAGGAAATTTGAAACTATAGACCGGAAAAAGAACAAGGAGCTGGAAAATGAAAGTCAATAGACTGTGCTTCTTCTCATGAATTTCTTAAATTACATTTGAAATTTGAAGGGAAAACCCCTATAAGGCCATCTCAAATGGTGATAGGTGCCTGTAGAGGGAATACTTATGATAGTTATCTTTAAAATGTGGGGAAGGGAAAGGATCTCAGAGCATCCCTTGCAGGAGTAGACTGTTGATATGTAGTAAGTTCTAAGTGTTTACTGTAGTAATAGAGCTACCAATAAGAAAACCATGCAGAATGAGACACTGAAACAACTAGAACTAAACCAAAATGGAATCCTGAAAACCTTCAAATAGCCCACAAGAAGGCAATAAAAGAAACAGAATAAAGCAGAATAAACAAGAAACAGAATTAAACACTCCAAATATACTCATTAAAAAAAGAGGAAGCTTGGCACACTGGATTTTAATAAACCACAAAACTCACTTCAAACATAATGACATATATAGGCTGAAAATAGAAGGACTAAAAATGACATCACACAAGTATTAATTTTTTAAAAAGCAGGACTAGCTATGTTAATATCAGATAAAGCAGACTTCAGAGCATAGATAGTTACGAGGAATGGGGGGGGGGATGACCATTATTTAATGATAAAAGGATTATTCCACTGAGAAGATATAGAAATCCTAAATGTATATGCTGTGAACAATAGAACTTCAAAATACATGGTACAAAAATGGATTCACTTAGACTAATTCACAGTTATATCTGGGGACTCTCATCAACTGGCAGTGCCCAGATGGGATTGAGAACTGAGCAATACCTTCAGCCAGTAAGATCTAATTGACATTTATAGAATGACTTTGCCCAAGAGAAGGATAAAGTGGAAGGAACCACTCTATCCAGTACTGTGTGGAGTTAGTCTCTCGGTTGTGTCGGACTCTTTGCGACCCGTGGAATTCTCCAGGCAAGAATACTGGCAATGGGGAGCCTTTCCCTTCTCCAGGGGCTCTTCCCAGCCCAGGGATTGAACCCAGGTCTCCCGCTGCAGGCGGATTCTTCACTGTCTGAGCCACCAGCGAAGCCCCAAGAAACTGTATTCTAAGCTTTAACATCACATGACTATAGATAAAGAAAGAGGTGACATGGAAAATTCTCTTTCGCACTTAGAAAACATACAGTGAGGTTAAGTAACTTCTGCAAGGCCAGGTAGCACATCTGTGTTAGAAAAGAATTTGTGACTATGTATTTCAGTTCTCAGACCTTTCTCAGGTGTGTTCAAACATAAACGGCTTCCATACTCAAGATATAGCCTCATCCCTCTTAAGTAATAAGTTAAGAATTCAAAATGAGACCTTAAATGATGCCAGATGATCAGTTGCTTCTGTGTACTGAGATGTGGACATAAATTCAAATGATTACCACAGAACTCGGAGAGCACGCTCCTAAAACACTAGGATAACAGTTTTTACATCTCAAATACAAGCTTTTGAAAAACAGAGTATCTGTTGATAAAAAGACACTTCTGAGGGCTGCAATGCGTCTCAATGATTTAACAAATAGGAAAGTTGAAAGAGGTTATTTCTTCAGCCTTCTTTATTCACACGTTCATAACAAAATCAGGAAAATCAGTGAGAGAATTTCACTCGTTTTGTTGGCCTAACGATAATGCAGCGGTTTGTTGTAATGCCTGAATTTCAATCATAGACTCTTTTCATTACCGAAGTTTGAAGAATTAGAAAGAGACCATTCATGGCATTTAGTAAGTAAAACTTGGTAGACTTAAGTAGTTGTCATCCCATGGCACCATCAGCATATTATGTCTGAGTGATATTTGATTGTTGTGTGCAGAGGGGTGAGGTTAAGAGAAGATGTTTTTATTGAAGCACACTTGATGTATAATATTCTAAGTGTTCTATAAAGTGAATCAGATGTGTGTGTATATATATATATATATATATACATACACATATATAGTGATTCTCTACTTTATGACAAGATATCAAACATTATTCCCTATGTAACACGGTAAATTCTTGTTGATCTGTTTTATGTACAGTAGTATATACGGGTGTTGTTAATCGCATCATTCTAATTTATCCTTCCCCTTCCACTTTGGTAACCGTGAGTTTGTTTTCTGTGTCAACTCATCTGTTTCTGTTTTGTAAATAGATTCATTGGTATTATTTTTTAATTTCCACATGTAAGAGATGTCCTAAACAATTTACCTTTTCTGTCTGACTTACTTAGTGTGATATTCTCTGGGTCCATCCGTGTTGCTACAAATGACAATATTTCGTTCTTTTTTATGGCTGAAAAGTGTGTGTGTGTACACCCGCACGCACGTATATCTTTTTTGTGCACTCATCTCTCAGTGGACACTGAGCTTTCGTCCGTGTCTTGGCTACTGTAAGCAGTACTGCTGTGAGCGTTGGGATGCATGAATCTTTTTGAATTAGAGTCTTCATCTCTTCTGGCTATGTGCCTAGCGGTGGGGTTGCTGGATCATTCCACAGCTCTATTTTGAGACACACCATAGTGTTTCCCATGGGGGCTGCACCAGCTCTGACCAGGGAACTGCTTCCAAGGTTTAAGTTTGTATTTTAGAGACAGAAAATGGACTTTGGTGGACAGCCTGCCCAACTGCTAGAAGCTTTTTCTGCAATCATATCTGCTTAGACTCCTGTCCTTAGCCAGGTTCTTTCTTTAGACCTGTGGGCCTCCTCAGGTACTTTTGAGAGAATGATTGTCCTAGAGAGTTGAATCCGTTTTCACCTGATACAGAAATTAATTTTCTGATTCAGGTTTAGTTAAGGCAGAAAACTTCGTGAGCGTTCTGAAAACTATGAGGAAATCTGCCCTGAGTCTGACTGGAGAGGTGAACAAGTGCAGGGTTTATGGTCAAGAGTCTCTTGGGGATCCCTGCCAGGAGTTTCACAAACTGAGGTCCAACGTGTGTGTGCCTGGGCCACTGAGGAGAAGGGCCTCCAGTCCCCAGGCCTTACTGTTAACACAGAAGGGGGCTGGGGAAGGTTCCTAGACATGCTTTCTGTTAAGTAACCCTCTGGTCTTTTCCCCTTGAAATCCAAAGATAGCTTCAATTTTGACAAGTTCTGTTTGAAAGGAAAAAAAGTGTCTTAATCATAATTATACAGGAAGCTGTAATAGAGGATCCTCTGAAGGGAATATTCATGTTGTCGTTAAAATCACTGCTCTTTCAGAAACTTAAGCCTGCTCCTCCTATTCTTTTGCTCTCTACTTTATAAGAGGGGTTTCCTTGGTGGCTCAGTTGGTAGAGAATCAGCCTGCAGTGCAGGAGATGCAGGTTCGATGCCTGGGTCAGGAAGATCCCCTGGAGAAGGGAATGGTGACTGACTTCAGTGTTCTTGCCTGTCCATGGGCAGAGAAGCCTGATCGGCTACAGTTCATGGGATCGCAAAGAGTCAGACACGACTAACCAGCTAACCGCTTCTCCACTTGCATAACATAAACCATACAGAGAGAGTCAGGAGCCCAGAGGACAGAGAGGGCAGCCCCACTGAAGAAGCAGTCGGGGCAGCCTCTGTCCCTGGGGACTCAGCCGCCCGCAGACTGACTTCACAGCTGCCCAAAGCCAAGACTGTCGGAGGAAAATTGCTCGTGCCAGCGTGAGCGTATACCGTCTGCTTCTCCTCTGCATGCATGCTCATGAATGACATCTGCTTTGAAACCACAATTTACTGCTGTAATAAAGTTTCTAAGATTACTGCAGTCGGAATTCAATTGTATTGAACACTCAATTGATTCTGGGCTAAAACATGCTTACATTACAAAATAATGACTGGTTTGAGAAAAATAAGGTTGTGTTCAGGCACCAGTGTCTCAGAGCAGGAGGAGCGCTATTCACATGCGTCGGGGGAAAGACACTGCCACTTGGCTAAGTCTGCTTGAAGGCCCATGACCTGGCCTCGCCCCCTGCTCGGTCCTCCCAGCATCCTGGTGACACAGCGGAGCAGAGACTCCCACTTCACAGACAGAGAGTCCCGGGGTCAGGGGAGGCATTCCGGGGAACAGGTCAGCCCAGTGCTAGAACCCAGTTAGTGAGAATCCTCACGCTCTTGCAGGCAAAATATGAGGGCCGCTGAACTGACAGACACTTTCTTTTAAAGAGTGGACTTAGAGGCGTGCTTACCAAAATCCATTACCTCTGATCAGCATGAAGAACAACGTGGGTGCTTCTGGATCTCGAGATAGATGGTACATACAAACAATGAAATCGGAAGCAGTAACTGTAGATACTTCTTATTTCTAGGAAATTAACTTCTCATAGCCTTACTGGCAGGTTTTGAGGCCTTACTGCTTTCCTCTGCGTGCTTTCCTTTACGTGCTTTCCTTTGAGGGCGTACACGAAGTCTTTGTTTTGGTAAGAGCTTTCTAAAATATTTGATCTGATGTTTGGTTTTATCCATTGCAGTGCAGCCCTTTCTGAGCTTATTCTTTGTCATCAAATCTGCTCCAGGATTACAAAGCAAATTAAAAAAGAAAAATCTAAACCTTTAATGCTTTAAAAACTTTAAAAGGTGGGTAGTGGGAAAAGGTAAACCTTGGTTCTCTGGTGTCGTCAGGAGCTGAGACGTTCACCACCCACGGCGGCAGATGTCCGCAGTGCCCTCCTGGCAGACCTTTGGGTTCCACTTTTCTAATGCATGTTCTATGACCGCCTGCCTCTTCCCCTGATTCCGTCCGCCATGCAGTCTGTAGGGATCCGTGTGCACGCTAAGTCGCTTCTGTCGTATCTGACTCTTCGCAACCCCGTGGTCTGTAGCCTGGCAGGCTCCTCTGTCCATGGGTTTCTCCAGGCAGGAGGACTGGACCGGGTTGCCATGCCCTCTTCCAGGGTATCTTCCCGAGCCAGGGATGGAAACTGGATCTCCCACATTGCAGGCAGGTTCTTTACCACTGGTACCACCTGGGAAACCCCTGTAAGGGGTGCACATCATATGAAAAGACTTAGGCTCCAATATATCCACTTTGCTGGATATATTGGAAAGAAACCCCATCTATACATGCTAATCAACCTGTATTGCCTGTCTCCATGATAAATAGAGCCTGAATCAGGTAGGTCTTGGAGTGGCACTCTGGAAAAGGTACCTTTCAGTCTTTACAGACATGACATATTGGTGACAAGAAAACAAACATGCCATTAGAGAGACAGCGATGTTTCCCTCTTTAAAGAGTGGACTTAGAGGCGTGCTTACAAATCTACCTCTGATCAGCATGAAGAACAACGTGGTGCTTCTGGATCTCGAGATAGATGGTACATACAAACAATGAAATCGGAAGCAGTAACTGTAGATACTTCTTATTTCTAGGAAATTAACTTCTCATAGCCTTACTGGCAGGTTTTGAGGCCTTACTGCTTTCCTCTGCGTGCTTTCCTTTACGTGCTTTCCTTTGAGGGCGTACACGAAGTCTTTGTTTTGGTAAGAGCTTTCTAAAATATTTGATCTGATGTTTGGTTTTATCCATTGCAGTGCAGCCCTTTCTGAGCTTATTCTTTGTCATCAAATCTGCTCCAGGATTACAAAGCAAATTAAAAAAGAAAAATCTAAACCTTTAATGCTTTAAAAACTTTAAAAGGTGGGTAGTGGGAAAAGGTAAACCTTGGTTCTCTGGTGTCGTCAGGAGCTGAGACGTTCACCACCCACGGCGGCAGATGTCCGCAGTGCCCTCCTGGCAGACCTTTGGGTTCCACTTTTCTAATGCATGTTCTATGACCGCCTGCCTTTTCCCCCTGATTCCGTCCGCCATGCAGTCTGTAGGGATCCGTGTGCACGCTAAGTCGCTTCTGTCGTATCTGACTCTTCGCAACCCCGTGGTCTGTAGCCTGGCAGGCTCCTCTGTCCATGGGTTTCTCCAGGCAGGAGGACTGGACCGGGTTGCCATGCCCTCTTCCAGGGTATCTTCCCGAGCCAGGGATGGAAACTGGATCTCCCACATTGCAGGCAGGTTCTTTACCACTGGTACCACCTGGGAAACCCCTGTAAGGGGTGCACATCATATGAAAAGACTTAGGCTCCAATATATCCACTTTGCTGGATATATTGGAAAGAAACCCCATCTATACATGCTAATCAACCTGTATTGCCTGTCTCCATGATAAATAGAGCCTGAATCAGGTAGGTCTTGGAGTGGCACTCTGGAAAAGGTACCTTTCAGTCTTTACAGACATGACATATTGGTGACAAGAAAACAAACATGCCATTAGAGAGACAGCGATGTTTCCCTCTATTAAAGGGAATTGATTTTTAAAATTTCACCTGCATCGTAAGTAGGCATTGGAAAGAGTGTCCCTCGCTGATTGTTTCCATGGCAGATAGAGGAGCAAGTTCCTTTAAGTTTCAAAAGCAACCTTGTCATCGTATTGATTTACTCAGAGCTCTATTTGCCTGCGTCTGCTGATCTGATGTATAATCAGGATTCCTACATAGGAAGTGGTGTCATCCCCTTGCTCTCTGTTCTGGAAAGGAAGGGTGATGTTGGCTTGCCACTAATGTTTGCCATCCGCGGGTCCCTGCCAAGCAACAGCAGAACCCTCAGCATCATTTCTGTGCTTCTCGAGCAAGGCTGGTTCTGCCCTCCCAGGCTTCTCTGCTTGGCAGGGACAGCAGTGAAGAATGACTCATCAGGAATAAAGCCTATTAACTGAAGTCCTTACTTCATTCAGATTTCATGTCCCAGGATCTCAGCCAGGTCCCACAATACCCTTAGTCACCACCATGTCTCCTTCAGGCTTGGCAATCTCTGGTAGTTTCTTAGACTTCCCTTGTTGTGATGACCTTGACAGTTTTATTTGGGGCAGGGGGGCAGGAGGGGGTGAGTGCTGATATGATATTTTATAGATTTTCCTTTAGTGCTGCTCATTCAGTCAGGTCTGACTCTTTGCAACCCCGTGGGCTGTAGCCCACCAAGCTCCTCTGTCCATGGAATTCTCCCAGCAAGAATAATCGAGTGGGTAGCCATTTCCTTCTCCAGGAGATCTTCCCGACCCAGGAATGGAACCCAGGAACCCACACTGCAGGCGGATTCTTTACTGTCTGAGCCAGCCACAGGCTTATTATTTGATACAAGACTTATTTATTGAGAACTGCACCAGTTAAAGAAGTACTCACTAACCCTTAGCTGAGTGACCCTACTATGATTCTACAATTTATCAAAATTACAGTCAGTATTATACATGGGTAGAACTTCAGAAATCCTCTAAATTTCCTTTTTGGGGCCCACTCGGAGAAGGGTCTGGTGGCTCTGAGGACAGAGACAAGGAGACCACAGAGTCCTGAGTCAGCACACTCCAGTGACTGTTTCTAAGAGTGAAAGGGGTAAAGAGCCTGCCTGCCAATGCAGGAGACGCAAGAGGCGCAGGTTTGATCCCCTATACAGTGGCGCTCGTGAGCCGTCTGGGGATGGTGGTGGTGTTCTGCAGGACTCTTTCTGCCTTCCCACCAGCCGAGGCCTCCAGCTGCTTTCTCCAGCCCCAGCGAACGTAGGAGCCTTGGAACGAAGCCAGCGGATAGAAGAGACTATCACCAGGACTCCAAATCTTCTGGGATGGCCTGTGTCCACTTTTTCAAAGAACAGATTGTGAAATGACAGGAGGGTAGGACACGGAGGTAATAGAGATGTGGAGGGGACGGTCTAGGGAGGCAGCAGGTGGACTGGTGCCAGTGGGAAGAGCCCGTCAGAAGAGTAGGTGTCCTGGCAGCAGGTCCAGGAGGATGAGGTGACAAATGGCCTCTTTTCCTCTGGGAAGGAAGCCAAAAACATGCAAGAGTGGTGGCTTGGGTTCCAGATCTTAGATCATCTTCTCTTACTCACCAAATTAAGGTCTGTGTTCCTTCCAGGAAACTCGCTAAAGCAGACAGATCAAGAGGCGGCCAACTGGAAGAGCCTCAGACCTAGTCAGAGGGCGCAGGGGAGGGAGAGGATGTATGATCAGCTCCTTTGGCCGCTGGGTCCTACCGAACTCTGGCCTTGCAGATGGTGCTCGGGCTCCCACACGCAAGGCCTCTTCACGGCTACTGTCCATCTTTTAACTACAGCCTCAGGAGGACGCACTCTTTCAGGTGGACCTCGGACGGCTCTGGTTGGATGGTTTGCATTCTCAGCTTGTATTCTCCGCGTTTTCACCAGATCATGTGTCCGTGAGCTATTGCTGCGTCACAGACCACTGCCAGACATCATGGTGTCAGAGTAACTTTTTATTATTTCTCATGAGTCTGTTGATAGGCCAGGTGATGTTGCTGACGTGGAGTCCCTTCTGCATCCTTGGTCATCGATAGGGTGGCACCCAGGAGTGGTGGGTCTGTGGGGACCTGACGGTGTTTGCTGTCAGCATCCTTCACTCGGAGAAGGGTCTGGTGGCTCTGAGGACAGAGACAAGGAGACCACAGAGTCCTGAGTCAGCACACTCCAGTGACTGTTTCTAAGAGTGAAAGGGGTAAAGAGCCTGCCTGCCAATGCAGGAGACGCAAGAGGCGCAGGTTTGATCCCCTATACAGTGGCGCTCGTGAGCCGTCTGGGGATGGTGGTGGTGTTCTGCAGGACTCTTTCTGCCTTCCCACCAGCCGAGGCCTCCAGCTGCTTTCTCCAGCCCCAGCGAACGTAGGAGCCTTGGAACGAAGCCAGCGGATAGAAGAGACTATCACCAGGACTCCAAATCTTCTGGGATGGCCTGTGTCCACTTTTTCAAAGAACAGATTGTGAAATGACAGGAGGGTAGGACACGGAGGTAATAGAGATGTGGGGGGGACGGTCTAGGGAGGCAGCAGGTGGACTGGTGCCAGTGGGAAGAGCCCGTCAGAAGAGTAGGTGTCCTGGCAGCAGGTCCAGGAGGATGAGGTGACAAATGGCCTCTTTTCCTCTGGGAAGGAAGCCAAAAACATGCAAGAGTGGTGGCTTGGGTTCCAGATCTTAGATCATCTTCTCTTACTCACCAAATTAAGGTCTGTGTTCCTTCCAGGAAACTCGCTAAAGCAGACAGATCAAGAGGCGGCCAACTGGAAGAGCCTCAGACCTAGTCAGAGGGCGCAGGGGAGGGAGAGGATGTATGATCAGCTCCTTTGGCCGCTGGGTCCTACCGAACTCTGGCCTTGCAGATGGTGCTCGGGCTCCCACACGCAAGGCCTCTTCACGGCTACTGTCCATCTTTTAACTACAGCCTCAGGAGGACGCACTCTTTCAGGTGGACCTCGGGACGGCTCTGGTTGGATGGTTTGCATTCTCAGCTTGTATTCTCCGCGTTTTCACCAGATCATGTGTCCGTGAGCTATTGCTGCGTCACAGACCACTGCCAGACATCATGGTGTCAGAGTAACTTTTTATTATTTCTCATGAGTCTGTTGATAGGCCAGGTGATGTTGCTGACGTGGAGTCCCTTCTGCATCCTTGGTCATCGATAGGGTGGCACCCAGGAGTGGTGGGTCTGTGGGGACCTCTGACGGGGCCCTGTCTCTCCCCCATATGCTGTCAGCATCCTTCTGTGAAGTTCATTGGGCCAGTTTTCCTAGCAGTGTGTCGAGAGAGAAAGAAATCCACTGCGCTTTTTCAAGGTGCTATGTGTATTGTAGCCTGTGGACCAGGATCCAGCAGTCCCACCACCACACTCAGAGTCAGAGTGGGAGGACATCACTCCAGGGGGTGGACGTGGTGAGGCCGTCCTGGGGCCAGGAGTGCCGTCCCCCTGCCAGACCGGATGACAGACGGAGGGACTTTTCTCCTACATGTTCCTTTGCGTCTGCCATTGCTGCTCTAGAGCGAGGCACGTCATATGTTTTCATCTGCTTTGTGGTTGAGATCCGCCTCGGCAGGCGTCTTGACTAGCTGTGTTGAGCGGATAATTCTTCTGCCTCTTTGTCTTCTGTCCCCTGTATGGTGATGATGGAAGCCCCAGGAATGTAAACATCGCTCTTCATGGCGTGTTCAGAGGAACCAAATAAAAGTGTGCAGATTGAAGAAGAAACAGAGTGGAATCCCCACGGAGAAAAACTTCCTGGTAATTTTATTTTTAAGATAAAATAATGAAGGAAAGAATGTTTGTTAGCAGTGACTACATAAACCTCCAGTTGGCTTTCTTTCTTCTTCTTCTGGAGTAGATGGTGCAGAATTGCAAGGGAGGGAACTCGAGCCGTGTGTGTGTTTTGTCGGTCGGGCATGAAACCACTGGTTTTCCAGTTGTTATGATCAAATGAATATAGAAGTATTTATAAACATGTGTGAATAATAAGAATACATTTTTGCACTTTGTCAGGAGAGAGCTGCCATATTATTTGGAGCTTATTTAGATAAAGTGAAATGTTCTAAAATTCCAAGAAAAGACAGGAAAGAGTTTTCTAGAACTTTATATAGTAAATTTGGCAGCGGGGGTGGGGGGCCCGTCAGCTCAGGCTCCTATGGCTGCTTCTGTAAGCATAAGAAAGCAGTCCTGAGTTCGTGAAGGGTTTAAATGTCACTGGAACGTAGGTGGATCAGAGTCTCTCTGAGATCCAACCAGTCCGTCCTAAAGGAAATCAACCCTGAATAGTCACTGGAAGGACGGAGGCTGAAGCGGAAGCTCCAGTACTGTGGCCACCTGATGCGAAGAGCTGACTCCGTGGAGAAGAGCCTGCTGCTGGGGAGGACTGAGGGCAGGAGGAGAAGAGGGGGACGGAGGATGAGATGGTAAGATGGTATCCCAGACTCAGCGGACATGAATCTGAGCAAACTCTGGGAGATTGTGAAAGACAGGAGAGCATGGCGGGCTGCAGTCCATGGGGTCACAGAGGCAGACAGGACTTAGTGAGTGAACAGCAACAGCAGCAGCGTGCTGGTCACCTTTTCTTAAAGTGGCCATCCTTTCTTGGGTGGAGAGTGAGTTTATCTGGATTGGAAGTTTTCCTAGCCTCTGGGGAGGCAACCTGGTTTCTAACAGGTAATCCCAGGGGTTGCAGGCTTGTGTTTGGGTCATTGGTCTGCCCACTGGCAAGTGATTCCTTCCCTGGAGCTCTGTTCTCTCCAATGAATGAAACAGACATGAGACGGTTCCATGATACGCGTAGAAGAATTTGATAAATTTCTTGAAAAGAGGGTTTGGATGACGAGGAATGTGTCCCATGGGTGATGTGCTGGGTCTTCAGGGGATAAGGTCATTGATCGCTCTGTGTCTTTCAGTCAGCCTCTTGAATTCTTTTAAGAAACCCTTTGACAGATAGAGGGCCATTTCCTAAAATAATGAAGGAAAGAATGTTTGTTAGCAGTGACTACATAAACCTCCAGTTGGCTTTCTTTCTTCTTCTTCTGGAGAATGGTGCAGAATTGCAAGGGAGGGAACTCGAGCCGTGTGTGTTTTGTCGGTCGGGCATGAAACCACTGGTTTTCCAGTTGTTATGATCAAATGAATATAGAAGTATTTATAAACATGTGTGAATAATAAGAATACATTTTTGCACTTTGTCAGGAGAGAGCTGCCATATTATTTGGAGCTTATTTAGATAAAGTGAAATGTTCTAAAATTCCAAGAAAAGACAGGAAAGAGTTTTCTAGAACTTTATATAGTAAATTTGGCAGCGGGGGTGGGGGGCCCGTCAGCTCAGGCTCCTATGGCTGCTTCTGTAAGCATAAGAAAGCAGTCCTGAGTTCGTGAAGGGTTTAAATGTCACTGGAACGTAGGTGGATCAGAGTCTCTCTGAGATCCAACCAGTCCGTCCTAAAGGAAATCAACCCTGAATAGTCACTGGAAGGACGGAGGCTGAAGCGGAAGCTCCAGTACTGTGGCCACCTGATGCGAAGAGCTGACTCCGTGGAGAAGAGCCTGCTGCTGGGGAGGACTGAGGGCAGGAGGAGAAGAGGGGGACGGAGGATGAGATGGTAAGATGGTATCCCAGACTCAGCGGACATGAATCTGAGCAAACTCTGGGAGATTGTGAAAGACAGGAGAGCATGGCGGGCTGCAGTCCATGGGGTCACAGAGGCAGACAGGACTTAGTGAGTGAACAGCAACAGCAGCAGCGTGCTGGTCACCTTTTCTTAAAGTGGCCATCCTTTCTTGGGTGGAGAGTGAGTTTATCTGGATTGGAAGTTTTCCTAGCCTCTGGGGAGGCAACCTGGTTTCTAACAGGTAATCCCAGGGGTTGCAGGCTTGTGTTTGGGTCATTGGTCTGCCCACTGGCAAGTGATTCCTTCCCTGGAGCTCTGTTCTCTCCAATGAATGAAACAGACATGAGACGGTTCCATGATACGCGTAGAAGAATTTGATAAATTTCTTGAAAAGAGGGTTTGGATGACGAGGAATGTGTCCCATGGGTGATGTGCTGGGTCTTCAGGGGATAAGGTCATTGATCGCTCTGTGTCTTTCAGTCAGCCTCTTGAATCTTAAGAACTTTTGACAGATGGACAGGAAAACAGTCCCTGTGTTGAGAAGCCATCTACACGCATACAGTTAGAGGGCCATCGTGTTCGTAGGTTGTAGTATTTCATTCAGGAGAGGCTGTCTCTCGAATTATTTTTCGTGATTGTTATATAGAAACTGAAAGTGAAAGGAAGCATCCTCTTTGCTCTACTTGGATTCACTGGGCCATCGCTCTAGAGGTGCAGGGTCGCGGCTTCCCTGCTCCGGTGGTCCAGCCGTGGAGCGGGGAGAGGCGGTGCGAGGCCAACCTCCTGGGCGCCTTCTCCAGCTCCTCTGCCTCGCCCCTGCCCAAGACTGTGCCCGCCTCCCCACGAGCTCCCACAGCTGCACCCGTGCCTGGGCCTCCTTGGCCCCTGGTACAGCGATGAGAGGTGAGGTGACCGTCTAGATGGGGCTTGGAGGAAGGGACAGAGGAAGGGATAGCGAGGCTGGACATGCCTCCCCTCTGAGGCGTTTCAGGAGCTTGCCGGTCACGCACCATCTCTGCGGGAGGCTTGGTGGCCGTCCCCTCCCAAGGCTCACGTCCGGTGGTGACTGCTCTCGGGACAGACAGCTCTCAAACCTGCAGGCATGTCAGGTCCACCCAGGGCACATGTTCTGGAGTCCCAGCACCAAACGTTCCACCCAGGATCTCCAAGGAGGGGCCGCAAGTGTTTACTTTTCAGAAGGCTCCAGGGCGTTTCCCGTACAGCTGCCCCGAGCATCCAGGCTGGTAACAGTTGGTCCAGACCTGCCATGAGCCTCCACACTGCCCTGAGCGGAAGCTGCTTGGTCTTGCCCAGGTTCCGCGTACGTTAAAGGTTCCTGCAACCCAGGGGTTGCAGGCTTGTGTTTGGGTCATTGGTCTGCCCACTGGCAAGTGATTCCTTCCCTGGAGCTCTGTTCTCTCCAATGAATGAAACAGACATGAGACGGTTCCATGATACGCGTAGAAGAATTTGATAAATTTCTTGAAAAGAGGGTTTGGATGACGAGGAATGTGTCCCATGGGTGATGTGCTGGGTCTTCAGGGGATAAGGTCATTGATCGCTCTGTGTCTTTCAGTCAGCCTCTTGAATCTTAAGAACTTTTGACAGATGGACAGGAAAACAGTCCCTGTGTTGAGAAGCCATCTACACGCATACAGTTAGAGGGCCATCGTGTTCGTAGGTTGTAGTATTTCATTCAGGAGAGGCTGTCTCTCGAATTATTTTTCGTGATTGTTATATAGAAACTGAAAGTGAAAGGAAGCATCCTCTTTGCTCTACTTGGATTCACTGGGCCATCGCTCTAGAGGTGCAGGGTCGCGGCTTCCCTGCTCCGGTGGTCCAGCCGTGGAGCGGGGAGAGGCGGTGCGAGGCCAACCTCCTGGGCGCCTTCTCCAGCTCCTCTGCCTCGCCCCTGCCCAAGACTGTGCCCGCCTCCCCACGAGCTCCCACAGCTGCACCCGTCTGGGCCTCCTTGGCCCCTGGTACAGCGATGAGAGGTGAGGTGACCGTCTAGATGGGGCTTGGAGGAAGGGACAGAGGAAGGGATAGCGAGGCTGGACATGCCTCCCCTCTGAGGCGTTTCAGGAGCTTGCCGGTCACGCACCATCTCTGCGGGAGGCTTGGTGGCCGTCCCCTCCCAAGGCTCACGTCCGGTGGTGACTGCTCTCGGGACAGACAGCTCTCAAACCTGCAGGCATGTCAGGTCCACCCAGGGCACATGTTCTGGAGTCCCAGCACCAAACGTTCCACCCAGGATCTCCAAGGAGGGGCCGCAAGTGTTTACTTTTCAGAAGGCTCCAGGGCGTTTCCCGTACAGCTGCCCCGAGCATCCAGGCTGGTAACAGTTGGTCCAGACCTGCCATGAGCCTCCACACTGCCCTGAGCGGAAGCTGCTTGGTCTTGCCCAGGTTCCGCGTACGTTAAAGGTTCCTGCAACCCATTACGTCTTCTTCCTGACAGGTCCCTGGAAGGAGGGAACCAGAGCCCCTTTCCCTTCCCTGTGGTATCCGCTGGTATGTCTGTGGTCTTTAAATGTAGTTGTATCCGTGACCGCCTCTTGCTCCTGCACCAGAGGCCTCAGTGCACTCAGGTGCCCCGTAGGCACAGGGGGAGGACGCCTGCTTTCTGTGACTGGCACAGGAAGGACGGCAGCTGTGACCTACCTGGACCAAAGGGACGTGAAGGTCCTCAGTGAGCCCGCAGAGGTGCGTCTTCCCGCGGTAGCCACAGACATGACTTCCTTATTCGGACTCTGACTCATCTACAGGTGATGCTAAAAATGATACTCAAGAGACATACATTTTAGAATTTGTCTAGAAGCCAGCTTCTCCTTAGGTATTAAGCCAGTAATTTGGTAAGAGGGTTGAACACTTCAGCTAAAGATCTTATCCGAGATGAGTTACCATTTGCAGCTTAAATAATGTTTTCCTTTCAAAACTTGATCAAATGAAGTAGCCATTCGTTAAACACCAGTTCTTTTCCAATTGGAAGAGGTGAATGAAAACAGCAAAGGCTGGAGGCCAAAGTGTTTTAGGTATCTTTTAAACTTTTTTTTTTGGCCATTTCTATTGGTCTTTCATTTGTCTATTTTCATCCATCTTTGTTCACTGGCCTGTGTGGGCCTCCCATCACAGTGGCCTCTCTCGCTGCAGAGCACCGGCTCTGGGCACATGCGCTCCAGAGCTCCAGCTCGGTACTTGGGCACATCAGTCCAGCCGCTCCACGGCACGTGGGATCTTCCCAGGCCAGGAATCGAACCGGCGCCCCTTGCACTGCAAGGTGGTGTCCTTACCCTCTGGATCACCAAGGAAGCCCAGACCAAAGTATTTTTGAGATGTCTGGGGTATTTGTTGTGAGTGTGGCTGATGTATATCTAAGTCACTTCATCTTCTGCTGTGTAAGTTTTGACCTGAATAGTCTCTCTGTTAAAAATGAATTATTGAATTTAATATCTTTAGGATCAGACTTCTCTGGGTGAAGACAATATTTTCCATCCCAACTTGTCTTTATTTTCCGAGTTCCTCCTGTAGCAGGCTATTGCCAGAGTTACGAAGTCAGTGGTGTGTCTTTGGTGACTGTGTCGCCTCCTTTCTACTGCATGGGAACTGACTCTAATCTGTCAGTGGAGCTTTATAACTGGACTGTTGAGGTAGCTGGGACTCGGGAGGGCTTGGAACCAGAAACCTCTAGCTCTTTCTCTCTTATTTCTGCCTCTCTCTCTACATCTGCTTCATTCATTTCTTTCACTCACATCCAGAGGTCCAACCAGACATGGACACGGGGAGGGGGCCTCTTTGTGTAGAAAAGCCGTCAGGGACTGACCCTGTGGTGTGCGTGCCTGGGCTGCTCCTGGACCTCCCAGAGGTGGACACGGCTCGTGGAGGAACAGGGGCTGCTCTGGCCACGTCTGCGTGAATACACCCCACCTGCCACCTCCTACACCCGCATCTGGGCCGACGTCTGGAGTTTCTTTGGGCAGCTTAAATAATGTTTTCCTTTCAAAACTTGATCAAATGAAGTAGCCATTCGTTAAACACCAGTTCTTTTCCAATTGGAAGAGGTGAATGAAAACAGCAAAGACTGGAGGCCAAAGTGTTTTAGGTATCTTTTAAACTTTTTTGGCCATTTCTATTGGTCTTTCATTTGTCTATTTTCATCCATCTTTGTTCACTGGCCTGTGTGGGCCTCCCATCACAGTGGCCTCTCTCGCTGCAGAGCACCGGCTCTGGGCACATGCGCTCCAGAGCTCCAGCTCGGTACTTGGGCACATCAGTCCAGCCGCTCCACGGCACGTGGGATCTTCCCAGGCCAGGAATCGAACCGGCGCCCCTTGCACTGCAAGGTGGTGTCCTTACCCTCTGGATCACCAAGGAAGCCCAGACCAAAGTATTTTTGAGATGTCTGGGGTATTTGTTGTGAGTGTGGCTGATGTATATCTAAGTCACTTCATCTTCTGCTGTGTAAGTTTTGACCTGAATAGTCTCTCTGTTAAAATGAATTATTGAATTTAATATCTTTAGGATCAGACTTCTCTGGGTGAAGACAATATTTTCCATCCCAACTTGTCTTTATTTTCCGAGTTCCTCCTGTAGCAGGCTATTGCCAGAGTTACGAAGTCAGTGGTGTGTCTTTGGTGACTGTGTCGCCTCCTTTCTACTGCATGGGAACTGACTCTAATCTGTCAGTGGAGCTTTATAACTGGACTGTTGAGGTAGCTGGGACTCGGGAGGGCTTGGAACCAGAAACCTCTAGCTCTTTCTCTCTTATTTCTGCCTCTCTCTCTACATCTGCTTCATTCATTTCTTTCACTCACATCCAGAGGTCCAACCAGACATGGACACGGGGAGGGGGCCTCTTTGTGTAGAAAAGCCGTCAGGGACTGACCCTGTGGTGTGCGTGCCTGGGCTGCTCCTGGACCTCCCAGAGGTGGACACGGCTCGTGGAGGAACAGGGTCTGCTCTGGCCACGTCTGCGTGAATACCCACCCCACCTGCCACCTCCTACACCCCAGGCGGATGTCTGGGTACTTGCCGAGTCGCTGAGAAAGGCATGATGGAGTTTCTGGGGGAGTCCACCCCACCAGCAGCCACAGGACTGTCTGCAGCATTTTGTCTTTATCCATCAGAGTCAGAACTCTAGGAAACCCCTGTCAGCCCCCCTGCGTCACCGGAGCCCTGAACAGAAACGCACAGCTCCCTCCCTCAGCCACCCACCCTCCTCCCCTGGCCTGTGTGGGCGCTGTGCCCCCCACTGGCAGTGCCATATGTGTGGGGAACTTATTTTAGCTCTCCTAATCAGGAAATGATTAAGACAACTGGTTTTTTTTTTTTTTTCCGTCTAAGCTCCTCTATATTTCATCTGTGTTATTCTTGAATATTGGATTTATATTAAGTAGTAGTTTGCCCTAATTAACTCTGATATTACAGATTTGTGCCTTTTGAACTCAGCATGCAGAGCCATGCAAATTATATGAAGCTTTTACGCGGAGCGTCCCAACGTTTTCATTTACACTCCCATTTATCGTGTGTCGCTGTGTAACTGCCTCACCCCCTAAGAGGCGGACACTGAGAATGACCTGAGTGGTTATCTTAGTTTTGCTGCTGGGAAACCAGAACGACTCTCCTCAGATGTGGGTAGACAGAGCCGTTGACTTAGGCACACAGCCCCTGTCTCGGTCTCTTGACTGTGAGCCCAACACACCGTCCATTTTCTTGAGCTGTAATTTGTGTCCTGTCGTGTAATGAGTGTGTGTGTGTGTGTGTGTGTGTGTGTGTGTGCTGTATTTTCAGTGATTTCAGAATCCATGCTCCAATAGAAGGGTGCATGCATGCTCAGTAATTTGGGGGCCGTTTTAGTTTTGTTTCCCACTATCTGCTGTCACTGCATCTTCTGACTCTCTCCTTTTCCCTCGTTCGTTTTCCTCTCTCTTTTCTGTCTTCTCTCCTTCTCAGTCTCTTCTGTGTTTGTCAAAGTTCATGACATGAAGGGTCAATGGCACTTTTGATCGGAGTTCATAGGAATTGGTTCATGGGAAGAGATCCCTGAAGAAATACTCCAGAAAGAAATTTGCTGCAGACAAACAAAAAGGATTGCCGGGAAACTGTGCTTACCACATGGAGGCTGGTTTTCTGCAGGTTGATTCTTCTTTCTTAGCATTAGTCGTCAGTCTCTGCTGAGCTTTCGTATGACGTCACTTCTGCTTCTGGAAAGGCATAGATCTGGTCGTACCGGATTTTCCCACATCGGTGCCCTTGGCTTGTGTCAGGAAAGGCTGTCTGTGAGCGTGAGGAACGTCTTGGATGCCATGAATAGGAGAGGCATACTTAGACATGCAGGTGGGGAAGGTCTCAATGTGGGGGTGGGGGGGGCTCATGTGAGCGAGAGGTGAAATGTGGTCCTTTGCTTAGTTGACACCTGGAGGTAACAGCAGGTACATTTGACGGTGGACTTTGCTCTTCTGGGTGCAGTTTGACTCAACTTCCGTAGTCGGGCACACCTGACCAGTGGGCTCTGCTCAGGACTGTCTGGACTCTGTAAACATCCAGCCCTTTCTCCCAGCCACAGTCCCTCCATCTGGGGACACCTGTGTGTCCTTACACAGAGGTGGAGTTATCAGAGCAACGAGAGTTGAGTTTTTATTTAATTAATCAGGAGCCACACAGCTCCAGAGAAGGCAGACAGCTTCTTAAAACACACCTTCCAGTCTTGATTTTACTAGAACAGATGTGCTGGGACACAAAATGCCCTAATGCCTCAAAGTAACCTTAAGTGTGAGCAGTTCGAATAGTTCACACTTGAGAAACAGTTACCTTGTGCCAGGAAGGAACGTGCGTGGTGCTCACTGTTTAATAGTCATTGGGATCAGATAGAGGAGGAAGAGGGCAAGAGCGGATGCATCACCCTCGAGGGCGTGTGGAGAGGGGGAGACGGCGGCAGGAGGAGGAGAACTTCCGGCTCGGACGCTCCTGTGTGAAGGTGCCGCGCCTGCGACCCCGGTAGCCGTTACTTAGGAGCCGAGGAGATGTGTCTCCCCAGATGGGATCTCTGTGTAGTCACAGCACCAATCCTGGAGTCCGTGTCACACTCGCGGGTGATAGACGCACTGTACGTTTGTTGTTCCATGTCATTAGTGAAACAAGGACAATAAAGCTTTTCATTAAGCAACTTTATTCAGGTATTCTGTAACTCGCATCTAGAATCATCCTACAGGATATCTGGAAGCATCGCCAGCTCTCCTGTTTATTGCGATGGCTCCTGGTTTGTTCCTGCCTTGGAAACTAAGGAACACACTTCAGAATAACCCGTGAGTTAAAGAGGAAATCACAGGGCAAACTAGAAAGCATTTTCAGTTTAATGAAAGTGACACACACAACTCAAGAAAATCCCTTGGACTGTAAGGAGGCCAAGCCAGTCCATCCTAAAGGAAATCAGCCCTGAATATTCACTGGAAGGAGCGATGCCGAAGTTGACACGCCAGTACTTTGGCACCTGAGGAGAGGCGCTGGCGCTCTGGAACAGACCCTGCTGCTGGGGAGACGGCGGCAGAGGCGACGGTGAAGACCAGGGAGGCCTGCGGAGCTGCCCTGAGTGAGCTCGCAGAGGCTTGGACATGACTCAGCAACTGAACCACAGCAAGCTGCCAGAAATAATGCAGAGTCTAGCTTCTCCCGACACGTTGTACAACTGTACTAAAATATGAAGGCATGACCGTGATGTTCATGCAACACTGTTAACTAGACTACAAACTTTATTCAGTTTTCACCGGCTTTAACATGCCCTTCATGTTTTCATATAATTAGACACAGTAAGTAGTAGTAACACTGTTGGAAAACAAGAGGAAGCATACCGTATATGTCTCTTTTCAGAAATACCCAGGGTCAGTGGTTTAAAACTATTAATTTGGAAGTTCTCGGCTGCAGTGATTAAGAACATATACTCTGCAGCCTGACTGTGTGAGTCTGGATCTCAGCTCCACTGGCTACTATCTGTCATCTTTTCAGCAAATTACTTAACCTTTCTGTAAAGCTTCTTATCCATAGAGGTATAATAGTAGCTGCCTTGCTGAACTGTTTGGGAGACTTACAGAAAATAATATATGTAAAGCATTTAGAACTGTACCCAACATGTAATAGGTTAAATTATATGAAATAGCTGTTTTTGTAAATCAAAATGGCTGTATATTGGCAATGTCATATAATTTGACCTAAAAGTAATATATAAATGTTTTCTTTTATTAGTGTTATTGCCACCAGTAAAAGAAGGCAGTAAGGGTAACTAGTAAAAAATTAGATGTTAAAAAAAATCGGAGAATATCAGCTTCTCACATCACAGTATGAGAAGTTCCGCTGACCCACTTCCCAGTGAAACTGATACAATTATTAAAAAAAAAAAAAAAAAAAAAACTTTTAAAGCTTCTAGGAATGGTCCTAAGGGCAATGGACAAATCTGGAGATCTCTATTGGAGAAAATCTACAAAAATTCTAGAGGAAAGGTGAGAGTCTGTGGAATTTGAATTGAGATCGCTCCTTCCTTCCCAGTGTAGCAAGGCCAAGACTTTATTCCAGACTCCCTCAGCCTGAGCAGGGCCTCTTATCCTCCGTCTCCCCAGCAAAGGGCTTTGTCCTGTGAGGAGACATCTCCCATTCTCCTCCACCCAACCCCCTGCTGCTGACTCTCGTCTCCATTAGCTGCAGGAGCAGTGGACTCCCCTCCTTCCACTCAGCCTCCCCTTGTGGATTAAAGAAGTAGAGGAGCTCAACAGTAGATCTGAACTGGCGGAGGAGGAAGAACCAAACTTGAAAAAGTATAGACAGGATTATGCACACTGACGAGCAGAGAGAATAAAGGATAAAGAAAACAAAGAGAGCCCAGAGGAATGTGGGAGCCTGTTAAACACACCAGCGTGTACAGAAAGGGAATATGAGAGAGAGAAATGTGTTTGAGGAAACAATGGCTGAAAACGTCTCAGATTTATTGGCGAACAATAATCCGTCCATCCAGGATGCTCAGCGAAGTCAAAGTAGAATAGTTGGAAAGAAACTCATTACCTCTTTATAAGCAGCTGCATCGAAACAGAAGTGCTGAAGGTCAAAGACAAAGAGAAAAATTATGAAGGTAGCAAGAAAGAAAAAAATGACACATTACTTGCCAGGTAACCCCAATAAGATGAACAGATAATATCTTAACAGAAACCACAGAGGCCAGAAACATGGGGTAACATACTTAACACTGCTCAGACACGGGGAGGAAAGAACTGTCAGCCAAGAATCGTATATCCCCCAAAAGCACCTTTCAGAAATGAAGGTGAGGAAAAGCCATGCCCAGATAAAAATTGAGAGGTTGTTACTAACAGATCTTCCTGATAAGAAACACTGAAGGAAATTCTTCCAGCCTAGAGCAAATGACTCTAAGTAGTTTGAATCCACATGAATACCAATGAGGATAAATTCAGTGCAATTGAATAGACTGAGTACAGAAATCTACTACTAAGCCAACCACATCCAACCTACTAGAAAACCAAAGACAGAAAATATTGGGAGAAAAAAAGTAGGGAAAACACCTTGCTAAGCAGGAAACTAAAATAAGAAATACATCAGTCTTCTTGCTGGAATGGGGAACTTTCCCTGGGAAAGGGGTAGAAGCTGACCAAGTCCACAGGAAGAGACAGAAGGTGCAAGAAGTTAGTGAATTAAACAGAACTCAGGAAAAGCACTCGTAAGGTAGGAAAGGAAACAACGCACCAGGCCTTGGGTTTGAACCAGGAAACTGATATAAAAATAATGTTTCCAGAGAAGACAATGATGCAATGTTAAATTATATAATTTATGAGACCCTATTAGTATATCATGATTATATTGTCTGTCATAACACCTATATGATTATACTGCATATCAGTGTTCCCTTATGCAATATTAACACTAAATGATATAATTTTAGTGATGGTATAATATTTAATGACATGCTATGAACTTATAAAAGTGGGACACAGAGCAGCATGTGCGATTTCATCATAATTTTGAAAAAGGAAAATTGTATGTACCTGCATGCAGAAACTGAGAAATAATTCCAAATTGTTACTCCAGTGGGTTTCTGTGTGGTAGGAGGAAGGGTGCTTTTTATATTCTCCTTTATTTTCTAAATTCGCTAAAATGAGTAAGTGTGACCAGTTAGCTGAGAAAAAATACGTATTATATCAGAAAAATAGGCTCAGTTTTATCTTGGAAGGTTTAAATGAGCGGGTCCATGTTGCCAATAAGATGAACAGATAATATCTTAACAGAAACCACAGAGGCCAGAAACATGGGGTAACATACTTAACACTGCTCAGACACGGGGAGGAAAGAACTGTCAGCCAAGAATCGTATATCCCCCAAAAGCACCTTTCAGAAATGAAGGTGAGGAAAAGCCATGCCCAGATAAAAATTGAGAGGTTGTTACTAACAGATCTTCCTGATAAGAAACACTGAAGGAAATTCTTCCAGCCTAGAGCAAATGACTCTAAGTAGTTTGAATCCACATGAATACCAATGAGGATAAATTCAGTGCAATTGAATAGACTGAGTACAGAAATCTACTACTAAGCCAACCACATCCAACCTACTAGAAAACCAAAGACAGAAAATATTGGGAGAAAAAAAGTAGGGAAAACACCTTGCTAAGCAGGAAACTAAAATAAGAAATACATCAGTCTTCTTGCTGGAATGGGGAACTTTCCCTGGGAAAGGGGTAGAAGCTGACCAAGTCCACAGGAAGAGACAGAAGGTGCAAGAAGTTAGTGAATTAAACAGAACTCAGGAAAAGCACTCGTAAGGTAGGAAAGGAAACAACGCACCAGGCCTTGGGTTTGAACCAGGAAACTGATATAAAAATAATGTTTCCAGAGAAGACAATGATGCAATGTTAAATTATATAATTTATGAGACCCTATTAGTATATCATGATTATATTGTCTGTCATAACACCTATATGATTATACTGCATATCAGTGTTCCCTTATGCAATATTAACACTAAATGATATAATTTTAGTGATGGTATAATATTTAATGACATGCTATGAACTTATAAAAGTGGGACACAGAGCAGCATGTGCGATTTCATCATAATTTTGAAAAAGGAAAATTGTATGTACCTGCATGCAGAAACTGAGAAATAATTCCAAATTGTTACTCCAGTGGGTTTCTGTGTGGTAGGAGGAAGGGTGCTTTTTATATTCTCCTTTATTTTCTAAATTCGCTAAAATGAGTAAGTGTGACCAGTTAGCTGAGAAAAAATACGTATTATATCAGAAAAATAGGCTCAGTTTTATCTTGGAA
This sequence comes from Tragulus kanchil, assembly GCA_022376925.1. Taxonomy (NCBI): domain Eukaryota; kingdom Metazoa; phylum Chordata; class Mammalia; order Artiodactyla; family Tragulidae; genus Tragulus; species Tragulus kanchil. The sequence goes on along the minus strand of JAIOJX010000002.1, from coordinate 157,110,998 downwards.
GGTTTAAATGAGCGGTCTCTGTATGTTGCAGTGGCCGAGGACATGGTGTGCCAGGTCCTTGGTGAGCGGCGCAGAGTCCGGGTGAGGGCTCGGGGCTTGAGTTCTCAGTGTCTGCGTTTCCTCTCAGGACCCTGACGCTTCTGTGATTTTTTATTTTTTATCAAAATGTGTTACTCAAGACCTGTGGATCTGGGAAGGAAACTGACACTGGCTAGCCTTGGGCAGTTGCTTCAGAAATTCTAATATGTGTTCAGTTTCTTCATGCTTCATGTGCTGAACTGTAAAAATTCTGGTTTTGTTACCAATGGGTATCACAGGGTGAATTAAATCTCATCTCTGTTTTATTGACTGGGAGCAAAACCAAATCTTAAAAATTCAGCAGCACTTGGTGCAACCATATGATTAGTTTACGTAAACGTAGAGTCTCAGCTACTGTATACTCTTAGTTTCAGTTTGACTCACCATGTCTCTGTTATTTGGGTACAGATTTGTTATATGTAGATCTTTTTCTGTTCTAGAGAAATTCATTCATCATCATCATAATACTCTGGTTTAGGATAAGTTTCCGTAGAGAAGGGAACAACAACAAAAGAAAACAAGCCATTATAAAGATGGAAACACACCAGTGAGGAGGGCATTTTGGCAGATCATATCCTCACTATTTCATGTCCCCAGAATCCGATCAGATGTCTAGGAGCTGAACATGTTAAGCAAGGTTAAGGGGAAACACCACCTTTTGAACTGACATTAAAAAAAAAGTAGTCATTGTCATAGCTAAACTGTGACTCGGGAGGAGACAAAGGGCCCTGCATCCTCCTTTCCCCCTTGCCAGCCCAGGAGCCGGACGCGAGGTTCCCGGCTGGTGGGCTGGACGGAGTTCCAACCTTCCCTTTCCTGCTAGTGACAGTGCCACGCCCTCCCCCTCCCGGAGCCCGAGCGCTCCCGGTGTGCAGTCGCACTAAGGCAGGCTGACTGCGGACAAGTCAGTCCTTTGCACTGAGCCCCTGTGAGCCCCTGGACATTGTTGGCTCTTTTAATATGAACAGAAAAATACGTATTATATCAGAAAAATAGGCTCAGTTTTATCTTGGAAGGTTTAAATGAGCGGTCTCTGTATGTTGCAGTGGCCGAGGACATGGTGTGCCAGGTCCTTGGTGAGCGGCGCAGAGTCCGGGTGAGGGCTCGGGGCTTGAGTTCTCAGTGTCTGCGTTTCCTCTCAGGACCCTGACGCTTCTGTGATTTTTTATTTTTTATCAAAATGTGTTACTCAAGACCTGTGGATCTGGGAAGGAAACTGACACTGGCTAGCCTTGGGCAGTTGCTTCAGAAATTCTAATATGTGTTCAGTTTCTTCATGCTTCATGTGCTGAACTGTAAAAATTCTGGTTTTGTTACCAATGGGTATCACAGGGTGAATTAAATCTCATCTCTGTTTTATTGACTGGGAGCAAAACCAAATCTTAAAAATTCAGCAGCACTTGGTGCAACCATATGATTAGTTTACGTAAACGTAGAGTCTCAGCTACTGTATACTCTTAGTTTCAGTTTGACTCACCATGTCTCTGTTATTTGGGTACAGATTTGTTATATGTAGATCTTTTTCTGTTCTAGAGAAATTCATTCATCATCATCATAATACTCTGGTTTAGGATAAGTTTCCGTAGAGAAGGGAACAACAACAAAAGAAAACAAGCCATTATAAAGATGGAAACACACCAGTGAGGAGGGCATTTTGGCAGATCATATCCTCACTATTTCATGTCCCCAGAATCCGATCAGATGTCTAGGAGCTGAACATGTTAAGCAAGGTTAAGGGGAAACACCACCTTTTGAACTGACATTAAAAAAAAAGTAGTCATTGTCATAGCTAAACTGTGACTCGGGAGGAGACAAAGGGCCCTGCATCCTCCTTTCCCCCTTGCCAGCCCAGGAGCCGGACGCGAGGTTCCCGGCTGGTGGGCTGGACGGAGTTCCAACCTTCCCTTTCCTGCTAGTGACAGTGCCACGCCCTCCCCCTCCCGGAGCCCGAGCGCTCCCGGTGTGCAGTCGCACTAAGGCAGGCTGACTGCGGACAAGTCAGTCCTGCCGAGGAGAACAAAACCCACCGCTCCAGCCCACCAGTGCACATGGGTCGAGCTTCTTCATTCTTGTGAGCCCCTGGACATTGTTGGCTCTTTTTAATATGAAGCTCACGCCGGCTTACAGACCTTGGCGAGACATAATGTGTGTATAGGGAATGAGACATGATTTATTTGCTGACCACAAAATTGACTAAGTTATTGAACAAAATTGGCAAAAATGTTTTACTCTCAGAATATATGGTTATTTTGACTGCTTCAATTAAAAATCACTTAATAGCATCGGTTTATCATTGCCAAGGAGGACCAGAGATTTAGGAGGATCTTACAAGCCTCTCTAAAACAAGGTGCCGGATTCAAGTGATTAAAGGGACAACAGGAATGGGAGAGAGGTGCTAATTGCCTTGCAGAAGAGTGAGGAGTGGGGCAGACCACTTCATTTCAGTGTCTTCTATCATATGTCAAACCAACAAATATAAAAGCACTTATAATTTATACATAATGCTGCCTGCAAATAAATACTGAGAGAAGAGATACTCGATTGAGTCAAATAGGATAAAAGTTTCTGTTTTTGCCGTCGATTCACACCTTCTTCTTCTGCACATTTTCTGCTCAAGTTGCGGGAAGATACCTGAGTTCGCAGAGGACAGCAGAGGAGAGCACACGTGTGACAGCCTTGTGGGCCTGCTCGTGTGGAGCCTGTCCCCTCTGAGGACGTGCGTTTTCCTTCCAGAGCGGCCTGCCGCCCACAGTGATACCTGGGCCTCCCCCTGTGGTTCCAGCCGAAGCCTGGGGGCAGGGGCTCCCTGTCCTGGTCCACCGCCCTCCCACTGTCCTGTGTGCCTACTGGCCTTGAGGGCTCTGGCTTCCGATATTGTGGGATGTTTAGGCTCTCACTAACGTGAAACTTAAATTTCAGCCTGTGGTTTTCATGTGCACTTCAGTCTTCGGTAGGTGAATCGTTCTCGAGGCGTTGATTAAGAGGGCTATAAGGCAGGACGAGGCCCTTCTTACTGCCCGTCCTACGCACCTTGAGGTCAGCGCCTCTGTACATACTTCATCGCTGCTGCGCCGGCGCCCGCCCCGGGACACCACGTGTAGCAAACAAAGTGCAGGCGTAGGCCTAGGGAAGCCGGCTGCAAGGAGGTGGGCCGGGGGCAGGGGCTTGAGGGCAGGGAGTGTGGTTGAGCCCCTGGAAGTCTGGGCGCTGGCAGCTCATTAACCGCCTGGGGACGGCTGCCGAGGACTGAGTCTCAGCAGTGATGAGGCTCTGCCTGCCTTGCAGACTTCCTCTTGAGAGGTGCTTTTCCTCACCAGAGATTGTTCCACATGTCGTTCCTGGCGGGGCTGAGCTGCGATCAGACGCTGCTGGCAGGCCTTGGAAGGGGTCTCCGGGGCAGGACACTGACCGTGGCCCCTGAAGCAGCTTTGCCCGGCGCTGGGCTTCGGCTCCAGACGGTGCTCCTCCTCATTTCCTCTGAGGACGGCTGTCTTCTGAAAGCCCTGGGGAAAATGGTTTTCTGCTTCTATTTCCTTTCCTGAGTCAGGTGCAAAATTTGCGGGGTTATATCTAATTTTTAGAAACACCACGGACGACGGGCTAGGGACGGAAGACAGTATTTCACGGGAGGCCTATTTCCAGTGAGCAGAGGGTGGAATGAGCTCTGCCTGTGGAGAAAGGGTCCCTTTTGCCTTCTATGATTTACATTTCAAAACAGCCTTTGGGGAGAAAGTTAACTAATAAACTCCCTAAGTCTGCCGACATGATTGAACAGTTCTTGTTTTCATCTTGCCCAACCTGACGGCTGCGGCGAAATTGACTCTGTTAACTTGTCTTCCTACAGCGCTCGCTCCCTGCTATTGAGGACTGCAATCTAAGTAGTGAATTTATTAGATCAGTTATTTTAATCTTAATGCATATTTAGGACTCCAAAGACCCCTTCCTTTTGATTTTCATTCATTTGAATAGTTTACTGCACATCACAGCTCCTGTACCTTCACTTTGATACGTAATCACTAATTCTGCAAGGACACCCAATGCTTTTAAAGTCATTCGACCTTAGGATTTTAATAAACACAAACAAGAAGAGGAAACAAGGGTCGTGGAGAAAGTCAGTAGCTGAGCATGAGGGGAGGTTTTAAACTCTTGGGTCAAAGTCTGGTTCTGTGTTTAAGAAATTGAAACCATGCCAGGAGATGCCTTCCTTCAGAAACTTTTACAGAAACTGTTTTTTTTTTTTTAAAAAAAAAAAAGATTTATTTATTTATTTATTTTGGGCAGGGGTTGGGTTGGGGAGGGAGGGGAGCGGGTGGGCCACTTCTTTTGGTCTTTCATTTCTCTATTTTCATCTGTCTTTGTTCTTTGGCTCCTGTGGGCCTCCCATCGCTGTGGCCTCTGTTGTCGCAGAGCACCGGCTCTGGGTGCATGCGCTCAAGAGCTCCGGCTCGGTGATTGGACACATCGGTCCAGCCGCTCCACGGCACGTGGGATCTTCCCAGGCCAGGGCTCGAACCGGCGCCCCTTGCACTGCAAGGCGGTGTCCTTACCCACTGGACCACCAGGGGAAGCCCCAGAAACTGTTTTGATTTCTGAATTCTAGCGTGCATTTATGTCATCTGGGACTATGGTCATTCGTCAGTATCCACAGTGGCTCAGTCCCAGCACCCCGACCCTGCGCTCCTCCTCACTTCAGAGACGCCAAACTCCAGAGAAGCTCTAGCGCCTGACATGAAATGGTGCCATGTGTGCCTCTCTGTCATGCTCAAAAGCATCTCTAGATCCCTTACAGCACCCAACACGGGGCTATATAAATAGCCCTAAGTACAGTGTAAATGCTGGGTGCATCGTTGCCAGTGTGTGTCAAATTTTGCTTTTTGGAACTTTCTGGAATTTTTTCTTTCACGTATTTTTGACCCCACGGTTGGTTGAAGGCGGAGATGCAGAACCAGCCAATTCGGAGGGCTGACCGTGTGGTTTGCTTTTTCCCTCTCCATCCCCAGTTCTTAGACCTCTGAGTCCATTTTGTTCTCTGCATCCACATTATTATGAATCATATGAATTCCGAGACCCAGCTTCCAAGGCCAGAACCTTATTGGGAAACAGCGTATGAAAAATTAAGCTTTGCAGCCTGTGAACAAGTAGAGGGGCCTCTGTGGTGGCTCAGCAGGTCAAAAACCCACCCGCTGAGCAGGAGCGGGGGCCAGGGTGGTGGGGGCAGGAGGTGCCCAGGATCCCTGGGAAACCGCTGAGAAAGTCAGTAGCTGAGCATGAGGGGAGGTTTTAAACTCTTGGGTCAAAGTCTGGTTCTGTGTTTAAGAAATTGAAACCATGCCAGGAGATGCCTTCCTTCAGAAACTTTTACAGAAACTGTTTTTTTTTTTTTAAAAAAAAAAAAGATTTATTTATTTATTTATTTTGGGCAGGGGTTGGGTTGGGGAGGGCGGGGAGCGGGCGGGCCACTTCTTTTGGTCTTTCATTTCTCTATTTTCATCTGTCTTTGTTCTTTGGCTCCTGTGGGCCTCCCATCGCTGTGGCCTCTGTTGTCGCAGAGCACCGGCTCTGGGTGCATGCGCTCAAGAGCTCCGGCTCGGTGATTGGACACATCGGTCCAGCCGCTCCACGGCACGTGGGATCTTCCCAGGCCAGGGCTCGAACCGGCGCCCCTTGCACTGCAAGGCGGTGTCCTTACCCACTGGACCACCAGGGGAAGCCCCAGAAACTGTTTTGATTTCTGAATTCTAGCGTGCATTTATGTCATCTGGGACTATGGTCATTCGTCAGTATCCACAGTGGCTCAGTCCCAGCACCCCGACCCTGCGCTCCTCCTCACTTCAGAGACGCCAAACTCCAGAGAAGCTCTAGCGCCTGACATGAAATGGTGCCATGTGTGCCTCTCTGTCATGCTCAAAAGCATCTCTAGATCCCTTACAGCACCCAACACGGGGCTATATAAATAGCCCTAAGTACAGTGTAAATGCTGGGTGCATCGTTGCCAGTGTGTGTCAAATTTTGCTTTTTGGAACTTTCTGGAATTTTTTCTTTCACGTATTTTTGACCCCACGGTTGGTTGAAGGCGGAGATGCAGAACCAGCCAATTCGGAGGGCTGACCGTGTGGTTTGCTTTTTCCCTCTCCATCCCCAGTTCTTAGACCTCTGAGTCCATTTTGTTCTCTGCATCCACATTATTATGAATCATATGAATTCCGAGACCCAGCTTCCAAGGCCAGAACCTTATTGGGAAACAGCGTATGAAAAATTAAGCTTTGCAGCCTGTGAACAAGTAGAGGGGCCTCTGTGGTGGCTCAGCAGGTCAAAAACCCACCCGCTGAGCAGGAGCGGGGGCCAGGGTGGTGGGGGCAGGAGGTGCAGGTTGGGTCCCTGGGTCGGGAGGATCCCCTGGAGGAGGAAACCCGACTCGCTCCAGTATTCTTGCCGGAAAATCCCGTGGACCGAAGAGTCCGGCAGGCTGCAGTTCATGGGATTGCATAGTCGGCAACTGAGAACAACACACACACACACACACACACACACGCGTAAGGAGTGAGTCTGTTCTTTTTGCTAGAAACCCAACTCTTTTTTTTTTCCTGTCTTAGTTTATGTTATTGTCTCAACTTTAAATTCCAGCTTCCCCTGATAGATCTCCCTCTGTCTGAAGGGGTAGAGAGCTTGCTGCTGCTGGGATTCTGTAAGCAAATAAAAGGAGAGGCGCAGAACCACCACGGAGTCTTCAAATACTGTTGCTTTCAGACCGACAAGGCGTCAGAATAGACGGTCAAAATTGGAGAGAATTATGGTATAAGGGACAGTGTTTTCAGATGTGGTCATTGGCAAACTAGTTATGGTCACAAGATTATGAGTTTCTTATCTATAAACATTACAGCGTTAGTATTAACTTCCTGGTGATTTCTTTCCTATTTTGGTCATCTGAATTTGTGGCAATTTAAAAAATCTACTCTCTGTCTCTCATCTTGTGGACTAGCTTTCTGAATTATCCTAGAAACATCAGCTGTTCGAACTATATTTCATTTATAATAAACTATCATCAATAATAAAAAGGAAAAAGTCACCATCAGTATTAGAGAAACAAGAACTGCAGATTTTCTAAGCTAGAGTCAGCGCCACTTAGAGAATCTTCATAGCGAGAGAGGGGAAAGGCAGGAGAGAAAGCAGGAGGGAAGCCGGAATGTTCTTACAGGTTGCTGGGATTGGCTCTGGAGACTGGGCCTTCTGTGGGGTCCTCCTGCTGTTGTTGTTCAGTCGTGGCCAACTCTGCGACCCCATGGGCGGCAGCCCACCAGGCTCCTCTGTCCTTCACTGTCTCCTGAAGCTTGCTCAGACTCACGCCTGTCCAGTCAGTGATGCCAGCCAAGCGTCTCGTCCTCTGCCGCCCCCTTCTCCTCCTGCCCTTGGTCTTCCCCAGCATCTTTTCCAGTGAGTCGCCTCTTGGCCTCAGGTGGACAGGGTATTGGCACTTCAGCGTCGGCATCCGTCCTTCCAGTGAAGGCCTTGCTGGAGACCCGTTCCTCACAGGGGCCGTCTGAGCAGCCTGTCCTAGTGCTGTTTTCTCATCAGTGACATGCGTGCGGGGACACCCAAGTCGGTGAAGTGGCGTCTGTGGGCTGAACCGCAAGTGTGATCTACAAGTCAAACATCTAAAAAGGCACGTTTGGAAGTAACTAGAACTGGAGCCGCTCATATTCATTGCTCTCTTTTCTCTTTTTATTGTATTTAATAAAGTATGTTGATGACAATTCAGCATCACCTATAAAAGAGATAGAAAGTAAATGCAAAAAAAATGAATGATTTGATGAGGAAAATCTTTCTTAGAGACTGGATATTTCTAGACATTGCTCTTGACTTTCCATTCAAGACTTCTGCCCAGACCATGAACATAAATGTCTTGGCCATATGGAAATGGTTGTAAAAGATGTTTAAAATTAGCCGATCACTCCCAGAGTCTTGGACGTTCCACTGGCCAGTGAGATTGGCCCTGGGAGAGCTTTAATTTGGGGGGGAGAGGTGGGTGGGCAGGCCACTTCTATTTGTCTTTCATTTCATTTCTCTATTTTCATCCATCTTTGTTCTTTGGCCCGTGTGGGCCTCCCATCGCAGTGGCCTCTGTTGTTGCAGAGCGCCGGCTCTGGGCGCATGCACTTCAGAGCTCCAGCTTGGTAAGTGGACACATCAGTCCAGCTGCTCCGCGGCATGTGAGATCTTCCCAGGCCAGGGATTGAACCGGTGCCCCTTGCACTGCAAGGCAGACTCTCTACCCACTGGACCACCAGGGAAGCCCTAAATATTGCATCATTTAAGAAGGTTTCTTAGTGTATTAATTCGTTCATCAAATTCTGCCTGGTGTTTTTCTATCAGAACAATTTAATTTTACACCAGCTAATTTGGCCTATATAATATTTTTCCTGAAATTCACATAGTTTGGCCAGCTGTTACAGGTGGTAAGAAAGCAAATGCTTTTCTAGAAAGCATTAGAATGTTACACAGTGAAATACAATTGTTTTATCAGTCTTTGGAGGCATTCCATTCCTGATTTTCCTATATCCTTGCAAGGAAAGCTACCTTTTGTTGAAAAACCAGTGGCTTTCTTGGTTGCCCACTCTTGTTTCCTAATGCCCTTCCTTCCTTCCTGTCTCCTCTCAGGAAGTTCTTCCAGGATTGCTGACTAGTTCAACACCAGGCCCTGGTTTCTGAGTAACCAAGAAGAAAAGTCCCTTGTCAGCGGTGACAATGTGCAATGACTAATTCAGACGTTGTGAAAGGAGGTCTCCTTTGACAAGACCGTGTCTGCGCGCTAAGCCGCTCCAGGGCCCCCAGGGTGGCCTGAGTTAGCGGAATGCACGGAGTTCAAAGGGCTTTGGTGATTCCGAAAGAGCCTGCAGCCCAGGGAGCCCTCGGCAGCCTCCTTTCTGCTGTTCCCTTATTCGGCCCAGAGCTTCTTACATTACTGATTATGTAGCACTTGGGCCATGTTTTTTCTCATTTCTGATAAGGCTTTGTTTCATAAAGTGAGTTTTCTCCTATGGAAATAAATGAGACCCCGAGAAGAACAAACAGGGGCTATTGATTGCCTGCTTGCTCCTGCCAGGAGGGAGCCCTGCTTTTGGCAAAGACTCAAAGGCCGACCGAGGCATGGAGGGCTTTCCAGGGAGGGGAGCGGGCACGCCGGGGGCCGCACTGGAGGCTGCTCTGCAGAAGCTGGCGGCGGCTCTCTGGAAGAGGGCAGACGAGGCAAGTGGTTGGGGGAGCGTCGGGGGCTCCCCAACTCCCTGGCGGGCCCTGAGCTGGGGAGGACTGGGGGCCGTCGCTGACCAGGTCTCCACCTCTCCAGCTGCGGGTGCAGTGGACGTGACTGGTCCCTCAGGCTTTCCACGGAGTCAGAGTTGGGTGGTCTTACACGGCCTGTTTTTAATTTGCCTCGCAGATTGTACCAACCTTGGGAGGTTTTTCAGGTTGGCTTCTATGTGAACCCCAGCCACCCCCCACCTTTTTTTCCTTTTTTATTCCTCTCTAGCACCAGGAGATGCTGCAGGCTCATTTTGTGTATTACCCGTACCAGCCTCAGAACCAGCCATTTCTTAAAAGATCCCTGGTTCCTTTTATTGGAAATAGGATTAGAAAGCCCTGGGTACTGAGCGTGCTGTTGCTACTGGATTGTCGTGCTTTGTGGACAGAGCTAGGAAATTGACACAAAGAGTCTCACCCGTAGATGTATACGCACATCTGCGTTCCAGTATCTGTCTTTTTGCATTTTAAAATACCCATGAGTTCACGCAGGTGTCTCTCACTGTAATCCAGGACCACGGCTTCATTCTGTTTTCTTCCACTTCTTATTTGCAATTTCTCTCTTTCTCTGACTTCCATTCTCTACAGTTTCTCTACCTGTTTAGCCCTGGTGTAGCTGGTTGCAGACTTGCTCACTTTATAGCCCTGAAGAGAAACAAGTTTACCAGCTCAGCAGTGTTTACATACAGCGCCCTTACCATTAGCCTTGAAATAACTGGTCAGAGGCTGTTTTCCAAAGCCAATGAGAAGTGGAAGTGTTAGGTGCTCAGTCATGTCCGACTCTTTGCGGTCCCATGGACTGTAGCCGCCAGGCTCCTCTCTCCGTGGAATTCTCCAAGCACAAATACTGACGTGGGTTGCCATGCCTTCCAGGGGATCTTCCTGACCCAGGGATTGAACCCCTGTCTCCTGTGTCTCCTGCTTGGACAGGTGGAGTCTTCGCCTCCGTGCCACCTGGAAAGCAAAGCTCGCCAGGCCCCTCCCTTTGCCTGGCTTCCTTCAGGGCGATTACATCGCAATTTGCATTTCATTCAGCAGTCTTTCTTTCATCACAATCTAAATTCAATCCCGGGACCTTCCAGAATCCTGGTTGATTTTCCTTTCTTTTTAGTTTGCAAACAGTGAAGTTCAGTCTTCGGTGAACTTCCTGTGGGAGTCCCAGAAGCACAGAGTTGAGTCCACAGCCGCAGTGCCTTACAAAGCCCTTTACTCTAAACCGCCGTCTCCCCTTTGGGCTCCGTCCTTCCCTCCAAACCCTGGCAACCACTGAGCTGATTCTGACCACAAAGTTTTGCCATTTTCAGTAGGTCATATAAATGGGTCCGATTACCAGCCTCTAGAATCCAGCTCATTTACTCCAGCCTAAAAGCATCAAAAGATCCCTGGTTCCTTTTATTGGAAATAGGATTAGAAAGCCCTGGGTACTGAGCGTGCTGTTGCTACTGGATTGTCGTGCTTTGTGGACAGAGCTAGGAAATTGACACAAAGAGTCTCACCCGTAGATGTATACGCACATCTGCGTTCCAGTATCTGTCTTTTTGCATTTTAAAATACCCATGAGTTCACGCAGGTGTCTCTCACTGTAATCCAGGACCACGGCTTCATTCTGTTTTCTTCCACTTCTTATTTGCAATTTCTCTCTTTCTCTGACTTCCATTCTCTACAGTTTCTCTACCTGTTTAGCCCTGGTGTAGCTGGTTGCAGACTTGCTCACTTTATAGCCCTGAAGAGAAACAAGTTTACCAGCTCAGCAGTGTTTACATACAGCGCCCTTACCATTAGCCTTGAAATAACTGGTCAGAGGCTGTTTTCCAAAGCCAATGAGAAGTGGAAGTGTTAGGTGCTCAGTCATGTCCGACTCTTTGCGGTCCCATGGACTGTAGCCGCCAGGCTCCTCTCTCCGTGGAATTCTCCAAGCACAAATACTGACGTGGGTTGCCATGCCTTCCAGGGGATCTTCCTGACCCAGGGATTGAACCCCTGTCTCCTGTGTCTCCTGCTTGGACAGGTGGAGTCTTCGCCTCCGTGCCACCTGGAAAGCAAAGCTCGCCAGGCCCCTCCCTTTGCCTGGCTTCCTTCAGGGCGATTACATCGCAATTTGCATTTCATTCAGCAGTCTTTCTTTCATCACAATCTAAATTCAATCCCGGGACCTTCCAGAATCCTGGTTGATTTTCCTTTCTTTTTAGTTTGCAAACAGTGAAGTTCAGTCTTCGGTGAACTTCCTGTGGGAGTCCCAGAAGCACAGAGTTGAGTCCACAGCCGCAGTGCCTTACAAAGCCCTTTACTCTAAACCGCCGTCTCCCCTTTGGGCTCCGTCCTTCCCTCCAAACCCTGGCAACCACTGAGCTGATTCTGACCACAAAGTTTTGCCATTTTCAGTAGGTCATATAAATGGGATCTTCAGGTCTGTATTAGCAAAATGCATTTAAAATGTATTCCTACTGTTGTGTGAATCAGCAGTTCATTACTTTTAAGGCAGAGCTCTTCCATTGTCTGAATATATCACGATTTGTTTATCCACTCCTCTGTTGCAGGATGTTTTGGTTCTTGGGGTAATTACGAATAAAGCTTCTATAAACATTGCCTACATAATCTTTTGTAAACTTGCCTTTTCAGCTCCCTTGGGTGAGTACCTAGAAGTGGGTCAGATGTTCCACATTTAATTTTTTGTTTAATGTCTTTTCTTTTCCCCCATCATGCCTCCTTATTATTTACATTTATTTTCATTGATCCCCTTGTTCTTTGGCATGTGTGGGCTTCCCATTGCAATGGCCTCTCTCACTGCAGAGCACCAGCTCTGGGTGCATGGACACATGGGTCCAGTCGCCCTGCAACACGTGGGATCTTCCCAGGTCAGGGATCGAACCAGTGCCCCTTTCACTGCAAGGAGGACTCTTTACCCACTGGGCCACCAGGGAAGCCCTTTTATTGGTTATTCATTTATTTATTTTCATCCATCTGTATTCTTTGGACTGTGTGGGCCTCCCATTGCAGTGGCCTCTCTTGCTGCAGAGCACGGGCTCTGAGCACATATGCTCCAGAGCACTGGCTCATAATAGGATCTAACCGATGCCCCTTGCACTTCAAGGCAGACTCTTTACCCACTGGGCCACCAGGGAAGCCCCCATGCTTACTTTCTATGTGCTTGTAAACTGTTTGTTTACTGAGAACATGGAATGAACAGCACCTTTCCTGAGTGAGCACTTCAATTGACCAATTACACGTGGTTTTTAAAAGTTAGCTGATTATTTTCCCCCTTAATTTCTTTGAAAAATTCAGTATCCTATTGATCAAGAATGTTTTTCTTTGGGTCCATACTTAGTTTTCTGTTTAATTATTGGGGGTACCTCTTCTAAACACACAAACTCAGGTATCATTTCAGGTTTTCTTGCCTTTACAAAAATGTGCCTAATCATTGTACAGGGGTTGATGTGGGGGAAGAAAAGAAAGGAAAACAGAGAGAAAGGCGGAGACAAGGGCGGAGGGCCTGGAGGATGCTGGGGAGAGTGGGCAGGCAGGGGCCGCCTCGGGCGCTGGCGACACCGCCTGATGGGGCAGCAAGCTCTGCAGCTGCCCAGTGACAAGGCGGAACAAGGGCTGGATGACCTGAAAATGCCAAAAAATGTTGTGTGAATCAGCAGTTCATTACTTTTAAGGCAGAGCTCTTCCATTGTCTGAATATATCACGATTTGTTTATCCACTCCTCTGTTGCAGGATGTTTTGGTTCTTGGGGTAATTACGAATAAAGCTTCTATAAACATTGCCTACATAATCTTTTGTAAACTTGCCTTTTCAGCTCCCTTGGGTGAGTACCTAGAAGTGGGTCAGATGTTCCACATTTAATTTTTTGTTTAATGTCTTTTCTTTTCCCCCATCATGCCTCCTTATTATTTACATTTATTTTCATTGATCCCCTTGTTCTTTGGCATGTGTGGGCTTCCCATTGCAATGGCCTCTCTCACTGCAGAGCACCAGCTCTGGGTGCATGGACACATGGGTCCAGTCGCCCTGCAACACGTGGGATCTTCCCAGGTCAGGGATCGAACCAGTGCCCCTTTCACTGCAAGGAGGACTCTTTACCCACTGGGCCACCAGGGAAGCCCTTTTATTGGTTATTCATTTATTTATTTTCATCCATCTGTATTCTTTGGACTGTGTGGGCCTCCCATTGCAGTGGCCTCTCTTGCTGCAGAGCACGGGCTCTGAGCACATATGCTCCAGAGCACTGGCTCATAATAGGATCTAACCGATGCCCCTTGCACTTCAAGGCAGACTCTTTACCCACTGGGCCACCAGGGAACCCCCCATGCTTACTTTCTATGTGCTTGTAAACTGTTTGTTTACTGAGAACATGGAATGAACAGCACCTTTCCTGAGTGAGCACTTCAATTGACCAATTACACGTGGTTTTTAAAAGTTAGCTGATTATTTTCCCCCTTAATTTCTTTGAAAAATTCAGTATCCTATTGATCAAGAATGTTTTTCTTTGGGTCCATACTTAGTTTTCTGTTTAATTATTGGGGGTACCTCTTCTAAACACACAAACTCAGGTATCATTTCAGGTTTTCTTGCCTTTACAAAAATGTGCCTAATCATTGTACAGGGGTTGATGTGGGGGAAGAAAAGAAAGGAAAACAGAGAGAAAGGCGGAGACAAGGGCGGAGGGCCTGGAGGATGCTGGGGAGAGTGGGCAGACGCGGGGCCGCCTCGGGGGCGCTGGCGACACCGCCTGATGGGGCAGCAAGCTCTGCAGCTGCCCAGTGACACAGGAAGCGGAAACAGCCAAGGCCCGAGGTCACACGGCATGGGGCCACCGAGGCTGGATGACCTGAAAATTGACAACAAAAATGATAAATATAATCTTTAGAACAAGCGTGAAGTGTTTTGTATTTGCTTCAATTTTTAAGTAGCAGACTGTGAAGTGTTTCACTTCTGGCTCAGTGGTTGAACTCCAGCCCTGGGCAGGAATAAGCAAATATTGTTTCCATGTGACACGTCTCTAGCTGCTGTTTGAAATGCTTTCTTCGTAGTGAACAATAGTCACTAAACCTCAGCAGATGACTGGATCTGGCTATATCTTTGTGGGGTTGTGTTATATTTAACTACAACTTGGCCATGAATTGCTTAAAGAGATTGAAGATATTTTTGCATTGAATGGTTTAGAGATGAACACATGACAGACTGCTAATTCTGTTTTCGGGGAATATGTTTCTGCTGTTGAAATCTAAAATGATCCTCAAACAGTCCTCTGTTCACCTTAGATCTGTGGTGTCTAGTGGAGGTGCCCCCGCCTGTGGGGTGTTTGTGGGGCGTGCCTGTTGCCACAGATGGCAACCAGTCCCAGAGAAGGCAAGCCCGCCGGCGGTGCTCAGGATGGTGCTGCAGGACAGGGAGCGGTTGTGTGTTCTGTGCCCCAGTGTCTTTCCCAGGCCTCCCAGGTGTTTACACAGATTCTAAAAAACAAACATTTATTATGATCTGAGCCCAGTACTCCGTTTTTAAAATAAGCACATCGAATTTTTGCAGGATTTTAACACAGGCTGAAATTTTCCACAAATGCAATTACTGAGTAAATTGAGGGAAAATTGTACTTTGTTTACCCAGAGCTGTTCCCTATTTCAGCAATGCCCCTGTGGCATGTGAGCTGCTGGTACGGCACACCTGTATCTGTCTTCATTTGTGGCTGCGTCGGGCAGACATATAACAGGGGGAACTGGGGATTCGTTGCCAGAAACTTGGAACCAAATGTTTTCTAATTAGTAGAGGAGTATTCAATGTGAAGATGCCATACTGATTACATTTTTTAAAATGTCGTCCCCTCTTTTTTTTCTAGTACTATGTCCATATGAAATATAAAATTACATGCTTAAATGACTGGTTTGGAGGGGTGCCTGATATTTTCTTAGTCTTTCTTTGATGCTGCCCCCAGCAGTGTGCAGCCCACGTTCTAGCCTCTTGGTTCTTTCCGTTTTGCTCTAGAGACCAGACCTATCATTTGGCCTGTGGTGGTGGTTTGTGATCAAAACTGTGTTTCTGGAGGATCATTTGGTCAGCTCCCTGTCCCGTGTCAAGGCATCACGTGACTTTGACACCCCATTTAAAAATAAGCCTCGTTATTCCTGAGAGTGTCTCATGTCTCTTCAATTTAATCATGTGTAATTTGTCTTAAAACTATTTTCAATAAATATAACTTCTTCTTTCTCTTATCATTCACCATCTGTTACTATTTAGCCTCAGTTGTTTAACAGTTGAAAATTTTTATTAAGGTATAACTTCCACAAAGTAAAGTATACAGATCTTCAGAATAAAGCTCAATGAATTTTTCTGACATTTTATTATGAACGCTTTCAAATGCAGAAAAAATACAACGTGAGCACCCGTATGCCTGCCGCCTCGTTTCCGCAGTCAGCGCTTTGCTGTATGTGCCTCATCCAGCGTCGCTCTGTGGACTCACCCCTCTCTTCCCACCGGCCCATCTTACTGTTTGGTGCTTTACAAGGTTGCAGACATCAGTGCACCTACCAAGCACTTCACCATGCTTATTTAGCATAACAGACTTCAATGTTTGTTTACTTTCTTTAGATAAAATTTGCACATATTGAAGTGTATAAATAGTCAGTGTGTCATGTACTTCCTTTTTACGACTCCATACATCTATGTGCAAGCCCAGACAGACCGAAAGTCACCATCCCCTCCGCAGTTCCCGGTGCCCTCCCCAGTCCAGCCTGACCCCCACACCAGAGGATGGAGGAGGGTGTGGATTTTCTTCAACAGAGATGAGTTGACCCTGGTCTGGGGTTCGTGGGTGGCCCTGGAAACCTTGAAGGGACACCATGGAGTCAAAGCTGTTTTTGTCAAACTATTTAGGTCTCATTTACCCTTTGCACGTCGGCCGGGGCTTCCTGCTCCTTGTTCATGTTCTGCAGGGCAGTGCTGCTGCTGCTCACTTTCATGTTTCACAGAGGATGGTGAGCTACGGACAAATAAATGCTCTAAAACATGTTTTAAGGCTTTGTTGTTCTCAGTGCTACTGGACAAAATTACCCTCCCCTTTTACTACCACAGATATTTAATGGTGCCCCCTTATTCTCCTGCAGTGAGATTCATAGATTAAAAAACCAGCCTACACATATAATTTCAGAAAATCAATGTAATGCCCTGGTGTTGCTATAAAGGAGAAATAAAAGAAAGTAATTCACAATGAATATGTATTTTAATATGTAAATTGAATGCAAAAGCAGATAGGAGAGTCCAGCTGTCTTCTATTTAGTCAGACATTAAAGAGATTTGCAAAGATGTAAAACAGTACCATTCTTTCAACTTTGTTTTATTGTTTTGGAAAATATAATTTTTCATAAAATATGGTGTTGCATATGTTCATATGTAAAGTTTGTTATTACCATTCTTAATAGATTAATGAATCTTTTAAGTGTAAGTTTAAAATTTAATGTGAGAAAAAGAAATAGATATAATCAGCATAAATCAGACCTTTTGGAGGTTCTCAATAATTATAAGATGAAACAAGGTTACTGGTTTAGCCTGCACCAGAACTCTATATAAATGGAAACATACAGAAGGTGTAGGTTTTAGTTTAAGGTTTCTTGTACTCTTTTAAATTGAGATTTTACCCTTTTTCTTTGGTTTATGTGTTAAAAAAAACAAAATGTTAGTCGCTCTTTGCATTTCCAGCTCTTTGGGACCCACGCACTGTAGCCTGCCATGGTTCTCTGTCCCCAGAATTCTCCAAGTGAAAACACTGCAGTGATAGCCATTCCCTTCTTCAGGGGATCTTCTAGTAGTTTATTCCTTTCTATTGATAAGTAATAGTCCATCGTATGAATATACCAGTCAATGAGTTCTTCAATATATATGTGCCCATGAAAACACTGCTGCAATGAGGCTGTAAAACCGTTCCCTCGTTACTGCCCCCTAGCGGCAACTGTCGTGCTGACGTCCACAGATCTCAGGTGAAGGGACCATAATCTCCACTTCAAAGTCCTTTGGTTCCCCCAGCGTTCTGCCTGTGAGCATCCGCTGTGTCCTGGGCAGGAGCAAGCTGTTCTGCGTCTTCACTTCTGTCACCAGTCCTTGCTCTGTGTGCGCTTACGCCTCTGCTCTTTCATCTTCCTGTACCATCATACGGAACACGGCTCTTCCTGTCACTGGGAAGCAGAATTCACAAAGCACTGGCTTGTTCACCCATCATGTGGAATAGTTTTTAGCTTTACATGTATACCTCCAGATGTATGCATTATAAGAAGGTTCCCAGGTGGCTCATTAGTAAGGAATCCACCTGCCAAAGCAGGAGACGCAGGAGACTGGAGTTCAACCCCTGGTCAGAAAGACCCCCTGGAGGAGGGCATGGCAACCCACTCCAGTACTCTTGCCTGGAGAATCCCATGGACAGAGGAGCCTGGTGGGCTCAGTCCCCGGGATCTCAGAGAGTCAGACACGACTGAGCACACAGTTATTTTGAAAACGGGCATATTTTTGTAAAGTTTGTTATTACCATTCTTAATAGATTAATGAATCTTTTAAGTGTAAGTTTAAAATTTAATGTGAGAAAAGAAATAGATATAATCAGCATAAATCAGACCTTTTGGAGGTTCTCAATAATTATAAGATGAAACAAGGTTACTGGTTTAGCCTGCACCAGAACTCTATATAAATGGAAACATACAGAAGGTGTAGGTTTTAGTTTAAGGTTTCTTGTACTCTTTTAAATTGAGATTTTACCCTTTTTCTTTGGTTTATGTGTTAAAAAAAACAAAATGTTAGTCGCTCTTTGCATTTCCAGCTCTTTGGGACCCACGCACTGTAGCCTGCCATGGTTCTCTGTCCCCAGAATTCTCCAAGTGAAAACACTGCAGTGATAGCCATTCCCTTCTTCAGGGGATCTTCTAGTAGTTTATTCCTTTCTATTGATAAGTAATAGTCCATCGTATGAATATACCAGTCAATGAGTTCTTCAATATATATGTGCCCATGAAAACACTGCTGCAATGAGGCTGTAAAACCGTTCCCTCGTTACTGCCCCCTAGCGGCAACTGTCGTGCTGACGTCCACAGATCTCAGGTGAAGGGACCATAATCTCCACTTCAAAGTCCTTTGGTTCCCCCAGCGTTCTGCCTGTGAGCATCCGCTGTGTCCTGGGCAGGAGCAAGCTGTTCTGCGTCTTCACTTCTGTCACCAGTCCTTGCTCTGTGTGCGCTTACGCCTCTGCTCTTTCATCTTCCTGTACCATCATACGGAACACGGCTCTTCCTGTCACTGGGAAGCAGAATTCACAAAGCACTGGCTTGTTCACCCATCATGTGGAATAGTTTTTAGCTTTACATGTATACCTCCAGATGTATGCATTATAAGAAGGTTCCCAGGTGGCTCATTAGTAAGGAATCCACCTGCCAAAGCAGGAGACGCAGGAGACTGGAGTTCAACCCCTGGTCAGAAAGACCCCCTGGAGGAGGGCATGGCAACCCACTCCAGTACTCTTGCCTGGAGAATCCCATGGACAGAGGAGCCTGGTGGGCTCAGTCCCCGGGATCTCAGAGAGTCAGACACGACTGAGCACACACGCGTACACACACAGACAAGCATCTAACAACCTTATTATGCTCCGAGTGTAGTGAGGCTTAAGCATCTACATATTGAAATGCGTGGTCATTATAAATTGTTTTCTTTTTTCCTTCTCTATATTGTTGGTTTTTAAAAATTATATGTAACGTGTGGTCATTTTATCTGTGAATTTCACTTCGGAAGAGTGAAGTAAGCATTACTAAATATTTTGTTGTTTAAATGGAGTTGAGGGGATTGGATCCCAAACAGTTGAGAATACTTCTTGGATCGTGTTTTAAAGTCTTGATTTTCTTCTCAGCTCATCATTCTTGCTGAAACATAGAACCTAGTAGCAATGACATGACAATGCAAAGAATTAATCATTTGTTTCATGAGAACATGTTTTTAATAAGTGTATCATTTACTAAAAAAAATGACATTTTTCCAAGAGATGACATTTCTGGCCATTTGGCCAAGATTTGCAGTGATGGATGGAAACATCGTGTTTAAGGGTTGGCATCTTGAGTTATGTGCCAGGTTCCAATATTGATTTATGTAGGGCCTTATTCCTGTTGGGTAGAATTATATGTATCTCCTTGATATCTGATTTGCATTGGTTAATGTAAAATAAGCAAACTAACCATTCATTTTTCTCTCAGTCCAAACATTTTCTAAATTCATGCCTCAGGAAGATCTTTTATTCCAAGGAAACAACCCAGCTGCCATGAGAACTGCAAAGTGTGTTATCTTATTTTTCACCTTCAGAAGTCAGTAGAATGGTAGCACAGGTGAGGTGTCTGAAGTCAGACCACCTTGGTTTTATCCTGGCTACACCAGAAAGTTCATCTCTCAGTCTGCCTCAGTCTTCTTATTCATTAGATGGGATTAATTGTACCTTCCTCATACCCACGGTACCTGCTTAATAGGGCTATTGTAATTTTTAAGTGGGGTAGTAGAATGTGAACCACTTGGAACAGTGCCTGACTTTTGGCATGTCTCTGGGGGGAGAAGGTTCAAGATTCTCGCTGAGGAGAATGAGAACAAGAGCAGCCCAGAAAGACGTTTCAAAGAAAGTGCCCGGTGGCGCTGAGGCCCCTGGGCTGGGGGACCTCTGAGGGGGAGGATGAAAGCTTTTTCTCTTTTTTATTTTTTGTTGCATTATTGCAGTCACTTGTTTTAACACAAAATGAAATCCGTAACTGCTAGCACATGCTCATGCTTCCTGTACGCGGGCTCCGTTCTGGCCTAAACCCTTCACGTGTTCCAACCCGTTTCACCTTCTGCCACCCGGTGAAGCAGGTGACGTCCTTCCTGTCGCTTCACTGAGAGGACAGCCCACAGACCCCAGGAAGCACTCTCAGAAGGAGGGACCATGATTGAGCCTGGGCAGTCTGAGTCCCGATTCTCTGTTCTTTTGTAAGATATTTTTGATGTGGACCATTTTATAAAAGTCTTTATTAAATTTGTAACAATATTGCTGCTTTCTCATGTTTTGGCTTTTTGGCCAGAAGACAGGTGGGATCTTAGCTATCCAACCAGGTATAAAACCCTCACCGGCCACATTGAAAGGCAGAGTCTCGGCCACTGGACCACCAGGGAAGTCCCTTGACTCTCTGTTCCAATATTGATTTATGTAGGGCCTTATTCCTGTTGGGTAGAATTATATGTATCTCCTTGATATCTGATTTGCATTGGTTAATGTAAAATAAGCAAACTAACCATTCATTTTTCTCTCAGTCCAAACATTTTCTAAATTCATGCCTCAGGAAGATCTTTTATTCCAAGGAAACAACCCAGCTGCCATGAGAACTGCAAAGTGTGTTATCTTATTTTTCACCTTCAGAAGTCAGTAGAATGGTAGCACAGGTGAGGTGTCTGAAGTCAGACCACCTTGGTTTTATCCTGGCTACACCAGAAAGTTCATCTCTCAGTCTGCCTCAGTCTTCTTATTCATTAGATGGGATTAATTGTACCTTCCTCATACCCACGGTACCTGCTTAATAGGGCTATTGTAATTTTTAAGTGGGGTAGTAGAATGTGAACCACTTGGAACAGTGCCTGACTTTTGGCATGTCTCTGGGGGGAGAAGGTTCAAGATTCTCGCTGAGGAGAATGAGAACAAGAGCAGCCCAGAAAGACGTTTCAAAGAAAGTGCCCGGTGGCGCTGAGGCCCCTGGGCTGGGGGACCTCTGAGGGGGAGGATGAAAGCTTTTCTCTTTTTTATTTTTTGTTGCATTATTGCAGTCACTTGTTTTAACACAAAATGAAATCCGTAACTGCTAGCACATGCTCATGCTTCCTGTACGCGGGCTCCGTTCTGGCCTAAACCCTTCACGTGTTCCAACCCGTTTCACCTTCTGCCACCCGGTGAAGCAGGTGACGTCCTTCCTGTCGCTTCACTGAGAGGACAGCCCACAGACCCCAGGAAGCACTCTCAGAAGGAGGGACCATGATTGAGCCTGGGCAGTCTGAGTCCCGATTCTCTGTTCTTTTGTAAGATATTTTTGATGTGGACCATTTTATAAAAGTCTTTATTAAATTTGTAACAATATTGCTGCTTTCTCATGTTTTGGCTTTTCGGCCAGAAGACAGGTGGGATCTTAGCTATCCAACCAGGTATAAAACCCTCACCGGCCACATTGAAAGGCAGAGTCTCGGCCACTGGACCACCAGGGAAGTCCCTTGACTCTCTGTTCCTAATTGTCATGTGCGTGTGTTTGTTGCTCAGTCATGTCCTACTCTTTGCGACCCCATGGATTGTAACCCGCCAGGCTCCTCTGTCCAAGGAAGGGCTTCCCTGGTGGCTCAAATGGTGAAGAATCTGCCTGCAATGAAGGAGACCCAGGTTTGATCCCTGGGTGGAGAAGATCCCCTGGAGAAGAACATGGCCACCCCCTCCAGTATGCTTGTCTGGAGAATTCCATGGACAGGGGAGCCTGTCGGGCTACAGTCCATAGGCTCGCAAACAGTTGAACACAACTGAGCGACCAACGCTTCTTCAGCATTTTCCAACCTAATTATCATATGTGGTCTCTAAAATGAGACAAAACAAGAGAACAAACTTTGGAATTATCTAGAAAGCAATAAAACCTAGAGGAAAACAACATTAGAGTTTTCCTCCTTCTAGGTCATGGATTGTCATGGAATGACTTCTTATCAAAGAAAGGAGAGATGGTTTTACTGGATGCTTATTTTGAGTCGCTCACTATTTAAGTCCTTTGTGTGACTTTCCCACCTTAGAGCCCACAGCCCTCACCAGTGGGCACAGCTCTTACGCTCTGTGTTCACGCGCATAGAGGCTGGCGGGGCCGCGCCTGCCTGAGGTCGCTCCACAAGGATAGGGTGCCATGTCCCCATCCCTGATTCCCCGTCTACTCTTCAGCTTGTCAGTTGAACATGCAGCTGTTGAGCTGCATTTGCTCGTCTCTTTAGAGCAGCGGGGAGTAAAGCAGATACAGAGCCCCTCTCCTCTCCCAGCGACGTTTCAGCTCAAAAGCTGTCGCTTTGAAGATTCGGTGAGGTTGCAGACTTGCCCTCCAGGCAGCAGAGCTCAGAGGCCCCTGAACTCCAGGAGAAGGTTGTACTGGGCGGAGGCAGTCGGTTTAACACGCGGGTGACCTGTTTCACTGTCGTTCCTGAACCTTAAATTCCAACGCACTAAATAAAAAATCAGTAACCTCAAAGACAGTATTTCATCAAACAGCAAGTTTTCACGATGAGCGTCCCAGCACGTCTCAGCCCAGCAGCAGTGTCTGGGGCTGAGCCCTAATAATTTGATCAGATCAATCGGGCATGTGCCGTATGTTTTAAATGTCTAGAGTTGCTTCTTGAAAAACCCCGAGCCACTGGAAGTCTGGGGTGAATTACACGCCTGTTCTCGCGTGCTGCTGGCAGTTTGCGTGCTTTGCCTTGCCTGGGACCTAAAGCTATCACTCAGCTCTAGGAGGGTGAGAACTCCACCAGAAGTGGCTGCCCCGCCTGCCTCTTCCGAAGCGTCTGTGCCCGCCCGACCCTCCGCAGTCTGTTCTTCCTCTCCTGTTCTACCTGCTCCGTGACCCACGTTGTCTTTGTCTGCTTTCTCTACTCAGTTTCCCCTCCCCTCGCCTCCGGTCCTGTTGCGCAGACGTGCTGTGGGAGTACAGGACGGGAGGAAGCACTTGGTCAAGTTCCTTGTGGGTTTGTGGTGCCTTGATCACCACTCACGTGTGCCAAGTGGCATCGGCCTATGATCACAGCATATCCTTTTCAAAGAAAGGAGAGATGGTTTTACTGGATGCTTATTTTGAGTCGCTCACTATTTAAGTCCTTTGTGTGACTTTCCCACCTTAGAGCCCACAGCCCTCACCAGTGGGCACAGCTCTTACGCTCTGTGTTCACGCGCATAGAGGCTGGCGGGGCCGCGCCTGCCTGAGGTCGCTCCACAAGGATAGGGTGCCATGTCCCCATCCCTGATTCCCCGTCTACTCTTCAGCTTGTCAGTTGAACATGCAGCTGTTGAGCTGCATTTGCTCGTCTCTTTAGAGCAGCGGGGAGTAAAGCAGATACAGAGCCCCTCTCCTCTCCCAGCGACGTTTCAGCTCAAAAGCTGTCGCTTTGAAGATTCGGTGAGGTTGCAGACTTGCCCTCCAGGCAGCAGAGCTCAGAGGCCCCTGAACTCCAGGAGAAGGTTGTACTGGGCGGAGGCAGTCGGTTTAACACGCGGGTGACCTGTTTCACTGTCGTTCCTGAACCTTAAATTCCAACGCACTAAATAAAAAATCAGTAACCTCAAAGACAGTATTTCATCAAACAGCAAGTTTTCACGATGAGCGTCCCAGCACGTCTCAGCCCAGCAGCAGTGTCTGGGGCTGAGCCCTAATAATTTGATCAGATCAATCGGGCATGTGCCGTATGTTTTAAATGTCTAGAGTTGCTTCTTGAAAAACCCCGAGCCACTGGAAGTCTGGGGTGAATTACACGCCTGTTCTCGCGTGCTGCTGGCAGTTTGCGTGCTTTGCCTTGCCTGGGACCTAAAGCTATCACTCAGCTCTAGGAGGGTGAGAACTCCACCAGAAGTGGCTGCCCCGCCTGCCTCTTCCGAAGCGTCTGTGCCCGCCCGACCCTCCGCAGTCTGTTCTTCCTCTCCTGTTCTACCTGCTCCGTGACCCACGTTGTCTTTGTCTGCTTTCTCTACTCAGTTTCCCCTCCCCTCGCCTCCGGTCCTGTTGCGCAGACGTGCTGTGGGAGTACAGGACGGGAGGAAGCACTTGGTCAAGTTCCTTGTGGGTTTGTGGTGCCTTGATCACCACTCACGTGTGCCAAGTGGCATCGGCAGAACAGTTACACTGATGGGGCTTCTCCAGGCGCCCTACCTGTGGCTTCCGTTGAGTTTTGAACAGTAGCACTTTTAAAATGGAACTTTTTATCTCGAAATAGTTGTGGATCCACATACCCTTGGAAGAAATAAGACAGAGATTCCACATACTGTTGACTTGGCCTCCACAGTGGGGAGATCTTGACAAAGAGCACAGCAGCTCTGTAGCATTGACCAAAAAGCAAAGCCCACGCGTCTTGTTCTGGTTTCCAGGTTACTTGTGCTCATCCTGTGTGTGTGACTGTCACGTGTAGGTGCGTCACCTCCTCCTCCTGACGGGGGTGCAGAGTGTTGCCTGTTGCTCTCTGATGGCGGCTCTCCCCCACCCAGACCACCTTGTCATCCCCCCACAGCCCGTGCCCTGCTCTCCCGTTCTATGACGAAGCCATTCCAAGAAGGTGACTTAGACAGAATCGTACCGTATATAACCATTTGATACGAATTTTGAGACTGGACCTCAGCATAATTCCCTGAAGGTCCATCCAAGTGGCTGCGTATGTTCCTAGTTTGCTCATTTTCAGTTGCTAAGTGACAGTCCTTGGTGTGGATGTGCCCCAGTATGTAGTCATTCACCCCTTGAAGGGCGTCTGGGGTGTGTATGAGTAAGGCTGCTGTGAGCATTTGTGGGAACCCAGCTCTCACAACTCAGAGATAAATACCCAAGAGTCCGATCGCTGCATCACATGATAGCTGCTGTTTAGCTTTAGAAGACATAGCCAGGCTGCTTTCCAGAGGGGCTGGGCTGTTTGACGTTCCAGCCAGCAGTGTGTGAGCGATCCCTTTCTGCATCCTCACCCGCAGCTGGTGTTGTCGCTGTTTTTCCTGTTAGCCAGCCTCCGTCTGCAATGGCATCTCCTTGTGGTTTCAGTTTGCTTTTCCCTGATGGCTGGCAGATGGTGGACAGCTTTTCATCTGCCCGTCTACTGTCTTCAAATATCTCTTCACATCATTCGCCCGTTTCCTGATTGAATTCTGGTTGTTGGCTTTCAGGGGTTTTTCTGCAGTCTAGATACTAGGCATGTGTCGGTTGCAAGTGTTTTCTCCTAGTCCATATCTTATCTTTTCAACCTCCTGACAGGCTTTGTTGCAGAAAGAGGTCTTAAATTCTGATGAGATCTCATGCTATTGGGATCACGTCTAAAACCTCTTCAAAAAGCTCTGGGTCCCAAAGAATTTTTCTTGTATCTTTTTCTAATAGATGTGTATTTTCACATTTTACATTTGAAGTCTGTGATCATTTGGGTTAATTTTGTATAGATATGACGATTGAGTCAAGGTTCCTTTTCCTGTTGCTCTCTGATTGGCGGCTCTCCCAAACCCAGGTTACTTGTGCTCATCCTGTGTGTGTGACTGTCACGTGTAGGTCGTCACCTCCTCCTCCTGACGGGGTGCAGAGTGTTGCCTGTTGCTCTCTGATGGCGGCTCTCCCCCACCCAGACCACCTTGTCATCCCCCCACAGCCCGTGCCCTGCTCTCCCGTTCTATGACGAAGCCATTCCAAGAAGGTGACTTAGACAGAATCGTACCGTATATAACCATTTGATACGAATTTTGAGACTGGACCTCAGCATAATTCCCTGAAGGTCCATCCAAGTGGCTGCGTATGTTCCTAGTTTGCTCATTTTCAGTTGCTAAGTGACAGTCCTTGGTGTGGATGTGCCCCAGTATGCTTAGTCATTCACCCCTTGAAGGGCGTCTGGGGTGTGTATGAGTAAGGCTGCTGTGAGCATTTGTGGGAACCCAGCTCTCACAACTCAGAGATAAATACCCAAGAGTCCGATCGCTGCATCACATGATAGCTGCTGTTTAGCTTTAGAAGACATAGCCAGGCTGCTTTCCAGAGGGGCTGGGCTGTTTGACGTTCCAGCCAGCAGTGTGTGAGCGATCCCTTTCTCTGCATCCTCACCCGCAGCTGGTGTTGTCGCTGTTTTTCCTGTTAGCCAGCCTCCGTCTGCAATGGCATCTCCTTGTGGTTTCAGTTTGCTTTTCCCTGATGGCTGGCAGATGGTGGACAGCTTTTCATCTGCCCGTCTACTGTCTTCAAATATCTCTTCACATCATTCGCCCGTTTCCTGATTGAATTCTGGTTGTTGGCTTTCAGGGGTTTTTCTGCAGTCTAGATACTAGGCATGTGTCGGTTGCAAGTGTTTTCTCCTAGTCCATATCTTATCTTTTCAACCTCCTGACAGGCTTTGTTGCAGAAAGAGGTCTTAAATTCTGATGAGATCTCATGCTATTGGGATCACGTCTAAAACCTCTTCAAAAAGCTCTGGGTCCCAAAGAATTTTTCTTGTATCTTTTTCTAATAGATGTGTATTTTCACATTTTACATTTGAAGTCTGTGATCATTTGGGTTAATTTTGTATAGATATGACGATTGAGTCAAGGTTCCTTTTCCCTATGAATATCCAGTTGTTAAAAAGCACTGCCCTTCCTCTGTTCAACTTTTGTGATGTTTTTAAAAAACAGTTTTTCATATTTCTGTATTTCTGGGTTCTCTTTTCTGTCCTGTTGATCTGTCTGTCCATCCACGGGTTAAGGACTGATGGAGGCTGGGCGGGGCCCGGCGCAGGTGGCCGTGGGTCCGCTCCTATGCTCTGCGCTCCTCGTTGCCTGGAGAAAATCAACACTCCATCTCAGGTGTTTGGAGTCCCCTGGGTCATTCCTCTGGCTGCACTGTTCTTCTGGTAATACAGGTCAAGCTAGAGGGTTAGAAATAGTGCGAGGCGTTGGTTTCCATGAGCTCCTCATGGTCTCTCTCCACTGTTTTCGCCTTTCGCAGGCTGAGTGGAATTCTGTTAGGCTGAGGCATGTGCTGTTGCCATCGGCAGGTCAGAGCCGTTGAACACAGGCAGCAGCACGCGGCTCAGCATGCTGCGTGGCCCCAGGCAGCGACGATCTGCTCGCCGCCTGCCTTCCAGGGCCTTCCCTCCTGTCTGCAGAGCAGACGGCCCGAGGTCCTTCATCCGCAACTCACGGCCCTTGGCTGGGTAGCCTTTCTCTGCTGGGCACTCTCCTCAGCTGTCCCACAGAGCTGTCTTGAGGCATAAATGGGAAGACTACGTGACTGCAGCAGGACCGCTACACAGGCAGCGAGAATTCTCAGCACACCGTCGCCGTGTGCGATAGTTAATAGTCATTGAAGCATACATGAATGGCCCATGGTGAATGACATAAGGAAGAAAGGAGATAGTTTTCTAGGGTTTTTTTCTGGAAGAACTGAAGCAGAGACCTAAATAGTGTACGTAGAATGGTTTCCTGGACAAGGATGCATCTGGAAAGGCCAGGTGAGGGACGCTGACCTTGGTTTTGTTGCAGAGACCCAAGGAAGTCATGCAGTAGCCTTGCCTCATCCGCCATATAGGAAGCGCCTTGAAATCTCCATGGGAACACGGAGAACTGTCACCCGCAGAGCCGTGTGCATCCCCCCATCTTTTCAAATAGATGTGTATTTTCACATTTTACATTTGAAGTCTGTGATCATTTGGGTTAATTTTGTATAGATATGACGATTGAGTCAAGGTTCCTTTTCCCTATGAATATCCAGTTGTTAAAAAGCACTGCCCTTCCTCTGTTCAACTTTTGTGATGTTTTTAAAAAACAGTTTTTCATATTTCTGTATTTCTGGGTTCTCTTTTCTGTCCTGTTGATCTGTCTGTCCATCCACGGGTTAAGGACTGATGGAGGCTGGGCGGGGCCCGGCGCAGGTGGCCGTGGGTCCGCTCCTATGCTCTGCGCTCCTCGTTGCCTGGAGAAAATCAACACTCCATCTCAGGTGTTTGGAGTCCCCTGGGTCATTCCTCTGGCTGCACTGTTCTTCTGGTAATACAGGTCAAGCTAGAGGGTTAGAAATAGTGCGAGGCGTTGGTTTCCATGAGCTCCTCATGGTCTCTCTCCACTGTTTTCGCCTTTCGCAGGCTGAGTGGAATTCTGTTAGGCTGAGGCATGTGCTGTTGCCATCGGCAGGTCAGAGCCGTTGAACACAGGCAGCAGCACGCGGCTCAGCATGCTGCGTGGCCCCAGGCAGCGACGATCTGCTCGCCGCCTGCCTTCCAGGGCCTTCCCTCCTGTCTGCAGAGCAGACGGCCCGAGGTCCTTCATCCGCAACTCACGGCCCTTGGCTGGGTAGCCTTTCTCTGCTGGGCACTCTCCTCAGCTGTCCCACAGAGCTGTCTTGAGGCATAAATGGGAAGACTACGTGACTGCAGCAGGACCGCTACACAGGCAGCGAGAATTCTCAGCACACCGTCGCCGTGTGCGATAGTTAATAGTCATTGAAGCATACATGAATGGCCCATGGTGAATGACATAAGGAAGAAAGGAGATAGTTTTCTAGGGTTTTTTTCTGGAAGAACTGAAGCAGAGACCTAAATAGTGTACGTAGAATGGTTTCCTGGACAAGGATGCATCTGGAAAGGCCAGGTGAGGGACGCTGACCTTGGTTTTGTTGCAGAGACCCAAGGAAGTCATGCAGTAGCCTTGCCTCATCCGCCATATAGGGAAGCGCCTTGAAATCTCCATGGGAACACGCGGAGAACTGTCACCCGCAGAGCCGTGTGCACCTCTGGGAACGCCAGCCGGAGACCCGTGTCCGTCCCCACATCCTCCCGGCTCGGGGTCCTCTCTGCGGCGCCCAGCAGCTCAGACGCCTGCTTCCTCGTCCTGAATCCCCGCCCTCTTTTCCTCCAAAGTCTGCTTCTGATTCACGCCTTCTGTGTCTCCTCCCCACCCCTCAGCGCCTGCATCAGAGGAGATGCAGGTGTCTCTGCAAGGCAGCAAGCTCTGCCTCGTGATGGAGACCGTTGAGACATAAAGCAAGGGTTCCCTCGCAGACCTGAAGAAGCTCGAGCATGACCTTCAGTGACTTTCACCCCACCCTTCGTGTTCAGAAGGCACTGCGCCCGTCTGCCCTCATCAGTATGCGCTTAATAGATTTCCCCGAGCCTTCTTACAAATAGTCTCATGTTTGAATAAGACTTTATGGCTGTCAAAGTGTTTACTCATCTAATCCAACTTGATCCTCACCTTGTGAGGGAGTCGTTTTCCAGACGAGGAGCACCCCCTGATGAGGATCGGCGGGACGGTGGTGGTGCCGGGAGCCGAGGCTTGAGTCCTTGCGCCTGAGCTGCCCTTGTCGCCCCATGGACGTCACCATGCTAGACAGCCTGCATCGGAGCGCGTCCTCCAAGAGGTCTGGCTGACCACCGGCGCACAGCTTTCCAGGCCCCGCTGCAGTGTGGGCTGGCATGCTTTTTCACATTAATTGTCTTAATCTTAGGGACTTGGCAGGACGTTGTTCTAAAAGCACTGCTAAGCATATATGGCAATTAGCAAAGGCGATGTGGTGCCCGCCCCATGCTGAGCACCCACAGTGCCAGCTTCCTGTGGAGAAAGGGCCAACAGGGCTGATCTCAAGGCTGGCACTTCCTCCCGTGACTTTACTTGATGATTCTCTCATCTACCTTCAAGCAAAAGAAATGTTGTTGTTGTTGTTGTTTTAATCTGTGCACATAGAAATCATATGGTGGGGCTTCCCTGGTGGTCCAGTGGGTAAGGACACCGCCTTGCAGTGCAAGGGGCACCAGTTCGATCCCTGGCCTGAAAGGATGCTACATGCCACGGGAGCAGCTGGACTGATATGTCCAAAGACTGAGCCGGAGCTCTGGAGCGCATGTGCCCAGAGCTGGTGCTCTGTAATGAGAGAGGCCACAGCGATGGGAGGCCCACACAGGCCAAAGAACAAAGATGGGTGGAAATAAATAAATCAAAGATCAATAGAAGTGGCCAAAAAAAAAAGTGAAAAAAAAAAATCAGATGGTGCCATGCATTTTCCATACCTTTATGATGACCATCTTGGTAACAGCCAGTGGTGTACAATAGGAAAATCTTTTGACCTTTAAGCAAATTTTCTCTTCTCTATTAAGAAACGAGGTTAAGACGAAGCTAGAATTTTCTGCACTGTGACATTGGTACGTAGTTTTATAACATTTTCCTAAAGGAAATCATGAACAAGCACAGTGAGATTTTGGAACAAGCCCTTAACACTTAGATTTTTTTAAAAAATAATGCCTTTAGATTTTTTTAAAAACAATGCCTTTGTGAAGTGTTTTGGACTTTGGACAGAATGCCTCCTTCAGAAACTCCATTTCCCACTGCATGATTCCTCACATGGCTGGGCTAAAGTTCACAGTATCTCTTTATATCCGAAAAATATAGGCTGAGAATGTTTCTGTTTCATCTGACAGCTATTCCTGCACAAGAGCAGGCATCTCGCGTCTGTATTGATGCTCCGCCAGCGTGCGTGTGTGTTTATTTCATTACAGTCAAGCACATCACATACGTTCTTCATCAGCTGAAGTGTAGTTTGAGCAACCACGAATCTAGGATGATCCATAAACTAAAATGCATCTCGTCTTAACAGAATAGACTTGGCAGAATGGCTGCGCTTAAGCATACGCTTAAACAAAATGATGAGTTCATAATTATTTAATGTAAACTGAATAAGGTTGAAGGGCCCTGTGGGGTCGATTATTTCAAAGTGCTTCGATGATTACACATCACAGACCGCCTTCCCGGTAAAGCGCTATTCAGGTGGGAGGCTGGCTGGCAGCACCATAAAGCACCTAAATGGTTTCAGACTAAAGAATCTGTTAGTTTTGTGGGTTTAACATCCTTGACACTTAATAGGATTTGGGATTCCAGTGTAGCAGCAGCTTTTATTGCAGACACTTTAATTGAATGCCTCAGAGTAAAATGAAATTAGCAAAGACAGCATTAAATTATGGATGTTCCTTTTTTTATCATTTGGCTAAGGATTCTGCCCAGTTTCTTTTTCTAATTATATTATTTCAAACTGATTGATAAGAAAACTTAACACACTACCTGTAAGACTAGGTATGCCATCTGGTCCAAGAAACTCTGAATAGAATGAGTTTCATTCCATTTCACCCATTCATTCATCCATCCATCCACCCACTAACCCATCCATCTATGTACCCATCTACCCATCCATCCATTCATCTATCCATCCACCCATCCATCTATCCATCCACCCATCCATCTATCCACCCATCCATCCATCTGTCCATCGATCCTACCCCCACCCACCCACCTATCCACCCACTCACCCACCCACCCATCCATCTATCCATCATCCACCCATCTATCCATCCATCCATCTGTCCTTTCATCCACCCACCCACCCTCCCATCCACCCATCCATCCATCCATCACCCACCCATCCATCCATCACCCACCCATATCCATCCACCCTTCCATCCACCCATCCATGCACCCATCTGTCCTTCCATCCATCCATCTACCCACCCACCCACCCATCCATGCACCCATCTATCCACATACTCATCCACCCATCTATCCACCCACCCATCCATCTACCCATCAGCCAGCCATCTATCCATCCTCTGGTTCTCTATATATCTCACTGTAAGTTCGTTTACTTGATGTCATGGCCACTGCTGTCTCTTCCTTAGGTTCTTATTCTCTGCAATGTATAGCACACATACCAGCCTAGCTTTTAACACAGAAGCTGTGTTACATGAAGGCATGTATTTGTAGCTTCAACACAGTGAGATGGTAACACTGTAATAACTCAAGGCATTTTACATGGGAAGGAGAAAGATTCATTTCACAGAAATTTTGGGTAACTGAATAAGGTTGAAGGGCCCTGTGGGGTCGATTATTTCAAAGTGCTTGATGATTACACATCACAGACCGCCTTCCCGGTAAAGCGCTATTCAGGTGGGAGGCTGGCTGGCAGCACCATAAAGCACCTAAATGGTTTCAGACTAAAGAATCTGTTAGTTTTGTGGGTTTAACATCCTTGACACTTAATAGGATTTGGGATTCCAGTGTAGCAGCAGCTTTTATTGCAGACACTTTAATTGAATGCCTCAGAGTAAAATGAAATTAGCAAAGACAGCATTAAATTATGGATGTTCCTTTTTATCATTTGGCTAAGGATTCTGCCCAGTTTCTTTTTCTAATTATATTATTTCAAACTGATTGATAAGAAAACTTAACACACTACCTGTAAGACTAGGTATGCCATCTGGTCCAAGAAACTCTGAATAGAATGAGTTTCATTCCATTTCACCCATTCATTCATCCATCCATCCACCCACTAACCCATCCATCTATGTACCCATCTACCCATCCATCCATTCATCTATCCATCCACCCATCCATCTATCCATCCACCCATCCATCTATCCACCCATCCATCCATCTGTCCATCGATCCTACCCCCACCCACCCACCTATCCACCCACTCACCCACCCACCCATCCATCTATCCATCATCCACCCATCTATCCATCCATCCATCTGTCCTTTCATCCACCCACCCACCCTCCCATCCACCCATCCATCCATCCATCACCCACCCATCCATCCATCACCCACCCATATCCATCCACCCTTCCATCCACCCATCCATGCACCCATCTGTCCTTCCATCCATCCATCTACCCACCCACCCACCCATCCATGCACCCATCTATCCACATACTCATCCACCCATCTATCCACCCACCCATCCATCTACCCATCAGCCAGCCATCTATCCATCCTCTGGTTCTCTATATATCTCACTGTAAGTTCGTTTACTTGATGTCATGGCCACTGCTGTCTCTTCCTTAGGTTCTTATTCTCTGCAATGTATAGCACACATACCAGCCTAGCTTTTAACACAGAAGCTGTGTTACATGAAGGCATGTATTTGTAGCTTCAACACAGTGAGATGGTAACACTGTAATAACTCAAGGCATTTTTACATGGGAAGGAGAAAGATTCATTTCACAGGGATACATAGAATTGTGTGGATGATAATGAAAAAAAAATTTTTTTAAAGGTCAAAGGACTCCAGAATCCTCCAAAGGGGGCTGTGATAAAATTGGCCCCATTAAGAACAGTGACATGCTGTTGTGAAAAAGATCTACCCAAATGTCCCTTTTTTTAAAGTTAGTAAGATGTAAGGGTTATGAGTTCAGTATTTTAGTCTGTTTCTATAGAAGAGAAGTAACCCGCTTTTAAATTTGAAGGCAACCCCTCTACTGTTAGAAGATCCTGTAAGTGATTCATTTACAAAGCTTTAAACCATGTCTTCTTGTATTCCTCTGAAAAGACATGCTCATTATGAACAATCAGCAACATGACAGAGGTATTTTTTAGTGGACAGAAAAGCTGTGTGTTTGAAGGTCTCCATGCTCCACAAAGAAAAGCCCGCCCAGCCGCTGACCAAACTGACCCTCAATAGTCAGTGCAGCGGTGGTCCCACTAGACAGCAAAGGGCCCTGGACCTCAGACCGTCTTCAGCTCCCCTTCTCGGCGCAGACCTTAGGCGGACCCTGGGGCCTCCGTCCTCTCCAGCTCTTGCGTTCTTCAAGTCTCTCGGTGCTAAGGCTGTTGTCAGCCACTTGTTTTTTCTTCAGATTTGGGAAGCTATAAATGGCATCTTTTCTAACCTTCCACTCCTCTGCCACTCAGCTGTTGCAAGTGAGATTTAAAGAACAACTGGGGTGTCAGCGTTCAGAACACGGAGTCTTTCACGGCTGTGTAGCAGGGCTCTTCTGGAACCACAGGGAGGGATGGGCTGAGTCGGGGTGGGCGGTGGGAACAGTGTTTCTGCACTATTGCAGTCACCTTGGGAAACAGCTGGGTCTGCCTGAGCCTGATTGGGACCCGTTCCTCACCCCCACCCTCAAAAGGGGTGTCTGGGAACAGGGTCCCCCTTGCCCTGTCTCTAGAGAGTCCTTCCATCCTCTGCTTCTGAAGCCTTCTTGCTCTGAGGGTGTCCCCAACCCTTTGCTTGGGAGCATCCTGCAACTTAGCACAAGCCAAATTTGTCTTGTTTTTAATAAACAGGCTGTCTTTATAAGAGCTTCCCTGCTGGCTCAGATGGTAAAGAATCTGCCTACAATGCGGGAGATCCAGGTTCAGTCCGTAGTTCGGGAAGATCCCCTGGAGGAGGAAATGGCAGCCCACTCTGGTATTCTTGCCTGGAGAATCCCATAGACAGAGGAGCCTGGCGGGGTACATTGCAGTCTAGGGATCGCAAAGAGTCAGACACAGCGAGCAACTAACACACGCACACACACACATTTTTATAAAATCACTCTATGTTCTTTGAGTTCATTTACAAAGCTTTAAACCATGTCTTCTTGTATTCCTCTGAAAAGACATGCTCATTATGAACAATCAGCAACATGACAGAGGTATTTTTTAGTGGACAGAAAAGCTGTGTGTTTGAAGGTCTCCATGCTCCACAAAGAAAAGCCCGCCCAGCCGCTGACCAAACTGACCCTCAATAGTCAGTGCAGCGGTGGTCCCACTAGACAGCAAAGGGCCCTGGACCTCAGACCGTCTTCAGCTCCCCTTCTCGGCGCAGACCTTAGGCGGACCCTGGGGCCTCCGTCCTCTCCAGCTCTTGCGTTCTTCAAGTCTCTCGGTGCTAAGGCTGTTGTCAGCCACTTGTTTTTTCTTCAGATTTGGGAAGCTATAAATGGCATCTTTTCTAACCTTCCACTCCTCTGCCACTCAGCTGTTGCAAGTGAGATTTAAAGAACAACTGGGGTGTCAGCGTTCAGAACACGGAGTCTTTCACGGCTGTGTAGCAGGGCTCTTCTGGAACCACAGGGAGGGATGGGCTGCGTGGGGGGTGGGGCGGTGGGAACAGTGTTTCTGCACTATTGCAGTCACCTTGGGAAACAGCTGGGTCTGCCTGAGCCTGATTGGGACCCGTTCCTCACCCCCACCCTCAAAAGGGGTGTCTGGGAACAGGGTCCCCCTTGCCCTGTCTCTAGAGAGTCCTTCCATCCTCTGCTTCTGAAGCCTTCTTGCTCTGAGGGTGTCCCCAACCCTTTGCTTGGGAGCATCCTGCAACTTAGCACAAGCCAAATTTGTCTTGTTTTTAATAAACAGGCTGTCTTTATAAGAGCTTCCCTGCTGGCTCAGATGGTAAAGAATCTGCCTACAATGCGGGAGATCCAGGTTCAGTCCGTAGTTCGGGAAGATCCCCTGGAGGAGGAAATGGCAGCCCACTCTGGTATTCTTGCCTGGAGAATCCCATAGACAGAGGAGCCTGGCGGGGTACATTGCAGTCTAGGGGATCGCAAAGAGTCAGACACAGCGAGCAACTAACACACGCGCGCGCACACACACACATTTTTATAAAATCACTCTATGTTCTTTGAGTTCATTTGACATCTTAAAATTTTTACCTCTTTTTTTTGAACAAAAAAGTATACATTATTTTATACATACAAACAAGTTTACAGGAGAACGTCTTGAACACCCGCGCCTCCCGGCTCACAGCTGAGGGTGCCGAGCATTCCCCAAGGTGCACGAGGAGGGCGCTTCCCAGCTCGCCATCCCTCAAGCTGTTGACAGTGTCCAGGTTCTTGTATTTCCTGTTCCCATTTTAACTGCTGCTGCTGCGTTGTTATTTTAGTATGATTTTTCAGAATAAAAAGATGTCAGTATATCAACTATACCTGAATACAGCTGGGAATTTTAAAAACAAAAAGAAAGTAAGTTATCAGAGCAAGAATATGGCGCCTGGGGGACCCGCTTTGGGGGCACCCAGCGCCCATGCACGCGCCCATTTCAGAAGCTGACGCCATCCTCTCCCCGCTCTCAGCTGGCTCGGGGGGCGTCGGCCTGAGATCCTCTGTGGTCTGCTTGATTCTTGGACACACTATTTGTCCTTTGAGAAAAGATTAATGGGCCTATTATAAAAGATTATGATAGGTATTGCTCTCGCCATCCCTGTTACACCATTAAGGGTGAACTCTGCCAGGGGCTCCGTTGGAAGCCGCGCGTGTTCCGGCTCCCCCTTGCGGTGACTGTCCTGTGGGGCATCCTCCTTCCTCTCTCCGTGGGGTGACGGAGCTGCCGATAGGCGAGCAAGGTTAGCGGCACCGCTGGCCGACCCCAGCGCCTGTCAGCTGCACTGGGCTGTCCCCGCACACGAGATAGGACCTCGCAACTGGATTCGGGCAGCTCAGTTCCACGTGTCTCTCTGTGGGTAGCGTACTCAGGATGTGATTTTTTCCCCCCATTCAGGAGTGTTAGGTCTTATAAACCGATGCCACTTGTGTGCCAGGCCAGACAAGACCTGGCTCTCAGTGCACCGTGGGCACCTCCCACTGAGATGCTGGAAGGGGTCAAGTCAAAACTTCTAGATCACTGTGTTTAAGACTGAGTGGGAATTCAAGGACCTAGAAATGCATATAAAGTGCACAGAACTCCTTCCGGGACTGGAGAGGAGTGTCGGGTCTGCAGAGAGGAAGAGGGCAAGGACCAGCTGCACTCAGGACATTGTCCCTGTGTCCTGGCTCTCAGCTGGCAGTCTCTCCACTTGTTTATCATGAAAAGGTGTGGTCGTGGTTGTTACTGCTATTATTGTTATTGGACCCCAACTCTTGGTGACCCCATGGACTGCAGCAGGCCAGGCTCCCCTGTCCTTCACTGTCATCTCCTGGCGCTTGCCCAAGTTCATGTCCACTGAGTAGGCAGTGCCTTCCAACCGTCTCATCCTCCACGCCTCTCTTCTCCTGCCATCCGTCTTTCCCAGCATCAGGGTCTTTTCCAGTGAGTCGGCTCTTTGCATCAGGTGGCTGAAGTATTGAAGCTTCAGCATCAGTCCTTTCAATGAATAGTCAAGGTATATTTCCTTTAGGAAATAAAAGTTAAATTACGTTCAGTGGGAAAGTGATGCCAATGTGTCGCAACCCAGCCCATTAGACTGAGTGCCAGGATTTCACCACACTCACTTCCTTTCTGAAGCATCACACGGATGCTCTCCCCGTGTGATAGTTACAGGGACAAGTCACAAGAACGGTGCGTCCCCATCTCTGTGCCTCTTTGAGTCGGGTAGTAACAGCTGTGAATTGGACTGATACTCGGAATCATATGAGCAAGGATCATAAATCTAGCATGCACTCTCTTAAAGTGTGTTTCTGGGAAGGTGGTGATTCATGATCAGACGCACACACAGACATCACGAGAGAGCTGAGAACTAGAAGTTGTAACCTCTGGCTCTGAAAACCATGGGCTTTCTGTGAACTCAACCAGCCTTTCTCTGGAAACCAGTAAACGGAGCTTGACCACGGTGTGCCTTCTTTCTCCGCCTCTATTGATGTTCTTAGAGGTGTAAGTTCTGTTTCTTGTGATGTTTTGGAGAGAAAATTTTTAAAAAAGATTAAAGAAAGAGAAGATAGTTCTGTGAAGTGAAAGGGAGGCTCGAGTGTGAATAGGCTCATGACGGAAAGACTATAAGGTCTTTAAGGACAGGTGAATGGGAGACCTGAAGAGCTTTGGCCAAGGCCCCGCAGAGGGCCAGAGGAAACAGAAGAGGCCTGAATAGAGAGGAAGAGCCTTCCTTGGCTGAGAAAGAAGAATTTTAATCAAGAAGGTAGCAAAACGTAGATGTGGGTGTGGTGCAGGCTGCCACGCTCACCCCCGGAAACAGAGCTCCCTCTTAAAGAGGCTGCCCTTTCTGCCTCCCGTCCTGGGCGGTGCTGGTCCTTCATCCCTGACTCCCCCTCTCCAGTGGGCCCGCCTTCTGTGACCATCCCAGGAGCATTTGCTTCTCGCTGTCTCCCCATGACCACCAAGGTCCAAGCCCTGGGGTTCCTCTGTGCACCTCTGATGTTGACAAAAACACAAATCCTCGGTTCTGTTTGTTTTCCCTTGCCTTTTGATAATGCCGAGATTTTCTCAAATTTTCAAATATGCATTATTCAGTTTTAGTTCTTAAGTGAATTTTTGTTTTATACAGTTTGGGCAGTTTGCTTTTCAGTTTTCTTGATTTTTAGGGAATCTGAAACTTGAAACATTGGATGGTCTAGTCAAGTCCGTGCCCCTTCTCTGCTGCAAGAGCCCATCCAGGACCCCTCGTTGCATTTCCCCTTGGTCTCCTACAGCCTGGGACAATTTCTCAGTCTTTCCTTCTCTTTCATGACTTTTCCACCCTTGAAAAACAGTGGTTCCTTGTTTCTCAAGGTGCCCCCAAAATTGGACTTGTCTGTTTTCTCATGATTAGGTTGGGATTATAGACTGGGGTGGGGGAAGAACCAGGGAGGTGGACTTCTCTTCATCCTGTCAGGGCCTCGTGACGTCAACAGCAGTCGTTACTGGTGACCTTAGTCTCCGTCACCTGGTTAAG
Source organism: Tragulus kanchil (assembly GCA_022376925.1). NCBI lineage: Eukaryota > Metazoa > Chordata > Mammalia > Artiodactyla > Tragulidae > Tragulus > Tragulus kanchil. The sequence continues at coordinate 157,072,523 of JAIOJX010000002.1, read as the reverse complement.
GAGGTGTCGGCAGGCTTGACCTCTAAGAAGTTAGGTTCGGCAGAGCTGTAATGGTCCGAATTCTTGGCTCTCATTGAGCTAAATCCCTTTAACTTTCATTTCATATCAACTGACCCTTTCCTCTTAACTAACTGAAATGTCCCAAACTCAGACTATTTGCATAATGAAATCATTGTACTGTTATATCCCAAAGCACAGGTAAACTAGCCACACCAGCCTGACAGATTTTGAGCAAAGGAAGACAGAGATGCAGAAGATAATATAAGCCATATGAGTGTTTTGTTTATGAGACGTTATTATGTAATTCACGATTTCATATAACGGGGGGTTTCTTTATAGCTGAAAGTAATATTTTATCACCATAACCTTTTTTTTCCACCTTGTGTTAGCTTTCATGAAAACTTTAAAACATCTCTACTTTTATTTCAGAGCACAGGGCATGTAATTTAGTCTCTTCTCACTATCACTGCAAGGTTATGATTAAAAGCGTTAGCTCCTGTTCCTGACCCTTAGAGTCTACTGACTCGTTTAATCCTTCTCTGTAAAATTCTCTGACCGGCCTCGGCTCTGCGTTGTGAATTCTTAGAGCTGCATTCAGATAGTTTAGTCCCTCAGCGGACTGTCAAGGCGAGGTGCCTACCCCCGTCTCCTTCATCCTTCCTCCTCAGCCCTGAGGCTCTGGTCACCACGCTTGACCAAAGGAGGAAGGGTGACCTGGGAGCAGTAAACTGCAGGCCTTCTCAGGATAAGGGCTCCGAGTAAGGAGGGTCTGGGAAGGTCCCGCGGCACGGCTGCTCCCGTCGCACCTCCTGCCCTGCCTCCTTGCTGGGTCCACTCGCGCCTCCGTGCCTTCCTTCAGCATCTAGTAACGCCCTGCCTGTCCCCTCCTGGGGGCTTGGCACGCGGTACTCACCGTCCGGACCCTCTAACCTGTTTTATGATTCAGTCCTCAACCCCCAACGTGTGCCTGGAGACTCTGGCCAGAGCTCTCCACGGACCAGCAGATGCATTCCAGGAGGATCAAATAGCTTGTTGGTTTTGGTGTCCACATTGTGCTCTTCCCGTAGAATGAGCTGGGAGTGTTCCTTCTTTTTCTTTTCTCTGGCCTAGGTTTCCCCCTGCTTTTTAAAACTTTTTATTTTGAAATAATTATACATTCACAGGCAGCAGCAAAAATCATTCCGAGAGGTCCTGTGCCCCTTCCACCCAGTGGTTATAATTCCCACAACAACCGTGCGTGATCACACCAGGAGACTGCCGTCGGCGCCCCCGTGTCTCGTGCCGGGCCTGGCACACACAGTGGTTGTGAGGGACCGCCTCTGCCCTCGAGACACGGGGCTGCCCTCTCCCCACGAAGACCCCTCGCCCGTCCTCCCGCTGCCTCCCGCCTCCGCACCATCCCTGTGGGCCGCCACTCACCTGCTCCCCCTCTCTCTAAGTCTCAGCATTTCCAGAACGTCATAGAAGTGGAATCATCCAGTCTGTGACCTTTTAAGGTGGGCTTGTTCATGCGGCATCGTGCCCTTGAGATCCACCCAAGTTGTGTGTATCCGTTGGTCATTTCTTTTTATTGCTGTTTAGTATTCCTCAGAATGGCAATAGCCAAGTTTATTTAACTCTTCACCTGTTGAGAGACGCTTGGGTTGTTGTCAGGATTTGCTATTCCAAGTAAAGCTACTACAAACATTTGTACACAGGTTTGTATGTGGAGTTAAATTTTCATTCCCTGGGAAAGATGTCCAGGAGTACAATTGCTGGGTCAGATGGTAAATACGTTTTGTTTGGATTTTTTACGACACTGACAAACAGCTTTCCGGAGTGGCTGTACCATTTTACCGTCTACCCACAATAAAGGAGAGATACATTTTCTCTACATTGCCATTTGCAAATTTCAGCTGTTTTGATAAGTATGCATTAATATCTCACCATGGGCTTAATTTACGTTTCCTTAATGGCAAGTGATGTTAAACATCTTTTTGTGTGCTCATTTGCCATCTGTATCTGCTCTTTGGTGAAATGTTGCTTCATGCCCTTTGCCAATTTTCTAGTTGGATTGTTTAGTATGTTTTTTCTTTGTACTGTTGACTTTTGAGATTTTTTCTTATATATAGTCTAGTGGGCTTCCCTAGTGGCTCAGGTGCTAAAGAATCTGCCTGTGATGTGGGAGACCCGGGTTCCATCTTGTATCAGGAGCATCCCCTGAAGAAGGAAATGGAATCCGCCTCCAGCAGTCTTGCCTGGAGAATTCTGTGGATGGAGGAGCCTGGCAGGCTGCAGTCCAAGGGGTCACAAGGAGTCGGACACGGCTGAGTGACTAACACTTGTATATTCTATACATGTGTCCTTTATCAGATTTGTGGTTTACTGATATTTTTTTACAACCTGTAACATGTTTGTTTCTTTACAGGGTTTTTCATAGAATAAAAGTGTCAAATTTTGATGGGAATTGTTTTAATCATTCTAATTTCTTTACCTTCCACATTAATTTTAGAAATATCTTTCCTATATCTCTCCAAAACTGCTTCTGGGATTTTGATAGGAATCATATTAATCCTATAGCCCTGGTTGGAGAGCACTCACATCTTTATTTTTTCAGTCTGTGAACTCAGTATGTCTTTTCATTTATTCAGAGCTGTATTTCTTTTCTTCAGTATTTGTGTAGTTTTTCACAAAGGAATCCTGGATGTATTTTCACATTTTCACCTGAGTATTTCTGTTGAGCAGTTATCAGAATTGTATTTCTAATCTTGATTTTGCATGTTTGTTGCTGTTACACAGAAACGTAATTGGGTTTTGTATGCTCACCTTGTATCCTGAAGCCTTTGCGGAACTCACTTATTAGTTCCATGAGTTGTTTTTGCGTTTGTTTATTGTAGATTTCTGGGTATTTTCTATGCAGATTAGGCTACCTGCAGGCCAAAACAGTTTTGTGTCTTCCTTTCCAATTTTTGTGCCATATTATATTCTTTGTTTGTTTGTTTTCTAAGTATTTATCTATGGCTGTGCTGGGTCTCTGTGCCTGCCATCTTCTAGACGCTAACTGTCCTTTCAGGGCAGTGGGAGCATCCTCAGGTTGATTCCTTCCCGTATGATCTTGGCTTTGGTTGGTTCCTCCCCATGTGATGCCGGATGTTCAGGGCTCGTCTCGTACATTTCCTGCCTTGGACCCGTCATTAATCATCTCTCCAGAAGTCCCTGGCTCTTTTCTGCGGAAGCAGTGTTTAGGGACCACAGCCCAGCTTTAGCGATTGGAGCCAGTGTGGTAGACAGGCCTGAGCTCACGGCCCCTGCTGGACTGTGGAGCCTGATCAACCCCCTCGTGCTCTCTGATCGCACCTTCATGGGCTCCACAGTGGTTTGTCCGATGAGTGAATGAATGAATGAGTGAATAGATGAACACATGAATGAAATGCGTCTCATGCAGTCCCTGCTTGATGGCAAAGCCAAATATATATATATATAAAACAGCCATCCACAGAGAAGAGTTGTCGAAGCAACGGAAACCGCTCCTGGTCTCTGCAGAAATTACAGACTCAGACGGACCGCAGGCTTCACCGCTCCCCCACCCCTGCCTCCCTGCCACCCTCTCCAGCCGGGCCTCCTCGCGCCTCCTTCCCTCTGGGCCAGCTCGGACTCCAGGATCTCCTCTCTGCAGGCCTCCCCGAGGCCCTGCTCGCCCTCTAAGTCTTTGCCGTTGCCTCAGACGCCTCAGCGGACCCTGAAGTAAAGGCACAGAGAGACCAGAAAGGCTTTAGATTAAAATCTTCTCTTTTATTCTCATCGCAAATAAAGGAATACGCGCTGCCAGCATCCTGTCAGAGGAAGCTCTGAGTCAGTCTTGCCATAAATTTGAAGAGGTGTGATCGCAACAAGGACGCTGTTGACTCCTTCACAGTGCCAGGCCCAATGCCCAGCATATATATATGCTTGAAGTTTCTTTTATTCCGTGTGCACAACTCTGTGAGCTGGGCAGGGGATCTTTTATTTCAGAGATGAAGAAATGGGAACGCAGAACACGGAAGTTTTCCTCTTGTTGCTGTGACATACTACCACAAGCCCGGTGACTGATGGGGGCTGCCCTGGTGGCTCAGATGGTGAAGAACCCACTTGCAGTGCAGAAGACGCGGGTTCGATCCCGGGGTTGGGAAGATCCCCTGGAGAAGGGAATGGCAGGTTTTCTGTCTTATAGTTTGCGGGTCAGAAGTCTGAGCCTAGTCCCACTGGCTCAAATCAAGCTGTCAGTAGAGCTGAGTCTTCTGGAAGGTTCTGGCCTTTTCTGGCTTCTGGGCACCTGGCTGTGTTCAGAACCCTCACATTGCACCTCCAGACGTCTCCCTGGCTCGGACGGCCCCGACTCCTTTCACTTTTAAGATCCCGTGTGATTACTCGGCCCCACCTGGATAATCCACGATCGTCCACCTATGTCAAGATCCTTAACTTAGCTGTGTCTACAGAGTCCATTTGCCATGTGAGGGGACGTGTTCACAGGCTCCGGGAGTCCAGGCCCTCTGTGGGGCCACTGTTCTGCGGCCCGACGGAGGTCCGTACACCAAAGACGTGGTGCAGGCGGGCTTCGCGTCCACCCTTCTCAGCTCTCCTCCCAGCAAAGGTGGCCTCTCCTCCGGGAAGCCCCCACGGTCTTTACCCCTGGTGCCACTCTGTCAGGGTTGGCAGTGGTCTTTCATTCTGTTCAAACCCTATGCCTGATTCGCAGAATCCCCCTGGGCCAGGGTGCTAGGTGCCCAGGGTGTGTGGTCAGACCTGGAGACCTTGGAGAAACGTGGCCGGGGACCAGAAACAAATGCATCCCTCCCTGAGGAACCCCAGCACGCACTGGCAGGGCTCTCTGCAGAGAGGAACGGAGGCGGCTACGGTGTCTGCCCATGAGCCGCGTCTGTCGTGGAAGGAGGGGCGTGCTCAGTAAGTGCCGGGAGGAGCAGGCCGCGGGAGGAGTGGCTGTTGTCCTGTCTCTATTTGTATCCGCTTGCTTCCTTTTTATTTCCATTGGGGCATCTCGGCACCCTGAGGGATAGAACCGGAAGGCGCACGCCGCCTGCGCCGCCTGCTGTGTTGTCGCGGCTCATACTGTTGCCAGTTCACTCCGACGGTCCCAAATGGCCCCCTTTGCATCATGTATCAGTAGACCTTGAGCAGATCCCTATTTACCCAGACAGGTCTGAAGTGGCCAGCTCATTTTCTCACTTCAGACACGTCCTAGTACCCCCAGACAAAGACTACTATAACCTTTTCCAGGGGAGGTCCAGCATTGGGAGTTCTTGAGGAAAGCCTTCCCTCGTTCCCAGGGAAAGACCGTTTTCATCGGTTGTCACGACCCACTCGAGTCTCCCTTCCACCCTGATGCATGGTGGTAGGTTCCCGAAGGAAGAGGGGTCGCAGGAGAGTCGGGTCATCTTCCCAGCTAACTCCCCCTTCCCTGTCGAGGGCGTTGCGTCCTGGAGCATGAGGGTCTCTCCCTGGAGTCTGGGGAGCAGTGTCTGCAGGGGCCCCTGCCGCTGAAGATCCGCTTCACACGCGAGGCTCTGCCCTGGCGCGCTCCAGCTCTGCGGGCACAGCTCTGCCCCTTAATCACCACAAAGAGGCGAACAGAGAGTAGAACGCCTTTGTGAAGAGCTGGCTTCTCTAAAGAGGAACGAACACTGTGACCGACTTGAAAGGCAGAGGTATGTACAAAAGCCCGTGCCCCGTGGTGTCGTCCAGGGTCCCTCTGCCCTCATGGGCTCTTAAAGCAGCGCCCTCTTTCATGGCCACTGCTCCGCCCGCTCGATCCTGCCGGGAAGACGGTTCTGCTCGGAGAACACTGCACGGAGCAGGGTCGAGTGCTCTGCCCACTACGAGTGCCTTCCACTGAAGAGAGTGGACGCCGAGAGGAACCAGCTGGTCTGCAACTTGACTGGCCAGTCTCAGGCTTTCCTGAGTCCACTGTGCACAGGGACGGCTGGCTGCACCCCTCCTCCCCACCCTGCACTGAGAGTGGCCCGCCTCACCAAGACCACACGTGGAGCATTGCACACCCTGAGAATTCTTCCCCAGATGCTTGCGCCCCTGGGTTGGCTGCCCCACTCGTCCTGATGGTCTCTTGCTTTGGTGGGAGTCTCCTACTTGGCTGTGGAAATACTCGTCACTTTTTGGCTGAATTACGTATTGTTTTCATTAGATCACTATATAACACGGCCATGTTTCAGCTTTGCCTGTCATTTTCAGAGGTATCCGAGGTAGAGGGACTGTCACTGGTGCCCTGTTTTTTCACGTCTTTCTGTTATGTTTTTGAACAACTTTTAGTTTGAGTGGATTGTGATCTTCTCTTTAGATCCAAGAATGGTGTTTAGCTCACTCTTTGGACCTCAAGACCTAAAAACACATATTTCACACCTTTGATTTAAGTCTTGTTTTTTGTTCTTTTTGTTTTAGCACGAGAAAAAAAGATTGGCTCGCAGGAAAGACCGTTTTCATCGGTTGTCACGACCCACTCGAGTCTCCCTTCCACCCTGATGCATGGTGGTAGGTTCCCGAAGGAAGAGGGGTCGCAGGAGAGTCGGGTCATCTTCCCAGCTAACTCCCCCTTCCCTGTCGAGGGCGTTGCGTCCTGGAGCATGAGGGTCTCTCCCTGGAGTCTGGGGAGCAGTGTCTGCAGGGGCCCCTGCCGCTGAAGATCCGCTTCACACGCGAGGCTCTGCCCTGGCGCGCTCCAGCTCTGCGGGCACAGCTCTGCCCCTTAATCACCACAAAGAGGCGAACAGAGAGTAGAACGCCTTTGTGAAGAGCTGGCTTCTCTAAAGAGGAACGAACACTGTGACCGACTTGAAAGGCAGAGGTATGTACAAAAGCCCGTGCCCCGTGGTGTCGTCCAGGGTCCCTCTGCCCTCATGGGCTCTTAAAGCAGCGCTCCTCTTTCATGGCCACTGCTCCGCCCGCTCGATCCTGCCGGGAAGACGGTTCTGCTCGGAGAACACTGCACGGAGCAGGGTCGAGTGCTCTGCCCACTACGAGTGCCTTCCACTGAAGAGAGTGGACGCCGAGAGGAACCAGCTGGTCTGCAACTTGACTGGCCAGTCTCAGGCTTTCCTGAGTCCACTGTGCACAGGGACGGCTGGCTGCACCCCTCCTCCCCACCCTGCACTGAGAGTGGCCCGCCTCACCAAGACCACACGTGGAGCATTGCACACCCTGAGAATTCTTCCCCAGATGCTTGCGCCCCTGGGTTGGCTGCCCCACTCGTCCTGATGGTCTCTTGCTTTGGTGGGAGTCTCCTACTTGGCTGTGGAAATACTCGTCACTTTTTGGCTGAATTACGTATTGTTTTCATTAGATCACTATATAACACGGCCATGTTTCAGCTTTGCCTGTCATTTTCAGAGGTATCCGAGGTAGAGGGACTGTCACTGGTGCCCTGTTTTTTCACGTCTTTCTGTTATGTTTTTGAACAACTTTTAGTTTGAGTGGATTGTGATCTTCTCTTTAGATCCAAGAATGGTGTTTAGCTCACTCTTTGGACCTCAAGACCTAAAAACACATATTTCACACCTTTGATTTAAGTCTTGTTTTTTGTTCTTTTTGTTTTAGCACGAGAGAAAAAAAAAAAAAAGATTGGCTGGAAATTTTTATGCCTTGACCTCGGCGCTGTTGAAACCTTTCTCTTGTCACTTCACCCTTTGCTGCATGACCATTCCAGGAATCCAGCATGGCCCTTTATTTGTGCCTTGTCATGACAGTTACTTAAAATAGCAAAAGCCCCCTTGTAAACTGACTAAGGTATAGATGGACTACAGTGCTTTAGAAAACGAGCTAGAAATGTCCCTGCTATAAACAAACACGTGTCTGCGGAGCAGAGGTCCCCGATGAAGTGCATCCCTCGCCATTCGCATGGTCGCCCTGTCATTTCCGCGTTTCTTTTCCGTCTCCTCCGTTGCTTGGTGTCTTTTCCAGAGGAAAGGGGCCAGCTCTGTCTGTGACCCGTCCGCACGTGTTAAGGCGCGGTGAGGGTTTTCCAGAGGCAGCGTCCTGCACAGTGGGCCTTGCTGTTTGTTTCTCGGCCGGGCGGACGTGTTTGACCATGAGTTTTTCCTGAGTCTCTGCTCCATCGTTACGCTTGGGCTCCCGACGGACGACTTCTAGGGAGCAGCCGCATCAGGTCACGTATGACCTGAATCTGGTGGTTAGTCGCCGAGCTGTGTGTACGTCTGTGTGGAGGTCTGTGAGCTGAGACTCAAGAGGGAATGTGCTCTTTAGCCTCCTAGCTAAGACAGATGTCTGCGCTCCTTGTTCCAATTCCTTATTCTGTGGGTACACCGCACCAGGGATCCAGATTCAGATCCGGCCAACACCGAGAAAACGGCTGTGTGTCGGCCTCAGGTCCTTCACGGCCTGACTGGAGCTTCACAGAGTCCTTCGAGGTAAGGATTTACCTCCTCTTCTTTCACAGATGAAAAAACCACGTGGGGAGCCCCCGGGAACAAAGGGGGCCAGGTCTGATTCCAGGCCCTCACTGCATCTAGGTTGAACTTGTCCGAGCATTTTTTTTTACCTGTTTTTGGGTTTTGTTTCTGTTTTTTGTTTTTCAGATTTTGGCCTCTTTTATTGGTTTTTTGTTTATTTATTTTCATCCATCTTTGTTCTTTGGCCCCTGTGGGCCTCCCATTGCAGTGGCCTCTCCCGTTGCAGAGCACCGGCTCTGGGCGCATGTGCTCCAGAGTGCTGACTTGTAATTGGATGCACCGGTCCAGCTGCTCTGCGGCACGTGGGATCCTCCAGGGCCAGGAATTGAACCAGTGCCCCCTGCACTGCAAGGCGGGCTCTTTGCCCACTGGTCCACCAGGGAAGCCCTGTCTGAGCATTTTTAGGGGCCCAATCCCTAGATCAGGAGGATTCTCTGGAGAAGAAACTGGCAGCCCACTCCAGTACTCTTGCCTGGGAAGTCCATGGGCAGAGGTGTCTGGTGGGCTGCACCCCATGGGGTCACAAAGAGTCGAAGACAACTTATCAACCAAGCAAGGCACACGGAGGCCATACAGCAGTATTCCTAAATGGACTGAGAGCAGGAAATGTTCCAGAAGATGTGGACCATGACGCTCACGGGACTGGCAGAGGTGGAATGCCCTTCCTGGCTCCGAGGTCTTCCTCTCAGGTCACCGTTGGTCCTTCTTCCACCGCACGCGGGCCTCACGGCAGCACCAGACCTCTGGCGAGCCTGCTGTGCTGGGTGCCGCAGAGCAAACTCACATCCCATTTGCTCCCGATCGTCCATCCTGGGTTTCCTGTTTCTACCAAAGAACACAACGCAACTCTCACTTCTCTGGGTTTGAAATTTTGAGAAGTAGGTTTCCCAAGTCCCTTTTCACTTGCCTTTAAAGTGTTCTCCTCGCACCCAGGCCAAGCAATCAGCAGCAAGCGTTTACATCCTAAGTAAACATGTCATTCCGGTGCCTTACCATTTATTGAGTACCCAGGGACTCATTATGGCCAACTCTACTTAGAAGCAATTTTAGTTCTTGTAATTGTACAAGGGAAGTTCATCAATTTTGAGGTTGTCTGCCTTGAACTTGCTGTTACACTGTGAGGTTCAGATTGTCCTCAGAACACTAAACCTGAGAACTAACTCATTAAAAACTGTTTAATTAAAGTTGGGACTATTTTAAATATTTTGTTTTGATTGTTAAGGGTTTAAAAACTAATGTTCTGCATTTTTCTGCACTCATTTTTTTTAAAAAATGTAATTGAATGACAATTGAGACCAATCATATGCTGGTTTAACATTTGTAATCGTAAAACCAGAGACCCAAATTTATACTTTCATATCTTATGGGCAAATTTCGTCTTTATTTGAGCCTTTTCCTGAGTTTTCATCATAACCGTCACTTGGTTGTGTCTGACTCTTTGGTAATGTATCAACATAAATCATTGTTTACAATTACCATCCGGCTGTGTGTCTAAAGATCAAAATACTTATTGATAATTAAATATACTTTACTTTTTTTAATGAAAACGGAAAGGATGAGTTACAGTGAAAGTTTCTTTGGGGATTGATGGATTTTTGGCTGTGCTGGGTCTTCGTGTCCGTGAGGGCTTTCTCCTGTTGCAGTGAGCAGTTCTGCTTTTCGTTGTCGTGCGTGGGCTTCTCGTTCCAGTGGCTTCTCTTGTTGCGGAGCACAGGCTCTTGAATACAAGGGCTTGAGTAGTTGTGGGGCTCAGGCTTAGTTGCTCTGCAGCATGTGGGATCTTCCCGGACCAGGGACTGAACCCATGTCCCCACTTTGGCAGGTGGATTCTTCGCTACTAGACCATTGGGGAAGGCCATATTGAATGTTTTGTTGAACGTTACGGAAATTTGGGGAACTCCTCTTGTTGGGTCCAAAACTACTCTTGCTGCTGCTTCTGTTTAGTTTCTCAGTCGTGTCCAACTCTTTGAGATCCCATGGACTATAGCCCAGCAGACTCCTCTGTCCATGGGTTCTCCAGGCAAGAATACTGGAGTGGGTTTGCCATTTCCTTCTCCGGGGGCTCTTCCTGACCCAGGGATGAACCTAAGTCTCTTGCATCTCCTACATCGGCAGGCAGATTCTTTACCACTGGGCCAGCTGAGAAGCCCCAGAGCCAGTCTTCCCACTCTTAGGGGCCAAGCGTTATAGTGTTTCCCGTTACTTCCTGCAGTTTATGTCAGCTCTAAGCTCCATGGGACACAGTTGATGTGGGCCTGGCTCAGGTTGTATTCTGTCTGGTTGAGTCAGGCCTGGGAACTCAAATGGTTGCAGACTACCTAGTGATACAGTTGGCTGGACCTGTCCCCATGGCAACCCAAGGGGACAGCTCCCCTGACTCTCCCTCCCTGGTCTTGAGCAGGCACACCCTGGGCTCTTTGCCTTAACCACAAATCTGGTCCTTCTGGAGTTGATCCATCGAGGTCACATCTCTGACTGCAGATGCTCTGTGTTGTTGTGGGGGACACATCATCTCCCCAGTGTTGGCTGGTGTGACGGGAAGCACGCTTGACCGTATCCCAGCTGCCCACCCTCCAGAACCCCACCCCCCAATGCATCAGCCTCACGTCTAGGAGCCCAGGAGCCTTTACCCCACAGGTGTTTTTGATCAGTGCTGATGGTCAAAGACCCCCAGTAGCTCCTAGGGGGTCTCATCTTTTCTGAAATGGAGAATTCTTATTCTGCCCACCGCTGGGAGAATCAAGGGAAAACCAAAACCCCAGAGAGTGTCCATTTGAGTGGTCTTCTGTGGAACCACATCCCTTCCTCCATCAGGAATGTCCACTGTTGGCGGCAGCTGGCCCGGGACTCTGTGCTCACACTCAGAGGCTGGCAGGTGACCCGTTAGCTGCTTCTTTATGGATCCTGTCCTCAGGTCTCCTGGCTAAAGCACATTTCTCCCAGACTGGACTGGGTACTTTCATTCCATGGGATTAGAATTATAAGGTTTCATTTTTCAGTGTATGATTAAGTTGGGAAGGACTAAGGAAATAATTTTACATAAAACCATACATACAGTTATTTTAATAATGTTAAGAGAAAGGAAAATATCTGGCCTAATACTGTAATTTTCCTGTAAAATCAACATAAGTTTTAAATTAGTACTTTGGATTACATTATGGTGAAAGCCATATAGTCCATAATATGGGCGAATTATTGAACTTTGCTACCAGAATTATTTAACATACACTTGCATTCATTTTGAGATTTTTTTTCTTTTGATAACAAAAGTGATATTTACTGTGGAAACGTTGGAGAAATATTTTAAAAAACAGAAATCAGAAGAAAATAGCTTGGAATCTTTTTAGTCAGAGCTAGCCGCTGTGAGGGGCTTCCCAGATGGCGCTAGAGGTAAAGAACTTGCCTGCAATGCAGGAGACATAAGACACTTGGGTTGAGTCCCTGGGTCAGGAAGCTCTCCTGGAAAGGGGTGTGGCAACCCACTCCCATATTCCTGCCTGGAGACCCCAAGGACGGAGGAGCCTGGCGGGCCACGCTCCATGGCGTTGCAGAGAGTCGGACACGGCGGAGCCCAGCGCGCGGCACAGCCACTTTGACACGGCACGTCCACGCACAGGCAGCCTGACACGTGGGATTATTTTTCTATATACACGTTCGTTTCCGGCTTTTGTTTTTGTTTTTTACCCTCAACAGATGCTATTGTATATGCTGGATCTGTATCAGGATGTACTTCGCTTCTAGAAACAGAAACCCTGACTTACCAGATTTAAGCACAAATGAAGTCTATAACCTCTTAAAACGGGAGATCCAGGGGTAGGAAGGCCTGCAGAACGGTTCACTGATCCCGCCAGGCCCTCGCGCTCAAGGACACAGGTGCTGCCCATTCTTGGTGTCCTGCCACCAACACGTCAGCCCCGTGCACAGGTGGTTCCTGTCGTGGCCATCAAACTGAACATGAACGTCCTCCTGGGACGACAGGCTTCCTTCTTCACACGTAGTGGAGGGAGACGAAGCCCCCACAGCCGAGAGATGGAAGTCCTGCCCGTTGAGCTGATGCGCTGACTGCGCTGACTGAGGTGTGGCCACCCCAGGCCAATGACCGTCCCCAGGTCCACCCTGCAGCCTGACTGGCTGGAGCCTGGTCTCCCTGGTCCGTCGCTAGCAGGAGGGATTGGGGAGCCGCCACTGGCACAGACCTGGGGGGCGGTCCCCACCACACAGTGCTCTCACAGGGCGGGATGTGGCGGAGACGGGAAGTTTGAATTAGATGAAAGTTGTTAGGAATCTTAGTTTTTCATTAAAAAATCAGTTCCTTTTGTAGAAGTGCCCTGTCCAGAAAGAGCTGAATGGTCAAAAGGAAGAAAGTATTCTGGGGAATTGATCCTTATTAATTTAACGTTCTCTGAAGTTTGGGCAGTTTTGTGGTATTCTTTTTGGCAATAGGTTCCTCTTCGCGAGTTTTGACTTAAGCTACTACAGAAATTTAAAACTAGAAGAAAAAAATGAGCTTATAGATATAAATTATGGTAGACGTAAACTTTAATATTTCTATTCTTTATGTACTTTTTTATTTTCGATACCCTTGAAACAATGTCGTAAATAATACAGAGAATTAATGGACATTTTTGGAGAATAATTCTAAGGAATAATAGGCCTATTTGAAATGACTATGGCAAAAATCAGATGTTAAAGAAAAAAGTTATGATATATTCCGTTTTTAAATTGTACTATTAAATGTGAAACTTCATGTGTAATAAATATTCATATTTAATTTTAGGTGCCCGTGCAACATATACTAAAATAAAATGGAACAATTTCCATGGTTCTGTAAAGGAATCTGTAAAGGAGTCATAAATAATTATAGTAAAGCTTTTGTGAAATATTTTTATGGGACTAAAAATTGAAAACTTCTTAATAGGGAAATTTTCTTAAATGAGAAATGGGGTTCGTGAGACCTCAGACTGTAATATATCCTGTGGGAGCCCTGAATAAGCCATAGCTTCTTAAGATAATCTTTAAAAGTGTCTGAGAATCAAGAGATTTGTGGTTCCTGTCGTGGCCATCAAACTGAACATGAACGTCCTCCTGGGACGACAGGCTTCCTTCTTCACACGTAGTGGAGGGAGACGAAGCCCCCACAGCCGAGAGATGGAAGTCCTGCCCGTTGAGCTGATGCGCTGACTGCGCTGACTGAGGTGTGGCCACCCCAGGCCAATGACCGTCCCCAGGTCCACCCTGCAGCCTGACTGGCTGGAGCCTGGTCTCCCTGGTCCGTCGCTAGCAGGAGGGATTGGGGAGCCGCCACTGGCACAGACCTGGGGGGCGGTCCCCACCACACAGTGCTCTCACAGGGCGGGATGTGGCGGAGACGGGAAGTTTGAATTAGATGAAAGTTGTTAGGAATCTTAGTTTTTCATTAAAAAATCAGTTCCTTTTGTAGAAGTGCCCTGTCCAGAAAGAGCTGAATGGTCAAAAGGAAGAAAGTATTCTGGGGAATTGATCCTTATTAATTTAACGTTCTCTGAAGTTTGGGCAGTTTTGTGGTATTCTTTTTGGCAATAGGTTCCTCTTCGCGAGTTTTGACTTAAGCTACTACAGAAATTTAAAACTAGAAGAAAAAAATGAGCTTATAGATATAAATTATGGTAGACGTAAACTTTAATATTTCTATTCTTTATGTACTTTTTTATTTTCGATACCCTTGAAACAATGTCGTAAATAATACAGAGAATTAATGGACATTTTTGGAGAATAATTCTAAGGAATAATAGGCCTATTTGAAATGACTATGGCAAAAATCAGATGTTAAAGAAAAAAGTTATGATATATTCCGTTTTTAAATTGTACTATTAAATGTGAAACTTCATGTGTAATAAATATTCATATTTAATTTTAGGTGCCCGTGCAACATATACTAAAATAAAATGGAACAATTTCCATGGTTCTGTAAAGGAATCTGTAAAGGAGTCATAAATAATTATAGTAAAGCTTTTGTGAAATATTTTTATGGGACTAAAAATTGAAAACTTCTTAATAGGGAAATTTTCTTAAATGAGAAATGGGGTTCGTCGTGGAGACCTCAGACTGTAATATATCCTGTGGGAGCCCTGAATAAGCCATAGCTTCTTAAGATAATCTTTAAAAGTGTCTGAGAATCAAGAGATTTTTGGAGGGAGCGGGAAGGGAAAGATGATTATTATGCCAAAGTTTCTCATGAGAAGTTATGTAATAGCATGTTGTTTGATGTTACTGGAATAGAGATCTCAGTTTAGCTGAATCTGGAAGGGCTGTGACTACCTAGAATTACAAAAGAACAAATAAACCTGTTCACTGTGGGGTCACACCACTGTGGGAGGTGTGGCAGCTCACTGCAGCGTCCCGGGATTTTTCCCGTGTTTTGAACATGAGACATGGGGTAGAGGACGATCAGTGCTCAGGCTGTGTCTGACCTCAAAGCACACTGCACCAGCCGAGGAAAAGACCACCTACCTTTGTTTTGGGGGGTTTTTTGTTTGTTTGTTTTTTAGCACAGGGTCTAGCATAGTTTTGTTTTTTTTTTTTAACACCTCATTCCAGCCTCTTTAACTAGTGAAAAAGATACAGAGCTATAATATGGGCAAAGCATCCTGGAGCACCTATTTAATGAAAGATTGCTCAGAGTTATGGAATTTTTGTCTTTATTGCTTCTCTTCTTCTTTTAAGTAAGGGTGAGAGTCTGTGAACATGGTATGGTGGGCAGAGCACCAGCCTATGTGTGAGAAGCCCTAGTCCTCTTTCTGGTATTGTTACCTTGCTGTGTTACCTCGGACAAACAGCTTAAGCTCTCTGATCCTCGGTTCTCTCATTTCCAAAAAGAAGGCTGTGGGTCAGATGTGTCTCAGAGGGTCCTTTTCACCATGGGATTGGAATATATGACAGGGCCTAGGGATGATCACCTAGGTTGTTTGTCTGCACTTGAGAGCATGGGGAGAAATCAGGCTGGAGCCTGGCCAGCCCTGTGGTTGGCAATTATGAGGGGCTTGAGCTGAAGGAGTCAGCACTGTGCCCACTGGGCACTCTTCTTCTGCCAGTTAGTCTGGAAATAGATGTATAAAACAGACCTACACACCTGCCCTAACGAGGCCCCCTGGGAGCAGAGAATCGCAGTAAATCCCATTGTCCTGGGTCCAGGGTTTGGGGTCCAGTGTGATGAGATCGCCCTGCCTGAAGGGAGGAGGCCAGCTCTTCCCGAGTTTCTTCTATCCTGCCTCGTGATGAATTCCCAGGGGAACTTCTGAGTGTAAGAAGCCCTGAGTGTGGCTGTTTCCAACGGCCGTCTTCCCACAGCCAGGGCGGGTGTGGACGTGGCCCTGAGCTCCCGGCGCTCTGCCCGGCAGGCGCCCACCCGCTGGTGCACCCGGGGAGGCTTGCCTCCACCTCATTCCTCAGGTCGGCCGGGGATTTGGCTCTGTCCTTCCAGGTGTTTTGTTTTGTTTTAACAACATAACCACATTTATCTACGAATGTATTCCAGTATCAATTGGCAACGTTCAGCAATGGAAAACCGAAATGACTTTTGCACCGACCTCATGATTTCACACGGGATAATGCTTACCTTTCAGCGCTGCTCTCTAAGCTCCTCCCCTCCCTCTCTTTCCCTCGCTGTGTCCCCAGGCCTGTCCTCTCTGCCAGCGTCTCCATTGCTGCCTTACAGATAGGCAGGCTCATCAGTACCATCTTTCTAGACCTCATTTTAACCTTAAAAAACAACAACAACAACAACAAACGCTGGTCATCTGGTCATTCCTTTACATTGGCCTGGTAAATTAATGTGTCTTACAAATCGCCCTGTGCACAGGCCTTGACCCTGTCCCTCCCTCTCCCCGACACAGAGCCATCACACTGGAGAACCAGCTGGTGATCCTGGCGGCGACGGCCAGCGACGCGGGGGCCTACTACGTACAGGCAGTCAACGAGAGGAACGGGGAGAACAAGACGAGCCCACCCGTGCACCTGAGCGTAGCGAGTGAGTGCCCCCACCCGCCCGCTGCGAGGGCAGTGCGTGCTGGGCGTGGTTAACAACCCACGGACTCGCCACCCGCCCCGGTGAGGCGAGGCCATACGTGCTGGGCGGGGCTCACAACCCACCAACTCGTGGGTGCTGTGCAACAGGCCTCCCTCTCTAGCAGAGCGGTTATGGTTTAGGACTGATCCATTGTCTGTAGCTGCTTTTTCTAGTAGGGCACACCTGCCCTAACGAGGCGCCCTGGGAGCAGAGAATCGCAGTAAATCCCATTGTCCTGGGTCCAGGGTTTGGGGTCCAGTGTGATGAGATCGCCCTGCCTGAAGGGAGGAGGCCAGCTCTTCCCGAGTTTCTTCTATCCTGCCTCGTGATGAATTCCCAGGGGAACTTCTGAGTGTAAGAAGCCCTGAGTGTGGCTGTTTCCAACGGCCGTCTTCCCACAGCCAGGGCGGGTGTGGACGTGGCCCTGAGCTCCCGGCGCTCTGCCCGGCAGGCGCCCACCCGCTGGTGCACCCGGGGAGGCTTGCCTCCACCTCATTCCTCAGGTCGGCCGGGGATTTGGCTCTGTCCTTCCAGGTGTTTTGTTTTGTTTTAACAACATAACCACATTTATCTACGAATGTATTCCAGTATCAATTGGCAACGTTCAGCAATGGAAAACCGAAATGACTTTTGCACCGACCTCATGATTTCACACGGGATAATGCTTACCTTTCAGCGCTGCTCTCTAAGCTCCTCCCCTCCCTCTCTTTCCCTCGCTGTGTCCCCAGGCCTGTCCTCTCTGCCAGCGTCTCCATTGCTGCCTTACAGATAGGCAGGCTCATCAGTACCATCTTTCTAGACCTCATTTTAACCTTAAAAAACAACAACAACAACAACAAACGCTGGTCATCTGGTCATTCCTTTACATTGGCCTGGTAAATTAATGTGTCTTACAAATACGCCCTGTGCACAGGCCTTGACCCTGTCCCTCCCTCTCCCCGACACAGAGCCATCACACTGGAGAACCAGCTGGTGATCCTGGCGGCGACGGCCAGCGACGCGGGGGCCTACTACGTACAGGCAGTCAACGAGAGGAACGGGGAGAACAAGACGAGCCCACCCGTGCACCTGAGCGTAGCGAGTGAGTGCCCCCACCCGCCCGCTGCGAGGGCAGTGCGTGCTGGGCGTGGTTAACAACCCACGGACTCGCCACCCGCCCCGGTGAGGCGAGGCCATACGTGCTGGGCGGGGCTCACAACCCACCAACTCGTGGGGTGCTGTGCAACAGGCCTCCCCTCTCTAGCAGAGCGGTTATGGTTTAGGACTGATCCATTGTCTGTAGCTGCTCTTGTTGAAGTGGCTGGCAGGAAACGTGAATCTGACCGGTAATTCTAAATGCAAGCTCTTATTTGTTCGGGGAACTTAAAAACATTTTTTCTTTGGTACCCTGTTAATGTCTATGTGGTCTTTAACAGCACCATCTTTGGGTTTATAGAGAGTTGTGTCTTTGAAACATAGTTAACTCTAGATGAAGCCAGCAGTTACATTCTTTTACTTTTAAAAAATTTCTGCCCCTGGCCATGCCACCCCAAATGCACCCAATCTCGTCTTTTAGTTCTGGAATATATCTGGAAAACTATCTACACTAAACTGTGTTAAAATTAGGTGTGTATCTTAAGAATAACTAAAATCCTGAGTCGTGAAGAAAATACACACATGTCACAGTTAAATGTTAAGTTTATTTAAGGATGTTTTAGTTGAAGGCAACTTAGTTTAAATATTTGGCCTTCAAAAGAAGGCTCCAGAAATTGTCCTTGAACAAGCCAATTGCCAGGGGAAGGGGGGATGACCAGAAGCAAGAACGTGGAGCTACAGGGCATCAGAGGTAAGTCTCAGAGGTGCCGCCAGAGGTCCACAGCATGGAGCTTCGTGGATGAAAGGCAGGGAGCCTGCTGCTGAGAAAATACAGCTGGGAAACAGGCCTGGTCAATTCCAGAATACTGTGATCGCGTCCTACCAGAGTGAGTTAAGTTGGTTTGTCTGTGTAGTGGTAGATTTCATCTTTCTAGAAAGCTCCTTCCTTGAAGGAATAGCTTCCCCTTGTGGTCTTGTTTCATAGCTGAGGTCAACCAGTGTCTGCTTCCCCTGGTCCTTGACGATGCCGTCGCTATGGGCCCGGCACAGTCCCTGGAGCGTGGAGCCAGCCCTGGGGTCCGAGGACAGTGGACACTGACCCAGCGTACCCCACCTGCCTCATGCGTGCCTGGCAAATGCTCCCAGGGGGCCACCACCCTGCCGCCAGTGCCGTAATTCCTGGGAATTGAGTCCTTGGCTCCAGACCGCAGGCAGGGCAGCGCCGACCGTGGCCAGGGCCCCTGTGGTTCTTTGAAGAGCTCTGTCCACTGCTTCAGTGTAGGGCTTACGATGTCCAGTGCAGGTTACATGGCTGTTTAGAGGACCCTGTGAACCAAGATCGTGGCTGTAAACGAATGGCATTTATGAAGACTATTCAATGCTAATACTAAGAGATGGGAAATGTGTTACTAAATAGACTGGGATACCTTCAGTGATTTCCAACTTATATAATTAGAGTCATTTATTCTGCTTAGCAAATCAGATTCAACACTCAATTGTAATGTACATAACCAGGATAATAATAGGTCAGATTGGCAGAATTCTGGGTAAGAAATGAAACAAAACAACAAAAAAAAATGACCGTAGTCTGTTGGCAGGAGCAGGTTCCATAAATAGTCTGGTTAACTCGATGCTAACATTGCGAGGTCCTGAAGCAGCCCGCCGGGCGGGCCTCCTCCCTGCTCAACAGGCCGGAGAACACGCCCAGTCCCTGGCCTGGAGGCTGCCACACTAACGCAGAGCCAGGCCTTAGGTCGTCGGAATATGTAAATTTTTTAATAATTTCAGTGTCTAACCAAGAAGCGTATTGGAAGCAGCTCATAAATATTATGAATAACTGCCTTGCCTTTTGTTCGCGTATGTATTTTTATCTTTCCATTGGCACCGTGTAAACCGTGCCGAAGGGGAGCTGTGAGGGAGCCGATGGCGTGGACAAACGTCCTTCTAACCTTGGGAGGAAACCTACGTTCTCTCCCCTTCTGTGTTCCTTGCTCTTTGTGGGAACCAGGCGGATTTTGACAAGTAAGGAGACTGAGGAGAACATCTTATTTCAACTCTTGGATGAACCTCACGGCCGATGCATTAGATTCCATTTCTCACTGGAGTTCTATTTTGAAAACCTCTAAAGATCAGAAGTCTTGATAAATCTGCAGAAAACCCCAGAATGGATGGGTTGTTTGTTTTTACTTTTGTTTTACACTTGGGGGAGCCATGCTTTGTAGCTTGTGGGATCATAGTTTCTTGACCAGAGATGAACCCGTGCCCCCTGCAGTGGAGGCACAGAGTCCTAACCACTGGAGTGCCAGGGACGTCTCCAGAATTGATGGTTTCAAGTACGCTCCTCTCCGGACTGCAAGGACGGCTGCAGCGGGGAGGGGTTGGGAGAAGTGCGAGGCTGTGAGACACGGAGGGTGCATCCCCCCACCAGATTTATTGTGGGATTACACTCTCGAGACCTGTTCACGCAGACAGCAAGATGCAGTGTGTGTTCTTCAGACTTAGGCATCTTTTTTCTCCTGACATAGCCTTCTTAAAAACACCAAACGAGATTGATGAAAAGTTTTAGAAACTTGCCAGCCAGCATTTCTGAAGAATCTAAAGAGATTACAGCCAATTATCATTTAACGATGATAAATTTTCCCGTGGCATCTGGGGAATAAAGTAGGGAACCTTTCCGTAGTGAATATGATCAAGGTGGTAGGCTACTGGAAATTAAATTCCTGGTGGATTGCGCTGTAATTAATTTAAAAGTGGAGGGAGCCATGTGGCTCACCTCTTGTCTGCAGTCGTCATAATAAACTGGTCCTCCTGCTGGGACAGCCTGGTGTTCAGGTGGAGTAGCTCCCAGGGCTGGCCTAGCCTCGACTCATCGAGTGCTGCCCTGTCTATCACCTGGCCGACAGGAGGAGACAATCCCTCTGTTCAGTCGCCCAGTCATGTCTGCCTCTTTGCGACCCCATGGACTGCAGCATGCCAGGCTTCCCTGTCCCTCCCCATCTCCCAGAGCTTGCTGAAACTCATGTCCATTGACTCAGTGATGCCATCCAGCCGTCTCATCCTCTGTCGTCCCCTTCTCCTCCTGCCTTCTGTTTTTCCCAGCATCAGGATCTTTTCCAACAAGTCAGCTGTTCATATCAGGAGGCCAGAGTATTGGAGCTTCAGCTTCAGCCTCAGTCCTTCCAATGAATGTTTGGGGTTGATTTCCTTTACCATGGGTTTCCCCAAACAACTGTGCTCTAGAGAGTAACCTCACCACCTCCTCAGTTGTGCAGTATTTTGGCTACTCTGGAAGCTTACGAGAGGCAAAAGGGTTGAGATAAAAATAAATGTGCTGTTCAGGCATCATCACAGCAGGAAGGGAAGTGCATCCCCGCCAGGGCACCGCCCGCGGCTTGTGCACCGTTGGCCCTCACCTGCCCGCTCCCCTGGTTAAGAGGACAAGCCACAGCCGCCCCGCACAGGCGTCCCCTACTGGGAAGGAGAGGACGTCTCTGGACTGTCCACCCCCGCTCCCGGTGAAAGCCTGCCGCCGTCCCGGGGTGAATTCACTTTGAAGCGTTCGTGGGATGTGAAGCCAGCAGATGTTCAGGACACAGGCGGGGCCGCAGGAGCGTCCTGCACGAATCTTTGATCGCCAGCTCCGGTGCAGCGCCGGAAGAGTGGGCTGCGCTCCCGAAGAGAACGCCTCTCCACCCCGAGGTCCGACCCCGGCGAGCTTCATCCACCTGTCAGCCTGCTTTCAGTTTTTACTTTGAAGGTTTTACATCGCGTTAGCTTCTGAGGATCAGGTCTTCCGAACTGGATGAATATGTGAACAAGAAGTTTCTTTTAAAAAAAAAAAATAGCCAGATACAGTTTTAGGAGGAGACGAATTCCGTACGATGATTAATCACTTATTGTTTAAACGCCCGTGGACGTGCCTTGGACACATCGTCGGCTCTGACCCAGTCTCCTGAAGGTCCAGCGTAATGAGAGTGTCTGCTGTGGATGAAGCTTAGATGAGAGAAATGACCACCTCCCTCCTTCCCGCTGCTTTCTCCTCTCATTTTAATGTCTCCTCCTCAAACAACATTTGCAGATAGGATGTCATTGCAACTGATCCTCCTTCAGGCTGACAGACCCTTGCTTTATTTCTGAAGACCACTTAACATTCTTTTGTCCTCTATAATGCTAATTTAACTGCAGACCTCATATACGGTTAGCAGTTGAAAGTGGATTCCTGAGAATAATGTCTGGGAACAGTCGCCCACGGGGACTGCCCTGTACCACGGCTTTCATGTGCCCAGATAAAATTCTGTCTTATTTTCTTCATGCCTCTCCCAGCACGGGGAGAGAGGGGCCAGCATATACTTTTCACTTGTTCTTTGACATGGGTTGGATGCCCAAAGCCATAGGAATGGTTTGAAATGTTATTAGAAAGCAGTCTGGAAGCAGTAGCTTATAAATGGCCAGTTTCAGATCCAATGTTGGCTTTATAGGTTACACGGTACCTTGCTGTCAGAATGTTCAGAAACATAAAAACACGTACTTTACAGGAGACTTTAATCATTGAGCTTGGGTGTGCTAAGTCGCTTCAGTTGTGTTTAACTCTTTGTGATCCCATGGATGATAACCTGTGGCTCCTCTGTCCATGAAATATTCCAGGCAAGAATATTGGAGTGGGTTGCTATTCCCTTCTCCAGGGAATCTCCCAGACCCAGAGATCGAACCTGGGTCTCTTACATTACAGGCAGATTCTGTACCCTAAGCCACGGGGGCATGTCATGAAGCATAGGACATACTCTGGCCTCGACCTCCCGGAGCTGGTTGTGAAAAGAGCGGAGTTGGGCCGGGGTCTCTGAGCCTGTTTATAGGCTCTGTGTCAGCAGGAAGCCCTGACCCTCGCCCCTGGCGTGTAGCCGTGTGGGCTCAGTCATGGCCGACTCTTTGCCACCCCGTGGAGGGTAGTCTGGTATGAGCACACTGAGCCATGGTGAAGTACGAGCGTGTATCATACACAGAGGTGAAAAACAGCCAAGGGAAGTAAACAGTATCTGAGTATTCTGCTAATCATGAAGCTTTTACTCTGTCTTTAGTTCACGTCTCAGGACACAGGATACAGTTGTGCTTGGAAGCCCGTATTTTACTAGATCCCCCTGAAGCTGTTCAGTTCTCTGGACAAGTTCTCTCGATACCTGATGATGGAGGGCAGTTTGCCCTGGAGCGTGACCAACGAGGAGCACAGGTGTCGAGGCGGCCCTTTGTGTTCTGTGGCTCGTCCACACTCAACTCAGAGCGGTGGCTTCTTCGCAGGTGCACTGTGTACTGTGTACCCGGTTATTGACCCTGTGAGTATTAGTCTAGTTAAAAATACACAAATGCATAAATCCATGCCCTGGACCAAGGTGAAACCACAGCCCACTGGAAAGTTCTGAAGGAAACAGATGCGTGAAGGTTTCCTGTGCACCTTGAAAATGGGATCATGGGTTGGATGCCCAAAGCCATAGGAATGGTTTGAAATGTTATTAGAAAGCAGTCTGGAAGCAGTAGCTTATAAATGGCCAGTTTCAGATCCAATGTTGGCTTTATAGGTTACACGGTACCTTGCTGTCAGAATGTTCAGAAACATAAAAACACGTACTTTACAGGAGACTTTAATCATTGAGCTTGGGTGTGCTAAGTCGCTTCAGTTGTGTTTAACTCTTTGTGATCCCATGGATGATAACCTGTGGCTCCTCTGTCCATGAAATATTCCAGGCAAGAATATTGGAGTGGGTTGCTATTCCCTTCTCCAGGGAATCTCCCAGACCCAGAGATCGAACCTGGGTCTCTTACATTACAGGCAGATTCTGTACCCTAAGCCACGTAGGGCATGTCATGAAGCATAGGACATACTCTGGCCTCGACCTCCCGGAGCTGGTTGTGAAAAGAGCGGAGTTGGGCCGGGGTCTCTGAGCCTGTTTATAGGCTCTGTGTCAGCAGGAAGCCCTGACCCTCGCCCCTGGCGTGTAGCCGTGTGGGCTCAGTCATGGCCGACTCTTTGCCACCCCGTGGAGGGTAGTCTGGTATGAGCACACTGAGCCATGGTGAAGTACGAGCGTGTATCATACACAGAGGTGAAAAACAGCCAAGGGAAGTAAACAGTATCTGAGTATTCTGCTAATCATGAAGCTTTTACTCTGTCTTTAGTTCACGTCTCAGGACACAGGATACAGTTGTGCTTGGAAGCCCGTATTTTACTAGATCCCCCTGAAGCTGTTCAGTTCTCTGGACAAGTTCTCTCGATACCTGATGATGGAGGGCAGTTTGCCCTGGAGCGTGACCAACGAGGAGCACAGGTGTCGAGGCGGCCCTTTGTGTTCTGTGGCTCGTCCACACTCAACTCAGAGCGGTGGCTTCTTCGCAGGTGCACTGTGTACTGTGTACCCGGTTATTGACCCTGTGAGTATTAGTCTAGTTAAAAATACACAAATGCATAAATCCATGCCCTGGACCAAGGTGAAACCACAGCCCACTGGAAAGTTCTGAAGGAAACAGATGCGTGAAGGTTTCCTGTGCACCTTGAAAATGAACGTTTGGGATCTGCCTTGGGTCAGCTTGCACGCTGTGGGGTGGGCACCCGCTGGTGGACCCCGTCTGCATATCAGCATTGAAAATTAGATTCTGTCTTAGAGTTTCAGTTCAGAAGCACAAGGAAGAAGGCCGGCTCCGCTGTAGGTGCGTGGGGCGGGACGCGGTGTAGAACAAGGGCACAGCTGGGGAAAAACGGGCCGAGTGACTCAAAAGCAGTGAGGCCCACTTCTCTTCCCACGTCCACAAGACCGAGCTGGGTGGTTCTTGTCGTCTACTTGTGTTCTCTCCATCGAATCCCCGTTGCTCCTCATCCTAAGCAGTCTTCCTTTCCCCCTCTGTGATGGATTTCAGCCAGACTCCACCCTTGGTAGCTCCTGGGGTGCTGGGTCCAAGCACAAGTTGTAATTTGCCCCGAGCTCTTGAGTACATGTGGGGTGCCCAGCACCTCCACTCTCCCAGATTAGAGTCTTCGTGTGGGCTGCAGTGCCCCTCGGGCAGCACAGAGACT
Organism: Tragulus kanchil; assembly: GCA_022376925.1. Classification (NCBI taxonomy): domain Eukaryota; kingdom Metazoa; phylum Chordata; class Mammalia; order Artiodactyla; family Tragulidae; genus Tragulus; species Tragulus kanchil. Next base: position 157,047,892 of record JAIOJX010000002.1, on the reverse strand, counting down.
TCCAGGACTTGTCTGATTCTCAGGGCAGCTTGTTTCCAGCTGCTTGCTTTCTTTCTTTCATTTATTTATTTTTGGCTATTCTGGGTCTTCACCCGCCGCAGGCTCTTCTGTAGTTGCAGGAGTGGGGGCTTCTCTCTAGTGGAGATGAGCAGGCTTCTTGTGGCAGTGACGTCTCTTGGTGTGGAACTTGGGCTCTAGGGCACACGGGTTTCAGGAGTTATGGCCCATGGGCTCCATAGTTGCGGCTCCGAGGCCCTAGAGCACAGGCTCCATCGTTGTGGCTCACGGGCTTAGCTGCTCCGCAGCACGTGGGGTCTTCCCGGATCAGAGATCGAACCTGAGTCTCCTGCATGGGCAGGCGAGCTCTCCACCACGGAGCCACCGGGGAAGCCCTCCAGCTGCTTTCTTATCTTCTTTCTTAAAATCAGACCTTCCTGGGGATCCCTGGTGGTTCACATGGCTAGAGCCCGGGTTGAGATTCTGGCTGGGGAAACCACAGCCCACTGGAAAGTTCTGAAGGAGACAGATGCGTGAAGGTTTCCTGTGCACCTTGAAAATGAACGTTTGGGATCTGCCTTGGGTCAGCTTGCACGCTGTGGGGTGGGCACCCGCTGGTGGACCCCGTCTGCATATCAGCATTGAAAATTAGATTCTGTCTTAGAGTTTCAGTTCAGAAGCACAAGGAAGAAGGCCGGCTCCGCTGTAGGTGCGTGGGGCGGGACGCGGTGTAGAACAAGGGCACAGCTGGGGAAAAACGGGCCGAGTGACTCAAAAGCAGTGAGGCCCACTTCTCTTCCCACGTCCACAAGACCGAGCTGGGTGGTTCTTGTCGTCTACTTGTGTTCTCTCCATCGAATCCCCGTTGCTCCTCATCCTAAGCAGTCTTCCTTTCCCCCTCTGTGATGGATTTCAGCCAGACTCCACCCTTGGTAGCTCCTGGGGTGCTGGGTCCAAGCACAAGTTGTAATTTGCCCCGAGCTCTTGAGTACATGTGGGGTGCCCAGCACCTCCACTCTCCCAGATTAGAGTCTTCGTGTGGGCTGCAGTGCCCCTCGGGCAGCACAGAGACTTCCAGGACTTGTCTGATTCTCAGGGCAGCTTGTTTCCAGCTGCTTGCTTTCTTTCTTTCATTTATTTATTTTTGGCTATTCTGGGTCTTCACTGCTGCCGCAGGCTCTTCTGTAGTTGCAGGGAGTGGGGGCTTCTCTCTAGTGGAGATGAGCAGGCTTCTTGTGGCAGTGACGTCTCTTGGTGTGGAACTTGGGCTCTAGGGCACACGGGTTTCAGGAGTTATGGCCCATGGGCTCCATAGTTGCGGCTCCGAGGCCCTAGAGCACAGGCTCCATCGTTGTGGCTCACGGGCTTAGCTGCTCCGCAGCACGTGGGGTCTTCCCGGATCAGAGATCGAACCTGAGTCTCCTGCATGGGCAGGCGAGCTCTCCACCACGGAGCCACCGGGGAAGCCCTCCAGCTGCTTTCTTATCTTCTTTCTTAAAATCAGACCTTCCTGGGGATCCCCTGGTGGTTCACATGGCTAGAGCCCGGGTTGAGATTCTGGCTGGGGACCTAACATCCCACAAGCTACTGAAGCATGGCCGGTGATAATAATAAGTAAAAGTTTAAAATAAAAATCCAATCGTGGGCTTCCCTGGTGGTCCAGTGGGTGAGGACACCGCCTTGCAGTCCAAGGGGCGCCGATTCGATCCCTGGCCTGGGAAGATCCCATGTGCCGCGGAGCGGCTGGACCGATGTGTCCAACTACCGAGCTGGAGCTCTGGAGCGCATGCGCCCAGAGCTGGCACTCTATGACAACAGAGGCCACCATGATGGGAGGCCCACAAAGGCCAAAGAACAAAAATGGATGAAAATAGACAAATGAAAGACCAGTGGAAGTGGCCCGCCCACCCCCCTCCCTCCCCACCCTTGCCAAAATAAATAAATAAATAAATGTTTAAAAAAAAAAAAAAAAGGTCCGATTGTCTGAGGATGCCCAGAGGGGTCGGGGCCTCTTCTTGCTCCCTCTCCTTCCGGCGTGTGTCACACTCATCTCACGTCTTTAGTACAGGGGTCATCCAGGTGCCAAACAAAGGAGTCATTCTAAGCATCAGACTCAGAACTGAGACAGTGAAGGACTCGAATAGCTGGGAAGTAAATCCTTGGGTAAATCAGGTGCTTTCCATTCCCTGCTGTGTATAAACGAGGCAGACCCAGACGCACTGTCCGCTGACAGTTTATTACAAACAGGCTTCGGTGATCGATTGCCCAGAGACAGAACGTCCACTTGCTCTCGGGGCAGGAAGGCAGTCCAGACCTTCCGCAGTTTGGGGCCTGACTCACTCCACTCGGGAAAGTGTGAGTAGAAGGGAGCCGTCCCTTCAGGCCACGTGTCTGAGAGCCAGCAGGTCCCCTTCGTGCTCCCCTCCCCTGCGGGGCCGCCCTGGAGGGTGTGGAGACAGTGGAGCCACCACGGGGAGCTGCCCGGAGGCTGAATGAGCGCCTGGGAAGAACAGCCCTGGAGACCCCAGCTGAACGGCCGCCATAGGAGTGGGAGAGGGCTTCGCTTTGGGTGGCTCTGTGGTAAAGAATCCTCCTGCCAATGCAGGAGACGTGAGTTTGATCCTTGGGTAGAGAAGATTCCCTGGAGGAGGTCATGGCAGCCCACTCTAGTTGAAAACTGGAGTTGCCTAGGAAATCCCATGGACAGAGGAGCCCAACAGGCTGTAGTCCATGGGGTTACAAAGAGTCAGACATGACTTAGCGACTGAGCAACAACGTGAGTGGGAAAGAAAATGTGGTGTACTCAGCACTGAGACTGCAGCATTTATTTGTTATTAGGACAGAAAGTAGTCTATCCTGACTAATAAATTACTCTGTGACTTCTGCTATACTCAGAGGAATTTAAACAATTGAGAGAGTTCTATAACAATATTCCCTCTGTTCTCATCTCCTTCTTTATATGAGTAAACTTTCCTAGCAGTTATTTCTACAAAAAAGAAAAGTAGGATTAGAATCAGGGTAAACCTTGCTATCCTTCTTATGGAAAGATGCATTTCCAGTGATTTTTTTTGTCCATAATATTCATCAAAATTTGTTATATATGTATTTGTTTTTATGGGGTACAAGTAATAATTGTAACAATAATTCAATTTAGAGCATGAGTTTTTTTTAACTCCAGAGGCATAGTCTGTACAGGTCATCCAGGTGCCAAACGGAGTCAAAGCAGACTGATGACAGTAACCGAATAGCTGGGAAGTAAATCCTTGGGTAAATCAGGTGCTTTCCATTCCCTGCTGTGTATAAACGAGGCAGACCCAGACGCACTGTCCGCTGACAGTTTATTACAAACAGGCTTGTGATCGATTGCCCAGAGACAGAACGTCCACTTGCTCTCGGGGCAGGAAGGCAGTCCAGACCTTCCGCAGTTTGGGGCCTGACTCACTCCACTCGGGAAAGTGTGAGTAGAAGGGAGCCGTCCCTTCAGGCCACGTGTCTGAGAGCCAGCAGGTCCCCTTCGTGCCCCCCTCCCCTGCGGGGCCGCCCTGGAGGGTGTGGAGACAGTGGAGCCACCACGGGGAGCTGCCCGGAGGCTGAATGAGCGCCTGGGAAGAACAGCCCTGGAGACCCCAGCTGAACGGCCGCCATAGGAGTGGGAGAGGGCTTCGCTTTGGGTGGCTCTGTGGTAAAGAATCCTCCTGCCAATGCAGGAGACGTGAGTTTGATCCTTGGGTAGAGAAGATTCCCTGGAGGAGGTCATGGCAGCCCACTCTAGTTGAAAACTGGAGTTGCCTAGGAAATCCCATGGACAGAGGAGCCCAACAGGCTGTAGTCCATGGGGTTACAAAGAGTCAGACATGACTTAGCGACTGAGCAACAACGTGAGTGGGAAAGAAAATGTGGTGTACTCAGCACTGAGACTGCAGCATTTATTTGTTATTAGGACAGAAAGTAGTCTATCCTGACTAATAAATTACTCTGTGACTTCTGCTATACTCAGAGGAATTTAAACAATTGAGAGAGTTCTATAACAATATTCCCTCTGTTCTCATCTCCTTCTTTATATGAGTAAACTTTCCTAGCAGTTATTTCTACAAAAAAGAAAAGTAGGATTAGAATCAGGGTAAACCTTGCTATCCTTCTTATGGAAAGATGCATTTCCAGTGATTTTTTTTTTGTCCATAATATTCATCAAAATTTGTTATATATGTATTTGTTTTTATGGGGTACAAGTAATAATTGTAACAATAATTCAATTTAGAGCATGAGTTTTTTTTAACTCCAGAGGCATATGTTTGCTGGGAAATTTTTAATTATATACATAATTTTTCAGAGGCTAGGAAAGGGTGATCAATAAAATACTTTTACTCATTAAATATAGTAAATTAGAATGAAATTCTCTTGGAGGAATTAATGGAAACACAAGTTCAGGAAGGAAAATAGAAACGGAAAGGTTCTGACTATAAAAGATGAGAGCTTGTTCACATGTTGTTGACATGGGTCTGTCGAGTATTTAGAATCCTCTGGATACATATGAAGAGGTGCTGCAGTGGTTTATGTTTTTAAAATACAATAGGGTATTAAAATACACTGGAAATTATGTTCCTTTCACTCCTTCAAATCTGTGTTCAAAACCTTCAGATGTCTGCTTAAGCTATGGAAACGATACATAATTTTTAAAAAGTTCTTTTAGATGATATAAGAGCAAAACTGTCCTAAGCTAAATCAGATTTGATGATAGTTTACACATCAGCTGCTGAATGATTCCTCAGTGGCCTAGGTAGAAGGGCACTTGTGTTCCTTGAGCTGAAGATAGATTTTTCCACATCGGCCCTCAGAATTAATGATTCCAAAAGCTGAGAGCACTAAGGCTCTCAGAAGTTAGATTATAGCTTCCCTGGTAGCTCAGTGGTAAAGAGTTTGCCTGCCAGTGCAGAACACGGGTTCGATCCCTCATCTGGGAGGATCCCACATGCTGCAGAGCAACGAAGCCCGTGAGCCACAGCTATGGAGCCTGTGCTCTAGAGCCTCAGAGCCGCAACTGTGGAGCCCACATGCCACACCTCCTGAAGCCCGTGTGCCCTAGAGCCCGAGTTCCACAACAAGAGACATCACCACAACAAGAAACCTGCTCTCCTCAACTAGAGAGTAGCCCCCAATCCCTGCAACTAGAGAAGAGCCTGCAGCAGCAGTGAAAACCCAGAAGAGCCAAAAATAAATAAATTTAAAAAATAAAAAGAATGTGCACGAAACTATTAAAAAAAAAAAAAAGAAGATTATAGATGGAAATCACAAGAATACTAAACGGGAGTTGAGGAATCAAGTAATAATTGTAACAATAATTCAATTTAGAGCATGAGTTTTTAACTCCAGAGGCATATGTTTGCTGGGAAATTTTTAATTATATACATAATTTTTCAGAGGCTAGGAAAGGGTGATCAATAAAATACTTTTACTCATTAAATATAGTAAATTAGAATGAAATTCTCTTGGAGGAATTAATGGAAACACAAGTTCAGGAAGGAAAATAGAAACGGAAAGGTTCTGACTATAAAAGATGAGAGCTTGTTCACATGTTGTTGACATGGGTCTGTCGAGTATTTAGAATCCTCTGGATACATATGAAGAGGTGCTGCAGTGGTTTATGTTTTTAAAATACAATAGGGTATTAAAATACACTGGAAATTATGTTCCTTTCACTCCTTCAAATCTGTGTTCAAAACCTTCAGATGTCTGCTTAAGCTATGGAAACGATACATAATTTTTAAAAAGTTCTTTTAGATGATATAAGAGCAAAACTGTCCTAAGCTAAATCAGATTTGATGATAGTTTACACATCAGCTGCTGAATGATTCCTCAGTGGCCTAGGTAGAAGGGCACTTGTGTTCCTTGAGCTGAAGATAGATTTTTCCACATCGGCCCTCAGAATTAATGATTCCAAAAGCTGAGAGCACTAAGGCTCTCAGAAGTTAGATTATAGCTTCCCTGGTAGCTCAGTGGTAAAGAGTTTGCCTGCCAGTGCAGAACACGGGTTCGATCCCTCATCTGGGAGGATCCCACATGCTGCAGAGCAACGAAGCCCGTGAGCCACAGCTATGGAGCCTGTGCTCTAGAGCCTCAGAGCCGCAACTGTGGAGCCCACATGCCACACCTCCTGAAGCCCGTGTGCCCTAGAGCCCGAGTTCCACAACAAGAGACATCACCACAACAAGAAACCTGCTCTCCTCAACTAGAGAGTAGCCCCCAATCCCTGCAACTAGAGAAGAGCCTGCAGCAGCAGTGAAAACCCAGAAGAGCCAAAAATAAATAAATTTAAAAAATAAAAAGAATGTGCACGAAACTATTAAAAAAAAAAAAAAGAAGAAGGTTATAGATGGAAATCACAAGAATACTAAACGGGGAGTTGAGGAATCAAGTCAAGATCTGCTGGACTCCCCAGCACCTTGGTTTCTCCTCGAGGAGGCAGGCTGCTCATGCCCTTGGTGTCAGAATGTGTAGACATGTGGAAAGCCCAGGGACCAGGGACACGCGTGGGGAGGATAGCCATCCTCTGAGGCCACCCTCCCTGTGGTCTGGAGAGTCTCTGTCAGGAACTCTTCCGCACAAGGCCTCCGAGGAGCGCGGCTGTGTTTTAGAAAGCAAGAGCTTGGGCTTCCCTAGTGGTCCAGTGGGTAAAGAGTGCGCCTTGCAGTGCAAGGGGCACCGGTTCCATCCCTGGCCTGGGAAGATCCCACGTGCCGTGGAGCGGCTGGACCGGTGTGTCCAATCGCCGAGCTGGAGCTCTGGAGCGCGTGCTGCTCCGCAGTGAGAGAGGCCACTGCCGCGGGTGCCCCACACAGGCCGAAGAGTAAGGATGGAGGAAAAATAAATAAATAAATCATCCATAAAAAGAGGCCAAATTTTTTTTTTTTTTTAATTCTCAAAAAAAAAAAAAGAACAAGAGCTTCTGTTTAGACACCAGAACCACTTCCCCTAATGGTTCAGTCCTGGCGCAGCCCGTGTGGAGCGCAGCCCCTCCTGCAACCGGCTGGGGCCCTTGGGGTGGCCTGGGAGCTAACCCGCACTCCCCTGGACCCAGATGTGCTTACGGGGCGTGGGGGATGAGACTGGAGCCAGAGCTGACCAGTGGTCCTCATGGGACACGTTCCAGCACGGAAGCTGAGCGGTGGTGATTGCCAGTAGCACGTTAGGCCCCCCAGGCCGTCAGGTAGGGCGGGGTTGGTCCCGCTGGTTTCCAAGAGCCGCATGGGCTATGCTGCTCCCCACTTCCCAGGTGTTCCTGTTGACCTATTGGGGCGCATTTTTGCAGAGTTGAGTGAGTGAGCCCCACCCCAGGGCTGAGGGGAGCACTCGGGGGAGTCCATTCACCAACCAGATTCTGACCGGCTGATGCAGTAAATGAGCCATAGTATTCATTTACTTCTCTCAATTATAACGTGATTATTTGAGGGCACGAATAAATTAGGCAGTGATTTGCCTAATCAGATTTTTTTAGACTCCTCCACAAAACTCAGCTTTAATAATTTCTCCAAAATAAACTCTCCTCCTGACCCCTAATTAACTGTACCAATTCTGACGATTATATCCAGATTATTTATTTATTTATTTATTTATGGCACTGGATCTTTGTTGTTACGCTCCGGCTTTCTCTCGTTGCCGCAAACAGGGACTACGCTTGCCTGGGGTGCATGGGCTTCTCACTGCAGCGGTCTCTCTTGTGGCAGAGCACAGGCTCTAGGCACCAGCTTCAGTGGCTGCAACTTGTGAGTTCTAGAATGCAGGCTCAGTAGTTGATGCCCACGGGCTTCGCAGCTCCAAAGCACACGGAATCCTCCTGGACCAGAGATGGAACCTGTATCCCCTGCATTGGCAGCTGGATTCTTATCCCCTGGGCCACCATGGAAGTCTCCGTCTTCAGATATTTAAACACAGGACTCATCAGGACATTTGAGAACTCTAAATAGAGGTTTACAGTTGACTTTTATCCTTGATTTTGGGATCTGATGCCTTAACGCTAGCCACCAGCCACATCCTGAATTCAGGTGACTGAGAACTGAAGATCATTTCACTATATGCTCATACTGTGCAAACATAACACTTCAAAACTTATAACCTTTGGAGTGCTTCTCATCATTACAGCTCATTCAGGCAGTAAGCGTCCTCCTAGCTCTGACCATCTTGGACATTACATTCATTGAAGCACTTTGTCCACTTTCCCTGACACTGTAATTGATACAGAAAGATAAGAAATGTTTAGGCAGCACAGACAAAGCTGTGGAAAATTGAATTTTCCGTACAATAATTTTATGAACCCTAACACCTATTCATTATACACCTTGTCTGGGGAAACCCCAAGAAAAGTCATGGTTATCAGCTGAGATGAGACCACAGAACTAGTTGTTAGTTGTAAATGCCGTTTTCTCAGTTGTTGAATACAAACGATTCACGCTTCCAGTCCTGTTTCCTTTTATGAATGAGTTCAATATCCTACGTCTGGTAATTCAGAAACATCTGTTTACCTCCTCTTCCTTAAGAGTTCTTGAGGTTTTTCCAACTCCGTCTTCTAGATTATTTATACTGCAGAATTGTTTTCAGTTTGTAAAGTCACACTGGAAGTCCTTAATCCCGTTGCTGCCTGGGTAGGCCACGTCTGGTCAGCATCTGGTAACAGTTCAGATGCACCTTTACTGCATCGTCATCGTGTTTCATTACTGATCACAGTAAATGGCGTTCTTCGGGCTCTTACAGAGGCAATGACAGCAGGTAATTAATGTGGCAGGGCTTTACAGGGTGGCTGAGACTGTTGAATCAGGCCTTAAGAAAACTGAGTGAAGTGTTGGGAAAGTGAAAGCCCCTCAGCTCCTGTAAAGACCTTTACCAGATCCACAGTGCTGGGTTCCCCGGCTTTTCCAAGAACACTTGATGTGTGAGGGGTAAAAAAAAGACGGACTGTCTATCAGAAAGCGTAGGAACCAGACGCTGATCTTCGGAAGTAGACCCTTTCTGGTTCTAATTCGTGCGTCCTCTGGGTGTGATTCTTCGTTATTTCAGGTGATTATTCCACCTGGGCCCTCTCACCTGTTACAATCTTCAGGCCTTCAACCAACATCCTCCTTGGCTCCTACTCGCCATGCCTCATGCGGCTCTGTATCTGGCAAAACAGGATGTCAGCGAGTTTAAAAAGCGTGGCTTGTGATTGTCAGCTTAACTTGCCTTTGGCCCTGGAATATGCAGCAAGCACAGCTTCTTAAGGTGAATTCCGAGGACTGTTATTTTCCATAGTTCTATAGGATCCTAGACCTGCAAGCTAGGAATTTTCCAGTTCTCCTCAACTGACAGACGAGAATGACCATCTGGGGAGCCTAAAGGCTGTCCTGTGTGATTTTCCCAGGGACCCTGTTACAGACAAAACCCCAGAGGAGCAACACCTCTGGCAAAAGACATGAAAGGGTGACTGTTCTCATTTTGGTGCCCAACCTGGACTCAGAGGAGGAGTCAGCTCGAGAAGAAATAAGTCGGTGGGGGCGGCCCCATCAGCTGACCCCGCGGGGCAGGCGGCTGGGCTGTGTGCCTGGTCTACCGGTGGTGGCGCTCGCCGGGCTGGGCCCGTCTGGTGTTAAACGCCCCTCCCTCTGCAGTGCCTTTCCCTCCCCTCGTCTCCCTGCCAGGGTGTCACGCTCTGGCTGTGTTCACGCGGGGCTGACTCTCAGCAAGGACTACTCTCGTTTGGGAGGGTTTCCAGTGCAAGTGTGCTCCAGGATTCAGCCTTCTCCCTGTCTATTCCTGAAGACTTTGGCAGGCACCCTGGTTAGTCACGTTGACTTAGGTATGAAAACCCCACAGACGGGCTGACCTGGGACTATTAGCTCATTTAAGAAAGTTTCAAGGGTTCCCACTTGTTTGGTCTACTCAGGAAGACCAAAGCCAGTAGAGGAAAATGGCCTCAGAAAAAATTATCCAAAAATGTTACCATCATAGAGAGATATATGATGGTTAGGCCATATTTAGAGCCTTTTGTTCATTTTGGTTGTGGCATTAAAAGCATTAGCACGGCAAACATTTTCTTATACAGATGAAGGCAGGAGGCCTGCTCCCTTGAACTCTCTTGCTGTGGCGATCAGCTGGCTGAATCCACCTCTGGTGTCCGTACCTGAAGGATGGAGTGGGAAACCAGTGTGCCCCACTGGCACCAGCCCTGGCTGCTCGGTCCCCCTGCCCTGCTGGCCTGGCGCTCACTGGATCCCTTGCACCCCTAGCTGGGAAGAGCACCCATCAGGACGCACAGAAAGGTAGCTAGACCGTCGTCATAGGAGTGGCTGGCATGCTCTGCTGTTCTGGGGCCACCCAGGGGCTCACCCCCGAACACCTGAGGAAGAGCACTCAGAAGTGCTGCAGCTTTGGCTTATAGGGTCTTTGTTCCAAAATGTCTAGCCCCCGTTTAAGAACATCAGACTTCCGTCCTGGCATTTTGTTCAGAAAGCACTGAGCATCTCATATCTCCCAGGCATTGCACTTGGCCCTGAGAAAGCCAGAGGAAGGAGATCCGTGGTTCTTAGGACTTCCCCGGCAGTCCAGAGGTCAAGACTCCTCATTTCCAGTGTCAGGGAACTGAGAGTGCACGTGCCGCCAGGCATGGCCAAAAACAAACCAAAAAAGACATGTGGTTCCTGCCTGTCCTGAGCTTGACTTCTTGAGGAGAGGTAGATCTATGAGCAACTGATGAGAAGACAGCGTGGTAAATGCCAAATAGAACATATTTTAGTAGAAAATGTGGAAGCACAAGCAAGGGACCCAGTAATTCTGTTTTCGAGGTAGAGGAGCATCGTTAGCAGAATTCCGTCCTCTCCTTTCCCGCTGGTGGAGAGAGGCGGCACCTGTGCGTTGGTAACGGGAGCGGGGAGGAGGGGGCCTGGGGCAGGACGGTACTCCGAGGGCCCGGCTGTGCTGGTGCCCACTCCCCAGGCTTCAACTCCGCTTTGCCCGCATCCTCTCCCCTCTGAGGGCACTGTCTCCACCAGAACGCAATTCCCAGGGGGTTTTGTCTGTTTCTCCACGGCTAGAAGAATACATGACGAGTAAAAGAGAGTCTGTAAAGACGTGTGAATCAGTTCAGTTCAGCCGCTCAGTCGTGTCCGACCGTTTGCATCCCCGTGCACTGCAGCACGCCAGGCTCCCCTGTCCTTCGCCGTCTCCCGGAGCTTGCTCAAACATAACTCATATGCACCGAGTCTGTGATGCTGTCTAACCGTCTCATCTCCTGCTGCCCCCTTCTCCTTTGCCTTCAGTCTTCCCCAGAATCAGGGTCTTTTCCAATGAGTCAGCTCTTGGCATCAGGGGCCAAAGTATTATAGCTTCGGCTTCAGCATCAGTTTTCTCAGTGATAAATTACTGTGTGGCCTGGGACACGGCCATCGGAATAATGTCAAAGATGTGACACATTGTTACAACAAAACTTCCATCTCATCTGCTCATTTATGAAAATAAGTTTTCTTGTTGCATACATTTATAAAAACAAAAAATAGGAATAAAATTGATGCTGAAAGCTTTCTCATTTTAGCTGGAAGTAATATTTATCCATGAATACATGAACTCATTAAAAAGAGAACAGTCTCATTCATCTCATTAAGGATGCATTTCCAGTAGGATTTTACTTTTTATATTCAGTATTTTTCAAAATCTGTAATGATGTATGTTGGTTTGATTTATTAAATATTAATAATAATTATAATGGATAACCAACCTAGAATTTTTAACACTTAGAGTTTTAGAGTCAGAGGAATTTGAAACCAATGAAATATCTACCTTTTTGAAAAATTAGACAGCAGTGGAATGCCAGAATGTGCCGCTCCTTTCCGGCTGTTTGAACATATTTTAGTAGAAAATGTGGAAGCACAAGCAAGGGACCCAGTAATTCTGTTTTCGAGGTAGAGGAGCATCGTTAGCAGAATTCCGTCCTCTCCTTTCCGCTGGTGGAGGCGGCACCTGTGCGTTGTAACGGGAGGCGGGAGGAGGGGCCTGGGGCAGGACGGTACCCCGAGGGCCCGGCTGTGCTGGTGCCCACTCCCCAGGCTTCAACTCCGCTTTGCCCGCATCCTCTCCCCTCTGAGGGCACTGTCTCCACCAGAACGCAATTCCCAGGGGGTTTTGTCTGTTTCTCCACGGCTAGAAGAATACATGACGAGTAAAAGAGAGTCTGTAAAGACGTGTGAATCAGTTCAGTTCAGCCGCTCAGTCGTGTCCGACCGTTTGCATCCCCGTGCACTGCAGCACGCCAGGCTCCCCTGTCCTTCGCCGTCTCCCGGAGCTTGCTCAAACATAACTCATATGCACCGAGTCTGTGATGCTGTCTAACCGTCTCATCTCCTGCTGCCCCCTTCTCCTTTGCCTTCAGTCTTCCCCAGAATCAGGGTCTTTTCCAATGAGTCAGCTCTTGGCATCAGGGGCCAAAGTATTATAGCTTCGGCTTCAGCATCAGTTTTCTCAGTGATAAATTACTGTGTGGCCTGGGACACGGCCATCGGAATAATGTCAAAGATGTGACACATTGTTACAACAAAACTTCCATCTCATCTGCTCATTTATGAAAATAAGTTTTCTTGTTGCATACATTTATAAAAACAAAAAATAGGAATAAAATTGATGCTGAAAGCTTTCTCATTTTAGCTGGAAGTAATATTTATCCATGAATACATGAACTCATTAAAAAGAGAACAGTCTCATTCATCTCATTAAGGATGCATTTCCAGTAGGATTTTACTTTTTATATTCAGTATTTTTCAAAATCTGTAATGATGTATGTTGGTTTGATTTATTAAATATTAATAATAATTATAATGGATAACCAACCTAGAATTTTTTTTAACACTTAGAGTTTTAGAGTCAGAGGAATTTGAAACCAATGAAATATCTATCCTTTCTTATGTAAAGAAGTATTATGCAATGATAAAAGACTTTCAAACTTAAAACATGTTTCCATTAATAGAATTCTGTCATGGGTTGAAGGAAAAAAAAGAATGACATAAAATTTCTAGATATTGAAAGGAGATTTTTAAATGAGTTGAAGGTAGGGTTTTCACAAAGGAGTCTAGATCCCTTTTAGGTGCATTTAAAAGAGTGATCTGAAGGTTTATTTAAAATACACTAGGTATTAAATGTTGGTCAGTCTCTCAGCTTTGCCCGACTCTTGGAGACCCCATGGATCATAGCACACCAGGCTTGCTTGTCTTTCACTATCTCTGGGATTAAATGTAACCATTTAAAATGTAAACTGAAAATATGTGAAGGGGACATAGTTATTCAAAATTCTTGTATGGTTGATGTGAGCAAAAATATGTGCAGCCCGTTTTCAGCGAGTGTGGTAGTGAGAGGTCTATGCTTAGTTGGGAAATCAAAGTTGAAACAGGGAAGGAGATGGGGAAGGGGGCGTGCCCTCCTGAGGGACCTGGACAGCAAGACCATGGGTGACCCACTGACGAGGGAAAAGTCTCATGAAACTTGGGAAAGTCCTGGACCAATATGTTCAGCAATAATCATAGGAAAAGTTACAGAATCAAATAATAATACTTTTAAGTATATGATGTTCTTCCTTAACCTTAGACACCCGTGAAAACATCACCTGGGCTGGTTTAAGACTCGTTCTTTAAAGCACCCAGGTGGGCTTCCCTGGCAGCTCAGTGAAGAGCTCGCCTGCCAGTACAGGAGACACGGGCTCGATCCCTGATCTGGGAGGATCCCACATGCTGCGGAGCAACAAAGCCCGTGAGCCACGACGATGGAGCCTGTGCTCTAGAGCCTCAGAACCATAACTATGGAGCCCGCATGCCACAACTGTTGAAGCCCATGTGTCCTGGAGCCCAAGTTCCACAACAAGAGAAGTCACCTCTACAAGAAGCCTGCTCACCTCAACTAAAGTTGCCCCCACTCCCTGCAACTAGAGAAGGGCCAGCGGCAGCAGTGAAAACCCAGAAGAGCCAAAAATAAATAAATAAAAAAATTTTTAAAAAGCACCCAGGTGATGTTACTATATACCCACCCCTGAAAATTATCAGACCAAACTCAGAGTATAGCCCTTGGACCATAATGATCACATCATCTGGCCACTTGTTAGAAATGCAAAATTCTGAGCTGCGTCTCACTGCTCTTTTATCAAATTCTGTGTCTTAACAGGATGCTCAGATGATTTATGTGCACGGTAAAGGTGGAGAAAAGCAAGGTTTCTAGCAGGTTCCCAGGTGAAGCTGCTGATTGGACAGCGGAGTTCTAGAGTGGTGCCGTCCAGAGGTTCTAGAGCAGAGCTCCTCAGAGGGTGACCCAGGGACCGGCAGCTCCAGCAGCACCCAGACGCTTGCTAGACATGCAGATTCTCAGAGTCTGTCCCCTGCCCTAGTGACCGCAGTCTCCGGGGCCGGGGGCCAGGAGTCTGTGGTTCAGCCAGCTGTCCCGATTCTGATACTGGAACTTCAGAAGGACAGCTCTAGAGAGAACCCACATGGACTTTGATCGTTCTGCCTCCCGGGTTTATGAGTTCTGGGTCGATGCCCTCCTGAGGGACCTGGACAGCAAGACCATGGGTGACCCACTGACGAGGGAAAAGTCTCATGAAACTTGGGAAAGTCCTGGACCAATATGTTCAGCAATAATCATAGGAAAAGTTACAGAATCAAATAATAATACTTTTAAGTATATGATGTTCTTCCTTAACCTTAGACACCCGTGAAAACATCACCTGGGCTGGTTTAAGACTCGTTCTTTAAAGCACCCAGGTGGGCTTCCCTGGCAGCTCAGTGAAGAGCTCGCCTGCCAGTACAGGAGACACGGGCTCGATCCCTGATCTGGGAGGATCCCACATGCTGCGGAGCAACAAAGCCCGTGAGCCACGCGATGGAGCCTGTGCTCTAGAGCCTCAGAACCATAACTATGGAGCCCGCATGCCACAACTGTTGAAGCCCATGTGTCCTGGAGCCCAAGTTCCACAACAAGAGAAGTCACCTCTACAAGAAGCCTGCTCACCTCAACTAAAGTTGCCCCCACTCCCTGCAACTAGAGAAGGGCCAGCGGCAGCAGTGAAAACCCAGAAGAGCCAAAAATAAATAAATAAAAAAATTTTTAAAAAGCACCCAGGTGATGTTACTATATACCCACCCCTGAAAATTATCAGACCAAACTCAGAGTATAGCCCTTGGACCATAATGATCACATCATCTGGCCACTTGTTAGAAATGCAAAATTCTGAGCTGCGTCTCACTGCTCTTTTATCAAATTCTGTGTCTTAACAGGATGCTCAGATGATTTATGTGCACGGTAAAGGTGGAGAAAAGCAAGGTTTCTAGCAGGTTCCCAGGTGAAGCTGCTGATTGGACAGCGGAGTTCTAGAGTGGTGCCGTCCAGAGGTTCTAGAGCAGAGCTCCTCAGAGGGTGACCCAGGGACCGGCAGCTCCAGCAGCACCCAGACGCTTGCTAGACATGCAGATTCTCAGAGTCTGTCCCCTGCCCTAGTGACCGCAGTCTCCGGGGCCGGGGGCCAGGAGTCTGTGGTTCAGCCAGCTGTCCCGATTCTGATACTGGAACTTCAGAAGGACAGCTCTAGAGAGAACCCACATGGACTTTGATCGTTCTGCGCCTCCCGTAAGTTGAGTGAGACGGCTCGGAGTTTAAGACCGGAGAGCACAGCTCGGTGAGAGACCTGCGGCCAAGACGGTCACCGCAGCCTCACTCGTCTCCAAGCCCGTGGGCACCTGTTCTGCTGCGGGCCCTGGAGGCACGTCCTAACAGGCGGGGAAAGTCACCCACACTTTGAGACGGTCTCGGTCACCCCCCAGAGGCAGCCCGGTCCAGCCGACATGCCGGCTGAGGAGGGGGAGTGCACCCTCTCCTCCTCACTCTGCGTCGCTGGAATCAGCTCCCTGACAGCCCGACAGCAGGACGGCCGTGTCTGCCCCGCGAAGAGAACGTGGCGTCCCCACGGGTGCAGCCGGGCGAGGGCCGTGGCGTCTGTGGAGAAGGGCACCGGCAGCGAGGGGAGGAAGGGGCCAGCTCACGTGCCGGGGGCGAGGATGTATCGAGCACGTGCAGACGCCCCTCATCAGTCACTGCGGACGTGGGGACGCGCCGGCCCCGCTGGGAGCAGCCTGCGGGACCCCATGGTGGAGGGGCTTGTGCGGCTGGGCGCCTGCTGGGCTCTGGACTTCCGGGACGCCAGCTCAGTTCTCTCCTCAAACAAGAGAACAGAACCAGTTTCCTCAGCTTCCTGCTGGCTCATATTTACTTCAGAATTCTGCAGAGCATGGACTTGCCTTGCTTTGTCTTCTGGGCTGAGTAGAATACCCTGGCTTCAGATTGTCTTCTCCTTGACAGCTGATGGGATATGATTTATTAACTTTCTCTCCAGCTATTTTTTAAAAAGGAGCCTTTTATTGTGGAGAAGAAATTGTTAAAAGGCTATCACCTGCAAAATAGAACATGGTCCTTTCTTCTCCAAATTAACTAACATCAACCTGTTTTCGATTGATGATATTCCTTCATTAGTTTTCATTCACTTCTCAGCACATCTGACTTTTTTAATTCATAATGCTTTTGATGAAAATTAATTAGTTTCTTTTAGAATAGAAACAATATTATCACCGGCACTCAGACATTGTTATACAAAAAGGACTTATTATATAAAGCCTGGCCTCCGGTCTGACGACTTGAGTCGATTTTGTGGAGAACCCAGTTCACGATGATATGGCGGAGACTTTTTGGCTATTTCGCTGCCGAGAATCTGGGCCTGTCTTCCCATCTGTAAAATGAGGAGTCTGAACCCGGTGAACTGTAAACTTCTGTTTTATGAGCCGAACAAGACTAAATAAACTTTTATAGACTAGATGTGGGGAGAATATTTGCAAAATCTTCTGTGAGTATCATGCAGATTAAACATTTTCTCAGCCCCATAGAGAGTACCAATCAAAATTCAGACTGGTGCACCCCTAGGAAAATGGGGGGTTCCTCAAATGGGGTCCAGGGACGGAAGGACAGGAGTGGATTCGGTCAGGTTCAGGTCCCAGACCTCAGGAGCATGGACGTGCCCACTAGCTCTCGGAGGACACTGAAGCGTGGTGTCTGCATGTTTGTTGATCTTCTTTCCCAAATGTTTGGCTTCCTACACCATCCTGCCTTTTGCAGCAGAACTCTTGGTGTGAAACCAAACTTCAGTGAACCCAAAGGAAAATCTACTTCTTCGACTCTCATTTCAACAGTGAAGAACGTGGAGAGACCACTTTTGAATGACCCCTTGATGCCAACAGCAGCTCCCAACATGAGCCCCACACGTGGGCCTCATTGTCCTGACAGCCTGAGAGACAAAAATCAAACCTGCTTTCCTACCGTGTTTCTGATTTGGTCTGATTAAACAAGAGCCTTAATTCAGATAATATGCGCAATTATGTGTTTAAAATCCATTAGGAGTAAAACCTCCTGAATGAATCCAATCATTACTTAACAAATAAGGGTGCTTTGTTTTTTCCCCAAGAAAAGGACTTCTAATGTAACACTTTATTAGCCGGAATGTGTCTCACAAGAACGTCTGCTGTCACACAGAGAGTGAACTCCCTGGGCTCCACAGTCCAGCCCAGGCAGGCCGCCCAGCTGTCGGGGTAGCTTCAGAGAAGGGACATCCGAGAGCCAGGGCGGGGCGAGAGCGGGTACCCAGCAGGGTCTCCAGGATGGCCCAGCTGAGGACAGCAGCAGGGGGCGAGGGAGCTGAGAGGGGGGCCACTTCAGCCAGCGAGAGGGCGAAAGCATCACCTGGGTCTGAAAGTTATGGCCCAGAGCTGTGAAAAGAACAGAGGAAAGTGCCGCGGTGGAGCTGCTCAGAGGGCCTGAGGTTGGTTTGTGCGGAAAAGAGGTCCCAGGCCCGCCCGAAAGGAAGCCAGGCCTTTACTCAGTGTCCCTAGGCAGAGGGTCTCCCTGCAGCATTCCGATGGGGTTCTCTCTCCATGCAAAGTTTTTTTTCTTTCTGAATTTTGTTTACAAGGGCAGACTAGTGAATTGAAAAGAAATTCCATTTGCAGAGAATATGTATTCAACACTGAACAGATTGCTTGCTGTAGGCGCCCCCAAATAATAAAAGTAAAATGTTCGAGTGAATAAGGAAAATTACTGACTGTGTTAGAAAGTGACCAGATCATCCATATGAACAGGTTGGAAGTGTGGTTTCTGGAATAAGCTCAGTGGAAATGGTATTTTACTTCAGCTGCTCCCCGTACACACAACTTTACAGAAATCCAATTTAATCATTTTAGACCCTATTCCCAATTACTTGAAGAAGGTTGGGTTTGCATGTCTTGATAACGCATATGTATTTCCGTTTGAAGTAAGGGAGAGGAGCTTGCCCATAGCAGAGGAAAGAGAGCCCAGAAATGTTATTAACGGTAGGTTTAGGTTGCTGATAAATGATGCCCCCGTGGGCCTCATTGTCCTGACAGCCTAACACCCTCCTACCGTGTTTCTGATTTGGTCTGATTAAACAAGAGCCTTAATTCAGATAATATGCGCAATTATGTGTTTAAAATCCATTAGGAGTAAAACCTCCTGAATGAATCCAATCATTACTTAACAAATAAGGGTGCTTTGTTTTTTCCCCAAGAAAAGGACTTCTAATGTAACACTTTATTAGCCGGAATGTGTCTCACAAGAACGTCTGCTGTCACACAGAGAGTGAACTCCCTGGGCTCCACAGTCCAGCCCAGGCAGGCCGCCCAGCTGTCGGGGTAGCTTCAGAGAAGGGACATCCGAGAGCCAGGGCGGGGCGAGAGCGGGTACCCAGCAGGGTCTCCAGGATGGCCCAGCTGAGGACAGCAGCAGGGGGCGAGGGAGCTGAGAGGGGGGCCACTTCAGCCAGCGAGAGGGCGAAAGCATCACCTGGGTCTGAAAGTTATGGCCCAGAGCTGTGAAAAGAACAGAGGAAAGTGCGGTGGAGCTGCTCAGAGGGCCTGAGGTTGGTTTGTGCGGAAAAGAGGTCCCAGGCCCGCCCGAAAGGAAGCCAGGCCTTTACTCAGTGTCCCTAGGCAGAGGGTCTCCCTGCAGCATTCCGATGGGGTTCTCTCTCCATGCAAAGTTTTTTTTCTTTCTGAATTTTGTTTACAAGGGCAGACTAGTGAATTGAAAAGAAATTCCATTTGCAGAGAATATGTATTCAACACTGAACAGATTGCTTGCTGTAGGCGCCCCCAAATAATAAAAGTAAAATGTTCGAGTGAATAAGGAAAATTACTGACTGTGTTAGAAAGTGACCAGATCATCCATATGAACAGGTTGGAAGTGTGGTTTCTGGAATAAGCTCAGTGGAAATGGTATTTTACTTCAGCTGCTCCCCGTACACACAACTTTACAGAAATCCAATTTAATCATTTTAGACCCTATTCCCAATTACTTGAAGAAGGTTGGGTTTGCATGTCTTGATAACGCATATGTATTTCCGTTTGAAGTAAGGGAGAGGAGCTTGCCCATAGCAGAGGGAAAGAGAGCCCAGAAATGTTATTAACGGTAGGTTTAGGTTGCTGATAAATGATGCTCTCTCTTATCTCCATGAACTGAATAATAAGAAGGCTCACGGGGGACACGTGCCCAGCCACATATGTGTGCATACACACGCCACACGGGAAGCCAGCTGCGTTCTGACCCAGCCCTTAGGCTGTGCAGTTAATATTCTGTTTACAGGGATCTCCATAAAGATTTCCTATAAATTATGTTTATTGCATAAAGTGAGTAGAGTGTTAGGTGTGAATTCTAAATGTGCTCAGGGAATTCTTCCCTCAGATTTTAAAAGGAGAAAGACATTTGTTTAAGGAATTTGATTACCTACTGATAGGTCATTTCAGAAAATATATACGGTACTCATTTTGGATCCGGTTGATGTTTTCACGAGAACCACTCTCCCCACCCCAGCCCCCCTGGCTCCTGCCTCTCCACACACTGCTGACTCGGAGGAAAAGGAGCCCGCCAGCCACTCCATAAATTCCCTGCAGTCGCTGGGGGTCGGCTGGCGCTTACCTTGCTTCTCGCCCGTTCCCATGGGTCTTAACAGATTCTGAACAAGCCCGAAGCTCCCCACTTCTCGGAACCTGTCTTCTGAGAGGCCCTGGCCTTGTCCTCCGCCTGCTTGACCATCTCTAGGGCACTGCCTCCCTCTTGCTGCCGCCAGGCTCCCCTCAGCCCACCTGGACTCGGCCCAGCCTTCGCTCCTCTTCCTACTGAAAGACGTTTAGAAAGCTTGGTCCCTCCTTGCATCATACTTTTTAAAGCTATTAAAACTTTCATAAGTGTAAACATTTTCAAGAAATATCTATTACTGCCTTAATTGAGTGTGGATTTCCCAGGTGGCTTAGTGATAAAGAATGCACCTGCCAACACAGGAGACAGGGGTCCATCCCTGGGCTGGGAAGATCCCCTGGAGAAGAGCATGGCCGCCCACTCCAGTGTTCTTGCCTGGAGAATCCCACGGACAGAGGAGCCTGGCGGGCTGCAGTCCCTGGGGTCGCCAAGGGTCAGACACGACCGAGCGACCAGCACACGTGCATGTCTTAATTGATTATCATACATCATTTTAATATTAATAAAAAATAATAGGGGGAAGTGCTCTCTCTTATCTCCATGAACTGAATAATAAGAAGGCTCACGGGGGACACGTGCCCAGCCACATATGTGTGCATACACACGCCACACGGGAAGCCAGCTGCGTTCTGACCCAGCCCTTAGGCTGTGCAGTTAATATTCTGTTTACAGGGATCTCCATAAAGATTTCCTATAAATTATGTTTATTGCATAAAGTGAGTAGAGTGTTAGGTGTGAATTCTAAATGTGCTCAGGGAATTCTTCCCTCAGATTTTAAAAGGAGAAAGACATTTGTTTAAGGAATTTGATTACCTACTGATAGGTCATTTCAGAAAATATATACGGTACTCATTTTGGATCCGGTTGATGTTTTCACGAGAACCACTCTCCCCACCCCAGCCCCCCTGGCTCCTGCCTCTCCACACACTGCTGACTCGGAGGAAAAGGAGCCCGCCAGCCACTCCATAAATTCCCTGCGAGTCGCTGGGGGTCGGCTGGCGCTTACCTTGCTTCTCGCCCGTTCCCATGGGTCTTAACAGATTCTGAACAAGCCCGAAGCTCCCCACTTCTCGGAACCTGTCTTCTGAGAGGCCCTGGCCTTGTCCTCCGCCTGCTTGACCATCTCTAGGGCACTGCCTCCCTCTTGCTGCCGCCAGGCTCCCCTCAGCCCACCTGGACTCGGCCCAGCCTTCGCTCCTCTTCCTACTGAAAGACGTTTAGAAAGCTTGGTCCCTCCTTGCATCATACTTTTTAAAGCTATTAAAACTTTCATAAGTGTAAACATTTTCAAGAAATATCTATTACTGCCTTAATTGAGTGTGGATTTCCCAGGTGGCTTAGTGATAAAGAATGCACCTGCCAACACAGGAGACAGGGGTCCATCCCTGGGCTGGGAAGATCCCCTGGAGAAGAGCATGGCCGCCCACTCCAGTGTTCTTGCCTGGAGAATCCCACGGACAGAGGAGCCTGGCGGGCTGCAGTCCCTGGGGTCGCCAAGGGTCAGACACGACCGAGCGACCAGCACACGTGCATGTCTTAATTGATTATCATACATCATTTTAATATTAATAAAAACAGGACATCTTTTTAATTTCTAAAAGTGTCTGAGTCATTGACCAAATCTGAGGGACTAACTGAAAAAATTCATATGTGCATGATTATAATTCAGAATTATACAATACTTGTTGGAATTTTCACTTGTTAGAGTGAAAATGACCTTTTTATTAAAATGCTTTTAAAGCTTGTTAAAAGCAAAGATGCTATCTAGCACGAATAATAAGCTTTTAGGAGACAATGTCTCTCTTGAAGACATGATAGCATCTTTTCTAATTGAATTATTTGGTGATATTAACATTTTAATGAAGGAATTACCCTATTTTTATATTTCTTAAGAGATTGATCTTTAATTTCTGCCTAATTATAAGTATTCAGCATATTTAAATCTCAGTTAAAACTAGTTTATACTTCCTATCTCCATAAAGATAGAAGCATAATATCCTTCGTTGTATTACGTGTTTCTATTCTTGCTTTGTCATTAGCATCCCTTTTAACAGAGCTATAGTTTGAAAATGCTAATCCCAAGAGAATGGTAATTTAGATATGTCATGTCTCGGATGTAAGAATCTTCCAGTCATGCAGGTGTCATGAGGATGTGTATTTTAAAAAAGAGCCCCGTCCACTCAGTGAGATCTGCTGGTACTAGGCACTCGGGACACGGGCTCTGTGGGAAAGTGTCAGGATGATCACCCACAGTCCACCAGGAAACCCTGCACCCAGGGGCCACGGCGAGCACGGAGGACACGCCCTCTGGGAAAAGGCCGGACCCTGGAAAGTCGATTTTAAAAAAAGAGCCCGTCACTCAGTGAGATCTAGTGTAAACATTTTCAAGAAATATCTATTACTGCCTTAATTGAGTGTGGATTTCCCAGGTGGCTTAGTGATAAAGAATGCACCTGCCAACACAGGAGACAGGGGTCCATCCCTGGGCTGGGAAGATCCCCTGGAGAAGAGCATGGCCGCCCACTCCAGTGTTCTTGCCTGGAGAATCCCACGGACAGAGGAGCCTGGCGGGCTGCAGTCCCTGGGGTCGCCAAGGGTCAGACACGACCGAGCGACCAGCACACGTGCATGTCTTAATTGATTATCATACATCATTTTAATATTAATAAAAACAGGACATCTTTTTTAATTTCTAAAAAGTGTCTGAGTCATTGACCAAATCTGAGGGACTAACTGAAAAAATTCATATGTGCATGATTATAATTCAGAATTATACAATACTTGTTGGAATTTTCACTTGTTAGAGTGAAAATGACCTTTTTATTAAAATGCTTTTAAAGCTTGTTAAAAGCAAAGATGCTATCTAGCACGAATAATAAGCTTTTAGGAGACAATGTCTCTCTTGAAGACATGATAGCATCTTTTCTAATTGAATTATTTGGTGATATTAACATTTTAATGAAGGAATTACCCTATTTTTATATTTCTTAAGAGATTGATCTTTAATTTCTGCCTAATTATAAGTATTCAGCATATTTAAATCTCAGTTAAAACTAGTTTATACTTCCTATCTCCATAAAGATAGAAGCATAATATCCTTCGTTGTATTACGTGTTTCTATTCTTGCTTTGTCATTAGCATCCCTTTTAACAGAGCTATAGTTTGAAAATGCTAATCCCAAGAGAATGGTAATTTAGATATGTCATGTCTCGGATGTAAGAATCTTCCAGTCATGCAGGTGTCATGAGGATGTGTATTTTAAAAAAGAGCCCCGTCCACTCAGTGAGATCTGCTGGTACTAGGCACTCGGGACACGGGCTCTGTGGGAAAGTGTCAGGATGATCACCCACAGTCCACCAGGAAACCCTGCACCCAGGGGCCACGGCGAGCACGGAGGACACGCCCTCTGGGAAAAGGCCGGACCCTGAAGCGAAATGGCTCGATGGCTCCCGTCACCCCTGGAGCAAAGAAAAATAGATTAAAAGTGTGGCTGTTAAAAAATGAGACCTACAGGTGAAACAGTGCATTCTCATATCCCTGAAAGATTCTGACACATCAGAGAAGAGTGTGTTCCTAATAGGAAGGACGTGTTGGAAGTGTGTTTTAAACCGAACGCTGCCGGGGCGTCGAGAGGGTGCTGGCGGAGGGGCGGGGGAGGTCACCCGAGTGGCCGAAGAAAACAGGGAGGGTGGGACGGGGGTGCCTCTTCACAGGCAGTCCAGCCGGAGGACAGGCCGCTGCCGGCGCCCAGGCCCTCCCGTTCCTGGTGAACAGGGTCCAGGGTACGGGCCGACGCTTGGTTTTCTTGGGATGGTTCTTCGTTTTGAAGTTTTGATGATGCCCGTGGCCCTTGCCAGCGTCCTGTGGAAGCACGGGCAGCTAAGCAGCCCAGGGGGCTGGATGCCAGTCTCCGAGGGACCGCCCCTGTGTTTGCAAGATGCGTTCAGAAGAGGTGGTAACGGGGCTGTCACAGCCATCCCTGATGGAAACACATCCGTCCTCTGAGTCTGGTAAAATGGGTGAGAGGTGTTCTCTGTTTAAAAATGTGTTTCTAGAAATTTACTGTAAAACAGCCTATTTTAGGAAAGGAAAGCCTGAGCTTCTTTAGTCTTTAAATGCCAGGGACCTTTGTCAGCATGGTCGCCTGCCCGGGGGAGCCCTGGTGCGCGCAGGCTGCTGCCTTGTGGCTCCTCTGGCTGCCCGTTTTCCTCCACAGTAGTGGGCACGGGACGGGCTGCTGCTCCAGTGATGCCCAGCGTGGAGGGTGACTTTGCTGTTCGGAAAGACAGGAGGAAATTGCTTGTCCAGACGAAACTTGGAAACAGTTTGCAATCCTGAGTGTCGATTCTGGAGTGTGCTCGTTTACTTAACAGTTCTGGACGGCTTTTACAAAGTATCGTCTGTCGAGGATGTAACAGTAAACACCTCTGTCCTTTGGCCCCTCCCAGCCTAGTCTGTTTTGTGTGTTACAGTCCTTAGGGTTTTTCAGGATCCCACAGTCACCGAAATGCCCAGCTCGGGAAAAGGCCGGACCCTGAAGCGAAATGGCTCGATGGCTCCCGTCACCCCTGGAGCAAAGAAAAATAGATTAAAAGTGTGGCTGTTAAAAAATGAGACCTACAGGTGAAACAGTGCATTCTCATATCCCTGAAAGATTCTGACACATCAGAGAAGAGTGTGTTCCTAATAGGAAGGACGTGTTGGAAGTGTGTTTTAAACCGAACGCTGCCGGGGCGTCGAGAGGGTGC
The DNA here is from genome assembly GCA_022376925.1 of Tragulus kanchil. NCBI lineage: Eukaryota > Metazoa > Chordata > Mammalia > Artiodactyla > Tragulidae > Tragulus > Tragulus kanchil. The sequence continues at coordinate 157,023,062 of JAIOJX010000002.1, read as the reverse complement.
TGGCGGAGGGGCGGGGGAGGTCACCCGAGTGGCGAAGAAAACAGGGAGGGTGGGACGGGGGTGCCTCTTCACAGGCAGTCCAGCCGGAGGACAGGCCGCTGCCGGCGCCCAGGCCCTCCCGTTCCTGGTGAACAGGGTCCAGGGTACGGGCCGACGCTTGGTTTTCTTGGGATGGTTCTTCGTTTTGAAGTTTTGATGATGCCCGTGGCCCTTGCCAGCGTCCTGTGGAAGCACGGGCAGCTAAGCAGCCCAGGGGGCTGGATGCCAGTCTCCGAGGGACCGCCCCTGTGTTTGCAAGATGCGTTCAGAAGAGGTGGTAACGGGGCTGTCACAGCCATCCCTGATGGAAACACATCCGTCCTCTGAGTCTGGTAAAATGGGTGAGAGGTGTTCTCTGTTTAAAAATGTGTTTCTAGAAATTTACTGTAAAACAGCCTATTTTAGGAAAGGAAAGCCTGAGCTTCTTTAGTCTTTAAATGCCAGGGACCTTTGTCAGCATGGTCGCCTGCCCGGGGGAGCCCTGGTGCGCGCAGGCTGCTGCCTTGTGGCTCCTCTGGCTGCCCGTTTTCCTCCACAGTAGTGGGCACGGGACGGGGCTGCTGCTCCAGTGATGCCCAGCGTGGAGGGTGACTTTGCTGTTCGGAAAGACAGGAGGAAATTGCTTGTCCAGACGAAACTTGGAAACAGTTTGCAATCCTGAGTGTCGATTCTGGAGTGTGCTCGTTTACTTAACAGTTCTGGACGGCTTTTACAAAGTATCGTCTGTCGAGGATGTAACAGTAAACACCTCTGTCCTTTGGCCCCTCCCAGCCTAGTCTGTTTTGTGTGTTACAGTCCTTAGGGTTTTTTCCTAATCAAGTGAATATAAGTATTGAAACCTATGCTAGGAAATTTTTGTAAATAGACTTTGAATATGTGCATGTGTTTATTTTTAAAAATAAGGCTTAACAATTTCTTAGTTTGAGGATATGGAATAGGGATTATAGCTCCAAGGACTAAAGTATCTGAGGATGATACAGTAAATCTCACTTTCTTAGAAAACTTGTTGGAGCCAAATATGATCCATGAGGAGCAGGGGTGCAGATCTCAACTCTATTCCTTCCTCATCTCATGACGTCACGTAGGAAGGTTACCTTCAGATGTATGCTAAGCTAGAAGCAAGGCAAGAACATCCTCCCCAGAAGTGATCCAGATGAGCCGTGCGGTCCACAGCAGACCCACTCCCTTCTCTCGCCGCAGTGAACACACGCAGTCGACCCTCTAGCGTGAGTTCTCAGATACTAACATGAGCCCAACCCAAGAGACACCTCCCCGGCCAACACACAACAGTCTCTGCCCTACAGAGTGTCTCTGCAGATGAAATCAGATCATGGAAAACAAGCGCCTCGAAAATGGCAGACAGTCAGCAAATGTGATGTCCCCTGATTTCCTTACCCACATTCTCAATGTGTACTTATTGCCTTGATCTGTTATTAGCTGCTGAAGGTGATCTGATTTTTATAGAGAATATAGCAACCATACTCCATAAGGCTGACAAGAAGATCTTTCAATGAGAATGGAATGCAAATTTAAGAAGTATTTCGCTCATGAAATTTTTAAAAAGAGTCACAGTTGTACTAGAGAACCTATATTTATTAGAAAACATAAAAGCGGAAGTTTGGGTTTATTCTACAGTATGTTCTACTGGAAATCTAAGAAGACTATTTGAGGGGTTTCAGGTCAAATGGCAGATGGAGATTCTGCCATAGCTACTGCCTCTCCCTCCAGATGGGAGAAACAGGAACAGAGATGGATGAATGGTTGATAGATAATAAATAAATGATAATTAGGTAGATGACAGATCAATAGGTGGTGGTGGTTGTTCAGTCACTCAGTTGTGTCCCACTCTTTGTGGCCCCCTGGACTGCAGCATGCCAGGCTTCCCTGTCTTTTACTGTCACCCAGAGTTTGCTCAAATTCATGTCCTGTGAGTCAGGGATGCCATCCAACCGTCTCCTCTGTTACCCCCTTCTCCTCCTGTCCTCAATCCTTCCCAGCATCAAGATCTTTTCCAGTGAGTTGGCTCTGCATTAGGTGGCCAAAGGATTGGAGGTTCAGCTTGAGCATCAGTCCTTCCAAGCATATTCTGGGTTGATTTCCTTTAGGATTGACTGGTTTGATCTCCTTGCTGCACAAGGGACTCTCAAGAGTCTTCTCCAGCGCCGCAGTTTGAAGGCATCATTTCTTTGGCACTCAGGCTTTTTTATTGTCCAGTTCTCACATCCATACCTGACTACTGGAAAAACCATAGTTTTGACTATACAGACCTTTGTTGGCAAAGTAATGTCTGTGCTTTTTAATACTCTGTCTAGGTTTGTCATAGCTTTTTTTCCAAGGAGCAAACTTCTTATAATTTCATGGATGTAGCACCATCCACAGTGATTTGGGGCCTAAGAAAATAAAATCTGTCACTGTTTCCTTTGTTTGCCCATCTATTTTCCATGAAGTGATGGGTCCAGAAATGTTTTAATGTTGACTTCTTTGAACAAATGAAAAAATTGATTTCCTTTCAATTGTGTACTTATTGCCTTGATCTGTTATTAGCTGCTGAAGGTGATCTGATTTTTATAGAGAATATAGCAACCATACTCCATAAGGCTGACAAGAAGATCTTTCAATGAGAATGGAATGCAAATTTAAGAAGTATTTCGCTCATGAAATTTTTAAAAAGAGTCACAGTTGTACTAGAGAACCTATATTTATTAGAAAACATAAAAGCGGAAGTTTGGGTTTATTCTACAGTATGTTCTACTGGAAATCTAAGAAGACTATTTGAGGGGTTTCAGGTCAAATGGCAGATGGAGATTCTGCCATAGCTACTGCCTCTCCCTCCAGATGGGAGAAACAGGAACAGAGATGGATGAATGGTTGATAGATAATAAATAAATGATAATTAGGTAGATGACAGATCAATAGGTGGTGGTGGTTGTTCAGTCACTCAGTTGTGTCCCACTCTTTGTGGCCCCCTGGACTGCAGCATGCCAGGCTTCCCTGTCTTTTACTGTCACCCAGAGTTTGCTCAAATTCATGTCCTGTGAGTCAGGGATGCCATCCAACCGTCTCCTCTGTTACCCCCTTCTCCTCCTGTCCTCAATCCTTCCCAGCATCAAGATCTTTTCCAGTGAGTTGGCTCTGCATTAGGTGGCCAAAGGATTGGAGGTTCAGCTTGAGCATCAGTCCTTCCAAGCATATTCTGGGTTGATTTCCTTTAGGATTGACTGGTTTGATCTCCTTGCTGCACAAGGGACTCTCAAGAGTCTTCTCCAGCGCCGCAGTTTGAAGGCATCATTTCTTTGGCACTCAGGCTTTTTTATTGTCCAGTTCTCACATCCATACCTGACTACTGGAAAAACCATAGTTTTGACTATACAGACCTTTGTTGGCAAAGTAATGTCTGTGCTTTTTAATACTCTGTCTAGGTTTGTCATAGCTTTTTTTCCAAGGAGCAAACTTCTTATAATTTCATGGATGTAGCACCATCCACAGTGATTTGGGGCCTAAGAAAATAAAATCTGTCACTGTTTCCTTTGTTTGCCCATCTATTTTCCATGAAGTGATGGGACCAGATACCATGATAATTGTTTTTTGAATGTTGACTTCTTTGAACTTAAATTTACCTGTTATAAAACATAGAGACTTTCAGATTAGGGTTTGAAAAAAATAGTTAAATTCTGTGCTATTTATAGCAACTGTTTTTTCAAATGATTTAAGGAGTTTAGATAAAATATATTAAAACATATCAAACAAATGTTAACCATAGTCAGTTAGGTTTAGTAATATTGATTAGAATATATGAGAAGTTAAAGTACAATTCAAGGTATGTGGTATTAAAAAGGACAAAGGACAGTGTTTCATGTTGAAAAAGGAAGCATCTACCCAGACACTATGACAATCATAAGTAATACACTATAACCAAGCAGTGATGTTAGAATATAAAGATGTAAAGAAGGTTCAGAATCACACTATGAATTTAATGATCAGAATTATTTAAAAACCATAATTCTTTCTTTAATAAAAATTTTAAAAATTGACTAATAGCAATTCAGTGGTGTGTTAATTATGAGAAACTGTTTGGTTTTAAGTCTGGATCTTGGCAAGGATACCTGCTATTATATTATATTGAGAACACAGTAAATAAGACCAGAGAGAGAGAGAGAAAGATGGAGATAGGGAGAAAAGAGATGTTGGAAAGAGGTCAAAGTATCATTATTTCAGATAATGTGATTACTAACCCAGAAGATGTAAGTTCATCAGTTGACTGTTAGGATTTATAGAAGAGTTCTTAAAGATGACTGAACACAGATCAACATGGAGAAAACTAAGTGCTCCTGCTCACCTGGCAAATCTGTGTAGAAAAATATAATAGATATTCAAATGAACATAGACCATTTGCTGTAGCAGTTTAAACTTTTAAATAGTTTGAATGAACCCAGTAAGAAATAAGAATCTGTAGAAATTTACTGAAGATTCTAAAAATAGGAAAAATGGACTTACGTACTATGTTCATGGGGAAAGACTCAATTATGTGAAACTTTTTTAGCACCATCCACAGTTTGGGGCCTAAGAAAATAAAATCTGTCACTGTTTCCTTTGTTTGCCCATCTATTTTCCATGAAGTGATGGGACCAGATACCATGATAATTGTTTTTTGAATGTTGACTTCTTTGAACTTAAATTTACCTGTTATAAAACATAGAGACTTTCAGATTAGGGTTTGAAAAAAATAGTTAAATTCTGTGCTATTTATAGCAACTGTTTTTTCAAATGATTTAAGGAGTTTAGATAAAATATATTAAAACATATCAAACAAATGTTAACCATAGTCAGTTAGGTTTAGTAATATTGATTAGAATATATGAGAAGTTAAAGTACAATTCAAGGTATGTGGTGTTAAAAGGACAAAGGACAGTGTTTCATGTTGAAAAAGGAAGCATCTACCCAGACACTATGACAATCATAAGTAATACACTATAACCAAGCAGTGATGTTAGAATATAAAGATGTAAAGAAGGTTCAGAATCACACTATGAATTTAATGATCAGAATTATTTAAAAACCATAATTCTTTCTTTAATAAAAATTTTAAAAATTGACTAATAGCAATTCAGTGGTGTGTTAATTATGAGAAACTGTTTGGTTTTAAGTCTGGATCTTGGCAAGGATACCTGCTATTATATTATATTGAGAACACAGTAAATAAGACCAGAGAGAGAGAGAGAAAGATGGAGATAGGGAGAAAAGAGATGTTGGAAAGAGGTCAAAGTATCATTATTTCAGATAATGTGATTACTAACCCAGAAGATGTAAGTTCATCAGTTGACTGTTAGGATTTATAGAAGAGTTCTTAAAGATGACTGAACACAGATCAACATGGAGAAAACTAAGTGCTCCTGCTCACCTGGCAAATCTGTGTAGAAAAATATAATAGATATTCAAATGAACATAGACCATTTGCTGTAGCAGTTTAAACTTTTAAATAGTTTGAATGAACCCAGTAAGAAATAAGAATCTGTAGAAATTTACTGAAGATTCTAAAAATAGGAAAAATGGACTTACGTACTATGTTCATGGGAAGACTCAATTATGTGAAACTATCGGCTATCCTCCAAGTCATAAACTCGATGCACTCATGAAACTTAAGTTGATTTTAGAAGAATTAATATGTAAGCCTTCCATGAGGAAATGGCTTAATAAATCTTAGTATATTCATACTACGAACACAATGAATCAGTGAAGGACAAGTAAGGCAGATGTGCGTGTGTGATTCTAGACCCCAAACACACTTTTGTGGGGAAAAAAAGACAGTAGCAGAAAAATACATACAGAATGATATCACTTCATTAGAAAACTCAAAACAATATACATTTTATTACTACAAAATATACAGCTAATTGAATTGAAAAACATACAGAAAAACATCACAATGAGCCATGACTTTGTCTGGAGAGGCAGGATTGGGATAAAATGTAGAAAAACGTCCTAAACTTTGTTTCACCCACCTTTCAGAATCTTAGGTTTGCTTTATATGTAAAACCCAGAGGGGTTAGATGTGCTTAACTGGAGGACCAGGGAAAAATATGTCCACACTATCGTCCTGGAAATGTAAGTCTAAAACACAAACATAAGGACCAGAAAATCTTCCCCCGGGGTCTCGAAGCACGTCATAAAGGTGAAGGAATGGGTTGCCGGTATTGGAGCAGGAATGAACAGAGGCACTGTTTTTGATTAACTGGTGTCAAAACTACCTCCAAAATATATTTGCTAAATACAGCCGTTCCCCTCTTACCCCTCTCTGCTCACGATTCTGTGGGTCCTGAAGCAGGAAGATGACGTTGGAGCCTACCCCCAGCCCCACGTGGTCAGCCGCATGCTGGGTGAGAGTCGGCTTCCAGGTGGTCTGTCCACATGGTGCCTCCTTCTCCAGGACCTTTGCTTAGGGTGTCCTTAAGGTAGAGGCACTCTTATGTGGTGAAGGTCACTAATTGGATAGGTTACTTTGGATTTCAGGTAGCAGAAAATCTCAACTCAAACTGCTTTTTAACAGCTAGGTGGCATATTGTCACATGAGAAGTCCAGGGGCAGGGCCGCGCCTGCTGGGGCCCGTGGTGTCCTCGGGGCTGGTTCCTCCCGCCGTCCACTCTGTGATTCTCAGCATTCGCTCCATCCCACATCTAGTTTCCCTTGAAGTTGCAAGGGGACCACTGGTGGCAGTTTGGGCTTCATGCTTCCTTGTTACGTTTTCAGGAGAGAAAGAGAGTCAGACCGTGAAGACTGCGTCCTTGTCGTCCCCTTAGTTCAGCTGCAGTTCCAGCCGCCCCGAGAGAGCCCGCTGGCCTGAGCCTGAGGTCCAGGGTTGAGTCAGTACTGAGGCGTCACCCACAGTGTGCACGGTGCTCCTCTCTCACATTACTTGTCAAAATCCCCAACTGACCAGACACGTGAATGTAAAATATAAGACTTTGAAAGCCTTAGGAAACGCTGGAGTAGGGAAGAGCTTTATAAGAACCCAAAATTTAAAGCAGTAAGAGAGCGCATAAACTGATTTGTTGCATCAAAATGTGAAGTCTCTATGTAAGAGACGGTCCTGAGAACAAAATTAAAAGACAAGAGACAGACTGGAAGAGAATGTGTACAACACGGTTGATCTACAAAGGCTTCATATTCTAGAGATAATCAAAATTAAAAATAGCAAAAAGAAACAACTCAGTGGGTAATCATGGGCAAAGCATATGACAAGGCAGCTGGGAGAAACTGATACATTTTGCCAGAAAATTCAGGAAAAGACAGGCGAGCTTGCTCTTAATTGGTCATTGTTGTTCAGTCACTAAGTCAGGTCCCACTCTTTGTGACCCCGTGGACCACAGCACGCCAGGCCACCCTGTCCCTCACGGTCTCCCGGAGTCTGCCCGAGTTCATGTCCGTTGAGTCAGTGAATCCTTTTAATTTAGGAAATCCAAATTCAAACAATATGAATTTTCACTCATCAGATTGCCAAACATTTGACACGTCTGACAGCGTCCAGTGTTGGGCAGTGGGCAGGCTTTTTCCAGGTGTTATTCTGTGATGTAGGCGTTCATGCAGCCATTCTGGAGAGGCTGGTGTTACGATGACTAAGCCCCTGTTCTGAATGCCGCCTCGTCACGGCTCTGAGAGATGGTCGCTCGTGATCACTGGGAAGTAGCCGTTCCCGGGAGGACGCTTGTAGTAGTGTCCACTGGAATGCCGCGGCAGGGGCGGGGCAGGCACCCTCAGTGTGTCCAGCATGCTCTGTTAGGCGTGAAGGCCAGGGCAGCACCCTGCATAAGGATCAGGAAGGGATGCCAGTCCAGAAGAGTGACGGTCTCTTTCCACTCGCTACTTGAGTCGTGTTTTTGTTTCTTTGTTTAAGTAGAACCCACGCATTGTTTCCCTGGATGTCTCAGTGAAACTGGAGCGTCTCCTCTCCCTCACTGCCCCCCTGCTTGCAGGGGTGGGTAATCCCACGCTGGCGTTTCTGGGTCTGGGGAGGCTCGTGTGCTTCAAACTGAAGAGTTTTAGTTGGTCCCCTGCTGCTTGGTTGCCGCCAAAAAGAAATGGAATGAGTAATTTGAACACAAATGGAAGAAAGCAAGACTCATTTCCATCCCACGGAGAACTTGAATGTCTCCACCAGAAGGGCCGTCTGCTAACTTGGTGCTCGTTCAAAACCTTATTTGGGGCGAACGCTTCTTTATACGATGGCTTCATGTGCCTGAAGTAATTCACAGAGATTGATTTGTAAAACATTCTGAATCAATTAAGGCTTTAATCAGCAAAGAAGGAAACTTCACATGGCTTGTGGACTAATTTTACCATCTCCCATCAAAGTGAACCTACGCTGGAAAACGAAAAAGGACAATGTCATTACTGAAGGAGAGTTTGTTCAGGAAAAGACAGGCGAGCTTGCTCTTAATTGGTCATTGTTGTTCAGTCACTAAGTCAGGTCCCACTCTTTGTGACCCGTGGACCACACACGCCAGGCCACCCTGTCCCTCACGGTCTCCCGGAGTCTGCCCGAGTTCATGTCCGTTGAGTCAGTGAATCCTTTTAATTTAGGAAATCCAAATTCAAACAATATGAATTTTCACTCATCAGATTGCCAAACATTTGACACGTCTGACAGCGTCCAGTGTTGGGCAGTGGGCAGGCTTTTTCCAGGTGTTATTCTGTGATGTAGGCGTTCATGCAGCCATTCTGGAGAGGCTGGTGTTACGATGACTAAGCCCCTGTTCTGAATGCCGCCTCGTCACGGCTCTGAGAGATGGTCGCTCGTGATCACTGGGAAGTAGCCGTTCCCGGGAGGACGCTTGTAGTAGTGTCCACTGGAATGCCGCGGCAGGGGCGGGGCAGGCACCCTCAGTGTGTCCAGCATGCTCTGTTAGGCGTGAAGGCCAGGGCAGCACCCTGCATAAGGATCAGGAAGGGATGCCAGTCCAGAAGAGTGACGGTCTCTTTCCACTCGCTACTTGAGTCGTGTTTTTGTTTCTTTGTTTAAGTAGAACCCACGCATTGTTTCCCTGGATGTCTCAGTGAAACTGGAGCGTCTCCTCTCCCTCACTGCCCCCCTGCTTGCAGGGGTGGGTAATCCCACGCTGGCGTTTCTGGGTCTGGGGAGGCTCGTGTGCTTCAAACTGAAGAGTTTTAGTTGGTCCCCTGCTGCTTGGTTGCCGCCAAAAAGAAATGGAATGAGTAATTTGAACACAAATGGAAGAAAGCAAGACTCATTTCCATCCCACGGAGAACTTGAATGTCTCCACCAGAAGGGCCGTCTGCTAACTTGGTGCTCGTTCAAAACCTTATTTGGGGCGAACGCTTCTTTATACGATGGCTTCATGTGCCTGAAGTAATTCACAGAGATTGATTTGTAAAACATTCTGAATCAATTAAGGCTTTAATCAGCAAAGAAGGAAACTTCACATGGCTTGTGGACTAATTTTACCATCTCCCATCAAAGTGAACCTACGCTGGAAAAAGAAAACAATTACGAGGATGCAATTATCTGTCCTGATTACTGAATTAGGAGAGTTTGTGTTTATCCATCCCCACATAAAGGTGGGTGCCGTCTTTGGAAAACGGCCCTGGCAGCTGTCAGGGTGCAGGAGCCTCGCCGTGGGGATAGGCGCCCCTCCTCTAAGACACACAGGGGGTGAGGTGGGCTTGGATCTGGAAGACGCCAGCCGTCAGCTTTGAGTGACCCCGCGCAAAGCAGAGGCTTCGGGGTGCTGTTTTGTCTAAACAGTTTTGAGAGCAAGTTTCCAGAAGCTCCTTGCCAACAGCAAGGAGTTCTTAGGAACTCCTAGAATCACCACATCTCGTTTGAATTACGACATCTGCAGATCCGTCTACTCACACAACGATGAGGAAATTGCTTTCCTTTATTTAGACCACTACTCAGCTGTGGCTGCGTGTTGGAATCTCAAGGGGGGCTCTGGAAAGTCCCAGAACCCACCAGACCTATTCCACCAGAAGACCAGGAATGGGGGCGGGGGGAGGTGGGCAGCGGGCAGGCATGGGCACTTTTCAGAACTCCCCGGGTGACTCCAGTCTGCGGCCAGATTGAGAACCCCTGGCTGAGACAGCACTTCCCGGGGAGCCCAGCCTCATCTGCGTTGCTGTGACATAGTGGCTGGGTCTCTGCAGAACAGACTCAGTTTTTTACAGTTTATTCTTCTCCATAAAGGATATGTGGCTCTCCCGGAGGCTCCGTGGGTACAGACTCCACCGCAGTGCAGGATGAGCCAGAGAGGGAGCTCAGTCCCCGGTCGAGGAGACCCCCTGGAGGAGGGGATGGCCACCCCGGCAGTGTGCTTGCCCGGAGACCTCAGGGACAGAGGAGCCTGGGAGGCGGCCACGGGTCACAGAGTCACACACGACTGAGCACGGCACCACACGGCCACGCCGCCAAGGGCGTGTGTTCAGTATAGAACTAAAGGTCACTTTTGTGGTCTTATCAGACTTTCCCCTCCCGTATTCATGAATCAGAAAGATCCTTTCTCTGATGTGTCCTAATTCTGAGTTTGGACAATGTGGCCACCTCAGTTCTTTGTTAGATAAAGCTTGGATAACCAGAGACATTCATGTAGTCTCTTCCTTGTATTTATCAAAAAGGTCATTCTTTTTCTGACAAAACTAGGCTCTGAGGTCCTGGTGGCTGGCTCCTTGGGGTGTCTTCTCTGGGCTCCGTGTCCCTGGGCTCCTCAGAGGCCTGGGAGGGGCAGGGTTGGGGAGAAGCCCCAGCCTGGGCACCGTCACCCTCGGCCTCCCCGCCCCCTCCGTCTTGGCCTGGCACGCTCTCCTTGGCCGTGTGCTGGAGCCCTTAGGGGTGTGAGATCCCTGGGGACCTCGCCTCTGTGTCAGCACAAGCACCAGAAACTTCCTCTGAGAGGAGTTCTGGCGGAAAGCTTGCTCAACGTTTCCGTCCATGGCTCTCAGCCCCTTTTGGCACCCCATGGCCGGGCAGGTCCTTTTGTTAAAACTTGTGGTAAAATGTGCATAACATAAAATGCACCATCTTCACCGGCTGTGAGTGAGTTAGTGGCACTGACTGAATTCACATGGTTGTACAACCGTCACCACAGTCTGCTTTCAGGACATTTTCATCTTCCCAGCCAAAGCGTTGTCCCGAGCACACGGTAATGCCTGTCATCCCCGCACCTCGTGACTTCTCTTTGCTGTCGCTGTGGACTGGGCTGCTCCAGGTACCGTGTCTACACAGAATTAGGCACTGCTTGTCCTTTGTGTTAGACTTCTTTCATTTAGTGTAATATTTTCAAGTTTCCTCCATATTATAACAGGTGTCAGAAGTTCCTTCCTTCTCAAGACTGAGTAATACTCCCATTTGTGGATGGATGATGTTTGGTTTACGCAGTCATCCATCAGCAGACGTATGGGTTGTTTTCACTTTCTGGCATCTGGGATGAATGCTGCTGTGAACATGAATGGGCACATAGCTGTTCCAGTCTCTACTTTCGGGGCTTTTGGGTCATATACCCAGAAAGCGGAGTTGCTCGATCGTATGATAATTCCGTTTGATTTTTCAAGGAACCGCAGTGCTGTCTTCCACGATGGTTGAGATGTCCCCTGTATTTATCAGAAAGATCCTTTCTCTGATGTGTCCTAATTCTGAGTTTGGACAATGTGGCCACCTCAGTTCTTTGTTAGATAAAGCTTGGATAACCAGAGACATTCATGTAGTCTCTTCCTTGTATTTATCAAAAAGGTCATTCTTTTTCTGACAAAACTAGGCTCTGAGGTCCTGGTGGCTGGCTCCTTGGGGTGTCTTCTCTGGGCTCCGTGTCCCTGGGCTCCTCAGAGGCCTGGGAGGGGCAGGGTTGGGGAGAAGCCCCAGCCTGGGCACCGTCACCCTCGGCCTCCCCGCCCCCTCCGTCTTGGCCTGGCACGCTCTCCTTGGCCGTGTGCTGGAGCCCTTAGGGGTGTGAGATCCCTGGGGACCTCGCCTCTGTGTCAGCACAAGCACCAGAAACTTCCTCTGAGAGGAGTTCTGGCGGAAAGCTTGCTCAACGTTTCCGTCCATGGCTCTCAGCCCCTTTTGGCACCCCATGGCCGGGCAGGTCCTTTTGTTAAAACTTGTGGTAAAATGTGCATAACATAAAATGCACCATCTTCACCGGCTGTGAGTGAGTTAGTGGCACTGACTGAATTCACATGGTTGTACAACCGTCACCACAGTCTGCTTTCAGGACATTTTCATCTTCCCAGCCAAAGCGTTGTCCCGAGCACACGGTAATGCCTGTCATCCCCGCACCTCGTGACTTCTCTTTGCTGTCGCTGTGGACTGGGCTGCTCCAGGTACCGTGTCTACACAGAATTAGGCACTGCTTGTCCTTTGTGTTAGACTTCTTTCATTTAGTGTAATATTTTCAAGTTTCCTCCATATTATAACAGGTGTCAGAAGTTCCTTCCTTCTCAAGACTGAGTAATACTCCCATTTGTGGATGGATGATGTTTGGTTTACGCAGTCATCCATCAGCAGACGTATGGGTTGTTTTCACTTTCTGGCATCTGGGATGAATGCTGCTGTGAACATGAATGGGCACATAGCTGTTCCAGTCTCTACTTTCGGGTCTTTTGGGTCATATACCCAGAAACGGAGTTGCTCGATCGTATGATAATTCCGTTTGATTTTTCAAGGAACCGCAGTGCTGTCTTCCACGATGGCTGCACCATTTACAAAACGGAGCACTCCTTGTCTGTGTATTTTCCCCCAAATCGCTAATTAGCTAAGTCACACCTCTTCCCAGTGAGGGAAAGAAGGTGGGGCAGAGAGGGACAGAGAAAGGGATCAGGAGCAGACATCTCTACCAAGAAGCCTTTTCCCCAGAAGGAACCCTCCAAATTTAGAAGAGTGTCCTCTCTGCCTGCCTAACCTCAGCCCCGACTGCCAGCATCTTGGGGCTGTTGTCTCTGACCACATTTTCCATCCATCAGTGCAGCTGCCCACTGCTCAACCTTCTCGCTCTGGACATGAGACAGGAGTAGAAAGAAGGTCCCCGGCCTTGATCTCGGGAGTGGAGTGCGCCCAAGAAGATGGACTTCCGGGCTGGAGCCGCTGCGCGGGGCGGGAGCGAGGGGCGGGAAGCGGTGGGAATGAGGGCTGGGCAGGCCGGGCCTCCTGACAAAGGGAGGGTGGGGCTGGCCGTAAAGGGCCGAGCCTGACCGAGAGAGGGAAGGGAGGAGGGCAGTGCCTTCTTCTGCCTTTGGAGGGATGTGGGAAGGGAAGAGTAACAGGACCACGGGCTCAGAAACTTTTTTGAAGTATGACACGCCATTTGTCAGAGCATCTGTCTGCATGAAGCAATGACGGAACGGCCCCAGCAGGAAGCCAGGTGACTCGTCACCTCTGTGAGAGGCATGGGTTTTGTGGATTTCCTTGTATGCAGCCCAGGATCTCTACCACTAACCTCGCTCCAGAAATTATTTTGAGGTTCACGGGGAAAAGAAGCCTTTGTGGTGTGAACTGAACAAGCGTTAAATATGCGCTTGAAAGACCACAAGCACAGCCGTGCATGAGGCCGTGCGGACACCTGAGCAGAGACTGGACAGCTGCTCGCAAGGAAAGGGGGCCACCGTCATGGCTCAGACGGCAAAGCACGTGATGACTGCATTATCACTGGCTGAGTTCAATACGTAACTGCGTACCCCATAGCGGCCTTTTTTTTTTTTTAATTTTTATTTTACTTTTTACTTTTACAGAGTTTTGTTGTTTACAGATATGTATAATCCCAGATTCATCATATGTATATCCCCGCCATCCCATCCCTCCAGGCCGTCGCACAGTGCCCCTGCAAGATCCCCTTTTCTCACAGCACAATGACAATCGCTGTTTTTTTCATGTATGACAGTATAGGTTTTCATGCTACTTCCTTTACGCCTGTTCATTCCCCACAATGTCCATATGTGTATTGTCCATGTCTGTTTTTCCATCGCTTCGCTGTATGTGAAGTTATCATTACCATCCTACTAGATTCCGTATACATGTGTTAGTATATTGTACTTGTCTTTCTCTTTTTGACTTACTTCACTTTTTATGATAGGTTCTAGATCCATCTACCTCATTAGGACTGATTCTTCTGCATTGCTTTTTACAACAGAGAAGTACCCCATTGTATATCTGTACCAGAGCTTTTGTATCCATTCATGCATCAGTGGACATCTAGGTGGCTTCCATGCTGTAGCTATTCTACAGAGAGCTGCAGTGACCATTGGGGTGCTTCTTTCAGATTTGATTTCATCAGGGTATAAGCCTAAGAGTGGGATTGCTGGGTCATATGGTGCTTCTATTTTTAGTTTTTTAAGGAATCTCCATACTGCCTTCCATAGCGGCTGTATCAATTTACATTCCCACCAGCAATGCACAAGTGTTCCCTTTTCTCCACACCCTCTCCAGCATTTATTGTCTGTCGATTTGTTGATGGTGGCCATTCTGACGGCTGTGAGGTGATATCTCCTTGTAGTTTTGATTTGCATTTCTCTAATTATAAGCGGAATTGTGCACAAGTTTTGTTCCCATGTTTCATCGCTCCAGAAATTATTTTGAGGTTCACGGGAAAAGAAGCCTTTGTGGTGTGAACTGAACAAGCGTTAAATATGCGCTTGAAAGACCACAAGCACAGCCGTGCATGAGGCCGTCGGACACCTGAGCAGAGACTGGACAGCTGCTCGCAAGGAAAGGGGGCCACCGTCATGGCTCAGACGGCAAAGCACGTGATGACTGCATTATCACTGGCTGAGTTCAATTCGTATCTGCTTCCCCCATAGCGGCCTTTTTTTTTTTTTAATTTTTATTTTACTTTTTACTTTTACAGAGTTTTGTTGTTTACAGATATGTATAATCCCAGATTCATCATATGTATATCCCCGCCATCCCATCCCTCCAGGCCGTCGCACAGTGCCCCTGCAAGATCCCCTTTTCTCACAGCACAATGACAATCGCTGTTTTTTTCATGTATGACAGTATAGGTTTTCATGCTACTTCCTTTACGCCTGTTCATTCCCCACAATGTCCATATGTGTATTGTCCATGTCTGTTTTTCCATCGCTTCGCTGTATGTGAAGTTATCATTACCATCCTACTAGATTCCGTATACATGTGTTAGTATATTGTACTTGTCTTTCTCTTTTTGACTTACTTCACTTTTTATGATAGGTTCTAGATCCATCTACCTCATTAGGACTGATTCTTCTGCATTGCTTTTTACAACAGAGAAGTACCCCATTGTATATCTGTACCAGAGCTTTTGTAT
Source organism: Tragulus kanchil (assembly GCA_022376925.1). Lineage (NCBI taxonomy): Eukaryota > Metazoa > Chordata > Mammalia > Artiodactyla > Tragulidae > Tragulus > Tragulus kanchil. The sequence continues at coordinate 157,007,742 of JAIOJX010000002.1, read as the reverse complement.
CCATTCATGCATCAGTGGACATCTAGGTGGCTTCCATGCTGTAGCTATTCTACAGAGAGCTGCAGTGACCATTGGGGTGCTTCTTTCAGATTTGATTTCATCAGGGTATAAGCCTAAGAGTGGGATTGCTGGGTCATATGGTGCTTCTATTTTTAGTTTTTTAAGGAATCTCCATACTGCCTTCCATAGCGGCTGTATCAATTTACATTCCCACCAGCAATGCACAAGTGTTCCCTTTTCTCCACACCCTCTCCAGCATTTATTGTCTGTCGATTTGTTGATGGTGGCCATTCTGACGGGTGTGAGGTGATATCTCCTTGTAGTTTTGATTTGCATTTCTCTAATTATAAGCGAGGTTGAGCATCGTTTCGTGTGGGTTTTGGCCATCTGCCATAGCAGCCTTTTGAGTATCCGGAGGCTCATGGTCTTCATGGCGTTCCACCACCTCAGAACCTCTCTTGGGTCTCAGACCCATTCTGAGAGGCTGATTCATTCATGTTTTGATTAATTCAGTTCATATCGATTGGGCGTCTCTGCCTGCAGCTGGTCTGGGCTCTGGGCGTCCAGGAGTGGCCCTGCCGAATGAGCCTCGTTCTGTAGGGAAGACAGACAGCAGACAGGGCAACAGGTGCCTCGCTGCAGCCCGCGCACCGGTGCTGTGTGCCCAGAATGATAGAAGAGGTAGAGAACAAGCCCAGGGGCCTCAGGAAGGAAGGGGATCAGTGAGGCGTTGGGGGAGGAGGCCAGAGCAGCTGGACCGTCACTGCCAAGGGACCATGTGGGGCGCGACAGTGACCGCTGTGGGCCAGCTCTCTGAGACAGCCCGTGCCCTCACACGGGAAGCTTTATGCACACCCCCGCCCGGAGCCCATGGACCGCAGGATTGTGCAGGAAGAGACTGAGCTTTGGTTCAGGGACATACAGAAACCAGGATGCTAACATGGAGAAGCATGCCGTTCCCTGTGTGGGCACCACAAGAGCCACAGTGTTTGAAGGGTCATGACCACAGAGAAACTGTGAGAGAAGGGGGTCAGGACCCCGGGAAGGACTTGACTTGCCGGCGAAGAGTCTGGACTTGATCCTATTGGTCAGGAGGGCTGGGTCGGCCAAGCGGGTGCGTGGCCTGGAGTCCACAGCGTTCAACTCGGTGGCCAGCGTGGCAGCAGGACTGGCGGACTCAGGCCAGAGGACATCGTCATCACCGCCCTCCTCTGCCCTCCTTACACGTCAGCAACCATGGCAGGAGGCGGTAGACGTGGCTCTGGAGCATGGGTGCTCGGTCCCGGCCAGCGTCGTGCGGTCCATACTGCCTTCCATAGGCTGTATTTCTCCAGTTGCCCACCTCTCCAGCATTTATTGTCTGTCGATTTGTTGATGGTGGCCATTCTGACGGGTGTGAGGTGATATCTCCTTGTAGTTTTGATTTGCATTTCTCTAATTATAAGCGAGGTTGAGCATCGTTTCGTGTGGGTTTTGGCCATCTGCCATAGCAGCCTTTTGAGTATCCGGAGGCTCATGGTCTTCATGGCGTTCCACCACCTCAGAACCTCTCTTGGGTCTCAGACCCATTCTGAGAGGCTGATTCATTCATGTTTTGATTAATTCAGTTCATATCGATTGGGCGTCTCTGCCTGCAGCTGGTCTGGGCTCTGGGCGTCCAGGAGTGGCCCTGCCGAATGAGCCTCGTTCTGTAGGGAAGACAGACAGCAGACAGGGCAACAGGTGCCTCGCTGCAGCCCGCGCACCGGTGCTGTGTGCCCAGAATGATAGAAGAGGTAGAGAACAAGCCCAGGGGCCTCAGGAAGGAAGGGGATCAGTGAGGCGTTGGGGGAGGAGGCCAGAGCAGCTGGACCGTCACTGCCAAGGGACCATGTGGGGCGCGACAGTGACCGCTGTGGGCCAGCTCTCTGAGACAGCCCGTGCCCTCACACGGGAAGCTTTATGCACACCCCCGCCCGGAGCCCATGGACCGCAGGATTGTGCAGGAAGAGACTGAGCTTTGGTTCAGGGACATACAGAAACCAGGATGCTAACATGGAGAAGCATGCCGTTCCCTGTGTGGGCACCACAAGAGCCACAGTGTTTGAAGGGTCATGACCACAGAGAAACTGTGAGAGAAGGGGGTCAGGACCCCGGGAAGGACTTGACTTGCCGGCCGAAGAGTCTGGACTTGATCCTATTGGTCAGGAGGGCTGGGTCGGCCAAGCGGGTGCGTGGCCTGGAGTCCACAGCGTTCAACTCGGTGGCCAGCGTGGCAGCAGGACTGGCGGACTCAGGCCAGAGGACATCGTCATCACCGCCCTCCTCTGCCCTCCTTACACGTCAGCAACCATGGCAGGAGGCGGTAGACGTGGCTCTGGAGCATGGGTGCTCGGTCCCGGCCCTGATGGAAAAGTCCTGTTTCTCCAAGTGATGACATATGTGCACAGAGACGTAAAGGTTCAACCAAACACAGAAAAGCATGTTTGCATGTTGGGTTAAGATGAAGTAAGACTGGGTCTTGGTCCATCAGTCTGAGGATCTGAGTTCAAACTGGCTAAGGAAAAAAACAGGCCTTTAACACGGGAGGCAAAAGAAAAGGAACTTTTTAATTGGAAGCATGTTTTCCCCAAGCACGTTAAGAAATTAGAATTTGATTCTTTTGGTGGGAAGACAGACAGAAGCATAGGTCCTTTTGATTAAAACCTTTTAAAAAACTTAAAATACACTTTTAGATCTCTGGGTTATTTTCCAGCTTTTGAGATCATGGCGGGGGGGCGGGATGGTTTAACAAGAGTTTTCTTTGGAAATAATGGTGTATGTTTTATTGCTTAGCTGTCATCCATTGGCCAGGTGTGGTTTTCTGCTGCACTGGTGTGTTCTCTCTTGTGTTTGTCTTTCTTTCATAAAAGAGATAAATGTTTTCTGGCAGACCATTACTTACCCTTTATATCTTTCTAGAGAGGATCAGAGTTCACAGATTACATAAAACCTCTCATAAAAACCCTATTTCATAACTCAAGAGTCATTTTGGCTTGAATGTTTAGCAGAATGTTAATTCTGACATATTTGGTTGCCCTGATGAAGGATTATGACTATGTGGCATGTAAAGTTTAGATGAGTCATAGGTCAGCCTTATAAATAAGAAGGAAATATAATCGAGTAACCTGACAATTACTCACTAAGAATATTATCGTTTATTGCTTATTAATGAACAATAAACACACCTGTCACCAAACACTGATTCTGAAAAAAAAAAGAAAAATGCACTGCTTGGTTTATTTCAGTGGCTGGTCTCATCTGAGCAGGGAGATTTGTCTCAGGGAAGCACTGTGATTATTAAATACCATCAAGCAGACCCTTGATATAATGAGATTAAAACTGTCTGTACAGGGGAACTAGACTTTATTAAAAAAGAAAGAGGGGAAGAAGCCACCTTATCAATGCTGGCTTTGCAGGCGGGGTGACATCTGGTTAATAAACTTGCTCTTTTTGTGGAAAACACAATCTGCATGACTATTAGGTGAAATGAAATATGTGGACGTCTTCACAGCCAGGCAATGGGATTGTGTCTGCCACTCTGGTCAAACCTGGTTCTCACCTCTGTTTTCTTCCACAGGAATCTGCCAGTGTTTTACTGGTGCATTCTACCACGGTGAACAGTCTAGACGCTCCTTCTGATTATAAAATTCGCATGAATGCGAACCTATACTCTTGCTCATTTCTTCAGAAACGAGGGACCCCTCATCTACACACAGTGTCGCATGTACCTTTTTCTCCATAAAAGCAGCTCATTTGTAGTTCTGTATTCACATGCCCAGTAGGAGGGTGCTCAAGAGCACCTGTCTTTAACACAGGCATTTATCATAAGCATCCGTTTAGCCTTCAGAGTGAAGGACCCACCTTGCCTGCTCTTGTTGCCTGAGATCCTGAGATGATAGGGGAGGTGTGTAGCACCACTGCTCTGTTTAAGAAAATGTAAATTACTATGTTTCGTTGTCGAGAGGCAAACATACAGAAGGGAGATACGAGGTGACTGACATTTCTCAGTCGAGAAAAGCAAAGCTACCTCCTGGGGGTTGTCGTAGGGGATTCTGCTTGGCCGCAGAGTGTTGCTGGTTGAATGAGAACTGACCCGTGTGCCTTTGGGCGCAGCTGTGGTTTTCATTTCTCTAAGGTTTCCATCAAGGAAGCAAAGCCCAGAGGAAAGCGGGGTGACCGGAAGTCAGGGTCGGCTCTGAGCTCTCCGAGGCCCCGTCTCCTCCTTCTCCCTGCAGGCTCAGCATGCCACAGCCAGGTGTCCTCTCCTTGCCAGTGAGAAAACGTGGGCACACTGCTTTTGACTCGTTGACACGTAAGATTTTGAGAGCTCACCTGGAGGAGGACACGGGCTGCCTCGGGCGGTCACCCGCACACAGGTAGGCGGTGCTGCCCTGCGAAGGGGAGGAGGCGCCCGTGTGCCCTTGAGGTCACAACCAACAGAGCACACTGCCTGCAGCCTTTAGCAAATCATCCATGGATTCCTTTTGTTCCCACAGGGTAAGGAAAGAAAATGCTGTTTAAATAATTTTATTTGAAATAAGTGCCATCTGATATTTATCGTTCCCCGAGTATTACGACTTAAGTCTCGTGGATTTCTTCGGATCCTCCATCTGACTGTGATATGAAAGCTTCTGTGTAAATGGAGCTCTGTCCTTGTGTCATTAAAAGTAAAAATGATCAAAATAATACGGGGCATTTAAAAATGTGTTCTTTAATACAGGGCCTTTATTGACACTCAAAAGTTTATGTAAAGCTGTGTAATGCTTTGGGATAAGCTCCACTTGGTAATGAGGTATTTTTCTTTTGTGCACATTTTTTTTATATTCCTACATTCAGTTTTTAATACTTTGTTGGGAATATGTACATCTATATTCATGACGGGTATTCATCTGCAGTTTTCTTTGCTTGCCACATGATCATCTCTTTGGTACTGGGTAATGCTGGCCTCGTTAAATGTGCTGATGTATTCACTTTCTCTTTTATCTTCTGTGAAGTTGTTATGTTTGGAAGGTTTCACCCATGGTACTATCTTGGACTGGCATTTTGTTTGTTCGTTTCATTTTATTTTTAAGTGTTTCAAGTACAAACATAATTTTGTTAGTAGACATACCACATCAGGTTATGTTTTTCTTCGTGGGTGTGGTTTGGTCATTTGTCTCTTCCAAGGAATTTCCGTGTCATCTGAGTTATCGGATTCATCGGCGTAGCCTTCTTTGTGGTCTTTCTAGTGTCTACAGTGTCAGTACTAACTATACCTCCCTCATACCTGTATCTGCAGTTTGAGTCCTCTCTCCATCAGCTTGCCTAGATGTGTATCACTTCTGTTGATCTTTATTCAAAACAGCATTTGGTTTCGTTGACGATCTCTCTTTTCTGAAAACTCTTACCATAACCACTTTAGAGTTCACAATATATGTAAACTAATTTGAGTGGAAGTCCTTGTCTTTGGGCATGTCCTGTGAGCCTGGGGCTCAGGGCCGTGGCCCTTGCAGGAGTTCCTGTCCGCCCTGTGCATGCCACGCCGGCCCGGCCGGGTTCCTGGGTCTCTCCAAGAGACAGAGCTCCCCACGCGATGGGGTCCGCAGCGTTCTCCGGCTGGCTTTGTTGCTCCTCCTCAGGAGTAGTGAGCCTTTGGTTTTGCGCGGTGTTGGGGAGGGGGGGAGGCCGGTATGGATGGGGCAGACCGTCTCCTCCTCTCCGCTGCTGCAGGTGTCCTCCGGTGCCCGAAGGCCGTGGTTTCGCCATCCTTCCCCCTGCCGAGGAGGAGTTTTGCTCTTGAGGGGACAGGAGGGACAGCCCTGGGTAGAGCTTCAACAGTGGCTGCCTGTCTCCTCCCCAAGCAACAGGAGGGGGCTTCCTTAAGACCACCCTATGCGAGCATCTTGTGGGCCTCCAGCAGGGAAGCCTTGCACTGGGCTCTGTGCCCATGTGTGCCCACGGCCCTCAGGTCTAGCCCAGGCGCGGCCTTAGACGGTTCATTACAACTTCTGCTTCGTCTTCCTCTGGGCTTTGGTCGCGTTCCGTGGTGTCTGTGCCAGACGAGTAAATGCAGTGCTCGGGTCCTGTTTCTCCCTGGCACTGCCTGTCTCTTTCCAAATTTGCAGTTAGTTGTTTTCCCTGCAGCTTCCGTTCTCTGGCCGTTCCAGAAAGACTCCTTAGCTTTCACTTTGTCCGGCGTTTTTCTTGCTGCCGTGGGGGCGATGCTCTTTACAGGCAGCGACTGAAAGCAGTGTTACTGGATCCAGTTTCTTACATTTACCTTTCACATCACCCAGAAGAATCAACACTCCTACATTCCCTTTAATCCCCAAGCTAATCCCCAGGTCAGGAATTAAACCAGGGGTCTCAAAGTCTTCTCTGGCACCACAATTCAAAAGTACCAGTTCTTCGGCGCTCAGCCTTCTTTATGGTTCAGCTCCCAAATCCATACATGGCAACGGGGTAAGTCATAGCTTTGACTATGTGGACTTTTTTTTTTTTAATTTTGGCCCCTTTTATTGGTTTTTTATTTATTTATTTTCATCCATCTTTATTCTCTGGCCTGTGTGGGCCTCCCACCGCAGCGTCCTCTCTCATTGCGGCGCGCCAACTCTGGGCGCATGCACTCCAGAGCGCTGGCTCATAATTGGACACACCAGTCCAGCCACTCAGCAGCATGTGGGATCTTCCTGGACCAGGGATCGAATCGGTGCCTCTTGCACTGCAAGGCGGATTCTTTACCCACTGCCCCAGCAGGGAAGCCCGACTATGTGGACTTTTGTTGGCCAAGTTCTCTTTCTCTTGGGTCAGGTCTAAGACAACACCAAGCTGGCTCCATGGAGCACTCCACCTCCGTAGCCACCCTCCGTGGCCGTGGGCAGGAGGGTAGCTGCACCCATCCGTGGTTTCGCCATCTTTGCCTTTGTCTCCCCTGGGTAGAGCTTCAACAGTGGCTGCCTGTCTCCTCCCAAGCAACAGGAGGGGCTTCCTTAAGACCACCCTATGCGAGCATCTTGTGGGCCTCCAGCAGGAAGCCTTGCACTGGGCTCTGTGCCCATGTGTGCCCAGCCCTCAGGTCTAGCCCAGGCGCGGCCTTAGGCGTTCATTACAACTTCTGCTTCGTCTTCCTCTGGGCTTTGGTCGCGTTCCGTGGTGTCTGTGCCAGACGAGTAAATGCAGTGCTCGGGTCCTGTTTCTCCCTGGCACTGCCTGTCTCTTTCCAAATTTGCAGTTAGTTGTTTTCCCTGCAGCTTCCGTTCTCTGGCCGTTCCAGAAAGACTCCTTAGCTTTCACTTTGTCCGGCGTTTTTCTTGCTGCCGTGGGGGCGATGCTCTTTACAGGCAGCGACTGAAAGCAGTGTTACTGGATCCAGTTTCTTACATTTACCTTTCACATCACCCAGAAGAATCAACACTCCTACATTCCCTTTAATCCCCAAGCTAATCCCCAGGTCAGGAATTAAACCAGGGGTCTCAAAGTCTTCTCTGGCACCACAATTCAAAAGTACCAGTTCTTCGGCGCTCAGCCTTCTTTATGGTTCAGCTCCCAAATCCATACATGGCAACGGGGTAAGTCATAGCTTTGACTATGTGGACTTTTTTTTTTTTAATTTTGGCCTCTTTTATTGGTTTTTTATTTATTTATTTTCATCCATCTTTATTCTCTGGCCTGTGTGGGCCTCCCACCGCAGCGTCCTCTCTCATTGCGGCGCGCCAACTCTGGGCGCATGCACTCCAGAGCGCTGGCTCATAATTGGACACACCAGTCCAGCCACTCAGCAGCATGTGGGATCTTCCTGGACCAGGGATCGAATCGGTGCCTCTTGCACTGCAAGGCGGATTCTTTACCCACTGCCCCAGCAGGGAAGCCCGACTATGTGGACTTTTGTTGGCCAAGTTCTCTTTCTCTTGGGTCAGGTCTAAGACAACACCAAGCTGGCTCCATGGAGCACTCCACCTCCGTAGCCACCCTCCGTGGCCGTGGGCAGGAGGGTAGCTGCATTCCCAGGGGCAGCTCCTGTACTGACAGCCAGCCCATTTGCCTGACCTGGTGGGAGCTGGACACCGGCTTGCTCTTTCCCTCCAAATGGCCGAGGACATGTGTCCCGACTCTGCCAGGAGTCTCCTGCAGCCTCTTGGGTGAACAGGAGTGAGGGTTAGAGTCCCAGCATTCTAATAGTTTTCTCCAAAATATTTTCTAATCTCCAGCGTCTCAGGTGCTGCCTTCTCCAGGCTCCTTTAGGTTGCAAATTTGCAGAACCGGTTTTTAACCTCCATTGTGGCAGGTGTTGTTTTGAGATCTTGCACTGTGGAACGAGGAAGAAGTCTTCAATTTCTCGGGGCCTCAGGAGAACTAAGGCAGGAGGAATACGAGATGGTCGTCCCCCCACCGTACCAATTCTACGTGAGAGAACAGATGCTTTTAGTAACTGGCTGCAGGACATCACTTCATCTCCCGATGCTATTTTTATAATTTTCAAATGTGAAAACAGATGCTTCATAGCATCCTAAGAGACCTCAAGTTTAAGATATCAAACATTAGACTTCAGAGTTCAAAACTCAAAACACTGTGCTATGGGAGATCTTCGGTGACCAAGGGAAGGATTTTTTTGAAGGGACATGGATGTGTACTGTCTTTTATTTTGACCTGGTGGCACTTTTTTTTTTTTTTAATTTTGGCCCCTGTATTGATTTTCTATTCATTCATTTTTCATCCATCTTTATTCTTCGGCCTGTGTGGGCCTCCCATCGCAGTGGCCTTTCTTGTTGAAGGGCACTGGTTCTGGGTGCATGTGCTCCAGAGCACCAGCTCATAATTGGACACACTGGTCCATCAACTGCATGGCACGTGAGATCTTCCCAGGCCAGGGATCGAACCAGCGCCCCTTGAACTGCAAGGTGGACTCTTTACCACTGGACCACCAGGGAAGCCCCCTGGTGGCACTTTTAATTCCCCGGATGTAGATGTTGAGCTGATACAAGTACAATGAGCTTCACTCATGCTTCCACGGATGTAGATGTTGAGCTGGATTCACCAAGTCTTAGCATTTTAATGCTTATGGCCGTGGGCAGGAGGGTAGCTGCATTCCCAGGGGCAGCTCCTGTACTGACAGCCAGCCCATTTGCCTGACCTGGTGGGAGCTGGACCCCGGGCTTGCTCTTTCCCTCCAAATGGCCGAGGACATGTGTCCCGACTCTGCCAGGAGTCTCCTGCAGCCTCTTGGGTGAACAGGAGTGAGGGTTAGAGTCCCAGCATTCTAATAGTTTTCTCCAAAATATTTTCTAATCTCCAGCGTCTCAGGTGCTGCCTTCTCCAGGCTCCTTTAGGTTGCAAATTTGCAGAACCGGTTTTTAACCTCCATTGTGGCAGGTGTTGTTTTGAGATCTTGCACTGTGGAACGAGGAAGAAGTCTTCAATTTCTCGGGGCCTCAGGAGAACTAAGGCAGGAGGAATACGAGATGGTCGTCCCCCCACCGTACCAATTCTACGTGAGAGAACAGATGCTTTTAGTAACTGGCTGCAGGACATCACTTCATCTCCCGATGCTATTTTTATAATTTTCAAATGTGAAAACAGATGCTTCATAGCATCCTAAGAGACCTCAAGTTTAAGATATCAAACATTAGACTTCAGAGTTCAAAACTCAAAACACTGTGCTATGGGAGATCTTCGGTGACCAAGGGAAGGATTTTTTTGAAGGGACATGGATGTGTACTGTCTTTTATTTTGACCTGGTGGCACTTTTTTTTTTTTTTAATTTTGGCCCCTGTATTGATTTTCTATTCATTCATTTTTCATCCATCTTTATTCTTCGGCCTGTGTGGGCCTCCCATCGCAGTGGCCTTTCTTGTTGAAGGGCACTGGTTCTGGGTGCATGTGCTCCAGAGCACCAGCTCATAATTGGACACACTGGTCCATCAACTGCATGGCACGTGAGATCTTCCCAGGCCAGGGATCGAACCAGCGCCCCTTGAACTGCAAGGTGGACTCTTTACCACTGGACCACCAGGGAAGCCCCCTGGTGGCACTTTTAATCAATACAAGTGACGGCACTTCCACTCATGCTTCCACGGGATGTAGATGTTGAGCTGGATTCACCAAGTCTTAGCATTTTAATGCTTAGTATTCTGTGTCCCCACAACACTTTTGGAGGGTTTAAATGTATCCTAAAAGTAATGGATTTCTTTAACAGTGAATTCTACATTGTTCTATATGTGAAGCTAAGACTTGTCGAATAAGGTAAATAATTCCCCTTTCTCTCTCCCCCTCCTGTTGATCTTATGTAAATATTTTAATTCTTAGATTGAGAGGCAGCCTGCTTATAGATACAAGGGCACAGTTAAAAAGTCCACCCGATTCACACTCTAGCCAGAACAGACCCCTAATCAGGATGAGTTCCGACTGGTCAGAATGGTCACCTGACTATCAGAGAGCCCCTCACCCTTGGGCTCTTCTGGCCTCAAACCGCTGGGTGTCATCCCTTCTTCACCATCCCTGTCCTGGGAAGTCAGCCTCCGAGGCTCCGTTTCCTCCAGACGTGGGGACGGTCATCTGTCTAGCAGAGAGTCATAAGGGTCCACTGGGCATTGCTCCTGGCAAATAGAAGGTCCTCAGCAGGAGGCAGCTGTAGATGCCAGAGACCTCCGACAGAAGACCCGGACCCCACTTCCGTGCACCTGCCTGAGTCCACATCACTCCGGGGGGCGGGGTTAATCGATCTAAGATGTGAACTCTGTGTGATGGAGACGTCTCCATTTTCCAGTTAAAGAATCTTTAGGGAATTACTCCATTTTAATTATGGCTCTGAAATCATTTAGAAAGTGAGAGAAGACGGGAAAAGTATGAAAAAGAAATGTATCACCTGTATGCTACCGTAGGGAGTTAAGCACTGTCAGCTTTGGGGGCATATCCTTCCATATATTTTTAGAAAATATACAGCTGTGTACAGGAATGGTATTATATAAAATATGGTGTTTCATAGCCTCCTGGTCACTTAATGCTACATCATAGATGTGTCCCCATGTCAGTCTATAGCATCATCATGGAATGTCATTACATGGGTTTTCTGAATGAAGTGAGTTTGGAATAATGTCCGTCACTGGACAGATCACTTCAGTGAACTGCCGTCATCTCCCTTGTACGTGTATCTTTTCATACATACTCAGTGTCTGCCTTAGAAGGCAGCCTTAGGCAGAAGTGGATTTGCTGCCCAGAAGGAAAGCGTTTGTTTGTTTGGGCTGCACTGGGTTCTCTTTGCTGCGCATGGGCTTTCTCCAGTCGCCACGTGAGGTTTCCCCACAACGTCGGGGATCTTCGTTCCCCAGCCACGGACCGAGCCCACGTCCCCTGCACTGCAAGGTGGCTTCTTGACTATTGAAGCTCCAGGAAAGCATATTTTAAATGAGTCATATTATCAAATTCACTTGGGGAGACTGTTCTAAGGTATATTCCCATTAAAGCATATGTAGTGTTCATATCTCCACCTGGGGTGTTAGAATAACATCAGATAATCTCTACGTGAAAGCATTTTCTCCACATTTTGTCCCCGAAAATCAAACCGTATCTTAAAAAAAATTTTTTGTCACAATAAAGTTTTTAAAATCCAGTTATCTAAAAAATAAACAAAACCTTTTCACTGTACACCGAGTCCTTTGGTCTGTAGGATAACTATAAAAACTGTATCATCAGAATCATAGTGAGGTCATAAACACCCTCTTGAGCCCCTGAGGTCTGCAAGTCAGAGGGCTGATGAGCATCCTGGAGGCTCTGGGTCATTCTTCCTGTCATCTGCCTCCCATCCTGGAAGAGCCACCGTTTCTCCTTGGAGAGGAAATATTATTTTTCCTAACCGCAGGGCTGCCCTCTGACATTTGTTCTTTAAAGAGTATCACATGCATATAGAAAACTGTAAAACATTTCAACTGGATGATTAGAGTAAACACTCCTATGTGCTCGCAAGCTGGGTCAGGAAGGGAAAAAAAGATGTGTGTATGAACATTTTCTAATTCAGGTGACCATGCTGAAGAGTGTCTAATTGTCCTGAACACTCGTGGACTGCACCTTTGACATCAGCTCACCCAGTGGGTCTCCCCTCTTCTGTTTTCCTTGGGGGTCAATGAAGTCTGGGTGTTCCGTGGGGAGTCACTTGCCTCGCTTTGAGATTGTCCACAACCCCGAATAAGCTTTCCGTGGACTTGCTTTTTGACAAGGAAACCAAACCATGAAATCGTCAGGGCAAAACAGGGCGCCATGCAAAAGCATGTGGTGGAGGGGGCCTCGCTGTGCATGCTGGTCGGGACCCAGAGGTGGGTGGTTGGGCACGAGTGACCGTTGGCTGCTGACCTTGCAGTGTCTAGAGAAAGCTGGAGGAACAGTAAGGAGCATGCACTCTGCATCAGAGCACCTGGCAGGGATCAGAAGCGTCTGTGAGGTTACTTGGTGGGGCAGCCAGCTGTGAGCCTGGGAGCCGAGCCTCTGGGCTGCAGCGGCTGAGCTCCGTGGATGTGGAGGCCACTGCCGCCTCCTCCAGGCTGGGCCTCGGAAGGTTCCGGGTTGGCCGCACCTCTTGGCTCCGAGTGCGGCAGCCACTCGCCCAGCCTTGCTGTACCCTGTCCTGCATGTGCCGGGTGGACTCGGGACCTAATCTGGCTGTTCAGTCGGTAGCCTTGGCGTTACCTTTCTCTTCTGTGGTCAGTGAACCATTTTTCTTCTCTTTTGTCCTGCACAACCCCACCTTGCTTGCACTGCTTCCCCCGCGCGCAGAAAAGTTACAGCCCGGACTCTAGCGGAACAGTGCTCTGATTAAAGTGATTAAAACTATATACAGCATGCATAATTAACCTTTGCACGGCTGTCACCGTGAGCTGATGCACAGAGCTGATAGAGTATCTGTCTGTGGCAGCCGGCGTATGCTACATGACCGTTTTTTTTTTTTTCTGCAGAATTTTAATCACTCGAGATAAAGAGCCAGGAGAGAGAGATCAGAGCTGTATTAATCCCCTCAATGGCTTTATAATTTCCCTTCTATTCTGCTGCTGGTAATCAAGAAAAATAATGCCGCCTTAATCCTCGATGCCAAGGTCAATCATCTCCGTGCCCTTTGATAGCAAGGATGTTGTTATGAAAAGATTCTAACGAACGTGATTCTGCCATGCTTCATGGGGAGAAGAGTGTGCCACACAACCCCAGGATGGTCAGGCGGGCCTTGGTTTCTGGCAAGCAATTAAAAATTTGCCCTATCAGAAATGCATTCCTAACAGCTGGTCAGGCTGCAGCCTGGCCCTGTGATGGCCCCTGGAAACCAAATTTCATGGAAAAAAATCGTCAGGGCAAAACAGGGCGCCATGCAAAAGCATGTGGTGGAGGGGGCCTCGCTGTGCATGCTGGTCGGGACCCAGAGGTGGGTGGTTGGGCACGAGTGACCGTTGGCTGCTGACCTTGCAGTGTCTAGAGAAAGCTGGAGGAACAGTAAGGAGCATGCACTCTGCATCAGAGCACCTGGCAGGGATCAGAAGCGTCTGTGAGGTTACTTGGTGGGGCAGCCAGCTGTGAGCCTGGGAGCCGAGCCTCTGGGCTGCAGCGGCTGAGCTCCGTGGATGTGGAGGCCACTGCCGCCTCCTCCAGGCTGGGCCTCGGAAGGTTCCGGGTTGGCCGCACCTCTTGGCTCCGAGTGCGGCAGCCACTCGCCCAGCCTTGCTGTACCCTGTCCTGCATGTGCCGGGTGGACTCGGGACCTAATCTGGCTGTTCAGTCGGTAGCCTTGGCGTTACCTTTCTCTTCTGTGGTCAGTGAACCATTTTTCTTCTCTTTTGTCCTGCACAACCCCACCTTGCTTGCACTGCTTCCCCCGCGCGCAGAAAAGTTACAGCCCGGACTCTAGCGGAACAGTGCTCTGATTAAAGTGATTAAAACTATATACAGCATGCATAATTAACCTTTGCACGGCTGTCACCGTGAGCTGATGCACAGAGCTGATAGAGTATCTGTCTGTGGCAGCCGGCGTATGCTACATGACCGTTTTTTTTTTTTTCTGCAGAATTTTAATCACTCGAGATAAAGAGCCAGGAGAGAGAGATCAGAGCTGTATTAATCCCCTCAATGGCTTTATAATTTCCCTTCTATTCTGCTGCTGGTAATCAAGAAAAATAATGCCGCCTTAATCCTCGATGCCAAGGTCAATCATCTCCGTGCCCTTTGATAGCAAGGATGTTGTTATGAAAAGATTCTAACGAACGTGATTCTGCCATGCTTCATGGGGAGAAGAGTGTGCCACACAACCCCAGGATGGTCAGGCGGGCCTTGGTTTCTGGCAAGCATAATTTAAAAATATTAGCCCTATCAGAAATGCATTCCTAACAGCTGGTCAGGCTGCAGCCTGGCCACATGTGATGGCCTCACGCAGTCGAGGAGCTGGGCAGTGAGCCGCGGCGGCGGGTGAGGAGGCTGAGCTGGGCGCTGGGCAGCAGGGACAGGCCCTGCGTGGGCTACCGCGCCTCCCTGGGGTGCCGCCAAGATCAGAACACAAGTGCCGCGATGCCCCGCTGGGGAATGACATTTGAACACTATGCCCTGCTGGTTTTCTAAGACCAGGCCGACAGGTGAAAGACAAAAATCCGTTCAGTTCACAGGCACCTGAGCTGCATCCCCAGCTGGCTGCTGGCAGCTCCTTCCACCCACACCGGCTCTTGGTTGGGTCCCCCACCCGCAACGTGCCCCTCGGTGGAGGTGCCCTGATGGGAGCTGCCAGGCCGGTGACAGAAAGTCTCACTCTGGGCGGGCTGGGAGCAAGGCCGGGGCGCTGGGGCTCCTGCCTTGCTGCCCGCGGGTTCTGAGCTTCTGGCTATGGCCGGCGGCGGGGGGCTGCAGGAGACCCTGCGGAGGAGCAGGCAGGACGATCGGCCGGCATTAACCGAGACCCCTCCTCTCAGGGCTTTGACCTCTCTTTGCTTTAAAACCAGACCCCAGGCTCAGATTCTGGCCTCCTGGAATGTGTGTGTGGACGCCGTAAGCCTCCACCTGGAGTCTGCATGTTTAGGGTTTACCGGCCCCTCGCCTGGCCTGGCCTGGGGTGACCCTTCCGCTTGCCCGTCTCTGAGACGGACTGTGCAGAGCGCGGAGGGACACTCTGGCCGACGCCCCTGAGCCGGCTCCCCGCGAGGCCGTGGGCACCGCTGACGTCAGGCTTTACAGATGAACCTTCTTTGTCAGCAGAGCGGCCTCGGCAGGGCCTCTTCTTGAAACCACTTCCTTAGCAATGCATTTGAGCCATTTGAGCCGTTCAAATGAATGAGACTGAATTTAAAAGACAATGTTCTGCGATTTGGACTTTCTCAGCTTTCTCTGAGTTCCTGTGCTGCTCCGATGCAGATAGCAGTGCTGTCTTGCACACCTGAGAGAGGGTCTGGCTCTGGTTCCCGTCAAGTCTGATTTCCGTAATGGAGCTTTTGCCCCGTCTTCACAGATCAGAGCGCATGCTGGCCGGAGGGACCGCGCAGATGTGTTCCTTGTCAGAAACGGGAGCACGGGGCCTGAGCTCTGAGTTACTGGCGTGGCTCCAGCCCAGGGGGTTCTCTGTGGGCTCTGCAGAGTTCAGGGGTCCTGGGAGGTGCCAGGAGACCCCCAAGATAAAGCAGACTCCTGGGTGGTCGCTGGACAGGGCTCCAGGCCCGTCCCCCAGCTCACCTGCTTCATCCAGCGTGACCCCACTTTCCTGTTTTCTACATTGAGTTCCTCCTAAGACATTTTTTTTGAGGGGGGCAGGTTGGGGAGGGAAGGGGCGGGCGAGCCACTTCTATTGGTCTTTCATTTATCTATTTTCATCCATCTTTGTTCCTTTTGGCCCGTGTGGGCCTCCCATTGCAGTGGCCTCTCTTGCTGCAGAGCACCGGTTCTGGGCGCATGCGCTCTCAGAGCTCCGGCTCGGTAGTTGGACACATCGGTCCAGCCGCTCCGCGGCACATGGGATCTTCCCAGGCCAGGGATCGAACCGGCGCCCCTTGCACTGCAAGGCGGTGTCCTTACCCACTGGACCACCAGGGAAGCCCCCCTCCTAAGACATTTTAAGGAAGAAAGAAAAATGCTCCTTCATGGTTTAAGAGCGTGCATGGCCCTTTTTGTACAGTCCTTTGCTCCGTCTCAAAGGGATTTAGGAAGCACAGGGCTGGTCGTCTTCTGAGAGCCCTGAGGAAGGAGCATCTCTAAAGGCTGGAGAGGTCAGGGCGGACGTGGCGAGTCTGTCTCCATAGGGCGGTCCAGGCATTTGTGTGTGTGTGCGCGCACGCATGTGCATGTGTGGGAAGCTCTGGTGTTCAGGCTGTCTCATTACATACGCGAGTTTCAGAGCTGCACCCTGAAGGCTCACAAGGGCTCATGAGGGCCAGATTACAAGACACCGAGACCCCACATTATGAAGGCCTCTCGTCTCCCTTCTGAGAAACACAGGCTTTACCCCAAAGACAGAAACCTGAGTCACCCTCCAGACCCCATTCCGGTTGTGGGCGCTTCAGTGACCGCTCTGCCCAGGGATTCGATAACTGGGTCTGGAGTCTAGTCCCCCTCTCTGGACCCGCCGCTCTGGACCCGTCTCCCTCAGGACACGAGGTTCTCCCTGGTCTGCGGGCCCAGCCTCTCCCCTGCCTCCAGCTCCACACGGCCTTCGGAATCCTCAGTGGAGTCGCCGCAAATAAACCTTAGCTGTTTCCCGCCACCCGGTGTGCAGAGCCCCTCACAGGGTGCACGGCCTCCTTCCGAGGGCCTCCTTTGTCGACTGCGCATCATTTGTATCCCGCCCGCCTCCTGCCTGTGAATCCCTGGGCCACACACGTGGAAGGGGTTCAGTGTGAGGACAGGAATCTCTGGGTCTTTGACACGAGGCCACCCGGTGAGCCACCGCTTTCATTTATCTATTTTCATCCATCTTTGTTCCTTTTGGCCCGTGTGCGCCTCCCATTGCAGGGGCCTCTCTTGCTGCAGAGCACCGGTTCTGGGCGCATGCGCTCTCAGAGCTCCGGCTCGGTAGTTGGACACATCGGTCCAGCCGCTCCGCGGCACATGGGATCTTCCCAGGCCAGGGATCGAACCGGCGCCCCTTGCACTGCAAGGCGGTGTCCTTACCCACTGGACCACCAGGGAAGCCCCCCTCCTAAGACATTTTAAGGAAGAAAGAAAAATGCTCCTTCATGGTTTAAGAGCGTGCATGGCCCTTTTTGTACAGTCCTTTGCTCCGTCTCAAAGGGATTTAGGAAGCACAGGGCTGGTCGTCTTCTGAGAGCCCTGAGGAAGGAGCATCTCTAAAGGCTGGAGAGGTCAGGGCGGACGTGGCGAGTCTGTCTCCATAGGGCGGTCCAGGCATTTGTGTGTGTGTGCGCGCACGCATGTGCATGTGTGGGAAGCTCTGGTGTTCAGGCTGTCTCATTACATACGCGAGTTTCAGAGCTGCACCCTGAAGGCTCACAAGGGCTCATGAGGGCCAGATTACAAGACACCGAGACCCCACATTATGAAGGCCTCTCGTCTCCCTTCTGAGAAACACAGGCTTTACCCCAAAGACAGAAACCTGAGTCACCCTCCAGACCCCATTCCGGTTGTGGGCGCTTCAGTGACCGCTCTGCCCAGGGATTCGATAACTGGGTCTGGAGTCTAGTCCCCCTCTCTGGACCCGCCGCTCTGGACCCGTCTCCCTCAGGACACGAGGTTCTCCCTGGTCTGCGGGCCCAGCCTCTCCCCTGCCTCCAGCTCCACACGGCCTTCGGAATCCTCAGTGGAGTCGCCGCAAATAAACCTTAGCTGTTTCCCGCCACCCGGTGTGCAGAGCCCCTCACAGGGTGCACGGCCTCCTTCCGAGGGCCTCCTTTGTCGACTGCGCATCATTTGTATCCCGCCCGCCTCCTGCCTGTGAATCCCTGGGCCACACACGTGGAAGGGGTTCAGTGTGAGGACAGGAATCTCTGGGTCTTTGACACGAGGACCCTGAGCAGCAGGCGGGGCTGGCCCCAGCTCTCAGACGAGGAGACTCGTCAGGGTCTGCCTGACTCTTCTGTTCTTTACCATCCTCTCAGCAAGCAGTTCATGAGCACCTGCTGTGTGCCAGGCTTTGCTGCGGACCCGGGAGCTCCCAGGCGGGTAGGGGGCAGAGCGGGAGCTCTGAGGTGGAGTGAGCACAGAGCAAGGAGGGCAGCCGGGACGTCCTCCACTTTGTGGCAAAAGATGCTCAGTCTCCAAAACCCAGTCTCCCTGTGCTGTGACCCCTTCAGACGCCTAAAGGAAAAGGCTGTCTATGGAGTCAGGATGGCCTAGAACGCTGGCGTGCATCCAGCAGCCCCGCTCAGCCCTCCGTGGAGCTGGGGCGATTTTGTGCTCCTGATTTCTCTCTCAAGCTGGTGAACCCTAGAGCACGTATTATCATATCTTGCAGTAAACAGGATGGATGCTGCTTAATTATTTAGCCGCCCCCAGCCTGCCTCATCCCCGACAGCACCATGCCAGCCCGCATCAGCCGTGCTGTTTCTCAGAGCCTGTCCCCTCTCTCGCTTCCTCCCAGAGCTCACAATGAACAGCAGCGACAGTGATAAATGCCACATAGATCCCGCACTTTCTGGAGACAGGGCACTGCATGGCGTCTTTGCATGGTGTTCTATTTTGAATTCTTCCGCTCACACCCCAAGCTGAGTTCTGTATCCCCCGAGGCCCAGACTTCAGTGCAGACGGCAGACCCAGGCTCCCGTCCTAGGGCAGCGGGGAGGCACGGCACAGCCCAGGGAAGGCAGACCATCAGACAGTTTTGGCCAGGCACTCAGTGCTGTGGTTGGTGGGACCGAGGACGAGCGGAGCTGACACCTTCTGGGGG
Source organism: Tragulus kanchil (assembly GCA_022376925.1). NCBI lineage: Eukaryota > Metazoa > Chordata > Mammalia > Artiodactyla > Tragulidae > Tragulus > Tragulus kanchil. The sequence continues at coordinate 156,988,898 of JAIOJX010000002.1, read as the reverse complement.
CCTCTGGAGCCGGTGCACAGCGTGTCTGGGGGACCAGGGAGCTGAGGCGTTCTCAGGGCAACTCCCAGCCATGATCATCTGATGACAGTGGTGGCCAGGGAGGCTAACTCTCCAGCATTTCCGGGCCCTGGAGGGGGAGGCAGAGCAGGCTCCAGCCTCTGGAGAAAGCCGCCAGGCGAGGGATACAGGCGCTGGCCTTGGGAGGTTGGCCAGCAGGCACCACCGTGGGGGGCGGAGCGGGTGGACGTGGTCAGAGGGCCGCGGTGTCTGCCCCGCGAGGCCGCCTGTGTGCCTTCCGTTGGACAGAGATGATCCCACTTAGTGGACTAAGTGACTGACTTCAGGTAGCACATGCAGGTTGCTCATGGTCTCGTCTCTGTGTAAACTCCCCCTGCTGCCTGCCCATCCAGAGCGGCCACTCAGAGTTCAGCTCAATGACGGCCTCAGGGGCTTGGCACCTCCTCCCTCTGGGTAGGGCCTTTGCTACCTGCGTGTGGGCTCCGTTGCTCCATTGTGTCCGACGCTTTGTGACCCCATGGGCTGTAGCCCTCCAGGCTCCTCTGTCCATGGGATTCTCAGGCAAGAAGACTGGAGTGGGTTGCCATTTCCTCCTCCAGCAGATCTTCCCAGCCCAGGAACTGAACTCGGGTCTTCTGTGTCTCCTACATTGCCGGCAGGTATTTTTTAACCCATTGAGCCACCTGGGAAGCTCCTTTTCCCCCTGACTCTGACCCAGAGGTTGGGTCTCCAGGTTCCAAGCAGACTTGCTTCAGTGAGGAGGAGCGGGCGAGGCAGGATGAACAGCAGCGACAGTGAAGCCACATAGATCCGCACTTTCTGGAGACAGGGCACTGCATGGCGTCTTTGCATGGTGTTCTATTTTGAATTCTTCCGCTCACACCCCAAGCTGAGTTCTGTATCCCCCGAGGCCCAGACTTCAGTGCAGACGGCAGACCCAGGCTCCCGTCCTAGGGCAGCGGGGAGGCACGGCACAGCCCAGGGAAGGCAGACCATCAGACAGTTTTGGCCAGGCACTCAGTGCTGTGGTTGGTGGGACCGAGGACGAGCGGAGCTGACACCTTCTGGGGGCCTCTGGAGCCGGTGCACAGCGTGTCTGGGGGACCAGGGAGCTGAGGCGTTCTCAGGGCAACTCCCAGCCATGATCATCTGATGACAGTGGTGGCCAGGGAGGCTAACTCTCCAGCATTTCCGGGCCCTGGAGGGGGAGGCAGAGCAGGCTCCAGCCTCTGGAGAAAGCCGCCAGGCGAGGGATACAGGCGCTGGCCTTGGGAGGTTGGCCAGCAGGCACCACCGTGGGGGGCGGAGCGGGTGGACGTGGTCAGAGGGCCGCGGTGTCTGCCCGCGAGGCCGCCTGTGTGCCTTCCGTTGGACAGAGATGATCCCACTTAGTGGACTAAGTGACTGACTTCAGGTAGCACATGCAGGTTGCTCATGGTCTCGTCTCTGTGTAAACTCCCCCTGCTGCCTGCCCATCCAGAGCGGCCACTCAGAGTTCAGCTCAATGACGGCCTCAGGGGCTTGGCACCTCCTCCCTCTGGGTAGGGCCTTTGCTACCTGCGTGTGGGCTCCGTTGCTCCATTGTGTCCGACGCTTTGTGACCCCATGGGCTGTAGCCCTCCAGGCTCCTCTGTCCATGGGATTCTCAGGCAAGAAGACTGGAGTGGGTTGCCATTTCCTCCTCCAGCAGATCTTCCCAGCCCAGGAACTGAACTCGGGTCTTCTGTGTCTCCTACATTGCCGGCAGGTATTTTTTAACCCATTGAGCCACCTGGGAAGCTCCTTTTCCCCCTGACTCTGACCCAGAGGTTGGGTCTCCAGGTTCCAAGCAGACTTGCTTCAGTGAGGAGGAGCGGGCGAGGCAGGGGAACACTTCTGTGGGCGTGGAGAGTCTCTGATCGGACTCTGAGCAGCCCAGGCTGCCCTGACGTCACAGACAGCTCCGTGGTCTCGGCGGTTCATTTCTCACCCACCCAGTGCTCCCTGCAGGCCCCTGGAGCGGCTCTGGCACCCGGGCAGTGTTAATGCTGTGGTGGGTCAGCACCCCAGGGTCACCGTGCCTTCAGGTCACAGGCATCCTTGAGACACCTGCGTGGCCTCTCCCTGACTCAGCATCAAAGGAAGGTGCCTCTCCAGTTCCGTGGCACTCGCCGATCTCGTCCGGGGCCCAGCTCCATACAAGAAAGCTGCACGCGTCCAGGAAGGGCAGGCAGGGGAGGGACCTCCGGGTCTCACTGACCCCCAGAAACATCTTCCCCAGTAAGAGAAGTCAGGATAATGAAGCAGTCACGATCAAGGCCTGCCCTGGAGCTTTTCCTGGGGATCTCTGAAAGGCTGGAAGAGTTTTGCCTGGGGCTGCAAAATGTCAGTGGCTCATTAATTCCTCTGAAGTGCCCAGAGCCAGGGTTGCTGTTGCTAAGAAGATCTATTTGTTTGGTTATTTAACAAATCAAAAAGCGCAGTGGCCATTCAGCCAATCAGCAGCGCCTGTTGTCATTCGTGTGGTCCCGATGGTTCTCAGAGCAGACGCCAGATCTCCACGCCACACGTCGTGTAAGTTGTACGGTCTTTTCCTTCCTGGCCCTCCAGGTTATGCTCGGAAATAAATCTTCTTGGCGTGAAATATTACCGTGGGGCAGTCATCAACAGTTGTTCTCACAGCTGTTTTGAAACCAAAACAACTAAAAAAATGCATTTTAATGTTTATTTTAATAATTATTTTTTCTTCCTAGCAACCGTGTGAGATCTACCAGTCTTGGAGCCTGCAAATCTTCATCTACACTTGGTGTATTCTCTTTCTTTGCTCTGTCTGCTTGTCGTACAGAGCAAGTGACAAGGTGTGATTCTCGCCACCTTAACACTGCGGGGGTACAGATGCTTTCCGGATAGTTTTTTTTGGGTCTCCAGGTTCCAAGCAGACTTGCTTCAGTGAGGAGGAGCGGGCGAGGCAGGGGAACACTTCTGTGGGCGTGGAGAGTCTCTGATCGGACTCTGAGCAGCCCAGGCTGCCCTGACGTCACAGACAGCTCCGTGGTCTCGGCGGTTCATTTCTCACCCACCCAGTGCTCCCTGCAGGCCCCTGGAGCGGCTCTGGCACCCGGGCAGTGTTAATGCTGTGGTGGGTCAGCACCCCAGGGTCACCGTGCCTTCAGGTCACAGGCATCCTTGAGACACCTGCGTGGCCTCTCCCTGACTCAGCATCAAAGGAAGGTGCCTCTCCAGTTCCGTGGCACTCGCCGATCTCGTCCGGGGCCCAGCTCCATACAAGAAAGCTGCACGCGTCCAGGAAGGGCAGGCAGGGGAGGGACCTCCGGGTCTCACTGACCCCCAGAAACATCTTCCCCAGTAAGAGAAGTCAGGATAATGAAGCAGTCACGATCAAGGCCTGCCCTGGAGCTTTTCCTGGGGATCTCTGAAAGGCTGGAAGAGTTTTGCCTGGGGCTGCAAAATGTCAGTGGCTCATTAATTCCTCTGAAGTGCCCAGAGCCAGGGTTGCTGTTGCTAAGAAGATCTATTTGTTTGGTTATTTAACAAATCAAAAAGCGCAGTGGCCATTCAGCCAATCAGCAGCGCCTGTTGTCATTCGTGTGGTCCCGATGGTTCTCAGAGCAGACGCCAGATCTCCACGCCACACGTCGTGTAAGTTGTACGGTCTTTTCCTTCCTGGCCCTCCAGGTTATGCTCGGAAATAAATCTTCTTGGCGTGAAATATTACCGTGGGGCAGTCATCAACAGTTGTTCTCACAGCTGTTTTGAAACCAAAACAACTAAAAAAATGCATTTTAATGTTTATTTTAATAATTATTTTTTCTTCCTAGCAACCGTGTGAGATCTACCAGTCTTGGAGCCTGCAAATCTTCATCTACACTTGGTGTATTCTCTTTCTTTGCTCTGTCTGCTTGTCGTACAGAGCAAGTGACAAGGTGTGATTCTCGCCACCTTAACACTGCGGGGGTACAGATGCTTTCCGGATAGTTTTTTTTTTTTTTTTAAATATGACCCAGGAGGAGACCAACAGATTTAGGAAGGCATTGAACATGTGTATGGAAATGAATGGTTGAAGTCTGAACTTCCTTCTTTCACAGCAATTAACAGATTCCAGACCTTCATTTTTTAAAAAATTTTTTGGAGTATACATACACATGTATCCCTCTTCTCTTTTTAGGATTCTTCTCCCATATAGGTTGTTACAGAGTATCGGCTAGCGTTCCCTGTGCTGGTCGGCAGGCCCTTGTTAGGCGTCTGTTTCATGCACAGTATTGTGTATGCGATCCCAGTCTCTCAGAGTATCCCTGGCCACCCCTTTTCCCCTGGTCACCCCAGATTTGTTTTCTGCATCTGTGTCTCTCTGTTTTCTGGGGATTTGCCCAGATTCTGTTTGGTGGGGGAAGAAACCTCACCTTTACAGCTGTTCCCACGCTGTCCTCACTCGGCGACGGGCTATGCAGAGCGTGGAGGTCATTCCTTGTTCTGAGTGAGAAGGACTCAGCGTCACACAGTCCGGGGCTGTTTTCGTAACCGTGCCCCGAGCACAGCCTGGCCTCGGCCCCGGGACGGAAATGGCAGCAGCCTCCGCCGAGAAGAGCAGGGCAGAGCAGGATGCTCACCCCTCGGCAGGGCTGCGCTCCGACTGGCCCCCGTGTGGAGCAGGTTTATGAAGGCTTTCGAGGACCCAAAGGGAAAATGTACCCAATAAATCAATGGTGCTGCATTAAGAGACCGCTACTGAATGCCTTGTTCACAGGATGTAATTCTCTGATAATGGCACTCAGTACAGTAGATCATCGCAAAACAATGGCAGTATCACTACAGCAGAAATAACGGATGAATTGTACACACATAGGATCTTAGAATTCGACTGTAGATCCAGTTCGGGGTTATCCGGGCTGGTGGAGCAGTAGGTTTCGTTTTCGCCTTGTTCCGAGGGACAGAAAGCCCTGCACACACTGTGAAAAGCCATGTTCCACTCACTAGGGCATGATGCTGCGGGCAAGGCTCTCCCATCGTTTGACTCACTCTGTTCCTCCTCTGTGGATCAGCTCTGTTCATGCTAGTTCTTCCGTTTTATCTAAAACTGAACTTGTGAGCACCTCTGAAAATTGGAGGAATTTTAAAAGGAACTACGACATTTAATTTTTTTAAGTGGAGATAAGGGAATAGCATAACTGTGTTGCTCTTAATTTCTAAATAACTCTGTTTGGTGCTGGCTGCGCCAAGTCTCTGTTGCCGCATAGGCTTCCCTCCAGGTGGGGCGCGCAGGGGCCCCCCCCTCGTCGCGGGGCGCAGGCTCTCACGCGGGGGCTTCTCCTGTTGGGGGGCACAGGCTCTAGGGCGCGCGGGCTTCTGTGGTCGCAGCTCCCAGACTCTGGCTCCAGAGCAGCTGTGGCGCACGGACTTGGTTGCTCTGTGGCCGGTGGGATCTTCCCAGACCAGGGGTGGAACCCGTCGGCGAGGGGATTCCTGACCACCGAGTCACCAGGGAAGCCTTTGTCGCTCTCCATTTTTAAGGAGATGTGTTGATACTGCTTCAAAGATCCTGAAGAAATCGTCTGTAGTCCTGAAATTCAGAAACCCGCTAGGAGCTCTCGGCTCTCTAAAGTCTGATAAGATTCTTGAGACTGAAAGTGATGTCTCATCAATGCCTTCAAGAGCCTTGAGGACAGAACAGGATATAATTGAGTTTTTTGCCCATTTCCTGATAGGCAAGTGCCCGGTGTCCAGAAGCACCGGCATCAGTGGCGATGGCAGGGCGTCCCTGGAGGGACGCGGCGTGCCCCGCCCCGCCCCGCCCCGCCCCGGCCTGCAGGAGCCGGCTCTCCCCCGGAGGGGCGTGGCCTGGGCAGCACCGAGACGCAGGGCGGTGCCGTGGCAGGGGCTGGGCCGGGCGACCCCGGGACCTGGCGAGGCACCCGGCCGCCTCCGAGCTCCCGTGGCCGGGTCCAGAGGTGCCAAGTCCGCCGCAGTGCCGAATTCGACTGTAGATCCAGTTCGGGGTTATCCGGGCTGGTGGAGCAGTAGGTTTCGTTTTCGCCTTGTTCCGAGGGACAGAAAGCCCTGCACACACTGTGAAAAGCCATGTTCCACTCACTAGGGCATGATGCTGCGGGCAAGGCTCTCCCATCGTTTGACTCACTCTGTTCCTCCTCTGTGGATCAGCTCTGTTCATGCTAGTTCTTCCGTTTTATCTAAAACTGAACTTGTGAGCACCTCTGAAAATTGGAGGAATTTTAAAAGGAACTACGACATTTAATTTTTTTAAGTGGAGATAAGGGAATAGCATAACTGTGTTGCTCTTAATTTCTAAATAACTCTGTTTGGTGCTGGCTGCGCCAAGTCTCTGTTGCCGCATAGGCTTCCCTCCAGGTGGGGCGCGCAGGGGCCCCCCCCTCGTCGCGGGGCGCAGGCTCTCACGCGGGGGCTTCTCCTGTTGGGGGGCACAGGCTCTAGGGCGCGCGGGCTTCTGTGGTCGCAGCTCCCAGACTCTGGCTCCAGAGCAGCTGTGGCGCACGGACTTGGTTGCTCTGTGGCCGGTGGGATCTTCCCAGACCAGGGGTGGAACCCGTCGGCGAGGGGATTCCTGACCACCGAGTCACCAGGGAAGCCTTTGTCGCTCTCCATTTTTAAGGAGATGTGTTGATACTGCTTCAAAGATCCTGAAGAAATCGTCTGTAGTCCTGAAATTCAGAAACCCGCTAGGAGCTCTCGGCTCTCTAAAGTCTGATAAGATTCTTGAGACTGAAAGTGATGTCTCATCAATGCCTTCAAGAGCCTTGAGGACAGAACAGGATATAATTGAGTTTTTTGCCCATTTCCTGATAGGCAAGTGCCCGGTGTCCAGAAGCACCGGCATCAGTGGCGATGGCAGGGCGTCCCTGGAGGGACGCGGCGTGCCCCGCCCCGCCCCGCCCCGCCCCGGCCTGCAGGAGCCGGCTCTCCCCCGGAGGGGCGTGGCCTGGGCAGCACCGAGACGCAGGGCGGTGCCGTGGCAGGGGCTGGGCCGGGCGACCCCGGGACCTGGCGAGGGCACCCGGCCGCCTCCGAGCTCCCCGTGGCCGGGTCCAGAGGTGCCAAGTCCCGCCGCAGTGCCAGAGGCACCCTTGCTGGACCGTTTCCCCTCAGAGATGGCGACGGCATGCTGTCCCAGAGACACCTTAGCTCCTGGGTCTGGTGCGTAAAGACCCGCTGGCCAGCCTGTTACTGGTGGTGTGACTCCCGAGAATTTTCCGGGAACCTCCCGCCTTCCTCCTTGCTTGACACGCGTAGCCAGAGTGGTTTCTGTCCTTTACAGCCAAGCAGCCCGAGCGACAGAGCGGTTCGTGCGGGTCGTGTCCTAAATGCTCACAGCAAGCAAGCCGGGTCTGACCTCTCATCTGAAGGTGACTCCCAGATGTACCCCTCGCTCAGAGTTCTGTAGACCGCGGCGGTGCAGGGGGGCTGGCCGTGTGTGCTTCTTGCTGGTGGAGGTTCCGAACGGGAAGGAGAGGCGTCCTGGAGACCTGGGTTGTCCGGGGTGGGAGCCACTGGCCAGCGCTTAGAACATGGGGCATCCGAGGAATGACATGCATCAGAAAGGGGGGACTCTCTCCTGTTGACGTGTTTGTGTTGATTACATCTGAATGATTATATTTTAGACGTATTGAATGAGATAAAATATATTTTTGAACTTCTCGGCATGTACGGTTTCAGTGTGGTTGCCCGTAAAATTAAAGTTCCATGGGTGGTTTGGATTCTCTCTGTGTTGAAGACGTCTGCTGAACCCAGCCAGGAGAGACAGGGACCCCGAGTCTCTGGGGAGGGCAGCGGGTCTGCGGTGGTTCGGCTCGCGCCCTCGTCAGGGTTGGCCGTGGTAGCGGGTTCTGCACAGCTCCCAGGGTTGACAGCAGCAGCGTCGGTTTCTCACCGTGGCGCCCCCGGGCAGCTCTGGCTGCCACACCGGGCTCCCCTCACCCGGGCTGCGCGTGCTGACCCAGCTCCCGTGGAGCCGCCACTCTCGGGGCACGTCCTCCTCGCTGTAGCAGGCCCTGCAAGCGGGCAGAAACCCCACTGCCCCCGGCGAGGGGCTGGCTTCTCTGTGTCCCCTCGGTCAGAGCCGCTCGCGTGGCATGCACTCCGTAAGCATGGCGGCCTGCGGGGAGGAAGCAGCAGGAGCAGGGAGATGACACCCGGGGGTGAGCAGAGGTGCCCGCATGGCTCATTCTCCTTCCGCGTGAACAAGCCGTGCACTTTCACTGCGTCAGGCTTTCGGCCCGGACTGTGTCAAGCGCAGCCCCTCTTGACCCGGCGTCTCGGGAACCAGGGGCAGGCTCATTGCTTCCCCGGTGGTGGAGAGGAGACCCCGTGTGGGAAGAGGCGGAGGGCGCCCCGGCAGCCCCGGCCGGTCCTGGGAGCCGCCTGGGCAGACGCTCAGGGCCCAGGCAGGCCTGGGGGCCCGTCTACCTTCTGCCTGAATGGGGACAGCCCTGTAGAAGTGACACTCACTCCTCCATCATCCCCCTGGCTCCTGCCAAGCAAAGCACTGGAAAAGGGGTCCTCCCTGGCAGCCGACAGCTGTCCTCACTCCCCGTCTCCCCGCAGACAAGAGGGAAGCTGAGGACCGTCCTGGGTCTCAAAGGACCAGCCTGTGTTGATTCAGGTGCTCAGCGTGCCTGGCGCTTCCTGAAACCATTGTCTGTCTTTGATCTGTGACTCCTGTCACAGATGCACTCAGGGCTCCCGGAGCTCATTGCTTTGCAGTCACTTTCGAGCCCTCGACGCTGGCCGGGGCTTCCAGGAGGTCAGTTCCAGCTCTCTTTCCTGGGGCCACTTGGTGAGGGTCAGCAGAGGGAGTCGCCGTCCTGCACTGGAGGAGGCTGGGCCTTGATGGCCCACCGTGACCTGGCGAGAAGTAGTTTCAGATCCTTCAGATCCTGGAATTGGGGATTTTCTACATTCCCTTTCAGCGGCAAAGCAGTGGGTTGTGTTGGGTTTTGTGCTGAGGTGCTCTCCTCCCTCTGTGGGATGTAACGGTATCCTGTAGCCACCGTTCACACTGGTCGCATCCTGAAAGCACGTTCAGTAGCTGCATTTTCTTCCTTCTCAGTTATCCCAGGCGGTATTTGTTGCCAGGTGTTTCAGGGCTGCAACCTTCCTCTAAGAGTTTGCTGGCACCCTATCACCCCAACCCAAAACCACGCCGTAGATTTCAGCTTCCTGTCACGGGGACGCTACCTGTGCGCCTGGCTTCTGCACGCGTCAGCTTTGGCGGCCAGCAGCAGCAGCCCCTGCGCTCAGAGGCGTCCAGCAGCCACTGTTGACTCTTCACTGAAGAGCCCCGCGCGCCAGCTGCACTCTGCTGGCCTGGCCACGCTCCCCCGTCTCCTCGTGCCAAGACGGCGCCTGAATGAGCCGCCTCCCTCTGGGCTGGGCTCTTCTCCTGGCCCAGGGCGGAGTGGAGGCCCGCGTGACGGCGTTCGGCCTCTGCTGGGGCCTGGCACGCTGTCCCCTTCTCCCACAGGGGACATGGGAAGCCCAGAGCTCACGAGATGGGACGGGCCCTTCCCCGTGGGACGAGGGCAGGGAGGAGGCACATGGTGGGGACCACTGCCTCCATGACTCACAGGGACAGGTGCCACACAGAGCCCGGGAGCGAGCCTCCGAGAACAGCTGCGTAGCGCTCTCACAGCAGCAGAAGACCCGGTCAGAGGTAAACCACGGGCCCCCGACTGAGGGGCCCACAGGCCGCGCGCCAGAGAGCGCTGCGTGGGCCAGAGACTTTGCCCCTGCGGCTCTCAAGCGCCTCTTAACTCGCAGCAAGGGGAATAGCGGCATTTGGATTAGGTGACCCTGTTTCAAGCTTCATTGAAAGCCTCAAGGAAGATGCTCTGAGTCTCTGCGGAACCGCTGTGTCTAGGGGAGCGTGCTCCGTTGGGAGGGCTCTGGGCTGGAGGGGGAAGGGCATGGGCTCAGGAACCGGGCTGATTCTGTTTTGATCCTGTCCCGCCCCCTACCAGATGTGGAGCTCGGGCCATCCTAAACTTGCGGGGTGGATTTCCCCGTCCGGGCAATGACCATGACAACTCACAGGGCTTCTGTCGGACGGTTTCAGGCAATTCCTCTTGTGACAAGGTTTTCCTTTACATTGAGTCAAAATCGGACACCCTCACCCGTGACCTTGAGCCCCGTCCTGCCTCCATCAGGGGCAGCAAGGCCGTTTGGAACAGGAGCGCGGCCGCCCGGGTCTGAGTCCAGCTCGCCGCGCCGGGGCGTGTGGCTGCCGAGGGGGCTTGGCGCCCCTGTGGGCTCATCTCTGACGAAGCGGCTCAGCTTCTCCGCTCGCAGCCTCACGGTGATGAGAATCTTGCTTCCATTATCGGTGCTGTTACAGTTCCAGAGGGCACCTCTTGCAGGGCCTGCGGCTAGGTTCCTGGCTGCCTGTAGCCTCCCACTTTCTTCTCCAGCCTCAGCTGCGGTTCCCGCAGGCCTCCCACGGGTGTCGAGTTCCGTGCACTCCCTGCCAGCGTTGCTCCCTCCTGGGAACTGGCTTCCCCAGCGAAGGAGCGACAAGGGCAAGTGGCTGCACGCAGAGTCCTCCCCGGCCTCTCCTGTGCGTCCAGTCCTGGCTGCTCAGTCACTCTGGGCCTCGCCCTGCCCTCTCCAGACGCTGGTGACTTAAGGCGTGTATCTGACTGTGCCTCGGGGGCACCTGCTTGCCACTTAAACTTTGCGGTCTGACTTAGATTTTCCTGGGCCGGTACTAAGGCTCTCACTGGTTTACCTTTGAAAGACTTTCCGATTCTAGCAGCATAACCAGTCATGTTTCCTCTGCCGTAGGGCCTACTTCCTCTCCGGTCTTCTGTTTGCCTGGTCTGAAATAGAGATCTTGCTGAAAATGTTCATTTAAGCAAACGGGAAAAGAAAGAGTAACAATTTCCTGAATTTCTTGGTCTTTTCAAGTAGAGAGTAAGAGAGGAAATACAGTCTGTTTATGACATGTATGAAATGATCGCTTGTTTCTTCACTTCTGTTTAAAGTGAGGTTTGATCCTTTAGCCTTTATAGCAATACACCAAGTCAACTAAGACTTTTTTTTAAAATTCCTGTCTTTAGCTACCAGGCGCTCGGTGTGAGCCTTTGGAATGAACATACATGCTCACAAGTATGTAAGTGACTCCGTTGTCTTCATGAAGCACTGTTTCCTCTAGGAGACAGGGTTGGCCGGAGTGGGATCAAGAGGGCAGGTCTCCTCTGGGGACCACCTGGGACTCGCCGCTGAAGAGGGGATAGCCTTACCGACGCCCCCTCGTTTCCCTTCTCCCTGTGTTTCCTCTCTGCACCTCTCTTAGCTGGACTTCCAGGGACACCCTGCTGGCTTATCCACAGCCAGGCAGTGCAGCCATGTCTAAGCTGCACGAATACATTCACCAAAACACGGGAACTTTCTCCGCCAGTGTCTCCTGAGGTTCCGCTCTCAGGACGACCAGAAGTGTTTTAAGTGCTTTAAGCTGGGAGCTTTCTGAGCTTTCCGTCATTGGAGTTGAACCAGTTTGAGAAAATATGTACCATAAATAATCTTCAGAGCATTTTAATATACTGCCGAAAGTATTAAAAGTCAAAGCTTTCATAAAATTTAATTTACTCTGCCTGTAACTTAAATCTGGAGCAGTTTGAACACGTGCGTGGCTCCTGCTAAATTGCAGCTTCCCCTCTAGCCTTCGGGGAGGGCCGCCTGCGCTCCTGGGCCTGGAAGCTGGTGAGTCCCTCTCCCTGGAGCTCTGTGGCCCACTCTGGGCGCTCCCCACCTCCTCGCTTCCCTCTGCTGACCCCAGAGTTGTTTCTGACCTTGCATGAACTGGATTCTTTGACCACTGACTTGAGAGGGTTCTTCTTTTCTCATGTAAATGCTTGATGCGGTGGATCTCTCTCTAAACAATGACATAGGCGCATCCCAGAGTTTTGATATGTTGAGTTTTCATTTTTATTCATGACAAAATATTTTCTAATAGCTTTTGTGATTTCCCCCTTGACCTCTGGGTAATTTGTCAGTGCGCTTTGTTAAATTCCAACTGTTTGGATATTTTCCAGATTATCTTTCCATTATTGATTTCTGACTTAATTCTGTTCTGGTCAGAGAACAGACTTTGTATGATTTCAGTCCTTTTAAATTTATTGAGATTTGGTTTATGGCCCACAATATTTTGGCAAATGTTCTGTGTGCACTTAAAAATAATTTATATTTTGCTGTTGTTGGGTGGCATGTTCTATAAATATCAATTAGGCCCAGTTGTAGAAGTCTTACAGACTCACTTTTTAAAAATAATTTTATTGTATTTACTTTTGGGCTGAGTTGGGTCTTCGTTCCTGCATGGACTTTTCTCTAGTTGAGGCAAGCAGGGGCTACGCTCTAGTGGTCACATGCAGGCCTCTCATCACGGGGAGGCTTGTCCTGCAGCAGAGCATGGGCTCTCGGGAACGCAGGCTTCAGGGGCCGCAGTGCGAGGGCTCAGGAGTTGCAGCTCCCGAGCCCTAGAGCCCAAGCTCAGCAGCTGTGGCGCACAAGGCATGTGGGATCCTCCCTGATCGGGGATCGAACTCATGTCTCCTGCATTGGCAGCTGGATTCTTTACCACTGAACCACCAGGGAAGCCCTAAGTTTTCTTTCAAAGAAATTTTTAAAATGACACACGAAAATCTTTTTAATTGACTCACACACTTACCATCTGGGGGGTCTCCTTATCCCCTCGCGTGCATCCAGCTTTCTGTCTGGCATCCTTGGCTTTCTCCCCAGGGCTCGGCTTCCACCTTTCTGGTGGAGCAGGTCTGCTGGTCATGGAGTCTGTCCAGTGCTGGGCGTGGCGGAGCACAGCCTCTTCCTGGCCTCCTTGGACTCCTGGAGGTGTACTGCCTACCCTCCCTCACCCCACCTGGCCCGGATGGTTTCCTGACCTGGACCACAGGGCAACACCTGCAGGAGCCTGGGCGGCTTCCTTGCAGACCTCCAGATCTCGTGTCTGCACTCTTGCCTCCTCTCTGGGGTTCCGGCCCACCGGCATCGGCCTCCTTGACCTCCTCAAAGTCTGAAGTCTGTCTGCTCAACTCCAGAGACCCAACGGGGGTGCTTGAGTCCCTCGCCCTGGGATGGACCCTCTGGAGTGGGGCGGTCAGGCCCTGTCTCTCCCTCAGGGTTCAGGACCTGTGCTGCCTGTGGGCTAGCATCTGAAAGCCATTGCTTCACGAATTTCCTCTGTTTACGGTGAGGAAACAAGCCTGATTCCTCTCACTCCTTCACAGCCGAAGGCAAAGGCTCTTTCCACCTACTTTTTAAATAAAAGAACCTTGATTGTGGTAAATGCACGTAACATGAAATTTACCATCTCACCCGTGTTCCGTGTACAGCTCAGCAGGGGTGCGTGGACTCCTGCTGTTGGATAGCTGTCTCCAGAAATGTTGTATCTTCCCCCCGAAACTGTCCCTCAAGCAGAGGCCCCCGTGCCCCTCCCCAGCCCCTGGCGCCCACCCTTCTGCTGTCTGTGTCTGTGAAGGTGATAACTTCTAGATCCTTCATCTAACTGGAATGATGTGGCGTGCACCCCTGAGGCTGACTCATTTCGCTTGGCAGAACGTCCCGAAGGCTCATCCGTGTTGCACCTGGTGTTGGACGGTCCTTCCTTTGCAAGGCTGGGCGTCTGTCGTGGGGAAGGACCGCGCTGGGCTCCCTGCCGGAACGCCCGCTGGGGGCCTGACTCCTGCTGGTGGGGGCCCCTGCCTGCTGGCTGCTGTGGTAACACTGCTCTTCTCCGTGAACTTTTAATGTCACGCTTGTTAAAATCCTTCGTGGGTATTGATGGCCATCTCACCTGATTGTCCAGTTGGTCTTTACAGGTGTGTGTGAGCGTGTATATTTCTATATAAAATTCTTACGAGAAGAAGAGAGAAATGCATCTGGTTCGTTAGCTAACTTCAGTCAAGTTCCCTCTCCTTGCTGTTTGATTTTCTTTTTTCTTTCCTTTCTGTCTCCCTTTTTCTCTCATTCTCCAGGTTTCCTTTACCCTCCCGCTCGTCTCGGCTCCTCGCTTCCTCCTTCAGTGGAGGTGTGGCAGTGGCTGCCTGAAGCCGCCTGGTGTGCGGAGACCCATCCACGCGGCTGGCGTGTGAGGGTGGTCACAGGACACGCGCACATTGGGGGGCGGGGCAGCAGGGAGCGTGAGCGACTGCAGTCTGAAAACGAGAAGGCCAGGGGCGGCAGTTCCGTTCTCCAGTGAGAGCTGAAACTCCAGTTAGAGAGGGGCTCCCGGTGGTGCTTCAGGAAGGCTCCACAAAGAGCTCACAGGGGACCTGAGTCCTGGAGTTGGGCACAGTTGGGCTCCCTGGTGGTGGCAGAGACGTGCCAGGCAGAAGTGACATGAGCATATGCAACACCTCCTGACTACTCGCCCAGCGTTCTTGCCATCATGTCCTTCGGATATCTCTTCCCCAGAATTCTTTTCAGCTAGCTTTTTAAATTTCAAAGCAATATCTGGAAAACTATATATGTAGGCAATAATTAAAGTTGGGCAAGGAAACCCACATTTCTCTTTCATGCACTTTGCCCATTTTGTGAATAGGTTTAGATATTGCGTATTGCAAATATTTGTTTGATTTTATCATTTGTCTTTCGCTTTTTATATCCTATTGTTCTTAAGAAAATAATTGCTCCAGAAACAAAAGAGAAGCCTCACAGTAATTCTGACTAATGATAAGTCATCTGAATCAGTAAAGAGTTAGAATGACTAATTTAGAGTTTTAGTTTTATTATGTTGAAGGCATTTTGTCACCTCTGATTGTCAAACTACGTCTTGGCAATTAGAGCTCTTTGGGAACATGTTTTAATAAATAGATGGTAATTTTGTCACAGGGAACATTTTTTCCTTTGTAAGTGCAAAGAGGTTATACTCGACATCTTGTTTATATGGTTGATTTGCTGAGGAAAAGGTTGATCTTTAAGCAATGTTGATTTTTAATCCAATCCCTAAATGAATTATCATAAATTCTGAATTAAAAGTTTTCCAATAATATAAGATGAAACAACCCATTTGTACCTCATATATATTCTTGTAACAGTATAATTCTTAGTTTCTTTATTTTAACTTCAATCAAGAGAAATTTATGAAAATATATTTTCTACAGTCCTCTCGGATTTACTGTCAATGACTAGGGGGACAATGTGTGAACATTGTCTTGGAAAACAAAGGCGTTTGCCTGCTTTGTCTGGTGTAGAGAGACCTCCAAACCAGCCTAGATTTTTTTTAAAACCTCACCCCCGATTCCTCTACCGTGATTTTCTGCTTTAGGACCTTCACGGGTATTCCTGCGGCATGTCTGTGTGAGGTCCTCCTCTGAGCAAGCTGCTCTCACGTCTCCCAACCCTTGCAGGCTCGCTCTCGGTGAGAACAGAGCTCTGAAGTGAGGGATGAGCAGGTCCCGTATCTGCCTCGTACTGTGTGACTTACGGGCAGCACTCCTCTTTCCCAAGTCTCGGTTTCCTCATCTGTAAAATGGGCGTGGCCGGCGTTCCCAGCGAGGACAGGTGGGGAGGCTGAGTGAGAAAGCAGGTGATGCCCTCGGCTCCTCAGAGCCAGACACAGCGCAGCTGTCTCCACACCCCGCCACCTCCGCCCCTCCACCCCAACACTCAGCCATGCGCCAAACCCCAGCTCCGCTGCTTGCCGTGTTTCTGCCCTCTGTTTCTCTCCACCCAGAACACCCTTGTCCAGAGACTTCAGGGGCCGGCGCAGGCTGACGGTCCTCTGGGGGCCTTTCCTGACCCCAAGCTCGTCTCAGCGACAGGAAGTACCCGCTCAAATCTCAGCTCTTCCTTTGAGTTTGGGCTCCCTTGCTCACACTGGGCTTCACCATATAAATTGTTAACTGTGCAAGCAGACTCTTTTTTTTTTAATATTTATTTATTTAATTTTTGGCTCTCCTGGGTTTCCATTGCTGCCGCAAGCGCTTCTCTAGTTGCAGGGAATGGGGGCTACTCTCTAGTGGAGGTGAGCAGGTTTCTCATTGCGGTGACTTTTCTTATTGTGAAACTCGGGCTCTAGGGCACATGGACTTCAGTAGTTGCGCTTTAAGCAATGTTGATTTTTAATCCAATCCCTAAATGAATTATCATAAATTCTGAATTAAAAGTTTTCCAATAATATAAGATGAAACAACCCATTTGTACCTCATATATATTCTTGTAACAGTATAATTCTTAGTTTCTTTATTTTAACTTCAATCAAGAGAAATTTATGAAAATATATTTTCTACAGTCCTCTCGGATTTACTGTCAATGACTAGGGGACAATGTGTGAACATTGTCTTGGAAAACAAAGCGTTTGCCTGCTTTGTCTGGTGTAGAGAGACCTCCAAACCAGCCTAGATTTTTTTTAAAACCTCACCCCCGATTCCTTTACCGTGATTTTCTGCTTTAGGACCTTCACGGGTATTCCTGCGGCATGTCTGTGTGAGGTCCTCCTCTGAGCAAGCTGCTCTCACGTCTCCCAACCCTTGCAGGCTCGCTCTCGGTGAGAACAGAGCTCTGAAGTGAGGGATGAGCAGGTCCCGTATCTGCCTCGTACTGTGTGACTTACGGGCAGCACTCCTCTTTCCCAAGTCTCGGTTTCCTCATCTGTAAAATGGGCGTGGCTGGCGTTCCCAGCGAGGACAGGTGGGGAGGCTGAGTGAGAAAGCAGGTGATGCCCTCGGCTCCTCAGAGCCAGACACAGCGCAGCTGTCTCCACACCCCGCCACCTCCGCCCCTCCACCCCAACACTCAGCCATGCGCCAAACCCCAGCTCCGCTGCTTGCCGTGTTTCTGCCCTCTGTTTCTCTCCACCCAGAACACCCTTGTCCAGAGACTTCAGGGGCCGGCGCAGGCTGACGGTCCTCTGGGGGCCTTTCCTGACCCCAAGCTCGTCTCAGCGACAGGAAGTACCCGCTCAAATCTCAGCTCTTCCTTTGAGTTTGGGCTCCCTTGCTCACACTGGGCTTCACCATATAAATTGTTAACTGTGCAAGCAGACTCTTTTTTTTTTAATATTTATTTATTTAATTTTTGGCTCTCCTGGGTTTCCATTGCTGCCGCAAGCGCTTCTCTAGTTGCAGGGAATGGGGGCTACTCTCTAGTGGAGGTGAGCAGGTTTCTCATTGCGGTGACTTTTCTTATTGTGAAACTCGGGCTCTAGGGCACATGGACTTCAGTAGTTGCGGCCCACGGGCTCCATAGTTGCGGCTCCGAGGCGCTAGAGCACGGGCTCAGTAGTTGTGGCTCAGAGCTTAGTTGCTCTGCAGCATGTGGGATCTTCCCAGATCAGGGATCACATCTGTGTCTCCTGCATGGGCAGGCGGACTCTTCACCACTGAGCTACCAGGGAAGTCCCGCAAGTGGACTCTTTATTAACTGTAAATATCACTGTTCCTCCTCTCTTTGCTGTGCACGCAGGGTCTCTCAGCTGTCTCCAGCTCTTTGAGATCCCATGACTGTAGCCTGCCACGCTCCACTGTCCATGAGATTTCCCAAACAGGAATATTGGAGTGGATTGCCATTTCTTTCCTCACCCAGGGATCGAACCTCCGTCTCCTGCACTGGCAGGTGGATTCCCGGCCGCTGAGCCCCCAGGGAAGCCCTTCTCTTTGCTGAAGGAACCGTTAACTTAAATTTGATGTTATTTCTTCTGATCTGTGTTTTATTTTCTTACATATTGCCTTCCCCCAAATCCTATCAAATATAGTTTGTGTATTTTGAACTTTACATGAAGATTTCTATTTTATGTTGGTTAGCCTCAAATGTGTAACATGTGCCACTGACCTGATGGAGATGAGGCAGCATGCTGGGAACAGAAAGGGGCCGAGCTCACTGCCGCCCACTTCTCTGCCCACCTCGCGTCCCTGCGGCCTCTCCGCGGGCTCTGTCTCCCCGCTAAGCCCCAGGCTGCCTGCAGTAGTGCCACTGAGCTCCTTTTCCGAGTGCATGCTCCCTCAGGTGTGCTCCCCACTGCCTCTCCCGCCCCTGCCTCCCCCGGGCTAGTGTCCTTCTTAAACAGCTGCCTTCGGCAGAAATCGTCTTCCACGGAAAGCCTGGGAGTATTTGTATTTCACCCACTTGTCTGCCCTCCCATCTTTATTTGAGAAGATTTTAACTGGTAGAAACGCAAGATGATAACATGTATCTTGTACCCTTGACCTGGATGTCGAGATTGTTGGTATTTTCCACTCCACGCTTTCTCTCCCCCCCTCTCTCCCTCCGTCCCTCCCTCCCCCTCTCTCACAGCACACACGCTTTTTTGAGTAGCACAGTTTGCAGATCCTCCCTCTAGACCCCCTGACATCTGTCAGCTAGGAGCAGGAGCGTTCTCCTCCGTAGAGCAGTCATCACTCTTTAAAATTCAGCATTGATTTAGCACTGCTAGATCTATAGTCCGTGTCTGTATGTCTCTCATCGTAACAATAAAGAACCTCATAGCTTTTTTCCGTTCTGGCATCCAATTAAGGACAATTCATTGTGTTAGTTCTCAGCTGTCTCCAGCTCTTTGAGATCCCATGACTGTAGCCTGCCACGCTCCACTGTCCATGAGATTTCCCAAACAGGAATATTGGAGTGGATTGCCATTTCTTTCCTCACCCAGGGATCGAACCTCCGTCTCCTGCACTGGCAGGTGGATTCCCGGCCGCTGAGCCCCCAGGGAAGCCCTTCTCTTTGCTGAAGGAACCGTTAACTTAAATTTGATGTTATTTCTTCTGATCTGTGTTTTATTTTCTTACATATTGCCTTCCCCCAAATCCTATCAAATATAGTTTGTGTATTTTGAACTTTACATGAAGATTTCTATTTTATGTTGGTTAGCCTCAAATGTGTAACATGTGCCACTGACCTGATGGAGATGAGGCAGCATGCTGGGAACAGAAAGGGGCCGAGCTCACTGCCGCCCACTTCTCTGCCCACCTCGCGTCCCTGCGGCCTCTCCGCGGGCTCTGTCTCCCCGCTAAGCCCCAGGCTGCCTGCAGTAGTGCCACTGAGCTCCTTTTCCGAGTGCATGCTCCCTCAGGTGTGCTCCCCACTGCCTCTCCCGCCCCTGCCTCCCCCGGGCTAGTGTCCTTCTTAAACAGCTGCCTTCGGCAGAAATCGTCTTCCACGGAAAGCCTGGGAGTATTTGTATTTCACCCACTTGTCTGCCCTCCCATCTTTATTTGAGAAGATTTTAACTGGTAGAAACGCAAGATGATAACATGTATCTTGTACCCTTGACCTGGATGTCGAGATTGTTGGTATTTTCCACTCCACGCTTTCTCTCCCCCCCTCTCTCCCTCCGTCCCTCCCTCCCCCTCTCTCACAGCACACACGCTTTTTTGAGTAGCACAGTTTGCAGATCCTCCCTCTAGACCCCCTGACATCTGTCAGCTAGGAGCAGGAGCGTTCTCCTCCGTAGAGCAGTCATCACTCTTTAAAATTCAGCATTGATTTAGCACTGCTAGATCTATAGTCCGTGTCTGTATGTCTCTCATCGTAACAATAAAGAACCTCATAGCTTTTTTCCGTTCTGGCATCCAATTAAGGACAATTCATTGTGTTAGTTCTCATGGCCTCTTCATCTTCTTATCCTTACGCTAAGAGTTCCTGGCCTTTTGTCTAATTTGACATCGACGTTCTTGAGAACTCCAGATGGGTTGTCTTGAGAATGTTCTTCCATCTTGAGTTTATCCGACTGTTTTATCTTTATTAGATTCGGGTTAAGCATCTTGGTGATACTATGCCCTTCCCCATGTACCCCATCAGAGGCCACTTGATATCTGTTTGTCTCGTTATTGATGATTTTGGGGTAAGGGATTATTTGGTTAAATTGAAGCTAACAGATTTTTCCACATATAAAGATGCATTTTTCCCCTTTACAATTAGCTAAAAATCTATGTGGCAATCCTTTGAAACAATACAACTCTTCTGTTTCCCAGTGATTTTAACATTTATTGATGACTCTTGCTTCAATCCAATGCTAGTGATTGTTTTTAGACTTCCACCATTCTGTTTTTTTAAGTTGGCATTCTCCTGTACAGAATTGCTTTTCCTTCTCCATACCTCTATCCTGTAAACAAAATCAGAATGAGATCATGTGCTCTTTGTATTAATTCAACATGTTATACTCCAATCCTTCAGTTACTTTTTTAATTTTTTTTTTGCTTCATGCCATGAGCTCTTCCTTATTTATTATTTTCATCCATCTTTATTTTTTGGCCTGTGTGGGCCTCTCATTGCAGCGGCCTCTCTCATAGCAGAGCACTGGCTCTGGGCACATGCACGCCAGAGCGCTGGTTCGTAATTGAACACACCAGCACAGCCACTCTGCAGCACGTGGGATCATCCCAGGCCAGGGATCGAACCGGTGCCTCTTGCACTGCAAGGCAGACTCCTTACCCACTGGACCACCAGGGAAGCCCCAGTTATTCCTTCTGATGCTCAAATTGGTCCACCTTTGGCTGGTAGGGATCCATTCAGTGTCTCCGTACCATTTCAGCATGAAGCACGGCCTCATCTGATTTTGAAAATTTCTCACTGTCAGGAACAACCAGGTGGTCCTCTTGTCTTTCCCCTGTCTGCAGCCCTGAAACCATCACTTGTGCCAAGAGGCCATGACTCCTCGGACTAGGGAATGGTGTTTAGAAACCAAGATCTTGGATCTAGGTGTGCTCATTACTTCAAAGCTCTTACAGTGAACAGAGCAAGGAGCCATATAAGATACATATAATAAGATAACATAAGATATGATATGATCTAAGACATATGAGTTCTCTGTAAATCTCCTTGCTCTGTACACTGAAAACCACATCTCCTCTTGTGTGTATCACATGTGTATCTAAGCTGCACCTGAAGCTGCGTACTTCTGGCACTGCTGCCTTTCAGCTTAGTGTTGACAGGCTGGGTTCTTTCTCTCCTTCCCCCATTACAGGTTTGTGTCTCCCTTATCTCACCAGGGGAGCACTGATTTCTGACTAAATCAATATGTCTATTTATTTTCTCAATCTTATAATTCACACTAAATTTTTTGGAATTGCTATACCAATACGACTACCTGCTTTAAAGTCATTAGTACAATTCAGGATTTTTTTTTTTCACATTCTGTTTTAAGTTGGCATTCTCCTGTACAGAATTGCTTTTCCTTCTCCATACCTCTATCCTGTAAACAAAATCAGAATGAGATCATGTGCTCTTTGTATTAATTCAACATGTTATACTCCAATCCTTCAGTTACTTTTTTAATTTTTTTTTTGCTTCATGCCATGAGCTCTTCCTTATTTATTATTTTCATCCATCTTTATTTTTTGGCCTGTGTGGGCCTCTCATTGCAGCGGCCTCTCTCATAGCAGAGCACTGGCTCTGGGCACATGCACGCCAGAGCGCTGGTTCGTAATTGAACACACCAGCACAGCCACTCTGCAGCACGTGGGATCATCCCAGGCCAGGGATCGAACCGGTGCCTCTTGCACTGCAAGGCAGACTCCTTACCCACTGGACCACCAGGGAAGCCCCAGTTATTCCTTCTGATGCTCAAATTGGTCCACCTTTGGCTGGTAGGGATCCATTCAGTGTCTCCCGTACCATTTCAGCATGAAGCACGGCCTCATCTGATTTTGAAAATTTCTCACTGTCAGGAACAACCAGGTGGTCCTCTTGTCTTTCCCCTGTCTGCAGCCCTGAAACCATCACTTGTGCCAAGAGGCCATGACTCCTCGGACTAGGGAATGGTGTTTAGAAACCAAGATCTTGGATCTAGGTGTGCTCATTACTTCAAAGCTCTTACAGTGAACAGAGCAAGGAGCCATATAAGATACATATAATAAGATAACATAAGATATGATATGATCTAAGACATATGAGTTCTCTGTAAATCTCCTTGCTCTGTACACTGAAAACCACATCTCCTCTTGTGTGTATCACATGTGTATCTAAGCTGCACCTGAAGCTGCGTACTTCTGGCACTGCTGCCTTTCAGCTTAGTGTTGACAGGCTGGGTTCTTTCTCTCCTTCCCCCATTACAGGTTTGTGTCTCCCTTATCTCACCAGGGGAGCACTGATTTCTGACTAAATCAATATGTCTATTTATTTTCTCAATCTTATAATTCACACTAAATTTTTTGGAATTGCTATACCAATACGACTACCTGCTTTAAAGTCATTAGTACAATTCAGGATTTCTTTCTCTTTCCTTTTGTGTATTAAAGATATCACATGGACACTTCCAGTCCATTCCTGGGTTCTAACCTTTCTTGGATTGATTGCTTTTCTTGTTCGTTTGTCTGTCAGTGGACACAGGTTGCTTTCACCTCTTGAGGGTGGTATATAGTGCTGCAGTGACTGTGGGGGTACATAGGTCTTTTCCAAATTAGTGACTTTTTTCTTCAGAAAAGTACCCAGGAGTAGAATTGCTGGATGGTGTGGTAGATGCATCTTTAATTTTTTGAGGAACGTCCATATGGATTTCCAGAGGCTGTACCGCTTCATGTTTTCACCAATAGAGCATGACAGCTCCCTTTTTTCCATATCCTTGACGATTATTATTCCTTGTCTTTTTAATAACAGCCATCTGACAGGTGTGAGGTGGCATCTCATTGTGGTTTCTATTTGCATTTCCCTGATAACTAGTGATGTTGAGCATCTTTTCATGTGTCTGTTGCCCATCTGTATGTCTTCTTTGGGAGATTGTCTATTCCAGTCCTCTGCCCATTTTTAATGGAGCTCTTTGTTACGTTGAAGCGGCATTGTGTGAGGTCTTTGCATATGTCAAATATTAACCCCTTGCCAGATGCATAGTTTGCAAATACCTTCTCCCATTCGCTCGGTGGCCTTCTCATTTAGTCAACAGTTTTCTTCAATGTACAAAAGGTTTTTCAGTTTGATGTAGTCCAATTTGTTTATTTTTTTGCTTTTGTTTCACCTGCCTCAGGAGAAACATGCAAAAAATATTGCTTAGACCAGTGTCCAAGAACTGACTGCCTATGTTTTCTTCTAGTTTTGTGGCTTCTGTGATTAGATAGTGGTGGTGATTGCAGAACCTTGTGATACTAGAAACTGCTCAACTGTGCACTTTAAAATGGTGACTTGTATATGAATTACATCAATAAAATGTATTTTATTTAAATACATCAATAAATTAATATAAATGAGCACTTTGTTTAGTTTTCAATTAATGCCCTGGAAACCAGTTCATAACACCCTTCCCCATTCCTTCCTTACAGCCCCTGCATATTCACTGTACCCGAGTCTTCTCAACAGTCTCCTGTGTGTTGACATTTAAGTCATTCTCAGTGTTTCTCTGGTATAAGGAATGCCAGAGTGAATACCCGTGTCTGCAGGTGTGCCTCATGGGGGTGATTTCCCTTCAGCCTTGAGTGAAGTCTGGCTATGGATGAGGCTCCTGGTCGATGGTTCCCTTTCTCTCAGCCCTTTGATGCTGTTATTCCATTTTCTTCTGACCACTTTATTTTTCCGATGAGGAATCTGCTGCCAGTTCAATTATTCTTTTGTGGGTGATCTTGCTCTGTGGTTGTTTTGAAGCGTTTCCCCATTGTCTGTGCTGTCTGCGGTTTCACCAGGTGCTTTATTTCTTCCTGCCTAAGAGTCCCGGTGTTCCTGAGGGATCGTGTCTGGTAGCCCTTCCAGAGTTCCTGGAGGTTTGCTCTTGGCTCTTGTTTTCTTTTTCTTACTGTGGTCTCTCTTTCTAGAACTCATTTTGAAGCATACTTCGAACCTTCTTCTTATGCCTTGCTTTCTCTTAGCCGCGTTTTCATAGTTTCTTGTGTCTTCTGCCTTTGCCATGCTCTGGGAGATGTTCTTGGTCTGTCTTCCGTTTATATATTTTCCCTTTAGCTCTGTCTTACTGACACTTCTCCTTACCTCTGAATGTTTACTTTCAATGACAACATTTTTCATTTGTAGACATTTTATCTGCTGCTTTTAAAATCTGCCTTTTCTTTTCACCATGTTTTATTGTTTTTGTTGGCATTTCTCTTTTTGTCTTGTTTCATGAGTTCAAACTTTTGTATTTTATATTCTCTCTCAGATGACTCTCTTGCCTCCAGTCCAGGGTGGAAGGGCGACGCCTGAATGCCCTGCCTGTCCTGGCGGTGGCTGCGCCGGGCGTGACAGAGCTTGTCTCTGCTCATCCCGGCTCTCATGCTCTTCAGTCATGGAGCATTACACGGGGTGGTTCTGCATTGCCGCGTCCCTGTCCCATGGTTTCATTGTTCTGGAAATAAAAGTGTAATTTTGCAGGTGTAGGAGTCCTACAGAATGAGAAAGTAGTATTTCCTTGTCTTTTTGAGCGTTCTTATTTTTCTGGCATATACTAGTTGTCTTACTGTTTTCTATCAGGCTTACCTCTGACTTTTCCATTTCCTTTTTATATTTCACCGAAAACTTTATATGCTTATTGCAAAAATGAGGGCCACAAATAGCTCATTATGCTATGTAACTATAATCAGAAATCTTTAGGTAGATTTTTTTTTTTAGTTTTTTTTTTTTTTTTTCAGTATTGGAGCATAGTTGATGAACAATGTTGTGTGTTAGTTTCAGGTATAGCCAAGTGTTCCGGTTATCCATATATATGTGTCTGTGGTTTTTCAAATTCGTTTCCCATATAGGTTATTACAGAATCTTGAGTAGAGTTCCCTGTGCTATACAATGGGTCCTGGTGTCTGTTAGAGTGTAGTTGATTCGCAGGGTTGTATTAATCTCAGGAACACAACAAAGCAAGCCAGCTAGGCCCTCTCTTATAAGCACAGTGTATGTACGTGTGAGTCTCAAACTCTCTGTCTCCTCCTCGCCCGCCCTCCCCCTCTCCACCCACAGGAGCCCGAACTTCATTCTGTGTGCCTGTGAGTCTGTTTCTGTTTTGTAAATAAGCTAATTTGTATTCTTTTTTTTTAGATCTAAAAACTAGATCTTTGTAAAAAGCTTTAAATAGATTTTTTATCATAACGACATATATATAACCCTGGCTATTTTAACCATTTTCAAGTATACAGTTCAGTGGCATTCATCGTATTCACGACATTGGCCAACCATCGCCCATATCTGCTTCCAAATATCTCCATCACCCCAGGAAGGAACTGTGCTCCAGTGACATTGGCCCCCGTTCCTCCTCCCCGACCACTCCCGGTAATGTCTGACCTACCGTCTATCTCAACGAATGTGCACAGTTTAGATAGCTCATCGAGAGGAATCATGCAATATGTGTCATTTTTTATCTACCCTGTTTTACTTAGCATCATGTTTTAAAGGTCCACCCACACCGTAACATATATCAGAGCTTCATTCCTCTTTATGACTGAATACTCAGCTGTGGAATGAATGTCCAGGGCCATGTGAGAACAGGACTATGGGGCTTGAGCTGGGTTCTCAACCCAGGGGAAGGTCTCCTTGAACTAGCTCCCCACCGTGACCTCCTGCCCAGGGGCACCAGAAGATCCCTTCACACATGGTTGGCCAGATCCCACCTACAGTCCAGTCAGGTGTGAACAGAAAGCGTGGATTGCCTGGGAACAGCATGTGGCTCATGGGAAACGCCCCCAGAGAGTGTGGTGGATGCTGCAGGATGTTCTGACCGCTAGCCCACCTGTGACTAGTGCCTGTCAGCAACCCTTTCCTTCTCTTAGGCACGCTGACAGCTCATCACCCTTAAGCTTATAACGATTCTTGTCTTTTCCCCTAAGATCACTTCAATATACTCTTGATGTCAAAGGGGAAATCATGCTCTTTTGTGAGAGAATACATGGCGAGTGTACTTCACCCGTGTCTTCTCGGATCTCTAGAGCAGGCATAAGGAAAAAACAGCACTGGGGATGAGGGTGGACCCAGGAGCGAAAGAAACTATTTTTGGATGTCTTGGAGTAAAGAAGGAATAAGACATGCGGGAAGGCGTGGTACAACTGCCCTGCGTCTGCAGGTGTTCTTTCCACAGCGCGGGTCCTGGGAAGGTTCTCGAATGGGCCGTCGGGAGACGAGCGTGAGCCACGACCAGACGGTGGTTCTCGGCTCAGGTGGACTGGGAAGGAGGGGATTAGGAAGCTGGGCACTCGGACTGTGCCTCTCCATCGTGTTCCCCGTGGTCCCGCTGAAGCTTATCTACTCCTGGACCTCACTTTAAAAGGGACGAGGGGCTTTCTTGGCGCAGGTAGTGGAAGAGCCCAGGGCAGACGGTCTGCAGACACAGCTGGACCCGCGTGCCTGGCTTCCTCTGGCCGGGCTTCTTTCCCCACCTGCTGTGCTGCCCCCTAGCTGGCCTCCATTCTCACGCTCTCGGGGGGTGTCCAGCCCGGCCCTGAAGCCCTAGCCTTGAATCCCGCCTCGGCCACGGGCCGGCGCTCCGCTGACCGCGGTGATGCTGTCGACTGACACTGCAAGTGACCGGCGCGCGGGCCTGGGCCCTGTCCTCCTGGGGCGGCCTCTCCTCAGGCTGACACGGCCACCAACAGCGCTGCCTGACCTGTGCCTCTGCCGTGGGTCCAAGCCCTCCCAGAGATGACAGGCTGGGGGAACGCGCAGAGGGCAGGGCCCGTCGTGTGGGCCCACAGGAGCCTCTGCCGGGCAGCAGGTGCGGGGCGATGGCTTTGTGCCAGGGGCGCTCTGCAGGATCAGATTTCAGCTATTTCCTAGGTACAGATTTTTTTAATTTACCACAGAGAAGCTCAACGATGGAAGAACCCTCTTTTCATTCACATGTCCTACAGCTTTATCTTTCTGTACATCTCACTTGCTGAAAGTCAGGTGTCTCTTAATACATAAATCCGTCCCTTTGGGATGGAAGTTAAATGCGATAGCATTGAAATACAGCCTCGGAAACACAAGTGAGCGTAAACGATCATTATGCGTCGACACCCCTGGGGAAGGGACTCCCTTATAGGAGGAGTGGAGGTTAAGGTCCGTGTAAAACGTGTGAAAATAATAAAAGCGGGCAGGGGCGGCAAGACCGCCTGGCGGCACTACTGGCCTCCTGACGTGGAAGCGCTGCGTGTCTTTGCCGGGAAACCCGCCGCAGTGCCCGCGGCTGCCCGCCCGCTGCATCGGCAGACGGGCGCGCTGTCTTCCAGCGGAATGTGCAGAGCTCAGAGCCTCTGTTCTCTCCGCAGCTCGTGACCCTCCACAGAGAGAGAATGGGAGCCTTTCAAAGAGGGATGAGACAAAAACGGATTATTTCGCGGTGCTGCCGCAGCACAATGCGCTGTGCAAAACCGGCTCCTGAGAGGCACGGTTTCTGAGCCGAGCCCTGTCTGTAAAGGCGCCCAGTGTGGGAGGATCTGCGAGTGCAGGGAAACAGCTGTGCGCTGCCGAGCATGGCCTCAGGAGGCTGGACCTCCTGGCCAGGGACTCTGTTTCCTTCGCATTCGGGAAGGTGCCTGAACTTTCCAAGTCCCTCGGAAGCATTTGCCAACGCTACTGTTCCATCGTATGAATGCTGCCATCCTGGTTCGAAGGTCCCCCTGCCCTCTAAGGTCTGCCTTACATCCCAGGGGGGCAGGAGAGGGGGGCGGTTCTGTGCGCTCAGCCTGGGCACATCCAGCCGAGGGTGTGGAGGGGACCATCTTTATTCCTTAACTGTCCTGCAGTCTTAGCTGGAAAGTGGCCTCCGTGCTCACTTCTGGAGCGCCGCTCTCCTGAAAGGTCACCTGAATCGGCCCTTCTGCCCGAATAGCTGATGGGTCTTCCTCTTGCATCCTCCAGGGTCACTTATCCAGAAAAAATTGATTATTCGGATCGTTAAGTCCTCACTGAGTCAGGATCATTGACGTCCTGTTGTTGTCCACACACGTGACCCCGGTGGCAGGGCACAGTGGGCTCTCTGGCACCCGTGGCTCCTCTCTGCTCCAGATCACGTGGGCGGTTCCCCGGACCCCGCTCTGCGCATGTGTTTCTGTGGGGCCTTGCCTGTAGGGCGTCCCTGATCTGTGCCGGCGCCCATTTCTGTGGGCAGTGGAGGGGGCCAGCCAGGGAATCTTTGTGGAGCCAGTCTTTTCTAACTGGGAGGAAATGTTGAAATGACAGGTGTATAAAACATGAATCAAGCTGACTGTACCTACACATGCAGCATGCAAGCCCAGGGCCTGAGCCTCTTTCCTCTGCCCAAGAAAGAGCTGGATGTCAAGCCCCTGTTTCTCTGGACAACAAAGCCTGACTTATGATGATTCATCTTACAACTTCTTTATGATGATTCAAAAGTGATACACATTCAGTGGAAGCCACACTCCAGTTTTGAATGTGGATCTTCTCCCAGACTGACTGGTGACCCAAGGTAGGAAGCGCTCTCATGAAGCTGGGCAGTGGGAGCCAGCACGGCTTCTGGTCATCTCCAAAGTCACAAGAGCAAACAGTCGATACAGTTCCAACATCTCTGAACCCATGCGTCCGTTCGGTTTTCCACTGCTAGTACTGTATTCAGTATACACTGAGAGTATGAGACATTCAGCTCTTTATTATAATAAAGGCTTCATGTTAGATGGGCTTGCCCAACTGGAGGCCAGTATGAGTGTTCTGGGAGGCCAGGCTGAGGTGTGTGTCTGTGTGTGCAGCGTCGCGAGCACTCAGTCGCGTCCAACTCTTGGAAACCCCAGGGTCTATAGCCCGCCAGGCTCCTCTGTCAGTGGGATTTCTCAGGCAAGAATACTGGAGTGGGTTTCCATTTCCTCCTCTAGGGGATCTTCCTGACCCAGGATCGAACCCACGTCTCTTGTGTCTCCTGCCTTTATTCCTTAACTGTCCTGCAGTCTTAGCTGGAAAGTGGCCTCCGTGCTCACTTCTGGAGCGCCGCTCTCCTGAAAGGTCACCTGAATCGGCCCTTCTGCCCGAATAGCTGATGGGTCTTCCTCTTGCATCCTCCAGGGTCACTTATCCAGAAAAATTGATTATTCGGATCGTTAAGTCCTCACTGAGTCAGGATCATTGACGTCCTGTTGTTGTCCACACACGTGACCCCGGTGGCAGGGCACAGTGGGCTCTCTGGCACCCGTGGCTCCTCTCTGCTCCAGATCACGTGGGCGGTTCCCCGGACCCCGCTCTGCGCATGTGTTTCTGTGGGGCCTTGCCTGTAGGGCGTCCCTGATCTGTGCCGGCGCCCATTTCTGTGGGCAGTGGAGGGGGCCAGCCAGGGAATCTTTGTGGAGCCAGTCTTTTCTAACTGGGAGGAAATGTTGAAATGACAGGTGTATAAAACATGAATCAAGCTGACTGTACCTACACATGCAGCATGCAAGCCCAGGGCCTGAGCCTCTTTCCTCTGCCCAAGAAAGAGCTGGATGTCAAGCCCCTGTTTCTCTGGACAACAAAGCCTGACTTATGATGATTCATCTTACAACTTCTTTATGATGATTCAAAAGTGATACACATTCAGTGGAAGCCACACTCCAGTTTTGAATGTGGATCTTCTCCCAGACTGACTGGTGACCCAAGGTAGGAAGCGCTCTCATGAAGCTGGGCAGTGGGAGCCAGCACGGCTTCTGGTCATCTCCAAAGTCACAAGAGCAAACAGTCGATACAGTTCCAACATCTCTGAACCCATGCGTCCGTTCGGTTTTCCACTGCTAGTACTGTATTCAGTATACACTGAGAGTATGAGACATTCAGCTCTTTATTATAATAAAGGCTTCATGTTAGATGGGCTTGCCCAACTGGAGGCCAGTATGAGTGTTCTGGGAGGCCAGGCTGAGGTGTGTGTCTGTGTGTACGCGCGTGCGCGAGCACTCAGTCGCGTCCAACTCTTGGAAACCCCAGGGTCTATAGCCCGCCAGGCTCCTCTGTCAGTGGGATTTCTCAGGCAAGAATACTGGAGTGGGTTTCCATTTCCTCCTCTAGGGGATCTTCCTGACCCAGGGATCGAACCCACGTCTCTTGTGTCTCCTGCCTTGCCGGCAGATTCTTTGCCACTGCGCCACCTAGGAGTCCCTAGGTTAGGTGTAGTAAGTGCGTTTTCAACTTAAGATATTTTCGACTCACAGTGGGTTTATGAGTTTGTAATCCTGTCATAAATTAAGGAAAATATGTACTCTTAATGAAGGAAAGTGGCAGCAATAGAAACTTGATAATCTACCAAAGCCTATAGCTAGAGAACAACCCAAGCCAGCCAGTTCTGTCTTGGACTGCTGCTTAGTCTGTAGCTCTGTGTCAGGTGTTGGGAGAGAGAAGTCACACAGGATATGAAAATGATGAGCAAATTGGGAGCAGGCTGTGCCCTGGAGGAAGTAAAGGGGTCCACTCCCTTCAGTGTGTACAGTATTGGGCATCCATCAGAGGCCACCGGTGAGTGACCTGAGCAAGTGGAATGCAGAGTTCCGTGACTGTGCAGATGTTTTAGATGTGCCTTGAAGGGTGGGTGGAAGCAGAGATCTGGGGACCAGGCAGCATTCCAAGAAAGGAACCAATAAAAACAAGGGACTGTGGGTTGGGGTGTCAGCAAGGGAATGTGGCGTGGATGTGAGCAAGGGATTGTGGGTGCAAGAGTGAGCAAGGAATTATGGGTACGGGTGTGGAGCAAGGGATTGTGGATGAGAGTGTGGAACAAGGGATTATGGGTGTGGGTGTGGAGCAAGGGACTGTGGGTGAGGGCGTAGAGCAAGGGATTGTGGGTAGGGGTTCAGCAAGGGATTGTGGGTGGAGGTGAGCAGAGCAAGGGATTGTGGGTGGGGGTATACTGGACCAGGATCCCCCTCCACTTGAAAACAAGCAAGGCCACCGAAGAACACAGGTGGAGCTGGAAGTTTGTCGTGTGACCTCACAGAAGGCTCTAAAGAGGAGAAGCTCCGTGATGACAGCTGTGTTTGGGGGCAGATGAATCTAGCACGTGGAGGAGGAGCTGAGGATCAGCTTCTAATGGAGTTTCTTAGGCCAAAGGAAGTAAGCCGCCTTTCTTCCAGATTTTGCTTTCATATGGTAATGTGCATATTGTGGATTCTGAGAGAGGGAGAGCGCCTGCATTCATGTGACTGCAGAACCTTTTTCTCAGCAAATGGTACATGGTGAGCCCCCAGTGTTTTGCATGAACTAAAGGCAAGTACAACACTGCGTTCCATAGACTAGGGCTTAAGAAGCCTGTGTTCTGGAGAGGGGATTCAGCGAGAGGAAGAGGCGGTGAGAGCTTGGCAGTGACTCAGGCTAAGAGTCAGTGCACTGAGGAGAGTAGAGCCAGCCAGGGCCCCTGACCGCCCCAGCGCCTCCTCCCCAGCAGGCTGGGCACTGGCCGGCCTCTGGGCCCTTTGGCCCCGGGGCTCTCCCTGCGGCCTCCTCCAGCGGGGCTGAGCACAGGCGGCCAGCCCTCCCCTGGAGGGAAGCGGAGGGGCGCTAAGGAAACAGGAAACTGAAGGTGCCTTTGTCTTTTCTCCTCCCCACTCTCCCCCCTGCTCCCCTTTAAATAATGCTCTGGATCAGAGGGAAGCGCCTGACGGGACTCCAGCCTGGGGCTGAAGCCTGCCCGAAGCCTGCCAGGAGAAACCCTCTGCCGCGTGGGGAGCTAGTCCTCCACGCTGCTCCGGGGCTGCGGCCTCCGCGGGCCAGGGTCCTTCTCTCCCCTCCTGGGCCTTCCTCTCCCACCTGACCTCCCGTGCCCTCCTTTACTCCAGACCCTGTCACTGCTGTGGTTACATCCTTTCCTGTAAGCTCAGCCCCCGACACCTCCTGTAGCCCTCGCTGGCCGCTCACCTCCTTTCTCCTGGCAGGGAGCCTCTGGGGATGTGGAACCCAGGGAGCAGGCCGTCCAGCCCGGCGTCCTCCGCCGTCAGTCTCGGGGAACACGGGGAAGCCCTGGTGACTCCGTGGTGAAGAACCCGCCTGCCGGCGCGAGAGACACGGGCTCATCTCTGGGTGGGAAGCTCCCCTGGAGGAGGAAATGACAGCCCACTCCAGTGGTGTTGCCTGGAGCA
This sequence comes from Tragulus kanchil, assembly GCA_022376925.1. Classification (NCBI taxonomy): domain Eukaryota; kingdom Metazoa; phylum Chordata; class Mammalia; order Artiodactyla; family Tragulidae; genus Tragulus; species Tragulus kanchil. The sequence continues at coordinate 156,956,988 of JAIOJX010000002.1, read as the reverse complement.
TCCCATGGACAGAGGAGCCTGGCGAGCTACACTCCGCGGGGTCGCAGAGAGTTGGACATGACTGAGCAACTAAACAACAATAACAAATCCTTGTAGCCGTGATGTAAGAACGCATGGGTCAGATTTCCCCAGGCACGGGCTGCGGGCGCCTTGGGAGCTCAGAGGCAAGAGCCGCCCTGGTCTCAGCGGCCCCGTGGGAATTCTCCACCAACCCGACCCTGGGGTGGGGCGGGGCGTGTGTGAAAATGGTGACAAGGAAGCAAGGGCTCCGGAAACCACGGTCTTGTTTGAAGAGACCCAGACTCCTTCCTGAGGCTGAGACCACCTCCCCCTGACCGCCCCAGCGCCTCCTCCCCAGCAGGCTGGGCACTGGCCGGCCTCTGGGCCCTTTGGCCCCGGGGCTCTCCCTGCGGCCTCCTCCAGCGGGGCTGAGCACAGGCGGCCAGCCCTCCCCTGGAGGGAAGCGGAGGGGCGCTAAGGAAACAGGAAACTGAAGGTGCCTTTGTCTTTTCTCCTCCCCACTCTCCCCCCTGCTCCCCTTTAAATAATGCTCTGGATCAGAGGGAAGCGCCTGACGGGACTCCAGCCTGGGGCTGAAGCCTGCCCGAAGCCTGCCAGGAGAAACCCTCTGCCGCGTGGGGAGCTAGTCCTCCACGCTGCTCCGGGGCTGCGGCCTCCGCGGGCCAGGGTCCTTCTCTCCCCTCCTGGGCCTTCCTCTCCCACCTGACCTCCCGTGCCCTCCTTTACTCCAGACCCTGTCACTGCTGTGGTTACATCCTTTCCTGTAAGCTCAGCCCCCGACACCTCCTGTAGCCCTCGCTGGCCGCTCACCTCCTTTCTCCTGGCAGGGAGCCTCTGGGGATGTGGAACCCAGGGAGCAGGCCGTCCAGCCCGGCGTCCTCCGCCGTCAGTCTCGGGGAACACGGGGAAGCCCTGGTGACTCCGTGGTGAAGAACCCGCCTGCCGGCGCGAGAGACACGGGCTCATCTCTGGGTGGGAAGCTCCCCTGGAGGAGGAAATGACAGCCCACTCCAGTGGTGTTGCCTGGAGCATCCCATGGACAGAGGAGCCTGGCGAGCTACACTCCGCGGGGTCGCAGAGAGTTGGACATGACTGAGCAACTAAACAACAATAACAAATCCTTGTAGCCGTGATGTAAGAACGCATGGGTCAGATTTCCCCAGGCACGGGCTGCGGGCGCCTTGGGAGCTCAGAGGCAAGAGCCGCCCTGGTCTCAGCGGCCCCGTGGGAATTCTCCACCAACCCGACCCTGGGGTGGGGCGGGGCGTGTGTGAAAATGGTGACAAGGAAGCAAGGGCTCCGGAAACCACGGTCTTGTTTGAAGAGACCCAGACTCCTTCCTTAGGCTGAGACCACCTCCTCTCCGTGACCACCCGTCACGTTAAGACCCTAAGTCACGCCTTTTATCGCCAGAGCTCCAGAGGAGGAAAGAGTAAGATGTCATGACATCTACTCTCCCGCTTACACACACCTGCGCATAGATGTGTGCACACCCAGCATGCTCACGCCCTTCCTCCTGCACTCAGGAATGGAGTCGCCGTCAGAAGATGGGAAGACCTGGGACTCTGAGCCAAGTCTCAGTAAATCAGAAACCGCCTCATTTCCATTCTGGTTTTCTGTTTCTAGTTTTTAAAATTTGAGTGTCTTAGTTTCATGGGCCTCCTACAGAGTTCGTACTTTTGTAGGGGTTCCCTTCTAGGCAGAGGTAACATGGCCGTATCTCCCTGGACTGGGTCAGAAGCTGCCTTCCCAGCCCAAACTCGGGGGACCACCAGGCGCCCCAGGAGTAGGGGCCCGGTGTCTTCGTCGCCACACCGTGCCTGGAGCCCTCGGAGGGCACCTGGGGTGACTCCGATCTGTCTGCAGGAGGCGACACTGGACACTCGCTTCTGCCGAGAGCCTTCCTTTTGTAGCTGGCCCAGTGTGCCCTCCAGTCTGTTTCCACATGCATGGCTTCTCACGCTCTTTTCCTCGTGAGCATGTCCATATCCTTCACAGTGTTATATTCCACTTCCTTCCAGATTGATCTGTTGGCATGGAATTATTCTTCTGGCCATTATTATTACCATGTTCAGTGCAATCATCATTACCGCATTAACTCATAACTATTACTATCATTGCTAATAGAATGACTGTTAACTAAACATGAATAATTCATGCTACCCCCAAGATAATTACTCTTATTAACTGTAGTCACGTGACCCGTCCTTGCTGCCTCATCTCCCCCTACTCCCGCTCTCTCCCTCCCCTCCATGCCTGGCACACCGAGCAACCTGGGATTCCTGGCAGATCCGGAGTCAGTCTACCCTCCCCAGGACATAATACGTGTGTCGGTGACCAGCCAACGGCTGGTTCATCTGCACAGGTGAAATCTAGGCTGCTGACGGTGCAGCCTTGGGTCTGCCCCAGCGCTGCCCTTGTCTTCACGCTAGATGTTGTCTTTGCCGAGACCGTGGGCTCCCCTGAAGCTGCAGGTGATGAATCCGCAATGGGTCGCGTGCCGGGCCCTCTGGACCCACCGGGGAGAACAGACTGGAGAGTCGCTGGACAGGAGGACGGGGGGTGAGGAACCAGAGGGGCCTCCTCACCCTTCCCAATGGACAGAGGGGCTTAGGAGAGAGCACCGATGCTGCCGAGGCGCCGGCCAGAGCATGGCCACGTGTTTATGCTCCACGGAGCCTGTCTCTGAGGGCAGCACTCAAAGATCCCGCCGACCGAGCAGCCGACCTCGCGCTGCCGTGTCGGGCCCCGTGGTGTCGCTGGAGACTGTGGACGTGGAGGAGCTTAGAGTCGAGATGAGGGCCTCATGCTGTGATTCCCGAGACCCGTGGCGCATCAGAGGCCTGGGCGGCACACACCACTCACGTCCCAGACACAGACTGGACGTCAGAGAGGCCGCAGGCCGCCCAGGAAGCGACAAGCAAGGCGACAAGAGACACAGTCAGTGTTGCTGACGCTGGAGGAAGCCCTGCGGGCTCTGGGTCCGCACAGGGGGTGCTGATTAGCCTGAGGGAGGGCCCGTTTTGAGAACGCTTTACCAGGAGACGACACTTAGCTGAACGCTTCAGGACGGAAAGGAGGCCACGGGGAGGACCGGCTGTCGGCGGGGCACTGCCTGCAGAGGGGAGCGTCCCCAGAAGGTGGTGACTTCACCATGGCTGGAAGGCAGGCTGTGTTCAGGGAGGTGTTGGGAGACAGGTCTGGGGACCAATAGGGGAAGGTCATGCTGTGCATACTGAGACTTGCGGACTTCACTCCGTGGGTCCAGCTAATTCCCTAAGAGTTCAGACGTGGGAGTGTTTTCAGATCTTGCTGCTGCTTGCTGGCTGCAACACACGGGCAGATAGAAGAAGGCTTCAGCAGGACAACAAACGAGGCGTGAGAAGGATTTGAACTAAAAGAGGCAACGGGGGGAAAGGGAGGGATTCTGCCTGTGAGTTTGGGGGAGAACGTAGAATCAACAGGAGTCACGATGCATTCATTCACAGGGCTAAAGAGGGGAGGTTGTGTGTGACTTTCTAGCTTGAAACGTCTTCATTATTATTAATGTGTAATGGAGACCTGTGGTCAGTGTTTTTTGACATCACTGTTGTGTTTGGGGCACAGCTGACCACACCCGCCCAGGACGACTTCTCCATTGATAAACACCATGTGTGCTCCAACGGCTCGCCTGACTGCCGTTCTTTCATTTCTCTCCCTCTCCTCGGACTCCGTGTTCCCTGGGGCACAACAGTGTTGAAACAAGGCCAGTGACACCACTGCAGTGACCTGTTAGTGTTCACAAAAGTGGAAGTCACTCCTCTCTCCCTTTAAATCAAAAGCTAGAACTAATGAAGCTCAATGAGAAAGGCCTGACGAACGCTGAGATGAGCCAAAAGCTAAGCCTCTTGCACCCAAGTTTCGCCAGGCCGTGAGTGCAAAGGGTATTTTTTAAAGTAAATAAAAAGTGCGACTCCAGTGAACATACACACACAGTAAGAGAGCAGAACAGCGTTCTTGCCGACACGGAGAAAGCTCCAGGATCCAGGTCACATGGGACACGCCTGTCAGAAGAGCCGCCGGCCACAACCTTCCCTAAGCCAGGCTGATCCAGAGCGAGGCCCTAACGCTCTTCAGTTCTAGGGAGGCTGAAAGACGTGAGGAAGCTGCAGAGGAAAAGTCTGAAATCAGCAGAGGTTGGTTCATGAGGTTTCAGGAAAGACGCTATTTCCGTAACAGTGCAAGGTGAAGCAGCAGGCGCTAATGTAGAAACTGTGACAAGTTATTCAGAAAATCTGACTAAGATGATGAAGGTGGCCACCCTGAACAACCGGATTTTCAGTGTAGATGAAGCAGCCTTCTAAAGGAAGAAGATGCCCCAGCAAGAAAGAAGAAGCCCTTGCCTGGCTTCAAAGCTCCAGAGGACAGACTGACTCGTGTCAGGGCCTAAAACAGTTGGTGGCTTTAAGCTGAAGAGAGTTGCCCTTCTGAAAGTCCCAAGACCCTTAAGAGTTTCTCTTACTCTACTCTGCGTGGACTCCCAAAGTGGAGAGCAAAGCCTGGATACAGCACACCTGCTTACAGTGCGAGGTTCTGAATGTGTCACACCCACCCTTGCGACCTGCTGCTCAGAAGAAAAGGTCCAAAATATCCCTGCTCACCAACGACGTACCTGGTCGCCCAGGAGCCAATGGAGACGAACAGTGAGATGAGTGTTTCCATGCCCTTTTCCTGCCCAGCATCCTTTCTGCAGCCCATTGATCAAGGAGTAATTTCAACTTTCACAACTTATTATTCAAGAAACACCATTCTTAAGGCTGTGGCTGCCATAGGTAGTGATTCCTCCACTGGACTTGGGCACAGTCAAGGACCCTCTGGAAAGGAGTCACCGTTGTAGACACCACTGAAACATCGCCAATTCGTGGGACGAGACGAAGCGTCAACACTAACAGGAGTTCAGAAGGAGCTGATGCCGGCCCCCGTGGAGGGCGCTGAGCGGCTCAAGACCACAGGGCAGGAAGTCACAGCGGATGTGGTGGAAACCACGGGAGAACCAGGGTCAGAGGTGGAGCCTGAAGACGGGACTGAACTGCTGTCACCCAGGACCGCTCCCAGTGAACATACACACACAGTAAGAGAGCAGAACAGCGTTCTTGCCGACACGGAGAAAGCTCCAGGATCCAGGTCACATGGGACACGCCTGTCAGAAGAGCCGCCACAACCTTCCCTAAGCCAGGCTGATCCAGAGCGAGGCCCTAACGCTCTTCAGTTCTAGGGAGGCTGAAAGACGTGAGGAAGCTGCAGAGGAAAAGTCTGAAATCAGCAGAGGTTGGTTCATGAGGTTTCAGGAAAGACGCTATTTCCGTAACAGTGCAAGGTGAAGCAGCAGGCGCTAATGTAGAAACTGTGACAAGTTATTCAGAAAATCTGACTAAGATGATGAAGGTGGCCACCCTGAACAACCGGATTTTCAGTGTAGATGAAGCAGCCTTCTAAAGGAAGAAGATGCCCCAGCAAGAAAGAAGAAGCCCTTGCCTGGCTTCAAAGCTCCAGAGGACAGACTGACTCGTGTCAGGGCCTAAAACAGTTGGTGGCTTTAAGCTGAAGAGAGTTGCCCTTCTGAAAGTCCCAAGACCCTTAAGAGTTTCTCTTACTCTACTCTGCGTGGACTCCCAAAGTGGAGAGCAAAGCCTGGATACAGCACACCTGCTTACAGTGCGAGGTTCTGAATGTGTCACACCCACCCTTGCGACCTGCTGCTCAGAAGAAAAGGTCCAAAATATCCCTGCTCACCAACGACGTACCTGGTCGCCCAGGAGCCAATGGAGACGAACAGTGAGATGAGTGTTTCCATGCCCTTTTCCTGCCCAGCATCCTTTCTGCAGCCCATTGATCAAGGAGTAATTTCAACTTTCACAACTTATTATTCAAGAAACACCATTCTTAAGGCTGTGGCTGCCATAGGTAGTGATTCCTCCACTGGACTTGGGCACAGTCAAGGACCCTCTGGAAAGGAGTCACCGTTGTAGACACCACTGAAACATCGCCAATTCGTGGGACGAGACGAAGACGTCAACACTAACAGGAGTTCAGAAGGAGCTGATGCCGGCCCCCGTGGAGGGCGCTGAGCGGCTCAAGACCACAGGGCAGGAAGTCACAGCGGATGTGGTGGAAACCACGGGAGAACCAGGGTCAGAGGTGGAGCCTGAAGACGGGACTGAACTGCTGTCACCCAGGACCGCGCTCCCGTGGGCCAGGAGGAGTGTCTCACGGATGAGCGGAGAAAGGAGTTTCCTGAGCCGGAATCCACTCCGAGTGAAGATGCTGTGAAGGTTGTTGCCGTGAGACAGACGACGTAGAACATCCTGTAGGCAAAGGAGCAGGGTGGCCTGCAGTTGTGAAAGAAGTCCAGCCCTGAGTAAAGTGCTCTCAAACAGCACTGCGTGCTCTGGAGAAATCGTTCCTGAAGGGCACTCACTCAGGCTGGTGGACGTCGGTGTTGCCTTAAGACGCGGCCTCCCCCGTCAGCGGCCGCCACCCTGGCTGTCGGCGGCCATCTGCAGCAAGGCGGGACCGCCCACCAGCAAGAAGATCACAGCTTGCTGATGGCTCAGATGATGGTTAGCATTTTTAAGCAATAAAGTGTTTTCTAACTGAGGTATGTACCTTGTATTTTAAGACATAATGCTGTTGCGCACTTACTAGAGGACAGCACAGAGTGCACGTAGCTTTGATATGCTCTGGGAAAGCATAAGATCCACATGACTTGCTCCTCGTGGTAGTCCCTGTACCCTGGTGGTCCTGACCCCGCAGCATGTCCACAGTCTGCCTGTGTAGGTTTCACACAAATAAAATGCAAGCATTTGTAGTAAACTTAGATCATGCTGTATAGGTACTATTTTGTAAACATGTTCGCTTAATATCTTCTTATCTTACCATATTAATATGTGCTATAATATTTTAAATAGCTGCATTGTTTCCTTTTTTAAGTAGACATCATAATTCATCAACCTAATTCTCAGTCATTGGACATTTAGATTGTTTGCAGATTTTCACCATTATAGACAGAATGATAAATATCCTTTTAGCTACACCTATGTGAATATCAAAATTATTTCTTTACAATAAATTCCTAGGAGTGGAGCTGTATTTTTTTTTTTTTTAATAATGTTCTAGGAGAGCTTTTCAATTGCAAAAAAAAAAAAAAAAAAAAAAGTATGTGCCCATACAAACCTGTCAGCTCTGGTGCAGAAATGGGTTCAAATGAACAAAAGGAATGAGGCGCTCTCAAGAGCAGGAAGCCCCAGGGCTGTCGTGAGACTAAAAATAAGTTCTCCTGGATGGGAAGCCCTTCCAGCTTCTCAGGAGCCGGGTGACCCCTCCGTGCTCCTCTGTGCCCCTTGCCTCCCTCCTCTTCCTCGCCAGCCTGTTTCACTGACTTCTTTTGCCACCAGACTCAGTTTTCTATCACAGTTTCAGTGGCTGACGGTCATCTCTGCCACTTTGATAAAAATTCTTAAGAAGATAAGTCTGATGGGCAGGTTCCTACCAGTCAGGAGTCACGGCCAGTCAGTGCGGGCGGCCCCAGACTCGGGGGCTGAGGATGGACCACAGTCAGTCACGTGCTGGTGACCCCTGGCTGTGGGTCTCCCTTCTCCATATGCAGTGAGGATGTATTTGCAGCTCCAGATATTCTGGGGTAGAAATAACTACACCAAGGAGACCAGGGGATGCTGCCGATCAGGGCCAGGTGTTAAATGTCTCTCAGAAAACCACTGGCTGGGCTTCCCTCGTGGTCCAGTGGGTAGAGGGTCCGCCTTGCAGTGCAGGGGGCGTTGGTTCAGTCCCTGGTCTGGGAGGATCCCATGTGCCGCAGAGCCACTAGACCAGTGTGTCCAATTAAGAGCAGACACTCTGGAGCGCAGGTGCCCAGAGCCAGTGCTCTGCAACGAGAGAGGTCACTGTGATGGGAGGCCCACACAGGCCAAAGAATATAGATGGATAAAAATAAATACATTTATTTTTAAAAAAGAGGCATGATGGGGGAAAAAAAAGAAAAGAAACCACTGGCTGTCACATGGGACACACCTGTCAGATTCCTAGAGAAAGGCGCGGCCAGCGATGGGCATAGTTGGGATGTTTGTGACACAATTTAATTCCACTGAAATTCTATAGCTGTTACTTCCTCCTCTTCTAACTTCAATGTTGCAAAGACGTCTGGAGGTCTTTGGTTCCCTTTTTGTTTTCTCTGGGCTGACACCCTGCTTTAATCGATCTTAACTCTTGTAAATTCTCTTTCTCCACAAAGCATTCCCCTGTAGGGGACGTGCAGGGGTCCCGGGGGACACGGCTGTGTGGCTCTCTCCTTGATCCTCAGGAGGCCCCTGTATCTGAAGGTGCAGATCGTCTTGTTCACGCCACATGGTTAATAATGTCTTTCTTTCCCTGACTCACTTCTCCCGTCTGGATCTCTTGGATCGGTCTTAAAGTTGCTTATCTTCTCCTCATAGCTCTTTTAATCCATCTCCTCTGAATTCTGGGAAGAGCGTTCGATTCCAGCCAAATTCACTGATGCGATTTTATACTCTATTTTGATCTGCTCATCCAGGCTTCTGTCGAGTTTTTAATTTTGGCAAGTGTATTCTCATCTAAAAACAGTCTTTTCTGATCTCAAGTTTTTGTATTTATAGTATATTATTGACTCTTTTCAGTGAGTTTTTTATTCAATTCACATTTTCTGACTCATCCGAATCAAATTGACTCAGAAACTTCCTGAAGTGTTCTGTTTCATAAAGGAGATGTTCCTTCAGATGCCTTGAAATGCAGAGTGTTCCTTCTGACCCTGGCCACATTTGTGCGGCTCCCCAGGGGCGAGGGGAGGCCCTTCAGGTTTTCTGCTGGAGTTGAGCATTCAGATCGGTGAGCATTTGCCTCTGCCAGGGCTCATTCGCACAGCCCATAGAGAACCCTCGTGCGGACAGTAGCCTTCCTGATTTTCAGTATTAGGACAGTTATTTCCTGTTTTCTTCCTTTGGAAATTTGTCAGTGTTTAAGAAGGACAAGATCGTGAGGTCACTGTGATGGGAGGCCCACACAGGCCAAAGAATATAGATGGATAAAAATAAATACATTTATTTTTAAAAAAGAGGCATGATGGGGGAAAAAAAAGAAAAGAAACCACTGGCTGTCACATGGGACACACCTGTCAGATTCCTAGAGAAAGGCGCGGCCAGCGATGGGCATAGTTGGGATGTTTGTGACACAATTTAATTCCACTGAAATTCTATAGCTGTTACTTCCTCCTCTTCTAACTTCAATGTTGCAAAGACGTCTGGAGGTCTTTGGTTCCCTTTTTGTTTTCTCTGGGCTGACACCCTGCTTTAATCGATCTTAACTCTTGTAAATTCTCTTTCTCCACAAAGCATTCCCCTGTAGGGGACGTGCAGGGGTCCCGGGGGACACGGCTGTGTGGCTCTCTCCTTGATCCTCAGGAGGCCCCTGTATCTGAAGGTGCAGATCGTCTTGTTCACGTCACATGGTTAATAATGTCTTTCTTTCCCTGACTCACTTCTCCCGTCTGGATCTCTTGGATCGGTCTTAAAGTTGCTTATCTTCTCCTCATAGCTCTTTTAATCCATCTCCTCTGAATTCTGGGAAGAGCGTTCGATTCCAGCCAAATTCACTGATGCGATTTTATACTCTATTTTGATCTGCTCATCCAGGCTTCTGTCGAGTTTTTAATTTTGGCAAGTGTATTCTCATCTAAAAACAGTCTTTTCTGATCTCAAGTTTTTGTATTTATAGTATATTATTGACTCTTTTCAGTGAGTTTTTTATTCAATTCACATTTTCTGACTCATCCGAATCAAATTGACTCAGAAACTTCCTGAAGTGTTCTGTTTCATAAAGGAGATGTTCCTTCAGATGCCTTGAAATGCAGAGTGTTCCTTCTGACCCTGGCCACATTTGTGCGGCTCCCCAGGGGCGAGGGGAGGCCCTTCAGGTTTTCTGCTGGAGTTGAGCATTCAGATCGGTGAGCATTTGCCTCTGCCAGGGCTCATTCGCACAGCCCATAGAGAACCCTCGTGCGGACAGTAGCCTTCCTGATTTTCAGTATTAGGACAGTTATTTCCCTGTTTTCTTCCTTTGGAAATTTCTGTCAGTGTTTAAGAAGGACAAGATGCGTGAGTTCAGATCGCCTTGGGCAGGAGTTTGGTTTTGTTTTAGTGGCAGCATTCAGGGTGACCCCGGAGAGGAGCCGTAGAAATTCCGGGCCAAGGGAAAGCTGCCGCCGTCGGGCAGTGAGGGGTCCTGGTGGCAGGAGGGGCTGAGCCCTGAGGAGCAGGGCCTTGGCCTGAGGAGGGCGGGAGGCCCGGGGCGGAGGATGCTGGTGTCCGCTGGAAGACGCAGCCTTGCTCTGCGTGAGCTCTTGGAAGACATTCCGGTGGTGCCTGCCTTGGACAGAACAAGGCCTTGCAGGCTGGAACGGCGAGAGGAAGCCTTTCCCGACCAGGGGTGCCTTGGCCAGCACAGAGGGATGGGCCCGAGCTGGGCACGGTGACGGGGCGCAGTAGCCCAGCTCCATGCCTCCCAGCCGCTCTGGCCACATGCGCAGCCACTGAACAGGACGCAGGCTGCAGGCAGGACGCAGGCCGTGGGGCTCCTCCCTCTCGGCCTCTTCCATTCTGCCTGGCGCTGACGAAGAGGGACCCAGACGGCTGGGTGGGAGCCCTTTTCCTTGGGCTCTCAGGCCCACACCTTGTTGACAAGCTCGCCGTTTCCCACCACCGGCTGTCAGGGAGTCGTGGCACGGTCACTTCTGCGTTCACCACGGGGTGCTAAAGGTCACCGTGCATTTCTTCACCCATCGCCGCCGCCTGTCTGACGTCGCTCTTCCCACATGGAACGTTTTCTTACTCCCAAGTAGGTGAAGGCAGGGAAGGGCCAGCCCTCTCTGGAAACCGCTCCCTGGTCACGATCACAGGTCCTGGGTTCTCACTCCCCCCGAGGACCCTGGTCATGTCCCGGCACGGTCACCTGCTCCACGGGCCAGCCCGGTCCCAGCTCCCAACTGGACATACCTTAGGTCACTTAAGAGAAATCTGCATGGCAGTGAAGACAAGGGCCTCGAAGCTCACACACAGATTGGATTTTGAGGTGTTTCTTGGCAGGAATCTAGCTTCATTTTGTCTCTTCAGAGAGCAGAGATTGTGGTGGAGACTGGGGTTCTTGCCTGAGTTAACTGGTGACGGTTCCTCACTGCAGAGCTACAGAATGACCCTTGTGAGTGGACTCACGCTTTGTTTTTCCTTGGCTGCTGGCAGCGGCCTCTCTGAGTCCCGAGTAGACGAGGGCTTGGTGGCAACAGCCAGCCTTGTGTCGCAGCAGGGGAAAAACTAGGAAACTGATGAATTATCTTTCTATTTGCACCTTCAGAAATAGGTTAATTATTTCACTGACTGACTCTGTCTTGATTAGGAAGCATTAATAGTAATTAATGATAGAAAGGTATAGGAAAATTAATAGAATTCTCAGCTAACATAAATTATAGTCATTATCTACTGTATCCAGAGCCATTAGGACTGCTAGGCTCGCTGATTGAAGTCCAAGTGGATTTTTTGGTCTGAATTCCCTAGATAATTGAACAAACCTTTTCTTTATTTTTTCCGTATAGAATTCCCTGTAGTGTGCTAATACTATTATTTGGTTCAAAATGCCTCAATTCTATGACTTAATTTTTTTTTAAACTTTCACAAGTTAATTTTATTAATATATGCACATTTTATCTACATGTGCAAATATGAGGCAATGATGACAACGGAACTTTTTTTAGTCAAAAAAGAAACTGCTCCAGAGTGGGAAGAACCGTTCAGGTCCAGAAATATCAACCTGCCGTTGGCTTTATGGAGCTTGAGCTCTGCCCAGCGGTAGGAGCAGAGGACGTTTTCTTTGGAAAGGCCAGTCGTAGCAAGGAAGACACCACATCACTCTGGAAATGCAGCCACTGCCGCGGACAGCACCCTCCGTCTGGCCGTGGGACTGGACCCCATGCTTCACACGCAGTCGCCTTTCGCCTTCACAACGGGCTTCCGTGGCCGCTCAGGTGGTAAAGAATCCACCTGCCAATGCCGGAGACCTGGGTGCCATCCTTGGATCAGGAGGAATGGCAGCCCACTCCGGGATTCCTGCCTGGAGAATCCGTGAACAGAAGAGCCTGGCGGGCTGCAGTCCAGGGGTTCGCAGAGAGTCAGAGACGACTGAGCGGGTCACCCTGGCCCTGTGAGGCGGGAGGTGGTGTCCCACGTACAGACGAGGAAGCTGAGACTTGGAGATGGTCAGGGGCTTGTCCCTGTTTGCACAGCTGAGTGGAAAACCAAGAGTTAGAAGCGGGTGTGGTGAGTCCTCTGGTGGGCCCTCTGTGCGAAGACGGACCTCTTCTAAGAAGATAAAATTTGCCTTCCTGGACCCGACACTCTTCCGTCTGATTCTTTTCCTCGGTGTCGTCAGGAGACACGTCAGACACAGCTGTCCTTCGCAGGGTCAGCTCTAGACTTGCAGGAGTCTTCCTCCAGAGCGTCTATGCTGCCTTCGAGCTTTACTGTGGGCTGGGAGCCGCTGCATTTATCTTGAGTCTTGGACAAGCCATGACCTGGACCGAGTCGGCCGGTATTTGCCCTCTTTCTCACCCTTGAGTCAAGACTTGCCACCCAGTACCGTCGCTCATTACTGAGACCGGATGGCAGCGTCCCTGCTCATCTAGTGCTTGGCCTCAGTTTTCCACGGATGGGGAGCATCTGCCCAGCCTGCACCTGCCAGGCTGAACCGCAGTGCCCTGCGTGGATGTGGCACCCTCACCTGTGCCGTCGCCTCGTGTCGTGTGTCTTTCTCAAACCTCTCTAGCTCGTTCTTTCTTTTCTGGATATTCGACAACCAGAGAGCATTCCAGATTTGTACCCTAGCCTGTTAGGAGCATACACGTTGGCAACACGGGTCCCCCACCCCCAGGAATATTTTTGAAGGTTGATCTGGGGATGCTGTTGGCATTTTTAGAACTGTTCTTGTAAGTGCCTTCGAACAAACTGCTGACTGCAGTGTTGCCTTTTGTAATGTATTCAGGAAGGGTCATGTGGATTGGGAAGAAGGAGTCAGAGTGATTAGGGCAAGTTTCAGAGGTGGGAGGCTTCCGTGGCGCTCAGGTGGTAAAGAATCCACCTGCCAATGCCGGAGACCTGGGTGCCATCCTTGGATCAGGAGGAATGGCAGCCCACTCCGGGATTCCTGCCTGGAGAATCCGTGAACAGAAGAGCCTGGCGGGCTGCAGTCCAGGGGTTCGCAGAGAGTCAGAGACGACTGAGCGGGTCACCCTGGCCCTGTGAGGCGGGAGGTGGTGTCCCACGTACAGACGAGGAAGCTGAGACTTGGAGATGGTCAGGGGCTTGTCCCTGTTTGCACAGCTGAGTGGAAAACCAAGAGTTAGAAGCGGGTGTGGTGAGTCCTCTGGTGGGCCCTCTGTGCAAGACGGACCTCTTCTAAGAAGATAAAAGTTGCCTTCCTGGACCCGACACTCTTCCGTCTGATTCTTTTCCTCGGTGTCGTCAGGAGACACGTCAGACACAGCTGTCCTTCGCAGGGTCAGCTCTAGACTTGCAGGAGTCTTCCTCCAGAGCGTCTATGCTGCCTTCGAGCTTTACTGTGGGCTGGGAGCCGCTGCATTTATCTTGAGTCTTGGACAAGCCATGACCTGGACCGAGTCGGCCGGTATTTGCCCTCTTTCTCACCCTTGAGTCAAGACTTGCCACCCAGTACCGTCGCTCATTACTGAGACCGGATGGCAGCGTCCCTGCTCATCTAGTGCTTGGCCTCAGTTTTCCACGGATGGGGAGCATCTGCCCAGCCTGCACCTGCCAGGCTGAACCGCAGTGCCCTGCGTGGATGTGGCACCCTCACCTGTGCCGTCGCCTCGTGTCGTGTGTCTTTCTCAAACCTCTCTAGCTCGTTCTTTCTTTTCTGGATATTCGACAACCAGAGAGCATTCCAGATTTGTACCCTAGCCTGTTAGGAGCATACACGTTGGCAACACGGGTCCCCCACCCCCAGGAATATTTTTGAAGGTTGATCTGGGGATGCTGTTGGCATTTTTAGAACTGTTCTTGTAAGTGCCTTCGAACAAACTGCTGACTGCAGTGTTGCCTTTTGTAATGTATTCAGGAAGGGTCATGTGGATTGGGAAGAAGGAGTCAGAGTGATTAGGGCAAGTTTCAGAGGTGGGAGGCTTTGACCGGGCTCCTCAAGGATGTCTGCGGAACCGGGTGACCTCTGAGCGCAGTGGCGGGTGGGTGTGGAGGGGTGAGGGGTGGATACGAGCCACAGAGCTGGCGCCATGGAGCACGCAGGCCCGGCATGAGGAGACCAGCATGACCAGCGTCGAGGAGGGGCCCTGGAGAGACGTGTAGGTGGATTATTTGGGTGGGGATAGATTACCAGAGTTCTTGGAAGCCAGCTGAATCCATCCGAGTGGACGGAGCCCTGCAGCGAAGGCCACCTGGAGGCCTCAGGCCCGAGGCGACTATTTGTTCCTCACTCACGTTGCTTGTGTGGCAGAGGCGCCCTGTAGGAGAGGCGTCTCTTCACTGCACGGTGCTCAGGCCCGGCTGCCGGCCCGGCCCTGCTCCATGACATGGCCGTGGACGCAGGTTCGCTGCAGGAGCCCAGGGGCACACACGGGCCTTTGCCTGTGTACCTCTTCAACACTGAGCTTGTCTTTGTTGCCCGATTTGTTAGCCCCCTTCTAGCATCTTCTTCCACACCATGATGTCCAGATTTCCGTAAGTTCCTGTGGGGTCCGCCCCCTCGTGAACTTCACCGCACACTCAGCCTGCCACGTCCAGCCCGCCTTCCGCCATCCTCTTCTCCACAGGACTAAGGCCTGGGGTCGCCAGATGGGGGGACTGGTGGACTCTTCTAGAGTCTCTGGATGTCAGTGCCTAGTGACGTCTCTGGATGTCCGTCTCTAGTGTCGGTGCCTCCGGAAGCCCTTGTGGTCACCCCAGTTCTCTGCCTCTCCCCTGGTAGCTCTGCCTTCCGCCTCCTCCTTCACGTTCATGAAGACAGTGTTTTTGTGTGTTTTCTTCTATGTAACCGATAAATGTGTTACATAGACTCCTAACTGAAGAGTACGATCACCTATCCCAGAGCTTCTCAGGTTGCATGAGCACCCGCATCACTCAGAGAATCAAACATGTAGGTCCTCACTTGGTGGGTCTGGGGTGTGGCCTGAGACGCTGCCCCCCACCCCCGCCAGCCGGCCCCTGGGAGAGGCCCGCGCTGCCCGCCCAGCTCCTCCGTGTGGAGCCGTGGATTGGTCGGCACCTACTGAAAGCTCCCCGAGTGCTGAGAAGCGTGATCTTTTACCTCGACGGGGTGAGACCCCGCTGCCCGAGCACGGCCAGCAGGACAGGCTTCACGTCCGAGCCGAGAGGTGCGGAACCTCCGCGCCGCCCCTCCAGCTCGCTGGCTTAGGACCTGCCTGTGAGCCGGCTCCCCGGGTGACGTGTGCGCACGGGACAGTTTGCAAAGCTCCAGCTTAGACGGCACAAGTAGAAAGGTCTTCAGAACGTTTGTGAAACTGCATGTGGTGTTTCCATGTTTTGCAAACTGAAAGTATTGATGTCAGATTAAGTTAGTAATGAGGGGGTTGAAATTAATTAACCAGAAAGGACACCCTGAGGAAACTAAATTTTGTACCAGGTTTAGAAGAAGAAAAAAGTACATTTATGAATGTATTTAGCTTGTATTTTAAACATCATTTAGAAGGTCTTATCTGGAGCCATTTCTTAGAAACGCCTAGTTGTAAATGAAAAAAATGATTCCTGAATCTGTCTTACTAAATTATTTTTTATTCCATCATTTTTAATGTAAATAGCAGAAAATATGCATGTACCGTCTTATTTCTTCCCCTCTTCTACCCCAAAAGGAATATACCACCCATGTTATTCAGTATTTGCTTCTCTCATTGATCAGTGCTTCTTAGAGGTACTTATTTCTCGATCGGTCTATAAAGACCTTCCTCATCTTCTTCTTCCTTTGTTTATTTATTTATTTTTGGCTGTTCTGGGTTTTCACTGCTGCTGCAGGCTCTTCTC
Organism: Tragulus kanchil; assembly: GCA_022376925.1. Lineage (NCBI taxonomy): Eukaryota > Metazoa > Chordata > Mammalia > Artiodactyla > Tragulidae > Tragulus > Tragulus kanchil. The sequence goes on along the minus strand of JAIOJX010000002.1, from coordinate 156,940,846 downwards.
TAGTTGCAGGGATTGGGGGCTACTCTCTAGTTGAGGTGAGCAGGCTTTTTGTTGCGGTGACTTTTCTTGTTGTGGAACTCAGGCTCTAGGGACCACGGGCTTCAGGAGTTGCAGCACATGGGCTCCACAGCTGCGGCTCCGAGGCTCTAGAGCACAGGCTCCATAGTTGTGGCTCACGGGCTTTGTTGCTCTGCAGCATGTGGGATCTCCCCAGATCAGGGATTGAACTCATATCTCCTGCACGGGCAGGCAAACTCTTCTCCACTGAGCTACCAGGGAAGCCCTTCTTTTTTTTTTTTTGTTAGTTGCTTCTGGTAGCATCAAACAGTAAAGCCCTTTCACAACAATAACCAATAAATGGGAGGTCATATCCTCAGAGAATAATGGCTCAACCTGGTTAAAGTTCTGCATCTTTTCTGACTCCTTCCAGGTGACCACCACATGTTTCACGGAGGGTTATTTTAGGCTATAGGGTTTTTCCCAAACAGTCCTCAATTTTCAGAGTAAAGAAATAAAGGGAGCATTTGTCTTTGGAGAGTCTTTTAGAGGACTCAACCAAAGACAGCTCTCACTTTGGAGGAAAATAATCTGGGAAGAGCCCTTGCCTCATTTTCAGGCGTGTGGGGTGGATTCTCAGCTCCTGACGCCCCCTCTCCCCACCTTCCTTCCGGAACTCTCCTGTGCTGATGGATCCCCTGTGGGTTCAAGAGAGCACCACCCACCCCAGCTCCAGCCCCATCTGTCTCCCTCTCTGAGGGCTTGTGGGGCATTTCATTGCTTATAAACAAGTCATTCCATGGATGGAACAACGTCACAATTTTAAATAAATAGAGGCCATCCTCTTTATTGGGAGCTTTGGGACGGGTTTGGTGGAAGTGCCTGCCGTCTAACAATCGGCCATAATTGCTTCTGGATTTCCTGTAAAGTCTCTGTGAGCCTGTTACTCACGCAGTCACGCGGTAAGCGGAGCTCCCGCGCTGCTCTCCGACCACCCGGGAGCACTCTCAGGCTCGTTTGTTTGGACGGTTATTTCACGCCGTCCAGATGTGCTGAGCAACCATCGACCTTCCGCATCTTAAACAGGCCCACTCTGACCACATTCCTCCTTACTATATTTGAACAGTCCCATAAATGGGATTAGGACTTTATTTTTTATTCATCCACCTTCCAGTTTATGTGAACAGACAAGTTCTTATGTTTCTGCCCGCAGTGCACTCCCCTCCCGCGACTTGCAATAAACTGTTTGCAAGTGCGGATCTTCAGTGGGATCTCGGCTGGGTTCTGTGTGCTGAATTCTTTAGATGCACAGCTTTGGCTTTCTATACTCTCCCTCTTTCTGTCATCCACCTTCAATTTATTGTTCGTGCTGATTTGTGACCAAAAGATAAACGAGATTGCATTGACATAAAAAAAAAGAAGCCTTGTTTCCTAGCAGATGGAGTAGAGAGCCCATTGGTTTAAATAGATAACCTTGGGTCATATCAGAAAATGTCTTGTTCTAGCTGAGGACTCTATTCTTGCACCATGGGACTGACTTTATTCATTTAAGGGAAGCTAGGGCAGACAGGGAAAGAAATATTTTCTTCTCTTACGATTTCCTGATTTGTTTGTACCTCTGTTGTGACACCCGAGGGTAATCCTGATAGAGCAAGTTGAACAAAATGAAAAGAGATGGGAAAAGGTACAAGTTCTCCCCTTCACCTCAAAGCCTCCGTGTGCCCTGGCTCATCTGCGGTCTTGTTTGTCGTGCGTCTCATCAAGGACAACGACCTGCCTAAATCCCAGAGAGAGATGGGCGGGAGAGCGCACATTGCACCGGAGAGAGAGAGGAAGGCCAGGACCCACTCACGTCTCCCCTGTGCGCTCAGACCGAGCCTGGCGTGGCTCTGCAGCCTGCTTGCTTGCTCTCCTCGGGGTCCGGGCTCGCCCCTCAGGATGCTGTTGTTGCGTTTCCGTCCCTCAGTCGGGCCCGACGCTTTGCGACCCCATGCACGGCAGCACCCCCAAGCTCCCCTGCCCTGCGCTGTCTCCTGGAGTTGGCTCAGATCTCTGTCCCTCGCGTCAGGGATGCCGTCTAGCCGTCCACCCTTGCTGAGGATGAGGCATCTCCAAAGAGGCGGAGCCCAGGACCGGCCCTGGCGCAGGACACGCCGCCCCCCTCACCGTGTCGGTAGAGGGCACGGCCCTGCATGGCCCACCTGGAGGCGGGCGGGCGCCTCTCCGTCCTCCAGAGAGAGCTGCTCCTTGAGCCTAAGGTCAGCAAACAGAACCCAGTTAGGTTCCCAGAATAAGCTCGGAAGGAACACGGTTATGTTTCTGCCGCAGTGCACTCCTCCCGCGACTTGCAATAAACTGTTTGCAAGTGCGGATCTTCAGTGGGATCTCGGCTGGGTTCTGTGTGCTGAATTCTTTAGATGCACAGCTTTGGCTTTCTATACTCTCCTCTTTCTGTCATCCACCTTCAATTTATTGTTCGTGCTGATTTGTGACCAAAAGATAAACGAGATTGCATTGACATAAAAAAAAAGAAGCCTTGTTTCCTAGCAGATGGAGTAGAGAGCCCATTGGTTTAAATAGATAACCTTGGGTCATATCAGAAAATGTCTTGTTCTAGCTGAGGACTCTATTCTTGCACCATGGGACTGACTTTATTCATTTAAGGGAAGCTAGGGCAGACAGGGAAAGAAATATTTTCTTCTCTTACGATTTCCTGATTTGTTTGTACCTCTGTTGTGACACCCGAGGGTAATCCTGATAGAGCAAGTTGAACAAAATGAAAAGAGATGGGAAAAGGTACAAGTTCTCCCCTTCACCTCAAAGCCTCCGTGTGCCCTGGCTCATCTGCGGTCTTGTTTGTCGTGCGTCTCATCAAGGACAACGACCTGCCTAAATCCCAGAGAGAGATGGGCGGGAGAGCGCACATTGCACCGGAGAGAGAGAGGAAGGCCAGGACCCACTCACGTCTCCCCTGTGCGCTCAGACCGAGCCTGGCGTGGCTCTGCAGCCTGCTTGCTTGCTCTCCTCGGGGTCCGGGCTCGCCCCTCAGGATGCTGTTGTTGCGTTTCCGTCCCTCAGTCGGGCCCGACGCTTTGCGACCCCATGCACGGCAGCACCCCCAAGCTCCCCTGCCCTGCGCTGTCTCCTGGAGTTGGCTCAGATCTCTGTCCCTCGCGTCAGGGATGCCGTCTAGCCGTCCACCCTTGCTGAGGATGAGGCATCTCCAAAGAGGCGGAGCCCAGGACCGGCCCTGGCGCAGGACACGCCGCCCCCCTCACCGTGTCGGTAGAGGGCACGGCCCTGCATGGCCCACCTGGAGGCGGGCGGGGGGCGTCCTCTCTCCGTCCTCCAGAGAGAGCTGCTCCTTGAGCCTAAGGTCAGCAAACAGAACCCAGTTAGGTTCCCAGAATAAGCTCGGAAGGAACACGGTTGATGGACACAGCTATCCATCAAGTCACTTCCTGGCTGTTTATTGTTTTGGAACATGTAATCCTCCCAGTGGCTCTGTGCTGGTTAGGATAAACATCCTACAAGACCTTCTGTCTCCACGTTTGCTCTCTTCTGAGATGAAATAAATAAGAAATTGATTACCTTAAAACACAGCAGAGGACGGGTTCATCAGTATGTCTTTATAAACATTTGCATTTAAGGTGGAAGTGCGTAAGAAAACACTGTGTGATTGATAAAGTCTTTCTTCCATTCCGGGTAGAACCACCTTGCGGCATCTCAGTTTTATGAAACACTAAATATGTAAATGAGAGGTTTTATTGGTTTTGGATTTCTAATTTGAGGAGCTCCGGTTTTATTTGGGACATCAGTCTCAGATGGAAAAAATGAAAAGAAGGTCATCTGCTGGTCTGTGGGGTGCCCCTTCCGGGAAGGAACTGAGACCTTGAGAAATCTTCTTAAAATATGAGCCCCTCAACTCCTCATGTTTTCACGGGGCTGAGGGAGGCATAACACATGAAGCTTTCCTTTTACATTCTTCCAATCGAGCAGAGTCTTCAAACAGTAGCAGCCTTGGAGTGTTCCCTGGCAGCATGGTTTCCCGAGCAGGCGTCTGTCTAACTAGCCCGTGAATTTACCTTGAGCTTCAGTTGCCATAATTTCTAGTCTGCGAGTTGAGCAATAGTATCTGTAGCAAGGGAAAATAACTTGAGTTTTGTCTGGTTCTCTACAGATCCTCATTGTATTTTAAGGAGAGGGGCACAATTGTGATTTTCCAGATAACACTCTGCGAACATACTGTGACCCCTTTCTCTCTCATTTGTCTCCTCTTTCTTCTTTCTGTCGCGTGCTCATGGCGTTTGTTAAGATAATCTCCTGTTTTCGCCAGAGACTCCGGATTGCATTGCTTTGTTCTGGGTTTTGTCTGTCACAGACACTTTTCTCCTTGCAGACTCTGGTGGTGAAGCATGCTATGTAAAGAAGAGCGGATGTTTTATCAGGATCTCAGTCTGGCCCAGAGTCATAAGCAAGTCTAAGGAACAGAGCTCTGCTCTTCTCTGGAAACTTACATGTAGAACTCTTGTCTTGGGACAAGATTGGATTGTTTTAGGAACAGAGACCAATATGGATATGGATGTAAAGTTGGATTCATTCGGTTTGGGAAGCACCTGTTAGGCACTTACTGTTTGCCAGAGGCTCTGTGGGAAGCCTTCCTGGGAGAGGTGACATGAACCCTGGCCTCAGCAGAGGGGCAGGCATTCAGGAGGCAGCCATGCAGGTCCGGGGGTGAGGAGGAGGAAGGTCGTGGTGGGGGAGGAGGGTGCTCAGGTCAGGGCTGGGGGGCTGCTGGGACGTTTCAGAGAGTGCCTGCTGCGTGGCTGGTGAGTCAGGGACCCCCAGCCCTTCTCTCTGAGTTCAATCGGCAGGTGTTTACTGGGCACCCACTACCCACCGAGCGCTAAGAGAGCGACCGGGACAGGACAGACAACAGCAGCCGTGTTCCCGACCATGTCCCCGTGGGGAGAGACAGACACAAACCAGGGAAGCGAGCCGAGGAGCCTGGGGAAAGGGAGGGTCAGCCCATCCTTGTGGGAGTGCCCAGCCCCCAGAGGCAGGCCCGTCAGCCTGACTCCGGCCCTCCCCACGGAGGCCTCGCGATCTTACAGAAGCCCCCGGGTCGGTTCCTCGGTCTGGGGTCGCTGGCTGCAGGCGTGCTTCCTGCAGGCCCTCCAGCCTCTGTGCTTTGGGTCCCGAGTGGGCTCTGAGGAAAGCCTTCTCCTTGGAGCTCCTCCGGCTCTGGACGCAGGGCAGTGGTGGGGCGGAGGGGGCCGAGGCTTCAGAAGGCCCCCCACGGGGTCCGGTGGTGACAGCGGCCTCCGATGGGGATCAGCTGCCCCCGTGGGCTCGGGCGCCATGCCCAGGCTGGCGTGTTCAGCAGAATCACTCAAGGACATCTCTCACTGAAGCTAAAAGTGACTTATTACTGCTCCCAGTACACTCTCGGGAGTTTCAGAGCACCACTCGGATGGATGGTGAACCTAGCCTCGTGAACAATGCCCTCCTACTCCTTGGCCCGCCCAGCTCCACATGGACCTGGTTTTTCTCCTGGTTAGGCTTCGTTGGGGCTTCCCTGGTCGCTCGGGGGTAAAGAATCTGGCTTCCAATGCAAGAGACACGGGTTAAATCCCTGGTCAGGATGATCCCTGGAAAAGGAAATAGCAACCCCTCCAGTATTCTTGCCTGGGAAGTCCCATGGACAGAGGAGCCTGGTGGCCTACGGCCCATGGGGGTCACAAAAGTCAGACACGACTCCGTGACTGAAACAACCCCAATGCTTCTCTGCCTATTAAGCAGTAGATCATGCATTTCTGTGCTTAAATGGAAAGCAGGTTACCAGCTGTTGCTCCTGGACATGTGGATCGCTCCAGTGTCCAACCATGAGGATCCTAGATCCACAGTCCTGCTCTCTGGTTGACCACTCTGCTCTAACCCCCAAATAAATAAAAGAATTAAACTACTATAGAGTTGCCCTTTACACCTTCATTTGTCTTAGCCCAGTAAAACGCCGACGGGAATACATTCTTTGTAATGTTCCATTCATTTCCAAATGTGCAAGTTCTCAAATACGTTATAAATGAGAAGAAAAGAAACAGCTGGATTATTTGTCAAGCTTTTAAATTATTTTATTTATCAGCTCTTGTCAATCGGAAAGCCCAGAAGTGCGTGGAGATAAAAATGGAAGCACATGTAAAGATAAAATTGTAAACGGGACACAGTGCTATATTTCCCCCCATTTTTCTTCTCCGCCTACTGCTGGGCGGTGAGCAGGAAGCATTGAGTCTGCCTGTGCAGACTCGTCCGGAGGGGACAGGGCGAGCGTCTGTAACCTGCTTTGCCCCTCCGAGCTGCTTCCAGCCCCACACGCCTCCTCTCTGCCTCCGTCTGCTCTGCCCAGTGCCTTCGAGGTTGTGACAGGGTCTGGCTACCGATCAAGAGAGGACACAGGGGCTTCCCTGGTGGTCCAGGGGGTAAAGAGTTCACCTTGCAGTGCAGGAGGCACCGGTTCAATCCCTGGCCTGGGAAGATTCTACATGCCGCAGAGCGGCTGGACCGGTGTGTCCAGTTATGAGCCAGTGCTCTGGAGCGCCTGCACCCAGAGCCGGTGCTCTGCAGCGAGAGAGGCCACTGCAACAGGAGGCCCACACAGGCCAAAGAACAAAGATGGATGAAAATAAATAAATGAAAGACCAATAGAAGAGGCCAAAATTTTTTTAAAAAAGAGAAAGAGAGAGGACACAGTGTTTGAAAGGATGGGAACATTTTCTTAGCTCCAGATTACCCACCCAGAAACAGACGCACCCACTTCCCCTGTGGGGGGCTGGCTGCACAGATACTGAGAAGTGGGAGTTTGGGAAAAGCTAATGCTAGGAGGAACCTTCTATTAAGTGAACACAATTTTTCCTATCAGGAGAAAATCAACGCATTAGGCTTTCACAGACTAATCTGATGACCAGTGTTTTACTCCTGGACATGTGGATCGCTCCATGAAGGATCCTAGATCCACAGTCCTGCTCTCTGGTTGACCACTCTGCTCTAACCCCCAAATAAATAAAAGAATTAAACTACTATAGAGTTGCCCTTTACACCTTCATTTGTCTTAGCCCAGTAAAACGCCGACGGGAATACATTCTTTGTAATGTTCCATTCATTTCCAAATGTGCAAGTTCTCAAATACGTTATAAATGAGAAGAAAAGAAACAGCTGGATTATTTGTCAAGCTTTTAAATTATTTTATTTATCAGCTCTTGTCAATCGGAAAGCCCAGAAGTGCGTGGAGATAAAAATGGAAGCACATGTAAAGATAAAATTGTAAACGGGACACAGTGCTATATTTCCCCCCATTTTTCTTCTCCGCCTACTGCTGGGCGGTGAGCAGGAAGCATTGAGTCTGCCTGTGCAGACTCGTCCGGAGGGGACAGGGCGAGCGTCTGTAACCTGCTTTGCCCCTCCGAGCTGCTTCCAGCCCCACACGCCTCCTCTCTGCCTCCGTCTGCTCTGCCCAGTGCCTTCGAGGTTGTGACAGGGTCTGGCTACCGATCAAGAGAGGACACAGGGGCTTCCCTGGTGGTCCAGGGGGTAAAGAGTTCACCTTGCAGTGCAGGAGGCACCGGTTCAATCCCTGGCCTGGGAAGATTCTACATGCCGCAGAGCGGCTGGACCGGTGTGTCCAGTTATGAGCCAGTGCTCTGGAGCGCCTGCACCCAGAGCCGGTGCTCTGCAGCGAGAGAGGCCACTGCAACAGGAGGCCCACACAGGCCAAAGAACAAAGATGGATGAAAATAAATAAATGAAAGACCAATAGAAGAGGCCAAAATTTTTTTAAAAAAGAGAAAGAGAGAGGACACAGTGTTTGAAAGGATGGGAACATTTTCTTAGCTCCAGATTACCCACCCAGAAACAGACGCACCCACTTCCCCTGTGGGGGGCTGGCTGCACAGACACTGAGAAGTGGGAGTTTGGGAAAAGCTAATGGTAGGAGGAACTTTCTATTAAGTGAACACAATTTTTCCTATCAGGAGAAAATCAACGCTGTGTATTTCAGTTTTCACAGTAAAATATATCTGAAAGTTGCCCAGGTTCTGCCTTGAGAAACTTCACCTCATGGAATCTGAGAGAATGACCTAGTTTGCCTACTGCTAGTACACCATTTACTATAGTACATTGTTAACAAAATAATCATTTCTATGGGTTCTTAAAGGTTATACACACACACACACACACATATGTATATATATAGAGAGAGAGACATATATGAGGCTTCCCAGATAGTACTAGTGGTAAAAAATCTGCCTGCCAATGGAGGAGATGCAAGAGGCTCAATCCCTGGGTTGGGAAGATCCCTTTGGAGAAGGAAATGGCAACCCGTTCCAGTCTTCTTGCCTGGAGAATGCCACAGACAGAGGGCTGCAGTCCATGGCGCCACAAAGGATCGGACACAACTGAGTGTCTGAGCACACATACTTGCACACATATATATGCACACACACACACACATCTAGTGTCTTAAAAGTCACGTGCCCCGGAGGACTCAGCTCTGCAGGGTTCGAGCCCAGGATGCCAGCTCCCTGTAGTTCTCCGGGTCAGACGCACCTGTTGAGATGCATCAACAGGCGGGAAGGCACTTAGTCCCTTTGCCAGGCCATGTTAATAATGCAGACAAGAACAGACTCCATGTGGCTGCAGAAGCAATTGATATGCAGAAAAGCCACTTGATTTTCTTTAAGTAAAAATGTCTTGGAGCTGTTTTCTCCCATCCCCCCTGCAAAAGGGCACTGGTGTACCTCGCTGTCTGTGAGGCAAAAGGTCAAGAACCGTGAGAGGCTGACCATTGATGTTGTGTTTTTACTGCTGGAAAGCAGTTGAGAATGGCGGGCGGCGGCCAGATGCAGACGCCGGAATTGTACAGCTGAGCAGGAGAGCGGCTGCTCTCTCCAGTGGCTCGTGTGCTCCGTGGCCCACGGGGATGCTGCCTGGGGAAGGTCAGGATTTTTACTTATGTATGTGTATCTCTGCATCCCTTAGCGATTGTCCTACCAGGCCAACGCAGCAATCCGTCTTCAGAACCTGAGCAGAAAGCGGCCTCAGGTGTCTGTGTGAGGCTCCTGTCCATTTGGAAGAAGTAACAGCCTCTCTTGTGGTGGCTTGTGGGATTTTATTTCCCTGACTGGGGATTGAACCTGGGTCCTTGGCGGTGAGAGCACAGAGTCCTAACCACCGAACCACCAGGAACAGAGGTTCTAGTGTGGCTGGTTTGGGTGCTGCTGGGTGGGAGGACTTGCTGTGTTGCCTCTAGATGCGTTCATCCCAGGACCCCTCCCTCTGCCTTGGTTGAATCCCCAGAGTTGGAACCACATGTGTGGGGGGACCGGGAATCTGGAGGGACCGTGTGTCTGGAGGGACTGTGTACTAAAGAGGGGACAGTGGCTGCGGAGGGCTGACTATAGGTTGCACGGTCGTGTTCACCCGCCGGAGCCTCGGCACCCGTGGCCCCTGCGTTTCTCGCGGGGCAGCGGTACCCCCTGGCGGGCACTGTGGATCGCGTGGAGGTCCTGTTTTCGTTTCATGTGTGTATCTGTTCTGAGGAGGTGCTGTGCCGGTGGGACTGCTGGAGGGCTCTCCACGGAGCAGACGGGCAGAGGCCGAGCCCAGAGGAGCAGCCAGGGCCGCTGGCCGCCTCCAGACCCAGACGCCTCCACCCTGGGGCATCCTGGCCGGCCGCGCCGCCTTCCCCGGCCCGTCCCTCTCCGCCCCGGCGGGCCGCCGCCAGCGCCGCCCCCTGCTCCACACACCCTGTGGCCCCGTGGGAGAGCGCCCCGGCCCGGCCCCCCGCCGCCCGGCTGTCTCCCGGGCGCCGCTCGGACCCCGCGTCCTCCCTTCCCCGCTCAGACCCCAGGGCTCGAGGCTTTCACCCTGCGGCCCGGTTCCTCCCTTCCGGCTCTCAGTCAGCGCCTCCCACGGCCTCCGGCCCTGGGCTGCAGCGGGCCTCCGTCCCCCCTGGGGCTCTGTTCCCCTCCACCCCCCCAGGCCTCCATCCCCCCAGGCCTCCGTCCCCCCCGGGCCTCCAGCCACCAGCCTCTCCCCCGGGGGCCCGGCCTTGGCTGCAGGACCGCGGGCGTCTGCCCTCATCCCACTGTGTCTGCAGTAAGTCTAGAGCTTCGCCCTTCAGATAGACTTTGAACTTTTTTTACTGGTCTGAGAGAGGTCATCTTCTTTAAATGTCCTTTTTAATTAAATGCAGCCTGGACGGCTCTCTCTACTCAGCCTCTCTGGTGGCGGAGGGCTTCGCGTGGGGAAGCCAGCCCGGCCGGGGCCCCGCGTCACTCGGCCAGGAACCTCTCTCCCGGGCTGCACAGCCCTGGCCCTGCTGCCTTTGAGGCTGCCCAGTGCCTCCGCCGATGACTGCAGCAGAAAACCTCTGAGCGCGTGTCTCCCCCTCCAGCCACCGGCCCCAGCCCGGGAAACGTTCAAGGAAAACGCTGGTACCTCCATTAAGGAAATGCTCAGGGGAAAGGAGCGTTCTAGTTAATTTAATTTTTGGTTAACGGAGCACAGCCAAAGTTTTTATTGGGAGGAGACATCGTCATGTAAAAGAAAGATGACAAAATTAGGATGAAGACGTTCCTCTGTTTAAAACCCATTCCCCACCGTCAGGAGTCATGTGACTTGGGGCTCCATTTGCTCATCCATAAAAGGGGGGTGCTAATGGGCGTCTTAATAGCCTGCTGTTAGACTGAATGGGGCACCCTCGAGAAGGCAACAGGCAGCAGAATGTCGGCTGACTGGGAACTTGGTGAAGCAGGCTTGCGTTTCCCGCTCTCGTTTTGTTTTTGTTCTTGGAAATAATTCTTACTACATCAGCATATGGTTTTCTAAACACGTTTTTTCACGCAGAACCCTGGAGGAGAGGTAATTTTCCTTGCGGTGGTAGTGGTGACTCATTACTGTAGCATATTTATGAAAAGTGAACCCATCAGTGAGTGTCTGTGGAGCGCTCAGTGTGTCTTTGATACTGTGGGGCGAGCAGGAACGAAGAGGTTGTTCTGTTCTTTTAAAGATGCCCAGATAGTCTTCTTTCCGTTTTTCTTCTAAAAATTGAACGTGGGGGAAAAAATGGTAGAAATGTCAGCTTGGCATGTTAAAAATGCACATCCACGATCTCCTGTCACTTGAAAAAGACGAAGAAACCCACGGAAAAGCAGACTTGGAACAAGAAGGAGCCGTTAGTGGATGAAAGATGAAAAGAGGATTCAGGCCGAGGAGCAGTGGCCCTGGGGCGGGAGGTGGGGACGCCCAGAGTGGACAGGGCCACCGGGGGCTGGCTTCGACCCAGCGAGGGACGGGGATCGGGTGGGGTCTGTGTCTGCAGCGGTCCTCTCTCCATGCCCACTGTGTGCAGAGCGCTCAGCGGGTGGCGTGACGGACAGGTGGACAGACAGACAGGTGAGGGGCCTCCTTCGGAGATGGAGTGGAAGGAGGAAGGAGCTCTGCTCTCTGGGGCTCGGGGTCCCTTCAGAGCAGCAGTGAGCTCCCCGCCCAACTGAGGCCGAGTTGTCCGTTGGCAATCACTGAGTCCATATTTGGGGGGTAAGTTATCACATTTTAAGTATCTCTTTGTTGTTCTAAATTTTATTTGTTTGTTTGTTTGTTTTATTTTGGCCTCTTTTATTGTTTTATTTATTCATTTATTTTCATCCCGCGTTATTCTCTGGCCTCTGTGGGCCTCCCATTGCAGTGGCCTCTCTCGTTGCAGAGCACTGGCTCTAGGCGCATGCCCTCCAGAGCGCTGGCTTGTAATTGGACACACCGGTCCAGCCGCTCCGCTGCACGGGGGATCTTCCCAGGCCAGGGATCGAACAGGTACCCCGTGCACTGCGAGGCGGACTCCCGACCCACTGCACCACCAGGGAAGCCCCATGCTGTTCTACATTTTTAACCCATGTGCTCATATGACTTGGACTGAAATTTTATTGTCATATGTTTTTATTTTTTATTTTTCTATACGCTCTCTGCTGTACAATATATCTTTGTAGCTTATTTGTTTTATTTTTTAATATTTATCTTTGGCTCTGCTGGGTCTTCATGGCCACGCCCGGGTGTTCTCTAGCTGTGGTGTGCGCGTTTCTCCTCGCGGTGGCTTCTCTTGTGGAGCACAGCCTTCCACAGCTGGGGCCCACAGTCCAGTTGCCTGGATGTACACTCATGTGGAATCTTTCTAGACTAAGGATCCAGCCGGCGTCTGTGGCATTTCACAGCAGACTCTTAATCCCTGGACCACAAGGAGAGCCCTGTATTTTTATATTATTTTTGGTCCACACTGTGAGGCTTGCCAGATCTTAGTTCCCCAACCAGGAATCAAACGTGGGCACCCACAGGGAAAAGACGGACTCCTAGCCACTTGGCTGTCAGGGAACGCCCTAGTTTGAAATGTTAAAACATTAAAAAAAGAAAGAAAGAAAGTGCTCCAGTGTCATGTGCTGCAGTGAGCGTGGTCCCCGTCCTCCAGACCGGGATTCCGGGCGCTTGCGTGCCCAGACCTAGAAGACGCACGGGCCCTGCACTCTCACGACCTTTCTCGGGTTTTATAGTCGTCGCTTCCAGGAGTCGAGCTCACCTGGCCAGAGCAGGTGTGTCCGAAACACACTTTTTAGGAGCCAAGGCGTTTCATCTGCGTCTCTTGCTCCAGCTTCTCCCAGGGTTGCCTGTGGGTCACACTCCACCTGAAGGGACAAGCTGTCGAGCAGGAGGCCGGGGTTCGAGCGCAGGCTGTCGCTTCCAGCCCCAGGTGGAGCTGGCCACTCGACTTGTCCTGCCGACCCCGCCGCTACGGGGGCTTGAGATCCTGTGATCCCTCGGGCTGCCTGTTGGCTCCTCCCGAGGGGCTGTGAGCTCCAGCGTGGGGCTGACCGTCGCCTGCTGGTCTCCTGGGTCAGCGCGGCATCGGGGCCGAGTGGCCATGGACTGTCCTCCCCGCCGGGGGGGACAGGTGCTGAGCACGGGCTTCCCCTCCGGCACCCGGCCAGCGGTGATGAATGCCAGATTAGCGCCTTGCTCGGCGACCTCCGCGCCCCTCCACCTCACACGACGGTGTGTAAATATTAGCCTCTCGGGTCATTTCTCCTCATCGGCAACGTTCACAGACGACGGGCGGGCCGCTCGGTTGGTGGGTGTTCGCACAGCCTCGTCCTCTGTCACGCGTGTGTCTGTGCCGGACACCTGAGAGCCAGCCCCAGGCTCCCCTCGCGGGAGGGGCCGGGGCGGGAGGGGCCGGGCGCCCGGCGCTCTCCAGGAGACCTGAGGGGGCGCAAAGCAGCCTCACATCAACGGGGTCGATATATGGGCTTAAAAATTGATTTGTGGGTTCTGCCTGAATCAAGCTTTTTTTTTTTTTTAATTAAATTCACATAAACCTATAACTCCAAAATCTCATACTGCTGAGGCCATGAAATAGGACTCAGCGCTGTGGGACTCTGATGTGAGGTCAGTCCCCTTTCTTCCTCCTGTCCTCTCTCGATGGCCCTGACCGCACTGCCCGCGGTGGAACCTTCCAGAGCACCCCTCCGCCGCTCTCAAGGTGGAGGTGCGTCTGCAGCATCAGGTGCTCCAAGAGTGTCAGGTGCTCCGCGATGTCAACTTATTTTTATTTCCAGTCTCTTCCCTTTATCTCCTCCCTTTATTGAAATTCCTGCTCTTGAAGTGCTTGGTCGGTCTTTGTTTCCCCTGGATGAGCAGTAGTAACACGCGCCCTGGGCGTAGTTTCATTTTGGTATTACACGCTGAGAGAAAAAGGGCAGGACTCTCTCGTGTTTCTTTCTCCCTCCTCACCAGAGACATGAGCTAAATCATTTATAGTTTGAGTCTCACACAACAGAGATGGAGTCGAGGCATTTCCTTTTCAGGCAGAAAGGATGGAACTGAGCACTTGGTTCCTGGGATGTGTTTGCTCCGGGGTCACGTGGGGGCGCAAGGAAGAGAGCGGGCCCCGTGCAGCCCGACCCGTGCCCAGCAAAGGGCCTGGAGCATGGCGTATGTGCGGGGCTGCATGGATTTGAAAGTAGTGGCTGGACAGGCAACTCAACAGTAACGTCTTAAACTGAGACACTGAGTCTGCAGTGGAGAATGCACGGTAGTCTAGAGTCTGCCGTGGCCACGGTGCGACCTCCGCCTCCACCTCACACGACGGTGTAAATATTAGCCTCTCGGGTCATTTCTCCTCATCGGCAACGTTCACAGACGACGGGCGGGCCGCTCGGTTGGTGGGTGTTCGCACAGCCTCGTCCTCTGTCACGCGTGTGTCTGTGCCGGACACCTGAGAGCCAGCCCCAGGCTCCCCTCGCGGGAGGGGCCGGGGCGGGAGGGGCCGGGCGCCCGGCGCTCTCCAGGAGACCTGAGGGGGCGCAAAGCAGCCTCACATCAACGGGGTCGATATATGGGCTTAAAAATTGATTTGTGGGTTCTGCCTGAATCAAGCTTTTTTTTTTTTTTAATTAAATTCACATAAACCTATAACTCCAAAATCTCATACTGCTGAGGCCATGAAATAGGACTCAGCGCTGTGGGACTCTGATGTGAGGTCAGTCCCCTTTCTTCCTCCTGTCCTCTCTCGATGGCCCTGACCGCACTGCCCGCGGTGGAACCTTCCAGAGCACCCCTCCGCCGCTCTCAAGGTGGAGGTGCGTCTGCAGCATCAGGTGCTCCAAGAGTGTCAGGTGCTCCGCGATGTCAACTTATTTTTATTTCCAGTCTCTTCCCTTTATCTCCTCCCTTTATTGAAATTCCTGCTCTTGAAGTGCTTGGTCGGTCTTTGTTTCCCCTGGATGAGCAGTAGTAACACGCGCCCTGGGCGTAGTTTCATTTTGGTATTACACGCTGAGAGAAAAAGGGCAGGACTCTCTCGTGTTTCTTTCTCCCTCCTCACCAGAGACATGAGCTAAATCATTTATAGTTTGAGTCTCACACAACAGAGATGGAGTCGAGGCATTTCCTTTTCAGGCAGAAAGGATGGAACTGAGCACTTGGTTCCTGGGATGTGTTTGCTCCGGGGTCACGTGGGGGCGCAAGGAAGAGAGCGGGCCCCGTGCAGCCCGACCCGTGCCCAGCAAAGGGCCTGGAGCATGGCGTATGTGCGGGGCTGCATGGATTTGAAAGTAGTGGCTGGACAGGCAACTCAACAGTAACGTCTTAAACTGAGACACTGAGTCTGCAGTGGAGAATGCACGGTAGTCTAGAGTCTGCCGTGGCCACGGTGCGCAGAGTAGCAGCGGGAACACTTGGTTCCCGGGGTTTCGGGGCAGGACGTGGGCGCAGGGGCTGCACGCTCCACCCAGGCTCCCACCATCATAAAGGCCAACGACCGGGGCCCCTCGGAGGGCTCCTTGGGGCTGGAGACGCTGGAGGTCCTGTCAGAGCAGCTGGACGAGCCTCACGTCCCGTTCCCACCCTCGCACCTTCTGCAGAGCCCCCTCATGACCTCTGTTTCTCCCCCCAGGAGACGCCGGCGTGCCTGAAGCCATGGCCCCTGTCATCGTGGTCCCCCCGAGCAACCGGAGTGTGGTGGCCGGGTCCAGCGAGGCCACCTTGGAGTGCATCGCCAACGCCAGGTACCCAGCTGCGGACGACACCTCCCGGGCGTGGCTGGCCCCTCCGGCCCCGGCCGACGTGGCCGTGCAGCCGGGCTGTGGGCACTGCCTGCATGAGGGGATCGTGCTGGCCTTCCCCAGGCCTCGTTCTGCTGTGTTTACGTGGGGTGTGATGAGTATCCGGGAGGGCGGTGCTCTCTCACATTAACGGCGGGTCAGGTGGAGGGTCTCCCCTGAGGGTCTGGCCGAGGAGCAGAGAGCGGCTGAGCCCTCTGGGTGCAAAGGAAAGAGTTAATCCCCTTTCCCTCTGTCGTCCCGGGTGCCTCGGCCCTGCGCCTGCCGCTCCGCCGTGGAGGCCCCGTGACCAGGCCTCCCACGTAGCGCGTCCCCTAGCAGTATTTATTTTAAACAGTCTTTTCTGGAGCAAGTGGAATCATTAGCACTTGCGGTCCGCCGCTTCTGCGATTAGCTAGCCTCGCTCAGCAGCCCTGGCGCAGGAGGTGCCGCGGGCGCCCCTGGGGCGGCGGAGCTGCGTCAGGATCCGCTGTGCGCTGTTCAGCCCCAGGGTCCCCGGTAGAACGAGGGTCACTGCCGCCCACGCCGCCCACCGTGACGGTCACCGGGCCTCGCTCACAGGCCCCTGGAGGCGCTGAGCGTGACCTGGAAGAGGAACGGGCCAGGGTCACCAGCGGGCTCCACAGTAACGTCTTAAACTGAGACACTGAGTCTGCAGTGGAGAATGCACGGTAGTCTAGAGTCTGCCGTGGCCACGGTGCGCAGAGTAGCAGCGGGAACACTTGGTTCCCGGGGTTTCGGGGCAGGACGTGGGCGCAGGGGCTGCACGCTCCACCCAGGCTCCCACCATCATAAAGGCCAACGACCGGGGCCCCTCGGAGGGCTCCTTGGGGCTGGAGACGCTGGAGGTCCTGTCAGAGCAGCTGGACGAGCCTCACGTCCCGTTCCCACCCTCGCACCTTCTGCAGAGCCCCCTCATGACCTCTGTTTCTCCCCCCAGGAGACGCCGGCGTGCCTGAAGCCATGGCCCCTGTCATCGTGGTCCCCCCGAGCAACCGGAGTGTGGTGGCCGGGTCCAGCGAGGCCACCTTGGAGTGCATCGCCAACGCCAGGTACCCAGCTGCGGACGACACCTCCCGGGCGTGGCTGGCCCCTCCGGCCACGGCCGACGTGGCCGTGCAGCCGGGCTGTGGGCACTGCCTGCATGAGGGGATCGTGCTGGCCTTCCCCAGGCCTCGTTCTGCTGTGTTTACGTGGGGTGTGATGAGTATCCGGGAGGGCGGTGCTCTCTCACATTAACGGCGGGTCAGGTGGAGGGTCTCCCCTGAGGGTCTGGCCGAGGAGCAGAGAGCGGCTGAGCCCTCTGGGTGCAAAGGAAAGAGTTAATCCCCTTTCCCTCTGTCGTCCCGGGTGCCTCGGCCCTGCGCCTGCCGCTCCGCCGTGGAGGCCCCGTGACCAGGCCTCCCACGTAGCGCGTCCCCTAGCAGTATTTATTTTAAACAGTCTTTTCTGGAGCAAGTGGAATCATTAGCACTTGCGGTCCGCCGCTTCTGCGATTAGCTAGCCTCGCTCAGCAGCCCTGGCGCAGGAGGTGCCGCGGGCGCGCGCCCTGGGGCGAGCGGAGCTGCGTCAGGATCCGCTGTGCGCTGTTCAGCCCCCAGGGTCCCCGGTAGAACGAGGGTCACTGCCGCCCACGCCGCCCACCGTGACGGTCACTCGGGGCCTTCGTTCTCACAGGCCCCTGGAGGCGCTGAGCGTGACCTGGAAGAGGAACGGGGCCAGGGTCACCAGCGGGCTCCACAGCTTCGGGCGGCGCCTCTCCATCAGCAACCCGACCTCCTCGGACGCCGGCGTGTACGTCTGCGAGGCGGCGCTGCCGGGCGGCGCCCTCGAGCCCGCGCGCGCCAGAGCCTTCGTGTCCATCGTAGGTAAGGCTCGGCGGGCGGGAGCGGCACTGCCGGCGGCCCGGCACGGTTGACCCCTGTGCTCCGCCCCCTTTGCTTATAGCTCAGCACGTGGAGGTGAAGCTTACCCCCAGGTTCGTCCTGGTCTTCCTTCCCAAGAATATCAGTGCCTTCAGTCCAAAGAGCTGATGCTCTGAATGCTCCCAGGAAATGTCCTTCTGAGAACTTCCGTCGTAAAGCTTGGAAAATAGAGTGTCACAGTCCTTGGCATGTTTACCGCTTTCTGGTGCTGGTCCTTCTGCCACGAGGGTTCTTCTATAACTCTTACTTGTCTGTTATGATCAGTCTTCAGAGATTAATCTATCACCCTGATTTTTTATTTTTTGATCCAGAAAGTCAGAAAGTCTTGAGTGTTGCTTTTTGTTAAAGTGAAAAGTGAGAACAAAGAGGCTTCCTAAGACCACATGTCTTTCTGAAACCGAGGAGAAGGGGAGGAGACACAATAGGCACATTTCAGCCACTCTGGACCCTGGGAAAGGCTGGTGTTCAGGAGGTGCATGTGGCACGCTAAGGGGATCCTCCGTTTGTTTTTAGGCTGTGATAAGATTACACTGGATCCCGAGGCAGGGCCTGTATTTCTCTCATCTTTTCAGCCCTGGTGATACTGTTAGGACCCACCGGGGCCACAGTCACCATCGCAGTGACCTGCCCAGGGAGCGGCGGCCGCTGCTGGTAAGCGGTGTCTTACGGGTCGACTCAGGCGGGAGGACCCCTGCCTCCCTGGGAGAATAAGGCAGATGAGAACGGGAAGGACCTCAGGAGCAGAAAGCCCTCCAGAGCTGCCGCCCCTCCCATGCTAATGGCACACCCTGCTGTTTGCCACTTTGCAAACTAAGGAAAAGCCAGAAGCTTGTATCTTCATAAGAAAGAGCACGCACGTGAAGAAGCAGCTTGTGTCACATGCCCTTCCAGGCACTAGGAGGTGGCCCCGTGGCCTGAGAAGGACTGTCAGACACGCGTGATACAGACCTGTCGGCCGCCCTGAAGGACGCGCACGGGCGAGCTCCGAGCCCCAGGTCACTGCCGCCTCGGCCCAGGGCGCGGAGGCGGGGCCCTGCGGCCCTTCTCAGCCACACTTCACAGACGTCAGTGCCCAAACCCGTTCCCAAGGGGGACCTTTCTGCTGGGGGTGGCCTCCAGCCGTGTGAGCGCAGCACGTCCCAGGTGGAGCCCAGATTAAAGTCTGTGACGCGTCCCTCCCCAGCAGACAGGGCTGCGTTGAGTTAGGTCGGTCGGTGGTGTGCAGTCGTGGACGGCAGCCCGCCAGGCTTCCCTGCCCCCGCCTCCCAGGGTTTGCTCAGACGCATGCCCATTCGGTCGGTGATGCTGTCCAGCCATCACGTCCTCTGTCGTCCCCCTCTCCTCCCGCCCTCCACCTCTCCCAGCCTCAGGGGCTTCTCTGCGTTGGCTTTACCATCAGGAGTTGGCTTTTAGCGAGTTGGCCATTCACATCAGGTGGCTTAAGTATTTAAACAGGAGAAGACATTTCTCTCCCTGTGAACGAGAATATTTGTTTCTGTCACGACTCCCTTTTAAAAATATTTAAATCTGTCGTGGGAACTTGGTTCTGCATTTCCATCTGGATTCCACAGCGGATTGTTTCTGCATTCCCTGAGTTTAACACCTCTCCGTGTTCTGGCTCCTAAAGGGACACGGACACACTTGCATCTTTATGATGCTGGATCCCAGGACCCCCGCCTGGTGATACTGTTAGGACCCACCGGGCCACAGTCACCATCGCAGTGACCTGCCCAGGAGCGCGGCCGCTGGTAAGCGTGTCTTACGGGTCGACTCAGGCGGGAGGACCCCTGCCTCCCTGGGAGAATAAGGCAGATGAGAACGGGAAGGACCTCAGGAGCAGAAAGCCCTCCAGAGCTGCCGCCCCTCCCATGCTAATGGCACACCCTGCTGTTTGCCACTTTGCAAACTAAGGAAAAGCCAGAAGCTTGTATCTTCATAAGAAAGAGCACGCACGTGAAGAAGCAGCTTGTGTCACATGCCCTTCCAGGCACTAGGAGGTGGCCCCGTGGCCTGAGAAGGACTGTCAGACACGCGTGATACAGACCTGTCGGCCGCCCTGAAGGACGCGCACGGGCGAGCTCCGAGCCCCAGGTCACTGCCGCCTCGGCCCAGGGCGCGGAGGCGGGGCCCTGCGGCCCTTCTCAGCCACACTTCACAGACGTCAGTGCCCAAACCCGTTCCCAAGGGGGACCTTTCTGCTGGGGGTGGCCTCCAGCCGTGTGAGCGCAGCACGTCCCAGGTGGAGCCCAGATTAAAGTCTGTGACGCGTCCCTCCCCAGCAGACAGGGCTGCGTTGAGTTAGGTCGGTCGGTGGTGTGCAGTCGTGGACGGCAGCCCGCCAGGCTTCCCTGCCCCCGCCTCCCAGGGTTTGCTCAGACGCATGCCCATTCGGTCGGTGATGCTGTCCAGCCATCACGTCCTCTGTCGTCCCCCTCTCCTCCCGCCCTCCACCTCTCCCAGCCTCAGGGGCTTCTCTGCGTTGGCTTTACCATCAGGAGTTGGCTTTTAGCGAGTTGGCCATTCACATCAGGTGGCTTAAGTATTTAAACAGGAGAAGACATTTCTCTCCCTGTGAACGAGAATATTTGTTTCTGTCACGACTCCCTTTTAAAAATATTTAAATCTGTCGTGGGAACTTGGTTCTGCATTTCCATCTGGATTCCACAGCGGATTGTTTCTGCATTCCCTGAGTTTAACACCTCTCCGTGTTCTGGCTCCTAAAGGGACACGGACACACTTGCATCTTTATGATGCTGATTTAAATCCCCACTAGTCATAAGAATTTGCTGTGACAAGTGGGATTTTGTAGCTGCATCCTGGCAAGGTCCCGGAGAGCCTCTGTCAGTTCACAGTGATTCGGGAGGTCACGACCCGAGCCCCGAGACGGGGCGGCAGGACGCGGGCCCTGTCGAGGCGGGAGCCACGCGGGAGCTGTCGCCGCGGGCCTGCAGGTGCGAGGAAGCAGACACGGGCTGGCTGCTAATGACTCTGCCTCCTACTGATGAGACCAGACAGGCTGGTGGCGGCTGTTTGCCCGACCTGTCACCTCCTCCGCGGCGGTGCTTAGTTCCTGAGGTCTAAGCGGGAGCACAGGGTCTGACTGCAGCAGCGTCACACACGTGGCTCTCCACGTGATGGGGAAGGCGGCCTCCTGGGCTTGGGCAGTCCACGCTCTCCTCCACCTGACCGGCCTCAGGGTCCGCTTCCTTTCCAGGCCACTGGGGCCCGCCTCCCGCTGTCTGGGGCCAGGGTGTGTGCTGTCGGGGCCGAGGGCTCCCGCTGTGTGACGGGTGGGACGTGCTGGCGCGAACCCCCAGGAGCATGTCTGTCCAGCTCCGTGGAGTCTGGTCGGATGAAGGGGCGTCTGCAAGATGAGGAAGAGGCGTGTCTGCCCCTAAAGGAAGGTGAGACTCCCGAGGCCTGTGGTCATCTCCTCTCTCTTTCTCCTCCAGTAGGTGATCTCTGAGTGTCTTCTCTGAAATTATGCCAGGGCCTAAAAACACAAGAGACGACACGGTCTCCCTTGAAGCAGTGTCCGGCGTGGAGGGAAGCCCGCCGTCGGGGCACAGCACACAGATGTGGGTCACTGGCCCCCAGGGCTTGTGCCTGGGGTGGGAGGGGCAGCGGCAGCCTGGGGCGGCCAGGGAGGTCTCCAGGAGAAGGGTCCCGAGGACCAGCCTCTTTGAAGGTGGGGTCTGACTTTGCCAACGAGGCCACTTTAGAAGGACATTCCCTGTGGGGAGCCCGGACGGGTCGGCAGCCCCCGTGCCGCTCCGGGTGAGAAAGGACCACAGACTCAGCAGCTTCCAATAACACAGACGTGCCGTCCCCCAGTTCCTGGGCTCCGAAGGCCACGGCCACGGCGGTGACCGGGCTGGGCTCTTGTTCGGAGACTCTGGGAGCGTCCACGTCCTGGGTCACCAGGGGCTGGCAGAGTTCAGTTCCTGAGATTGTGGGACTGGAGCGCGTATCCTCCTGGCCGTTGGCAGGTCATCCTCAGGTTCTGGAGGTGACCAGTATCCCTGGCTGTGGCCACCTCTGTCCTCAGAGCCAGCAGCAGGACGGGTGTCCCCACGGAGGACCTCTGACCTCCCCTCCTGCCGTCGCTCCCGCTGCCGGCTGGAGAAGGTCCTCTGCTTTGAAAGGCTCCTGCGACGAGGCGGGGTGCGCCCAGCTGATACCCGCTTGTAGGTCGGTGACCACGATTACATCAGCAGAGTCCCCCGCCACGTGGTGGAATGTGTTCACGGGTACTACTGACCAGGGGTGGGCACCTCTGAGGGGCATCCTGCCCACCGCCATGGCTGGAGGGACCGCGTGTGGACAGTGACGGGGAGCCCAGGGCCCACCCCGGGCTCTGCCGCCTCCTGAGGCAGTGGCTTTGGAGGGCAGGGCAGATGGCCGCGGAGGCATCTCGGGGCCGTGCAGTGAACCCTGCTCAGGAGAGGCCCTGCAGCTCAGGCCAGGGGTGCAGGGAGGGGAGGAGCCAAAGCCCAGAGGCCGGGAAAGAGCCTGATGGGTCCTCTTGTGGGGCCTCTGGGGGTGTTCCGCCCCACTGCCTCCTGCCTGTGGCCCCCGGCAAAGCTGAGCTGCCTGGCTGGCCTCTTCTGGGCTCACCAGTGTCGTCTGGGATGAGAAGGTTTTCCTGAGGTCTTCACGTTGTGTCCAAAGAGATGGAAGTTTCGTTTCAATCCCCAGATTGACTGCAGTTTTAGGTACAGTTTTAGAAGGCCAGCCCCTGCATTGGCAGGGTACCCTTTCTGTGATAGAAGAGTTGTCACCCGTTAGCTAGGACACGCGCTTGCCCTTTGAAGCGCCACGGATGGCAGGTCCGCGGCGGGGAGTCCCCCCGGCCGTCCCCCGTCTCTCTGGGTGAGGTACCTGGTTCCTCGTAGCCGACTGAGCTCGGAAGCAGCGGAGGGCGGAGGGGAACGTGTTCCGAGGGTTGTGGAGCTGGGCCGGAGCCGGGAGAGGCTGGCAGGGAGGCGTGGTAAGGTGGAGATGGGAAATGCCGGAATCACCCGCGGGAGCCGTGAGGGTCCACCGCGGCAGCCCCACGGCTGCTCGTGCCAGCCACTGAGGGTCCAGGGACTGGCAGGTCATCCTCAGGTTCTGGAGGTGACCAGTATCCCTGGCTGTGGCCACCTCTGTCCTCAGAGCCAGCAGCAGGACGGGTGTCCCCACGGAGGACCTCTGACCTCCCCTCCTGCCGTCGCTCCCGCTGCCGGCTGGAGAAGGTCCTCTGCTTTGAAAGGCTCCTGCGACGAGGCGGGGTGCGCCCAGCTGATACCCGCTTGTAGGTCGGTGACCACGATTACATCAGCAGAGTCCCCCGCCACGTGGTGGAATGTGTTCACGGGTACTACTGACCAGGGGTGGGCACCTCTGAGGGGCATCCTGCCCACCGCCATGGCTGGAGGGACCGCGTGTGGACAGTGACGGGGAGCCCAGGGCCCACCCCGGGCTCTGCCGCCTCCTGAGGCAGTGGCTTTGGAGGGCAGGGCAGATGGCCGCGGAGGCATCTCGGGGCCGTGCAGTGAACCCTGCTCAGGAGAGGCCCTGCAGCTCAGGCCAGGGGTGCAGGGAGGGGAGGAGCCAAAGCCCAGAGGCCGGGAAAGAGCCTGATGGGTCCTCTTGTGGGGCCTCTGGGGGTGTTCCGCCCCACTGCCTCCTGCCTGTGGCCCCCGGCAAAGCTGAGCTGCCTGGCTGGCCTCTTCTGGGCTCACCAGTGTCGTCTGGGATGAGAAGGTTTTCCTGAGGTCTTCACGTTGTGTCCAAAGAGATGGAAGTTTCGTTTCAATCCCCAGATTGACTGCAGTTTTAGGTACAGTTTTAGAAGGCCAGCCCCTGCATTGGCAGGGTACCCTTTCTGTGATAGAAGAGTTGTCACCCGTTAGCTAGGACACGCGCTTGCCCTTTGAAGCGCCACGGATGGCAGGTCCGCGGCGGGGAGTCCCCCCGGCCGTCCCCCGTCTCTCTGGGTGAGGTACCTGGTTCCTCGTAGCCGACTGAGCTCGGAAGCAGCGGAGGGCGGAGGGGAACGTGTTCCGAGGGTTGTGGAGCTGGGCCGGAGCCGGGAGAGGCTGGCAGGGAGGCGTGGTAAGGTGGAGATGGGAAATGCCGGAATCACCCGCGGGAGCCGTGAGGGTCCGGGAGGCCTGCGGCAGCCCCACGGCTGCTCTGCGTGCTCAGCCACCTGAGACGGTCTGGAAGAGGCAGGAGAATCAGCGAGTGAGTGAGCAGAGCTGGCCTCCGGTTTCACTAAACCTAGCCTGCAGGTTAGCCTAGGTGCCCTCCCGGACGACCCGGGAGCCTGGCGGCTCTGCACTCGGGGCCACGGAGCCAGCGGGGCCGTGAGCTCCTGCCGGGCACCCAGGGAAGTGGCCGAGCGGGGGTGTCGGGGCTCAGAGAGGGGCGGCCCTGGCCAGGCCAGGGGTCCCCAAGGCACCTCTGTCCCAGGGCCAGGCCTTCAGTCAGCCTGGGCCCGCCTCAGGTCACTGTGTGAGGATGGCCCCCGTGTCTGTCCCAAGGCGGGCTCCTCCCCAGCATCTCGGAAGCCCCAGGTGGTGCGGAGCGAGGAGAGCAAACCCCGGGCGTCCACCGGGGTGTGCGACGGCATCTGCCCGCGGCGCCTCGGGCCTGTCTGGTCCCGTGGGTGCTGAGCGTCGGCACGTGTGGGGTCCTCCCGCCGAAGTGTGACTCCTCCCGGAGACACTCCCACGACACGGAATGGAAACAGCCCCTTCCGAAGGCTCCACACGGTGTGATCCCACCTGTTCCCGAAGCAACGGGAGTCTGGAGATGGAGAGCGGCTGAGGGCGACCAGAGACCCGGGGTGGGACCTCGGCGGGGCGTGCTTGCACAAGGGCAGTGGGGAGGGCGGGCCCGCGGGCGTCCTGACTGCGGTACGGGTGCAGACCCGCGCGTCCCCGCAGTGCCGGGGACCAAAGACATACGTGGGAGCACACACGTGCAGCCGGGCGCACACCGGAGTCCCGGCAGGACGGGAGGGGTGGGCGCTGACGACAGCAGGCTGCCCGTTTCTCTGTCCTGTCTTGGCTGGACTGTAGCTTCGCAGGATGTTCGCACTGGGGAAACCGAGTAAAGGACGTGGGATCTCCGTCATGTGTCACAGCTGCGCGGGGCTCTCCAGTGACCTCAGAGTACGGTGTTGAAGTCAGAAAGGGAAAACTCGTCAGTCATCGCAGACGATGGTGTTGTAGCTTAGTTCTCTTCCCTCCCCCGCCCCTCCCTTTCTCCAGACAGAGGGGTAGGTGTTGACCTCAGCATCTGCTGGGCTGTGGGGCCTGGGCCGGGGCGGCTGCTGTGTAGGTCGTTAGGGCTGCTGTCGTTGTTACTGATGAAGGAGACGTGGCTGAGTGTGCAGGTGGGAGTGTGCACGCCTGCGTGGACGGAGGCCGGCTTGCCGACGTGGGATCTGCAGTATCCCTCGAAGGCGGTTCTGCAAACACACAGCCAGGTGGAGAGCCTGCCTCCGTCCAGCGCGTCTGCAGCCGCAGCCTCGGCCCGACGGGCCCCTCCCGGCAGGTTGTGTGCCCGCGCGGGGCAGGCAGCGGCAGGATTGGCGCCTGACGGCTTCCAGAGCGGGACCTGCAGCCTCGCCTCGTCCTCGGGTCTCTGAAACGCCGCGTGTCCGTGTCTCGGTTTCCTCTCTCGGGTCCCACCCTGTTGAGAGGTGTAGCCAGCACGGAGGCCGGCCGAGCGCCAGCAGCCACGGCCACGCCTGTACCGTGGGAGCAAGCCTGTCTGGACGGCCGTGCCCAGAACCGGCGCGCGGAGAGCGATGTGCAGCCCTGGTCTCCCGATAGTAAAATCACGACTGCCTTCACGCTCCACGAACGTGGCCATGCCACTCTTGAATTCCTGCTAAATAAGCCAAGAAAAATATTGCAATTTACTCTCCAAGGAAATTCACTGTTTAATACAGCCCCTGCTGTTTCGTTGTTGAGCGGATGGGCAGGCCAGGTGTCTGGAGACACGCAAGGGGTTGAGTCTCCTTTGCTACCGAAGATGGGTGGGGGCCCCTTTCCTTTCTTCTCTTTGGTACGATTTTGCATTCCACTGAAGTATTAAACCTATATTTTGGAGAAGAACTGCCAAGATTTTAAAAAATATGTTAATAGGCTAGCCTGCTCCCTGATCCAGGCCAGGCGCCGGCCCGTGGAGCTTTATTTGACATGCTTCATGAGTTGTTGTTTAGTTTAGATACCGAAGTAAACTAGCCTATAAAATACTGTGCTGTAAATATAAACCTTTATGAACCTCATGGGATGGTCCTTCTAAAATGTGAATTAAGATATTCCATGATTCAGGCCCATAAACTGAAAAATCGCCATCGCCCTGAGTAGCAATTTGCTTTCTGAAACCTTTGACTATAAATTGCCTCCGGCCCCTGCTCCCCGAATTCTGACTCTACGCACACGAGGGTAGCTAATGAAGTTTTCAAAAATAGTCTTATAAACGGAGTTCAAACTCTTTCAGGCTGTAAGGATCTTCTAAAATATACCTCTTCGGCTTAGGGGCTGGTGTTTTTTTTTTTTCTTGTTTAAAGAGCCGCCATATTTTACTGCGGAACCCGAGAGTCGGATTTTAGCGGAAGTGGAAGAAAACGTGGACATCGTGTGTGAGGCCATGGGTGAGTGAGGGGGCCATAAGGGGGCTCTGGGGAGCCGTGGGCGGGTGGGGGCTGTGGGCCGGGATGCACAGAGGCTGTGGGGGACACCTCCAGGCCACAGAAGAACAGCAGTGGCTTCTCCAGGGCAGGGCTGCCCTCCGGGTAGCAGCAGGTGGACAGTGATGTTGGGAATGGGGCCCTTCTTGTGGAGAAGAATTCAGTTAGTGGACGTGCAGCCTTGGGAAAGGCCTTTGACCTTGCTGAGCTCTTGTGTCCTCCAAAATGGATCCACAGAAAATCACTCCTACGCTAACGTGGCCATGCCACTCTTGAATTCCTGCTAAATAAGCCAAGAAAATATTGCAATTTACTCTCCAAGGAAATTCACTGTTTAATACAGCCCCTGCTGTTTCGTTGTTGAGCGGATGGGCAGGCCAGGTGTCTGGAGACACGCAAGGGGTTGAGTCTCCTTTGCTACCGAAGATGGGTGGGGGCCCCTTTCCTTTCTTCTCTTTGGTACGATTTTGCATTCCACTGAAGTATTAAACCTATATTTTGGAGAAGAACTGCCAAGATTTTAAAAAATATGTTAATAGGCTAGCCTGCTCCCTGATCCAGGCCAGGCGCCGGCCCGTGGAGCTTTATTTGACATGCTTCATGAGTTGTTGTTTAGTTTAGATACCGAAGTAAACTAGCCTATAAAATACTGTGCTGTAAATATAAACCTTTATGAACCTCATGGGATGGTCCTTCTAAAATGTGAATTAAGATATTCCATGATTCAGGCCCATAAACTGAAAAATCGCCATCGCCCTGAGTAGCAATTTGCTTTCTGAAACCTTTGACTATAAATTGCCTCCGGCCCCTGCTCCCCGAATTCTGACTCTACGCACACGAGGGTAGCTAATGAAGTTTTCAAAAATAGTCTTATAAACGGAGTTCAAACTCTTTCAGGCTGTAAGGATCTTCTAAAATATACCTCTTCGGCTTAGGGGCTGGTGTTTTTTTTTTTTTTTGTTTAAAGAGCCGCCATATTTTACTCGGAACCCGAGAGTCGGATTTTAGCGGAAGTGGAAGAAAACGTGGACATCGTGTGTGAGGCCATGGGTGAGTGAGGGGGCCATAAGGGGGCTCTGGGGAGCCGTGGGCGGGTGGGGGCTGTGGGCCGGGATGCACAGAGGCTGTGGGGGACACCTCCAGGCCACAGAAGAACAGCAGTGGCTTCTCCAGGGCAGGGCTGCCCTCCGGGTAGCAGCAGGTGGACAGTGATGTTGGGAATGGGGCCCTTCTTGTGGAGAAGAATTCAGTTAGTGGACGTGCAGCCTTGGGAAAGGCCTTTGACCTTGCTGAGCTCTTGTGTCCTCACTGCCAAAGCAGGGATAATAACATTTACCCAAGGAAACAGCAGAGAAGATTTAACTGTGTTCATCCCAAGAGAGAGACCACGTCTTGTCCCCTTGACGCCCTTCAAAGGCACTGACTCTGCAAGAATGAGACCCTAAGACTTGAGGCAGAGGTTCATTCTTATCCACAGGGCGGGATGGTGGAGGGGAGCCCATGACCATGGGTGCTGCAAGAGAAGAGAGATGGTTCTAACTTCATAGAATAGGAAATCTTGCTGTTGTTCTGGCCTTTCAGCTTAGGATTGACGTTTCTTATGTCCCTCGGGTCATTTGACCTCTGGTCCCTGTGCCTTGAACCCCTGCTGGCCGTTGGTCCTGTTCGGCTTTCAGCATACGGGGACAGGCCTTCTGTGGCAATTTCATAAACAAAGCTACGCGGTGCTCCGGAGATAGTCGAGAAACCAGAAGGAACTTTTACGTTCAAAGCTGTGCGTCTAAGACTCTCGGCTCTCCTGTGAGCTGGGAGACTGAGGCTTCCCAACACTTCTGGGACTTAGGGACGGCACCCTCTGCCTGCGGGAAGGCGCCTCCTCAGCTGCAGAGGCAGGAAGATGGAGGAGACCCTGTGGTGTCACCACCCGGGGTCTGGTGTGGGCACGGCTCATGGATCCCTGGACAGTCAGCTGCCTCCCGCCACGCGGTGGGGACGGGATCCAAACCCACATCCACCAGCTCCACAGTCAGTGCTCACACCCAGACCCTGGCTTCTCCTGAGGCTCGAAACAGAGAGCGTTGATCTGCAGAGGATGAGTAGGGTGCCGCTCGGACGGTGTGGAAGGTCACCGCAGAGACGGGCGTCTGTCCAGCAGAGAGTCCCTTCCCCTCCGCCCGCTGAGTCTCTCGGAGAGGCCACTCCGGCCCAGAGGAGTCGGCTCCTGGGGGAGCTTGGGGGTACTGACTCCCAGTCCCAGCCGTCCCAGGCCTCTCCTCTGCCCAACTTGGCCCACACGGCCGGTGCCAGGAGGGGAGAGGAGAGTGCTGTGAGCTTCCAGGGGCCTCTGTCCTCACTTGTGTCTAAACACCGGTTCTTTTTAAGGCCGACACTCTGTGAAGGTGAAGCTATAAAACACTTAGAGTGCTTACACTTCAGAAACGAAGGTACAGTGCCATGGGCATGCGATTCCTGTTCATGACGCTGAATTGCCCCAAACAGAAGCACTCCTACTTCCCTGTGTGCTCACAGTTATGTTTCCATCATGACAGTGCTTGGCTCTCCCTTGACGAGCACGCTTTTCTTTGTGATTTCTACCAAGTAAACTGCTTGTTAGGTGCCGGCTTGTGAAAACATATGGGAGTTCAGACAGTTGCATCCTGCAAGAGAAGAGAGATGTCTCCTAGATGTCTCTGTGGCCTTTCAGCTTAGGATTGACGTTTCTTATGTCCCTCGGGTCATTTGACCTCTGGTCCCTGTGCCTTGAACCCCTGCTGGCCGTTGGTCCTGTTCGGCTTTCAGCATACGGGGACAGGCCTTCTGTGGCAATTTCATAAACAAAGCTACGCGGTGCTCCGGAGATAGTCGAGAAACCAGAAGGAACTTTTACGTTCAAAGCTGTGCGTCTAAGACTCTCGGCTCTCCTGTGAGCTGGGAGACTGAGGCTTCCCAACACTTCTGGGACTTAGGACGGCACCCTCTGCCTGCGGAAGGCGCCTCCTCAGCTGCAGAGGCAGGAAGATGGAGGAGACCCTGTGGTGTCACCACCCGGGGTCTGGTGTGGGCACGGCTCATGGATCCCTGGACAGTCAGCTGCCTCCCGCCACGCGGTGGGGACGGGATCCAAACCCACATCCACCAGCTCCACAGTCAGTGCTCACACCCAGACCCTGGCTTCTCCTGAGGCTCGAAACAGAGAGCGTTGATCTGCAGAGGATGAGTAGGGTGCCGCTCGGACGGTGTGGAAGGTCACCGCAGAGACGGGCGTCTGTCCAGCAGAGAGTCCCTTCCCCTCCGCCCGCTGAGTCTCTCGGAGAGGCCACTCCGGCCCAGAGGAGTCGGCTCCTGGGGGAGCTTGGGGGTACTGACTCCCAGTCCCAGCCGTCCCAGGCCTCTCCTCTGCCCAACTTGGCCCACACGGCCGGTGCCAGGAGGGGAGAGGAGAGTGCTGTGAGCTTCCAGGGGCCTCTGTCCTCACTTGTGTCTAAACACCGGTTCTTTTTAAGGCCGACACTCTGTGAAGGTGAAGCTATAAAACACTTAGAGTGCTTACACTTCAGAAACGAAGGTACAGTGCCATGGGCATGCGATTCCTGTTCATGACGCTGAATTGCCCCAAACAGAAGCACTCCTACTTCCCTGTGTGCTCACAGTTATGTTTCCATCATGACAGTGCTTGGCTCTCCCCTTGACGAGAGCACGCTTTTCTTTTGTGATTTCTACCAAGTAAACTGCTTGTTAGGTGCCGGCTTGTGAAAACATATGGGACAGGTCTCTCAGCATCATGTTGCCATCCTATAATTTACAGCTTTCTTTTCATTTCAACAATGAGACCATAGCAGCCTGTAAAGTGGTTATTCTTTATGAAAGCTACATCTTGTAATTGCTATTATGAGACTTTACATGAACTGGTTATGCTTTTACCTTGAAATGGATTTTTTTTTAATTTCCTGACTTAATGAAAAGTGACAGGAAACATAATTAAGGCAAAGAACAGAATCTACGAATACATTATCTTGAAATATTTCACGGCATTAGCTTTATTTATTAAAGAAGACATCTTACACCTACAGAGTGTCTTAAGTCAACGGATGTGGGTTGTGCTTCTCAACGTGGATCGTGTCAAGATGTTTTATTTAAATTCATTTTATGCTTAGGGAAGCTAAGGCAGAGGATCTGAGATCTAGCGATAACACAGGTGTCTCTGCAGTTTGCCCTCTAACCCGTGCCCACGGACCCAGGACCTCGTCCCAGGTGCCTCCGTCTCTTCGGTGGACAGCCTCTCTGGTCGACCCTTTCGGGTGGCCTGACTCTTCTTGGCTTCAGGAGGAAGGAGAAGGGAAGCACTCTTCCCTTAGTGGGCTCCCCGAGGATCTGAAGGAGCCGAGAGGAGGACCCAGCGTGTCCCAGGGGCGAGGTCACAGGAGTTGTGCCTTGTTGTCTGGTCACCTGCACTGACCACACCCACTTGGAGAACACATACAACAGAGGTCCTTGGGCCAGGACAGTCCCTTCATTTCTGTCCCTGTGACCTTGTCCATGGAATTACGCCCCCTGGCAGACCCCAACTTCCTTCCAGGTGGCGAGGCCGTGCGCCGCTCCAGTCTTGCTGCCCGGGGACCTCGGTCTTCCCGGCAGCTTCCTCGGATGAGGAAGGAGCACCCGGGCGGGACAGCTGGGCCTGGAGCCTCCGTCTGACCCCGGCTCAGCCCACTCTCGGGCGCAGGGGCGGGGGCATCCTGCATCCCCTCCTCGTCGTCTCTACACCAGCTCTGGTCACAGGGCCCCGGGACATCTCCTCACCCACTTGTTCCTCGACCTCGCCCGTCACCCCCCGAGTGCGGCGCCCGAGCGCGTGGACCGGCCCCGACTCCCGAGACGGGGTGGTGTGACTGTGGGCTGTACGTGGGCAGGTGCCGCGGGCCGGGTGCCGGGAGGCGCTGATGTGCCAATGCCGTCGGCCTTCACCTTTGCCTTTGAGGCGGGAGCCGAGGCGAGGAGGGGCGACCTGTCCTGCCCACTGGCACAGCGGAGAATGGAGGCACCTGTCTCCCACCCTGGTGATGCCTCCCCAAGCCCCGCGAGGTAGGCAGGCATCGCCGGGCTGGAGACCTTCCTCTCAGCTCGGGCCGTGGTCAGCCACAGCCAGGCCCGTCAGAGGAGAGCGCGAGCCGTGGGAAGAGCTGAAAGGATCTGCGGTCGCCCCTCTTCCCCTCGGGTCTCTCCCTCCCTGTCTTCATAGAAGATGAGACAGGTGCCCCTGACCGGGGGCTCGGAGGGACCAGGAGACGCCCAGTGAGACGCTGCCACCTTACCTCCGCGTCGTTCTGCCTCTGTCCTCACGTAGGAATTCCTGGAACATAACGATTTGAAATGCCCGCAATTGTTTCCCATTCTCTGCAGGGGTACCGCCTCCCGCCCTCCGGTGGTTCAAGGACGCTGTCTCCATCCACAAGCTCCGGAACCCTCGGTACCACGTGCTGGCGGGCGGGGGCCTGCGCATCCAGCAGCTCCGTCCAGAAGACGCGGGGATCTTCCAGTGCCTGGCCAGCAATGCGGGCGGGGAGGTCCAGGCCCACACGTACCTGGACGTCACCAGTAAGTCCGGCCCCCAACCCCAGGCTCCGCCCCTGGATGGGCCCCCAGCCCCGGCTTCCCGGCCCTCACCCCATGGACATTCAGAACGTGTGGGTGTCCGCCCGGCCCGAGTGCCCCTCAGCCTGGGTTCCTGCACACGCTGTCCTGTTTAGACGTAGGAACGAAGCCTTCATCTTTCTGGACAGAACTGGAAAGACGAAGCAAACAGCTCCTTCCTAATCTTCTTTTGATCCTTTCCCCCCCGTTTTTCTGTATTCATTCTCTATTTTAGTTGTATTGAACAACTACAGTTCTTCTGTAAGTTTCTTTTATGATCCCATTAGTAGAAATATGTTGGCCCTATGAAAAATAAAACTAAGGTATCTGTAGGTTTTCTTTTGAATCTCCCATAGTTGTGACCCTGTGCTTCTAAATGAGCAGAGTTGAGGGATCACGGAATTCCCAGTTTGGCAGCAAAGTGCTGATGTCTCCAGGTGCAGGGGCCGTCCGAGAAACCCCGTCATGGTCAGTGTGCCCGTGGCCGGTGGCTCTTGTCGGCCGTAGCTCAGAGGAGACTGGTGCAATAGTGAGATATCCATGCTGTGTTTTACTAAACCTGGGGTCACTTCCTCTGACCTTGCCAGGGTCAAAGGTCATCTCTGCTGTGGAGCCCAGGAACCAGAATTACTCTCAGCAGTAGAAAGAGCACTGGGGGCTTAAGCCGGAAACTGAGTTTCAATCTACTAGACTTACTCGGGGCTTCCCAGGTGGCGGTGGCGGTAAGGAATCCATCTGCCAAGGCAGGAGACAAGAAATGCGAGGTCGATCCCTGGGTGGGAAGATCCCCTGGAGGAGGGAATGGCAGCCCACTCCAGTGTGCTTGCTGGAGACTCCCATGGACAGAGGCGCCTGGCGGGCTGCAGCCCCCGGGGTCGCCAAGAGCGGGCCACGCCCGAGCGTCTGAGCACAGAGCTCCTTCAGCCTGCTGTGGGGAGTGGGCCAGGGCCCGGCGGGGCAGGGGCTGCATCCAGATGGGGCCTGCTGTTGGCTCTGAGGGGTTGGTTTCTGTTCCCCTCTCCCCTCCTGTCATAGCCTGAAGGCAGCGCCGGCAGCTCTGAGCAGACGTGGCTGTTCATGGAGCTCCATTTATCAAAAGGGGGATAGGCTGAAGACCCCGCTCTCATGGGAGCTGCAGGGAGGACCCCCTGATTTTGCTCAGCCCCAGTATTCTCTTCAGAATGCAGCCAACCTAGCCCAGGTCACAGGGGTCTCGGAAGGAAGAGTTTGGAAAATTAAATGAAAGTGCTACTTAACCTGGTTACCATGACAACTGGAGCGTGAGCAAATAAGTGCCTGATAATGGCAACACTGTGTATCTGTTGTGTACAGAGTTTCACAAAATGGATTTAAGAAAAAAAATTAAAGCACTTTTCATGAAAGACAAATACAGTGTGTAAAACAATCAGTATCTATTCGTTCACTGACAGCCGTTTATGAGGCCCCTGTGTCCGGTGCTCCGGGCCCACGAGGCTCGGAGACAGAGCTAAGATTCTCTTCTGAGGTCCTTAGAATCGGATTATTTTAACTTTCGGAACACATCCTAGGAAGCGTCAAACTGCCATCTTTATTCAGAAATTAGCTGGGCTTCCCTGGTGGTCCAGTGGGTAAGGACACCACCTTGCAGTGCAAGGGGCGCCGGTTCGATCCCTGGCCTGGGAAGATCCCACGTGCTGTGGAGCGGCTGGACCAATGTGTCCAATTACCGAGCTGGAGCTCTGGAGCGCATGCGCCCAGAGCCGGTGCTCTGCGACAACAGAGGCCACCGCGATGGGAGGCCCACACGGGCCAGAGAACAAAGATGGATGAAACTGAATAAATGAAAGACCAATAAGAAGTGGCCCGCCCACCCCGACCCTCCCAACCCGCCCCCGCCAAAAGAAAAAAAAAGAATCATGCAAAGAAATCAGCTTTTTCTATTTTTTAACCAATAATGAAAGCAACTTGTTTGATTTCTATAAATACATAAAAATCTCCATCTTCTCTTTAATGTTCATCAAAAAGCTCTGTGGCGCAGGTGGTAAAGCACCCGCCTGCCAGTGCAGGAGACACAAGAGACGCAGGTTCAAGTCCTGGGTCGGGAAGATCCCCTGGGGGAGGGCACGGCACCCCACTCCAGTGTGCTTGCCTGGAGAATCCCACGGACAGAGAAGCCTGGTGGGCTGCCGTCCAAGGGGTTGCCAAGAGTTGGACAGCCCTGAGGGTCCGCGCACAGACGCAGGTCTGCTGCTCCCCTCGTGTGCTCCTCCGCCCTGAGACGGTGTTTCCCCTCAGGCTGTAAGCAGAGGTGGGCCGTTCCTGGGAGACGCTGGGGGAGGGTTTTCATTTTTTAGAAGTTTTCTTTTTTCTTTAAATTCTTGGCCTCTTTTATTGGTTTTCTGTTTGTTTATTTTCATCCGTCGTTATTCTCTGGCCTGTATGGGCCTCCCACCACAGTGGCCTCTCTCGGTGCAGAGCACCGGCTCTGGGTGCATGCGCTGCAGAGCGCCAGCCCACAATGGGACACACCGGTCCAGCCGCCGTGCAGCACGCGGGATCCTCCCAGGCTGGGGATGGAACCAGTGCCCCGGCACTGCAGGGCGCGCTCCCCACCCGCTGGACCACCAGGGAAGCCCGAGGGTTTCCATCTGTACGTGTGCAGCGATGTCTGTGATTGGTAGTCTCAGTGCCTAGGCAGATGACCTGCCAGGCTGGCCCGAGCATGCCTGTCTCACCGCGTGCCTCCTCTGCCTAGACGTGGCCCCGACTTTCACCCAGCTCCCGATGGACACCACGGTGACCGACGGGATGGCCGCTGTGCTGAGCTGTGAGGTGTCCGGGGCTCCCAGGCCGGCCATCGTGTGGAGGAGAGGTAGGCAGCTCCCACCCGCCACGGGGCGCAGCCCCTGTAGGCACGGCACCCAGCGGGGCAGCGTGACCTCTGTTATTCACACGCGTTTGTTTGTTCGTTTGGTGAAGATTAGGAACCACTGACTGAACGTCCACCGGGGGCCGGTCACAGGGCGAAGCCCCTCGAGCTCCGCGGCGCTCTCCGTCCAGCGAGGAGGCACGTTTGCCTGCCCTGTGTGCAGAGCACGTGCCTCCGCCAGGCCCTCCGTCGGTGCCTGGTGCCTGTCCAGTCCCTTGACTCCCCTCGCACCGGATTTCAGCCCCTTAGTGAAGGACAGAGTGTGTCCTGGGTCATCCTCGCACCCAGAAACACGTCCTCTGTTGTTCTAAACAAGCCGCTTCCTGCAGAGGATCATCCGCATCCTCCACGGCTGCTGGACGTGTGAGGTGCTCTTGATCTGACCTGTTTCGGTTCCTATGGAGAGGGGAGTTGTGCCTCGCGGCCCCTGAGCCCGTCTGCACCTTAGACAGCCCTGCCAGTAAATGAACGGGACACGCGGTCCGTCCATGACAAACCCCGGCTACGTTAGGTTCGTCCCCATGGATTAACTGGCCGTGCTTGGTGGCCTGGGCCAGGGTGAAATCTCAGAAATGACCCCCGTTTCTCGCCCAGACAAGCACTTGGTGGCTTCCCCCCCTCAGCTTAGGGACGCAGAGACTTGGGGAGTGACCAATTCATCAGAAAGAGAAGAGTCTGTCCATTTAGATGTTTTCTTTTGGGCTTTCCTCTTTTAGAATGTAGTAATAGTTTTATGTAGAAATTTTTCAAATGCCTATAAATAGAAGCCAGTCACCCAAAGGAAACAGTCACATTCGTGGATCATCATTTTTCAAAGCTATTTACTTTGGATGGAGGTGTAGTCAGTTAACAGCACTGTGATAGTTTCAGGTGAGCAGCGAAGGGACTCAGCCATGCGTATGTATGTGCCATTCTCCCCACCAAGCTCGCCTCCCACCCAGGCCGCCGCGCAACACCGAGCAGAATCCACGTGCTGTACAGGAGGTCTTTGCTGGTTATCCGTTTTAAATACAGCAGAGTATGCCTGTCCATCCGTGGAGCATCACTTTTTTAACCCGGTCTCTCACTGCGGGGTAATTAGGATGTTCTTGGCGTCTGTTACTCTCGTGGATGCTAAAGCAGACGGCTTTGGTCACTTCTGTGCAGACAGTCTCCACCGGGGGCCGGTCACAGGGCGAAGCCCCTCGAGCTCCGCGGCGCTCTCCGTCCAGCGAGGAGGCACGTTTGCCTGCCCTGTGTGCAGAGCACGTGCCTCCGCCAGGCCCTCCGTCGGTGCCTGGTGCCTGTCCAGTCCCTTGACTCCCCTCGCACCGGATTTCAGCCCCTTAGTGAAGGACAGAGTGTGTCCTGGGTCATCCTCGCACCCAGAAACACGTCCTCTGTTGTTCTAAACAAGCCGCTTCCTGCAGAGGATCATCCGCATCCTCCACGGCTGCTGGACGTGTGAGGTGCTCTTGATCTGACCTGTTTCGGTTCCTATGGAGAGGGGAGTTGTGCCTCGCGGCCCCTGAGCCCGTCTGCACCTTAGACAGCCCTGCCAGTAAATGAACGGGACACGCGGTCCGTCCATGACAAACCCCGGCTACGTTAGGTTCGTCCCCATGGATTAACTGGCCGTGCTTGGTGGCCTGGGCCAGGGTGAAATCTCAGAAATGACCCCCGTTTCTCGCCCAGACAAGCACTTGGTGGCTTCCCCCCCTCAGCTTAGGGACGCAGAGACTTGGGGAGTGACCAATTCATCAGAAAGAGAAGAGTCTGTCCATTTAGATGTTTTCTTTTGGGCTTTCCTCTTTTAGAATGTAGTAATAGTTTTATGTAGAAATTTTTCAAATGCCTATAAATAGAAGCCAGTCACCCAAAGGAAACAGTCACATTCGTGGATCATCATTTTTCAAAGCTATTTACTTTGGATGGAGGTGTAGTCAGTTAACAGCACTGTGATAGTTTCAGGTGAGCAGCGAAGGGACTCAGCCATGCGTATGTATGTGCCATTCTCCCCACCAAGCTCGCCTCCCACCCAGGCCGCCGCGCAACACCGAGCAGAATCCACGTGCTGTACAGGAGGTCTTTGCTGGTTATCCGTTTTAAATACAGCAGAGTATGCCTGTCCATCCGTGGAGCATCACTTTTTTAACCCGGTCTCTCACTGCGGGGTAATTAGGATGTTCTTGGCGTCTGTTACTCTCGTGGATGCTAAAGCAGACGGCTTTGGTCACTTCTGTGCAGACAGTCTCCACCGTCTGCCGATGGTTTCCGCGAGTCACCTTCCCGGGTGCGGCCGCCTCCCCGCGAACGTCACAGCTCTCTCACCCCTACCTCCTCTGCTGTCCGCAGGAAACCACATTCTGGCCAGCGGCTCCGTGCGGATCCCCAGGTTCATGCTCCTCGAGTCCGGGGGTCTGCTGATCTCTCCCGTCTTCATCCACGACGCCGGCAACTACACCTGCTACGCCGCCAACGCGGAGGGCGCCCTGAGCGCGTCGGCCACGCTCACCGTGTGGAGTAAGGGCCGCGGCCACGCGGGGCGCTCTGTTCCCGACGGCTCCATCCGCGCGTCTGTGCTTGGGGATGTCAGCGTGCCCTAGGACTCCCTCGTCTCGTCAGAGCAGAATCCTTATTTTCACAACTGATTTAGAGAAATCGGTTGAGCAATTAGTTTTTCAGCTTCTAAAAGAATAATTAGAAAATGTATTCAAAGATTTAATGGGGACGTTTCAGAAGAGAGAAAAGGTTAACTTTTTCAAGTCAGTGAAGTAGGGGCATCAACCCAA
This sequence comes from Tragulus kanchil, assembly GCA_022376925.1. Taxonomy (NCBI): domain Eukaryota; kingdom Metazoa; phylum Chordata; class Mammalia; order Artiodactyla; family Tragulidae; genus Tragulus; species Tragulus kanchil. Next base: position 156,903,263 of record JAIOJX010000002.1, on the reverse strand, counting down.
ATGAGCTCAAACACCAAAACTGAAAAGCTGACTGATTTTATACAAATCACGTAAGGAAAACATGGATCGAGAATTAAAATCACAGAGGAAGTGGTTTTCTTTCTATACGGTAATTATAACCAACTAAAACACTCCTCGTATATTAAATATGGATTTTTCCTGTGTTAGGAGTGAAGTATAATACAGGCTTCTGAAACTCAGAATAAATTGTTTTCCAGAATGTAGAGGTTGAATGACCAAGTGTTTAGCTTCACCAGCTGATATAACCTTTCCCCCTCCTCCTCACATTGTCTATGACACAGTTGGTGTCCACTTTGATCAAATGACCCTTTCTAATTTATTAGCTGTTCCAAGAACATCATGGGTTCAAAAGAATCCAAATCCTCCCAGTATTGTTAAATATTTACTAAAAAAGAGGCTTGGCTCCCCTGGGTGACCTAATCTGACCTAACGTGTCTGATTCATCCGGCCTCCCTGGACACTAATATAAACGTAAAAGCCTGGGGAAGACCAATGCCAGCGTCCTGAGATCTACCATGATGCAACATTGTCCTCACACAAGAATGGGTGATACAGCACCACGCGGCCTGGGGGTCTTGCCAGGCACCCCGGTCCGTCTGTCTGTCCCAGGGCAGCGACAGCCCACCACTTTCCTAGGCAGGAGAACTGAGCTCTGACCATAGATGTTTCTCAGGATGCCCCGCTGGTGAGCGGCCGGGCAGGGCCCTGAGCCCGGTCTCAGGACTCCAGGTCCCGGCTCTGTCCTGCTTCAGCTCAGTGCCCGCCTCCGGGGCGTGCAGTCACACGTGCCCAGGGCCGTGGTGCAGCGGGGACACACCGCGGGGCTGTGGGATGCCCCTGGCAGGCCCACCTGGAGAACCCACCCCGCCGCCCTGGCCCCGGGCCACCCAGCGAGAGACCCAGCGCCGCTGAGCGGCAGCTTTCCTTCCCGGTCCCGGGAGAAGTGCCATCAGGATCCTCGCAGGGCTGGTGGAGGGTCACGTAAACCACACTTGAGAGCGCTCTGCGGAGCCTTGAGGGGCGGCATCAATACCACCAGCATTGGATTATCTTGAGGAAGAATCCACAGTTTTCCTTAGCACTGTAGAATCTGGCAAACACCTGCCCACGACCTTGCTTCTCGTCTCCCTCTGGCATGTCCTGAGGTTGGGGGATGACCGGGCGGGAGGCTTGCCTGCCTTTGCTGAGGTGCGGACGGGCTTGCTTGCAATTCCCCGGACGTCGCTGAGCCACGTGCACTGGTTTTGCCGAGATGAGGGCAGCGAGGAGGTTCTGATGTCAGATGACCAGTTGGCTGCCCCCCGAGGGAGAAACGTTTCAGCCAACACCATCTCGTTTGAGCTGCAGTTTGTGTCTTTCCAGATCGAACGTCCATCGTGACCCCTCCGGAAGACCGCGTGGTGATCAAGGGGACCACGGCCACGCTGCGCTGTGGAGCCACCCACGACCCCCGCATTTCTCTCAGGTCAGCTGGGTCGGTTCCGACGTCTGGGGCTCATTAATGTCCCGCGAGCTGGGGCCCCAGGGGAGAGACGGGGAGACTTTTAGGGACTCTGATGTCAGCCACAGCTCCCGATGACGGCACTGTGCGGGCCCAGGCCCATCATTAATCACACACATCCCAGCCTCCGCGCCAGCCTTATGTATTATTTACAGTGGGCTGCGTTCCACTCCATGACTTCAATACAGCTTTTCATGATTTTTCTGCCAAGGTTAATAATACACTGTCTGTGAAACACACTTGTCGGAGGCTAATACTTAATGAGAGAGAAATCCAGAGGGATCGAATGGGATTTCAGCCGTGTTTGCGCGGGGGCCGGGCTAGACCCCGAGGGGCTTCCTCCCCTGTACGGACGGCTCCTCTGTGTCACACGAAGAGGGAATGCCCTGTGGGAGAGGGCCCCACAGTGCTCAGCTCGCTTAGAGGAAAACGCACAGAAAGAGGGGAAGCCTGAAGGTCCACCCCGGAGACGACAGCCTGGGAGGTCGTGACGGAGCGTGTGGCCCTCCAGGTGGACCCACGGCCGCAGATGCAGGTGGCGATTGACCGTGAGCTTCAAATCCCAAAGGGCTGCCACTTTTCAGCGTTCAGGACCAGCCCTGAGCCCGCATCTGGAGGGGGCCAGCCCTCCTCGTGTCTCCCCTCTGGCCTCGGCCGTGTCCGGCTCCACCTCTGCTGTTGACCACGGCCTGAGGTGGCTTTCCTTTTGTTAAGGTATCATTCACAGGTTGTTAGGTGTCACCCTTTAAAGAACAGGTCATGGTTCTTAGGATTTGCTACAACAGATTCACTGAGCTGGGCTGCCCGGGTGCTTCTCGTGGTAAAGGCCGGCCGGCCAGCGTGGGGGACATGAGCGGCCCGGGCTCCATCGCTGGGGGGGGATCCCCTGGAGAAGGGAATGGCAGCCGCTCGGTATTCTTGCCCGGAGAAGCCCGTGACCGGGGAGCCTGGCGGGCTGCCGCCCTCGGGGTGGCACGGAGCAACGCGACGGGAGCGACTGAGCACCCACGCGCGTTCAGAGCTGTCAGTCGCTCGCCTCTTGACGGAGTGGGAAGGGCCAGCGGCCGGGGTCCTCACTCAGGCCTCTGCTTGGCCCGCAGCTACGTGTGGAGGAAGGACAACGTGGTCATCGCCCCGGCCAGCAGCTCCAGGGTCGTGGTGGAGAAAGACGGGTCCCTCCTCATCAGCCAGACGTGGTCGGGCGACATCGGGGACTACACGTGCGGCGTGGTCTCCGAGGGTGGGAACGACTCCCGGACGGCGCGTCTGGAGGTGATGTGAGTGCCGTGGCCGCCCGCTCGCCGCGCCGCCCCTCCTCGGCAGGGCTGCCGCGCCACACCCGCAGCGGGTCACGCAAGAGCGGTCAGAGGCCGCCTCCGTGGGCCTCCAGCGGGCACACTCACAGGGTTGGGGGTGGTCGTTCACCTCGAAGTGGAAAGGTGTCGGCCTCGGTTTAGGTGGTTTGTGGTCGACCGCCTCTCCTCCTCGAGGATCCGCGCTGACCCCCTTCTCGATAGAGTGTTCACCTCCCCCGTCCACAGGATGCCTGGAGAACCTCGGGCCAGTGAGCACCATCAGGCCGGCCCAGTTCCCCTGAGAACCGGCTGCGTCTCTTGGAGAGACAGGCACCTCCCATCAGTGCGGTGAACTCGTAGCTGTGGTGGGCGGCTGCCCCTCCCTCCTGCCTGGTCTTCCGGGAGAGAGGCCAAGGGACCACGCTAACCTGCCACAGTCCGTAACTCCGGCCCTAGGCAGGAAGCCGAGACGCCTGCTGAGAAACCCAGGCTGTTTTTCCAACATGTATTTGTTGTTGTCCAATTGCTTAGTTGTGTCCAACTCTTTTGGACCCCACTGACGGCAGCACACCGGGCTTCCCTGCCCTTCACTCTCTCCCAGAGTTTGTTCAGGCTACTGTTCATTGAGTCGGTGACGCCGTCCAGCCGTCTCAGCCTCCGTCGCCTCTCTCTCCTGCCCTCAGCCTTCCCCAGCATCAGGGTCTTTCCCATTGAGTTGGCTCTTCGCATCAGGTGGCCAAAGTATTGGAGCTTCACTTCAGCATCAGTCCTTCCAGTAAATACTCAGGCTTGACTTCCTTCGGATTGACTGGTGTGATCTCCTGCCGTCCAAGAGACTCTCAAGGACCCCAAAGGCATCATGTCTTTGATGTGATAGCTTTTCACTCAGATTGGGCCGGGGTCCTCACTCAGGCCTCTGCTTGGCCCGCAGCTACGTGTGGAGGAAGGACAACGTGGTCATCGCCCCGGCCAGCAGCTCCAGGGTCGTGGTGGAGAAAGACGGGTCCCTCCTCATCAGCCAGACGTGGTCGGGCGACATCGGGGACTACACGTGCGGCGTGGTCTCCGAGGGTGGGAACGACTCCCGGACGGCGCGTCTGGAGGTGATGTGAGTGCCGTGGCCGCCCGCTCGCCGCGCCGCCCCTCCTCGGCAGGGCTGCCGCGCCACACCCGCAGCGGGTCACGCAAGAGCGGTCAGAGGCCGCCTCCGTGGGCCTCCAGCGGGCACACTCACAGGGTTGGGGGTGGTCGTTCACCTCGAAGTGGAAAGGTGTCGGCCTCGGTTTAGGTGGTTTGTGGTCGACCGCCTCCTCCTCGAGGATCCGCGCTGACCCCCTTCTCGATAGAGTGTTCACCTCCCCCGTCCACAGGATGCCTGGAGAACCTCGGGCCAGTGAGCACCATCAGGCCGGCCCAGTTCCCCTGAGAACCGGCTGCGTCTCTTGGAGAGACAGGCACCTCCCATCAGTGCGGTGAACTCGTAGCTGTGGTGGGCGGCTGCCCCTCCCTCCTGCCTGGTCTTCCGGGAGAGAGGCCAAGGGACCACGCTAACCTGCCACAGTCCGTAACTCCGGCCCTAGGCAGGAAGCCGAGACGCCTGCTGAGAAACCCAGGCTGTTTTTCCAACATGTATTTGTTGTTGTCCAATTGCTTAGTTGTGTCCAACTCTTTTGGACCCCACTGACGGCAGCACACCGGGCTTCCCTGCCCTTCACTCTCTCCCAGAGTTTGTTCAGGCTACTGTTCATTGAGTCGGTGACGCCGTCCAGCCGTCTCAGCCTCCGTCGCCTCTCTCTCCTGCCCTCAGCCTTCCCCAGCATCAGGGTCTTTCCCATTGAGTTGGCTCTTCGCATCAGGTGGCCAAAGTATTGGAGCTTCACTTCAGCATCAGTCCTTCCAGTAAATACTCAGGCTTGACTTCCTTTCGGATTGACTGGTGTGATCTCCCTGCCGTCCAAGAGACTCTCAAGAGCTCTCCAGCACCACAATTCAAAGGCATCATGTCTTTGATGTGTATTTAGTTGCTTTTTAACCATGGTGCCCTCCCAGATGGTCCCTGCATGCACAGAGGTGAAACGGGAAACTGGAGAGGCTGGCGGGGCCCACAGGGGCGCTGGGCATCAGGAAGGCAGCGCCGCGTCCCGTTCCCGGGTCTCTGCCCGCCACGATCCAGGAAGGCCGCTGCGGGCAGAGCCAGTCCCTGGCACAGGCTTTGAACTCTTGAGTCCAGGGGCTCACCTCCTTTGTCCATGGAGCCCCAGGCTCCGGCCGCGGGGATTAGACGCTGCTCCGTGCTGCACCGGGGCCCCTGGGCTGGAGGCACGCACGCCTGAGCAAGCGGCTCGCTGCCAGCCCGGGCGCGGGATGCGGAGGGTTGATGACAGGCACCTGCTGGTTCAGAAAGCTGGGCTGGGTACCCCCAGCATCAGGGAAGCCCCGTTTTGCCTCCAGGCAGGACGACCTTGGTCTCTGTCACTTGTTGGGAGCAAAGTTTGTGACACACAGGTGCCTGCAGCCCTGGAGGGTCAGTGTGGGGTTCCCCCAGCCCTCCTGGACCCTCCAGCCCTGGGCTCTTCCTGCCCTCCTGGGCCCCCAGGCCCCATCTAGGGCTCCTTGGCCTCTGCTGCCCCCACGGCTTGGCCTGGGTCTCTTTCGTCTCCCCCGAAGGGCGTGTCCAAGCTCTGGGCACCAGCATGGGCCCCTTCCTGCCGCTGGGACACAGGCTGCCTCCCCGAGCTCCCAGGACTGCCCCGCACGCCCGTCAGCACTGGTCTCACGGCCGATCCTCTCTCCTGGAGTGGCGGGTGCGCAGGCCTGGGGTTTGAGCCTGCCTTGGGCCCTCAGTGGACGCACCTTTGTGGCTGAATGAACGTGTGTATTGTGGCTCCCAGCAGTCCTCCCAGCCGCTCCACTCTGGCCTCGGACCCTCCCTCGGGCGCGCGCAGGCCCCGAGCCCCCCGCCGCTGAGGGCACCCGCGCTGCTCAGCTCCGGCCCCCGATCTCCCCTCCCCGACCCGCCGCTCGGGCGGGGACCTTGCTAAAAACGGCTGATGCTTGCGTTGCTCATCCACGCGGCCTGCTGCACTGTTCGCAGTGAGGCTGCCTTTGAGAACTCTTAGACCATCCATCACAGGCACCAAATAAATACGTGTCCACTTCATAGGGACGCTGCCGGCAGAAGCCCACTGCCCGCTTCCAGCGCCCTGGGTGCTTCCTCCTCCGCACGGTTTTTATCTTCTGTCGATGTGCATATCTTCCCGACTCGTGGCTTATTTGATTTCTGCTCAAGTGAACTACATTTTTCAGCAAATGGCTGCTGTATCGGTATGGGAACACCCCTCCTCTCCAACTGCAGAAACACCGCAGGTTCACGGTCCAGCCCCGTTCGGGGCCTGCGGGCTGCGGCGCTGATTTGAGAGAGAGCGGTTCCTCGTGGACGGTCGGCGTCACGAGCACTCAGCCGATCCAAATCGGAATGAATGGGGAAGGTTGTCGGTTAGAGCACGCGTATCTTTAGATCCAGGGAGGTCCTAACTCTGGGATGTCGGTGCTGACATCAGTGATGATCATAATCATAACTCAGGGCGGCCCGGCCCTCGTGCTTCTCAGAGGACCTGCAAACCCGGCGCGGTCACGTCCCCTGGATGCGCTCAGAGGACAACAGCAACAATCTCCTGTCGCGGGACTGACTGAGAGCCCCTCACAGCTAAGCAGTGTCCTTCAGGAAGAGCCTGAGAGTGTGCTTCCCGCCTCCTCACTCAAGCTAAAAGCCACTTTGTTAAATATAGAGATGAGGAGTGTTCACAAGTGGGCTTGTCGGGAGCAGGCCATCCGCCGGCGGCTCTCCTGTGGGCTCGCTCTGTCTCTGGCACTCCAGAGCGTCTGCTTTGTGGGGCGGGCCGGGGCCTGGAGGGCCGTGGGAAGCCACCATGGCCCGGGCCCCTCAGTGGACGCACCTTTGTGGCTGAATGAACGTGTGTATTGTGGCTCCCAGCAGTCCTCCCAGCCGCTCCACTCTGGCCTCGGACCCTCCCTCGGGCGCGCGCAGGCCCCGAGCCCCCCGCCGCTGAGGGCACCCGCGCTGCTCAGCTCCGGCCCCCGATCTCCCCTCCCCGACCCGCCGCTCGGGCGGGGACCTTGCTAAAAACGGCTGATGCTTGCGTTGCTCATCCACGCGGCCTGCTGCACTGTTCGCAGTGAGGCTGCCTTTGAGAACTCTTAGACCATCCATCACAGGCACCAAATAAATACGTGTCCACTTCATAGGGACGCTGCCGGCAGAAGCCCACTGCCCGCTTCCAGCGCCCTGGGTGCTTCCTCCTCCGCACGGTTTTTATCTTCTGTCGATGTGCATATCTTCCCGACTGTGGCTTATTTGATTTCTGCTCAAGTGAACTACATTTTTCAGCAAATGGCTGCTGTATCGGTATGGGAACACCCCTCCTCTCCAACTGCAGAAACACCGCAGGTTCACGGTCCAGCCCCGTTCGGGGCCTGCGGGCTGCGGCGCTGATTTGAGAGAGAGCGGTTCCTCGTGGACGGTCGGCGTCACGAGCACTCAGCCGATCCAAATCGGAATGAATGGGGAAGGTTGTCGGTTAGAGCACGCGTATCTTTAGATCCAGGGAGGTCCTAACTCTGGGATGTCGGTGCTGACATCAGTGATGATCATAATCATAACTCAGGGCGGCCCGGCCCTCGTGCTTCTCAGAGGACCTGCAAACCCGGCGCGGTCACGTCCCCTGGATGCGCTCAGAGGACAACAGCAACAATCTCCTGTCGCGGGACTGACTGAGAGCCCCTCACAGCTAAGCAGTGTCCTTCAGGAAGAGCCTGAGAGTGTGCTTCCCGCCTCCTCACTCAAGCTAAAAGCCACTTTGTTAAATATAGAGATGAGGAGTGTTCACAAGTGGGCTTGTCGGGAGCAGGCCATCCGCCGGCGGCTCTCCTGTGGGCTCGCTCTGTCTCTGGCACTCCAGAGCGTCTGCTTTGTGCCGGGCCGGGGGCCGGGGGCCTGGAGGGCCGCGTCGGGGAAGAAGCCACCATCCCAGCAGGGCCATGGGCCACCCCTGAGTGACACTGGCCTGGGGGCCGCCCCCCAGCTCGCAGGCTGCAGCCTCTGTTTTCTCACCTGTGAACTGGGCACGTTATCATTTACCTTGAGGGCGGGTGGTGAGGTCTGAACGGACTGGCCAGGTGTCTGGCTTAGGAGGGCCCTTCAGTGCGTAAGCATCTCGTCAAGAATGCTCCTCTTTTCATCCAGAGCATCCCCCTTCCCCGGGGCTAGGAAATGTCTCTCCTTCACTTCATTTTTGACCGATGTCTGTGACCCTCGGACACACCGGGCGTGTCTCTCTGCCTCGAGGCCTCGGGGCCTGGCACAGCACCAGGGGCCTGCCCGTGTCTGAGGAAGCCCGCTCCACTCGCCAGGGTGAAACGGGGGTAGGTATTTAGTGCCACCACAGGGGCCTCATTTCTGAGCGGCCTGCCTCATCCCCTTCGGGAGAGGAGCGGGCCCTGCGGCTGCGGAGGGTCTCGCGAGGCGCGTGGTCTGTTAGCAGCGCACAGTCCAGGTCGGGCCGGTCGCCCGGTGGGCCTGTCACGGTCGCTGTCTCTCTCCGACCAGTCCGCCCTGGGCAGGTGGCACTCGTGGTAGAGAACCTGCCTCCCAGAGGAGGGAGGTGTAAGAGACAGCGCCCGTCCCTGGGTCGGGAAGATGCCCTGGAGGGGAACGGGCAGCCCACTCCAGTACTCTCGCCTGGAGAATCCCGTGGACAGAGGAGCCTGGCGGCTGCCGTCCACAGGGTCTCGAAGAGTCAGAGGCGACAAGCGGTTAGTGGTGTAGCGCGCACGCCAGTGTGCGAGGGCCTTCCAGGACGAGCCTGGCTCAGGGGCGGCTGCGGACACAGACGCTCCTTGCTGCCCTGAGCACAAAGGCACCAGGGTGGGTTGACTTTTAATCACTTAAGGACCCAGTTAGCATTGCACTTTTCCTTTAGAGGCCAGAGAGTAACTCCTCTGGGTTCGGAGGAAAGCCCCCTTTATGGAGGGCCTGTAAGGCAAGGCCGCGAGGCAGGGCGAGAGGCTCTTTCACTGATACCACTTCTGACCAAACCGTCACGAGGAGCAAACCATTTGGTGCCCGTCTCCAGTTACCAGGCGCCCCCTGCCTGCCTCCTCGGGGTGAAGCCAAAGACGAGGCTTTGACCAAGGCGTGGTTCCTCCGTTCGAGGGGCGGGACTTTCATGCAGAAAAGTGCTTCTCGGCTCCTCTCTGGCCAGAGCAGCCACCCAGCCCCCAGCGCCTCCCGTTTACCATCCTCCCGGCTGTCTTCCCTCCCCAGAGGACACGCCTCGTGGCATCGCCTTCCCGCCAGGCCTTGCCTGGTGGTTGGTGATTTCTGGCAGTGCTGCGGCTGCCCTCCCCACGGCGACGCCTCTGTGAACCGCGCGGTGGCCCGGCTCCGGCTCCTCCCTGCGTCCTCGCCTCCCTGTCGTTTGTCTCCCTGTCGGCACATCAGCGTCGGTGAGGCACTCTGCTCAGAGCCGGTAGAAAAGTGCCGAGACCCCCTCTCCTGCTGTCAGATAAGGGCCTCCGAAATGGATTCAGAATCTATTAAAGCCTCATCTGTCGGCTGTGGATGAAATACTCGAGGAGTGTTTTCACCAAGCTTAATTTTCCAGATAACCCAAACTTATCATTTGAAGACGTAGCTTACGTTCCCTGTGTATATTAAAGAGTTCCTCGCCTTGTGAAACGGGTAATATTGAACACCAGAGATATGCTAGAGAGGATTTCCAACTGTGGAGAGGCTGGAAGCGGCGGGGAAAACAAATCTGAATTTCCTTCCATCTCCGAGTCCTGGGACGTATGTGAAATGACAGTGTGCCTCTGCCGTCCTCCCGGGTGACCGTGGACTCTCGGGGCGCAGTGGCCGAGGGCTCATTATTTCTAGCTGCGTCACGGGCAACGAGGTCCCTGGGCACCACCGGCTTTAGAGCTTGCTTCCTGCCCTAAATGTTTGCCTTTTACGTTCCCAAGTCTCATCAACCTTTAAAAAAGTCTCTCTTCTCCCGTCCACCCCAGGCTCGGGGCTGCCCCTGCTGCGGGTCCGCGTGCCCCTCCGCAGGCCCTGCGGCCCTCGCCGTGGCGGCCTTTCAGTGGCGGGAGGCAGGACGCCGGACCCCTGCCCCCGGTGAGGCGCGGGCTCTGAGGGATGGGTTGGCGTGGGCTGGCTCCAGGGCTTCCCAAGCTGACCCCGGGTGGAAGGCTGCCCTGGAGGGACCAGCGGGCACGGGGCGGCGAGCGGCCTTCCATCTGGACGCTGCTGCAGCCCGGGGAAAGAGCCGTCCGCTCCCCTGGCAGATGGTCATGGTGAGGGCGCCCCGTTTAGGCTGAGAAACTTGATCTGAACGTGGAGCCGAGACCCCGGCCCTCCGGCTGCGGGGGCTGTAGAACTGACCCCCGCCGCCCCCGGGGAGCTGCGTGCAGAGCTGATCTGGCGGCTCTGGGCCGAGGGCCGGCTCTCCTCTTGTCCGTTCGGAGCCTGTCCCTTCCCGCCGCCTCCTGTCCGGCCTGTCCCTCCTCACGGCCAGGAAGGCCGCTCCGCAAGGCTGGCCCTGGGCCAGGGTGCGCCCCTCCCGGCGGCCGTGCCCTCCTCTCCAGGCCTGGCGGCGCGTCGGCCCAGCCGCCTGCCCCGTCTCACACCCGTCGCCCCTTCTGACGGTCACACAGACCGTCCCCGGACCGTGCGCCGCCAGGACCCTTTCCGAGGAGCTGCCCTCGGGTCCCGGTTCCAGCCCTGGCCGGTCCGCATCGCAGAAGCGCGTCAGAAATCGCGGACCCGGCCGTCTCTGCTCACCTCCCTCCACGACCCACCGTGAGCCCCGCGTGACCGCCTGCAGCGCCGAGGCTCCCATGTCCTACCTGCGCCCTCGGCGGCCACTGGGCTCCTCCTCTTCCCTGTCCACCCCCAGACCCTGCCGGTCCTGAGCCCCCGCCTCCTCCGGAAGCCGTGGGGGCTGGGGTGGAGGCCGGGCGGGGCGTGCCTGGGCTCGGGGAGCTCCCATCCCGCAGCGCCGTGGTCTCCCGAGAGCATCTGTCGTGGGGTGGGGCTGATGAGCATGAGGGGTAGCTGCAGGGGCACAAGGGAGCCTCGGGACCCCGGACGGGGCACACGGTTCCAGGCAGCCTGGGCGTCCAGGCTCTGGGAGGGCTGGAGTGTAAACAGCAGAGGGGCCCCTTTCCTGATTTAAAACTTAATTCACAATTAAAGAGAAAACAGGGCAACATTTCAGGCCCGAGCACATCCTTCCTTGTACTGATTAAAGTTGCCGTCTGTGTTAGAAATATTAGTTTGTTTATAAATCAGGCGGCCCCACTGGGGGCCCTGGAGGGACCAGCGGGCACGGCGGCGGCGGCCTTCCATCTGGACGCTGCTGCAGCCCGGGGAAAGAGCCGTCCGCTCCCCTGGCAGATGGTCATGGTGAGGGCGCCCCGTTTAGGCTGAGAAACTTGATCTGAACGTGGAGCCGAGACCCCGGCCCTCCGGCTGCGGGGGCTGTAGAACTGACCCCCGCCGCCCCCGGGGAGCTGCGTGCAGAGCTGATCTGGCGGCTCTGGGCCGAGGGCCGGCTCTCCTCTTGTCCGTTCGGAGCCTGTCCCTTCCCGCCGCCTCCTGTCCGGCCTGTCCCTCCTCACGGCCAGGAAGGCCGCTCCGCAAGGCTGGCCCTGGGCCAGGGTGCGCCCCTCCCGGCGGCCGTGCCCTCCTCTCCAGGCCTGGCGGCGCGTCGGCCCAGCCGCCTGCCCCGTCTCACACCCGTCGCCCCTTCTGACGGTCACACAGACCGTCCCCGGACCGTGCGCCGCCAGGACCCTTTCCGAGGAGCTGCCCTCGGGTCCCGGTTCCAGCCCTGGCCGGTCCGCATCGCAGAAGCGCGTCAGAAATCGCGGACCCGGCCGTCTCTGCTCACCTCCCTCCACGACCCACCGTGAGCCCCGCGTGACCGCCTGCAGCGCCGAGGCTCCCATGTCCTACCTGCGCCCTCGGCGGCCACTGGGCTCCTCCTCTTCCCTGTCCACCCCCAGACCCTGCCGGTCCTGAGCCCCCGCCTCCTCCGGAAGCCGTGGGGGCTGGGGTGGAGGCCGGGCGGGGCGTGCCTGGGCTCGGGGAGCTCCCATCCCGCAGCGCCGTGGTCTCCCGAGAGCATCTGTCGTGGGGTGGGGCTGATGAGCATGAGGGGTAGCTGCAGGGGCACAAGGGAGCCTCGGGACCCCGGACGGGGCACACGGTTCCAGGCAGCCTGGGCGTCCAGGCTCTGGGAGGGCTGGAGTGTAAACAGCAGAGGGGCCCCTTTCCTGATTTAAAACTTAATTCACAATTAAAGAGAAAACAGGGCAACATTTCAGGCCCGAGCACATCCTTCCTTGTACTGATTTAAAGTTGCCGTCTGTGTTAGAAATATTAGTTTGTTTATAAACGGTGTGGATGTGCTAGAGAGAGCTGTGTTTCTTAGGTAGCTGCAAGCCCGTAACAGCTTAATAAATTTCAACGTGTAATGAGTGCATTTTTTAAATTAAAAATATCAAGTATAATTATGGTTTTCTCTGCTGGCCTGTGTGGGTCAATGGTAATTGATGTATAAGAGAGACCAGAAAAGCTGGCTAGTGGGTGAAGCCGGTCACACCCAGGGTCCCCTTTCCAGCCCCCTGGGCAGGAGGAGACACCAGTCCTAACATCCTCAGAGCAGGGCCCCCCGCGGGCCCCGAGGCGTGAAGGTTAAGCGCGGGCCTGGCAGCTCCGGCCGGCGGGGCCGCAGACCTGTCAGTGGTGCAAACCGGAAACCCTGCAGCTGGGCTTTGAAGCTTCGTCACCAGTGAATCCCAGTGAAGACCCTCTGTGTTCCTAACGTCTTCCTAGAGCGTATCTGCTTTGGCTTTCCGATTTATGGCCTTCCCGACGCGTCGTTTGTTGTTTCCACGGGCTCTCAGTTGGTGTTTTCCCTGCATGTCCCTTCCAGTTCCTCTCCCAAGTCTCCATGACCCGACAGAAGGACAGTAGAGCCTTGCGAGGCCAGTAAGGGGGTGGCCACGCTGTCCAGGAATACATGCGGGCATTTGGCTGCTGACTGCAAATGGTCCAGAAGCGTCTACAGTCGACCCTGTTTCCAGGCCTTTCTGTCTTGCGTGGCTTGCCGTGCTCCCGTCAGCAGCCTCTCGCTGCAGAAGCTGGCTGGTGTCCGAGTTTCCTCAGCGAAGCTGTCTGCTGTGTGAAGCGGGCACTCCCCACTCAACCGAAGTGAGAGTCATCGGTTGTCTGACCCCTGCCAGAGGGATTAAATCAGATCACGTTTGGAACATAAAGCACGTTGTGCATGGTGCTGGTTTCTTCCACAGCGCAGGGAGTAGTTAGAGTTTGTGTTCGGGGCCTATTTGATGTTTTCCATTTTCGAAACATTGCCTGCAAGGATTGGGCAGGGCAGGAGCCAGGAGGCTAACGGGCAGCTCTGATGTGCACTTTTTTCTCATGTTTTTTTTTCTTCCTTTGTATCCCAGTGAGCTGCCCCACTCACCCCAGAACCTCCTGGCCAGCCTGAGCTCCGCCCACAGCCGCGCCGTGGTGCTCTCCTGGGTGCGGCCCTTCGACGGGAACAGCCCCGTCCTTCGCTACATCGTGGAGGTGTCCGAGAACAGTAAGTAGGGAAGCGGACGGCGCCGTGGCCGGTCGTCAGCCTTCTCCCCGGCTCGTAACGTCTCTCACCGCTTCTTCTGGCTCCGACCCTCACCAGCCAGTGAAATGTTAGGAGGCTTCACAGGGTTTCAGGGGAAAGCCACGGCTCGGGCTTCAGGGAAATTCAAGCGCGGCTCGGGCGCCCAGGCGGGCGGCAGAAGGTGTGTCCGCAGGGCCTCCCGTGGGCGCCTGGATCTGGGCCGAGACCCCGGGGCCAGGACCCAGGGCGGCCCCGAGCCAGAGCGCCCGCTCAGCGTCTAGCGGGAGGGGACAGGCAGGAGCGGGCTCTCGCGCCAGCACCCAGCGAGGCTGCGTCCGGTGGCCGTCGTCTCCTTGACGCCAGGACTCCGTCTCAGCTGTCACCGTGCCCTCAGTAGGCGTGCACGCGTGAACAGGGGCAGAGCCCCCGGTGGAGCCCCCGGAGGTGGCCTCGGGTCACAGTCACGCACCACGCGCCTCGAGGGAAGGGCTCCGTGGCACCCGGGTTACATCACACAAGACACGGTTTCCAGGGCCCACCAGCCGCTTCCCCAACAGCGTGCGTGGTTGGTGGGCTCTTTGTCAGACATCTTTTCCATAGAGGAAGCAGGTTTCACATACAGTCATTCCGTGAGTCCACACGTCCGTCCATCTGTCCATCGGTCTGGCACTAGGTCCTGCCAGCGCGTCTGCTCTGCCCGCGGCACTCTGCTGGTCCCGTTGGTGCTCTCCCTCCTCGTGCTGCAGGGAGCCGGGTCAACAGCACCTGCGCGGGCAGCCTGTCGGGAGACCTGGGCCGGCAGAGGGCAGGGGGCAGGGCCACCGAGGCCCCGCAGTGTGACCTCGAGGCAGCTTCCAAAGGGACGACGGCGTGGGAGAGGGGCGGGGACACCGAGGAGGTCGGTGATCAGGGCCTGCTCGGCCCGGCTCTCCTGCCAGGCCACCCGAGCTGGCCGACACCCAGACGTGTCCTGCAGAGCCTCCGAACGTGGAGTCGTCCACAGTGGTGTTAGGGTCGCGTCCAGCGTTATTAACACACGGAGCCTCTGAAGTGGAGAAGATGTGTATCTCCGGGCAGGCTGGTCCGGACATGGGTTGCCGGGAACACATCTGCGGCCTTGGCCGGGTCAGTCCGCGCCGAGGTCAGTGGACGCACCCCGCGCCTCTCTGGCGAGCAGAGAGCAAGACCAACACTGCCATCTGGGCCAGAGAGCTGGGTTTTATTTTCATTAGGAAACGGTGCCCTTAAGAAGCAGCCAAGCATGCTGGCTAATTAAGGCCAGAAAGAGCCGCTTAACAGCCCGTGCACTAAAGGGAGATGGCGTTCGGCCGGCACTCAGGACTGAGCCAGCGGACAGATCTCAACAGCGCCACCCGACAGGCCCCCGTCCAGCCTCTCCGGGTGCTCGCCGCTGCCAGCGCCTCCTGGCAGGCGGACTCAGCTGCCGCGCTCCTGGAAGCCAGGGCCCTGCGGGGGCCGCGCTGGCGTGGCTCTGCGGTGGAGGCAGGCGCTCCTAACACCTGCCCTCTCGACGTGCCAGCGTCGCGGGACGGCCTCATCGGAGCTTTTATGGAGCGGAGCTCTGGCGCGGCCGCCGGGCGTGCGCGCGTGCCCTCGACCCGCCGCGCCGAAGCCCGTTTGTGCAGGGCATGACCCCCGAGGGCGTCCCACGCTCCCCCCACGGAGCTGGTCATTCTTTTGTCCCCGGCGTCTCTGCCGAGGCCAGGGGCTGGAGAGAGCAGCTGTGTCCTAAGGCACAAGCCTGCTGGGCTGAGGGCAGTGGGGGACAGAGGCCGGTGCGGCAGGGCCAGGGGAGCCCAGGGGAACCTCCCTG
The DNA here is from genome assembly GCA_022376925.1 of Tragulus kanchil. Taxonomy (NCBI): domain Eukaryota; kingdom Metazoa; phylum Chordata; class Mammalia; order Artiodactyla; family Tragulidae; genus Tragulus; species Tragulus kanchil. The sequence goes on along the minus strand of JAIOJX010000002.1, from coordinate 156,887,903 downwards.
GCAGTCCAGTGCTGAGGACAGTCCACTTCCCCCGCAGGGGCGCCGGTTCAGGCCCCAACCCGAGACCTGCAGCTCCTCGTGCTGCGCGGCGTGAACGAAGAGTGGGCCGGGGCTCCGGGGGCTTCACAGCAGAGACCCCGTGCCCGGGCGGAGGCCGCTCCGCAGCAGAGGCACGTGGTCCGCTCTCTAGAACCCTCGCTGAGTCTGATCAAGAAGAATCTTTCTTAAGGTTAGTCTGTCCTGAGCGGGAGAGAGCCAGCAAACCTCGGGACGGCCTCTGCAGGGGACCGAAGAGCAGGTCACGGGGCGTCTCGGAGCCGCCTTCAGGGCCGCCTGTCGCTCTTCTTGTTTTTGAGCTGTTTTTACAGCTCGAGATGAAAGTTACAGTGAGGCACACAGTTCTTGTCCTTAGAAAGCGCGTGGCCTGGTGACAGGTGGTGACCGCCGTGGTTGGCTACGGCTCTGCAGCTGCCGGCCCGCGTCGTATCCAGCGGTGCGTTCACGTCAGCATGCCTGCTTGTCCGCGCGTGTGTGCGTGGTGTGACTTCTCTTCCGATACGTTGTAGCATCGTACTGGTGCCCTCGTTCATTAACGGCAGCTGAGATTGTCGGGCTTAGAGAATCTGACAGCGGACACAGGAGGCGTGGGTTCGATCGCGGGGTCGAGGTCGATCCGGGAGGAGGAAACGGCAGCCCACTCCGGTGCTCTTGCCTGGAGAGTCCCGTGGACGAGGAGCCTGGCGGGCTACAGTCCGTGGGGTGGCGAAGCGTGTGGGTCTGCTTCCTGCAGCCTGAGCGCGCGTCCCCGCCCGCGTCCAGCCAGACCGCCAGCCTGGGCCCTCGCGGTGTGGCAGCCCTCCCGGCGCAGAGCGCGGATGCCAGGCTCACGGCGCGCGGCACGTACCGTCTAGCACCTGACGCCCGCCGGCCGCTCCTGGCTTCTCCCCAGCCGCTCACGGCCTGGCTTCTCGTGCTTCCACGGCAGGGCGCCGCGCCACGGTCACTGAGGGCACCGGCAGGCAGCGCCTCTGCGCGGGCCCCGCAGTTCTCTCCCTGTTCCTGCCCCGCTGCCTCCCAGCAGCTCCCCCGTACCCACAGGGCAGGAGGAGGGAGTGACAGGGGACAAGATGGCTGGATGGCATTGTCCACTCAGTGGACGTGAGTCTGAGCAAACTCCAGGAGACTGGTGAAGGACAGGGAAGCCTGGCGTGCTGCTGCCCAGGGGGTCGGGTGAAGTGGCTGAAGGAGCACCTCCTCTGTGCACTGGCCCCCGTCACCTCCAGGAGGCGCTGTGCCGGGGCGGGGGCGGGGGCGGGGGGTGTCGTTACATGTCTCGTCCTCCGGAGGCGCTGTCCCTGGCCCCGTTTCCTGGGGCAGCAGGTGTTGTGTGCCCTTACCAAGCAGGCACAGTGTGACCTCAGAGCCCCAGCACGGGCAGGATCCCAAAACTAAGGGAAATACTTCGAAAGAGATTCCGAGTTTGTAAAGCCATCTCCCTGTGTTCCCACGGGGAAGCTGTGTGGCTCTGAGCCTGAGCTCAGGTGCGTTGCCTCGCTTCTTGCCGTGGCTCTCTGACCCTGCCCTGCGCCTCTCCCCAGGGCGGGGCTTTCTGCACCCCCTCTGTGGTGACCTCAGGTTCCTCTCCGCTCTCTGCCATCAGGGCTCAGTGAGGGGTTTTTCCTCTCATTTCTGACAAGAATGTTTTCATGTTGCTTTTTACCCTTAAGTTTTTGTGTATTACATTTTGACAGAAGTCTTTGTTCTTACGTAGTGAATCGATCGCTATTTGACTTGATGATAGTTCGGGCTGCACCGGGTCTTAGTTGCTGCACTGGGGCTCTTTCCTTGCGGCGTGCGGGATGCAGTACCCTAACCGGGGGTCAAAGCTGGGCCCCCTGTGTTGGGACCGTGGCGTCTCAGCCACCGGACCACCAGGGAGGCCCCTGGGATTTCTGGCATCGCTTTTAGACCTGGATGCTTCAACATTATGAAGCATAACACACCTATTTTTTTTAATACGTTTTCATCTTGTTTGTAAAACTTTTAAGTTTTACAACGTTTAACTCTTTCATTCCCCTGGAATTTATATGTAAGTCCTCAGACATGACTTTCTGTTTTGTCTAGATGACCCCCATTTCCCCAACATGACTTGTCAATAATCCATTTATTTGTGAATTGCCTTTCTCCTGTATTAAGGGAACCTGTTTATGTGGACATCTACAGAGTTTATCCCTGGATCCGTTGATGCATCACCTGTTTTTCTGCCAGTTTTATAATATTTTGATTGCTCTAGTCTCAAAATATGTCTTGATGACTGATCAAGGAGTCCCCTCATCTTTTCAGAATTTCTGTTAGTTCTTGTCACCTCTTTGATGGTTTAGTCGCTGAGTCGTGTCTGACTCTTGCCACCCCGTGGTCTGTAGCCGGCCAGGCTGCTCTGTCCATGGGATTTCCCAGGCAGGCATATGGATTGGGCTACCACATCCTTCTCAGGGGAATCTTCCCAACCCAGGGATCAAACTCAGGTCTTCCTCATTGCAGGCAGAATCTTCACCCACCGAGCTATGAGGGAAGCCCACTGTCACCTATTTATTCTTCCAGGAAAAAAAAAAATGGAATTATTTTGTCAAATTTTGAATATTGTCACAGTGACTTCTTAAACGTGTAAAACCTATGATAAGTTTTATGAGAACTGGCTTCTTGGTCGTTCCCTCTTCCCATCCAGAAAATACTGCGCTTCTCCATTCCTTCAGCTGTTTTTTGTGTTGCCTAGTGAAGTTTGCAGTTCTATTCCCATCGGTGCTATTCTTTGTTACAGCTGCCCTAAGATTCTGTCTTCTTGCTACTGTGAACAGGGTTTGCTTTCCATTTCATCTTCTTAAGTGTTATCCATTGTTGGCATATAGGAAAGCTGTTCATGTTTAGGTGTCTGTTTATCATTATTCTAAATATTTTTCAGTTGGTCCTTTTAGTTTTCCTGGAGTCATACCTTCTCCAGGTAGTAAAAATGTATCATTTTCTTTTGCTTTTAGATCTTACCTGGTTGGTCAGAATAATTTTAAACAGTGATAGCGTGCTCGGTGTATGTGGAGATGGGCCGGCGGTGCAGTGTGGGCAGCTCTTGGCCTGGCGGCAGAGGGCAAGGGCTGAGGGCCTGGGGCAGGAGGGGAGGTTATTCCAAACTGTTGTTTAGCCACTAACTCGCGTCTGGCTCTTTGCAACCGTGTGGACGGCAGCCCGCCGGGCTCCTCTGTCCATGGGATTCTCCAGGCAGGAAAACTGGAGTGGGGTGCCATGCCCTCCTTCAGGGGATCTTTTCCACCCAGGGATCGAACCCAGGTTTCCTACATCCCTTGCATTGGCAGGCAGGTTCTTTACCACTGAGCCACCTGGGACGTCCTTATTCTGAACTGGGGAGTTCCTTTTCCCAGAAGGAAGGGGCTGAGGTTGGCTGGGAAGCCACGTCCGTCTCTGAAACATGCGTCAGGCCGAGGCGCTCTCTCCGCCTCCGAGTGTGACGTGGCTTTGTCTGAGCTCACTCTGTGGGTTCTGCCTGTTGAGCCTCACCTCACCAGCACCTGCTCCTATTTTAGACTCCATCCGGGAAGACAGCGCCTCCCACACTTCCCTGCCGCGTTGCGGTGCCGCCAGCGTGGAGACAGGCCAAGGCGGGGGCTTTCGGGGTCCTGTCTCCCGTCCCCGGCTGGGCTCCCCTCCGCTTCTGGGCTTGTCCAGCCCCCACGTCCCGCCGCTCTGTCCAGAGTCGCCTTCTCTGATGCAGACAGCCTGTCCAGTTCAGGGGCACGCGCTCCCCTGACCGCGTCCCCTCAGCAGCCCCCCGGGGCCCGCCGGAGTCCTCCCCGGAGCTCCGTCGGCCCAGCCCCGGGGATGCGAACGGCTGGCGGCCTCACAGCCTGTGCTCGGTGTCCCTCCGACCGTATTTCTTAGCAGGGTATTTCATTTGGTTCCCAAGTTCTCAGCTCTTTTGTTCTTCACTTTTAAGACAAAACTTAAAGCGAACTGGACAGACCAATTTTAGTGTTTCTCTAAAAGAGATCCAGCAGAGAAAGCCTCCCCAAAGTGAAGGCCGTGAAACGACTCTTAGCAGGCTGCTCTTGGGGGTTTTGTCTCAGGCGGAAAATACCGTCCGCTTCCTGCTCCTTCTCCCGGCCAGCGACCGCCTCTGACTGGTCTCAGCCTCTCGCCCCAGCCTTCCTGGGGGAAGGTGGCCTGTCCCTCCTCGGGGGCCTTGGGACCTTGGGAGCCTTGGTCTTATCCCCCATGGATGCCACGAGCAGGTCCGAGTCCCAGCATCCGTTCACAACTGTGTTTTAGTTCACTCATTTTCAGGACGTTTGGTGCCTCGACAGAATCATGGAAGACCTCGGGGTCTTCTCCCAAGAGTACGGTTCATTCTGAAAATGTTACTGCTGCCAGCTCGAGCTTGAAATTCTCCAGTGCCCTCTCCTCCTCTTGACAGTTCACCCAGAATCCTGCAGAAGGGTCGCACTTAAGCTTCACGGACGTGGCTATTTTCTGGGCTTCTCCTTTCGTGCCCAGACGAGCTGTGACTAAGGCAGGAGCGGCTGCTTGAAGCCCAGGCCTGCTCCCCTCTGAGCTGTCCCGTCCGCCCGGAGTGGACGAGGGGCTTAGAGGGGGCTCCGTTCTGCAGCCCCGCCCCAGCGCTTCCCCCGAGGAGGCCGAGAAGGCCTGGGGCCTGGGCTTTGAAACGGGGTCTCTGCTGAGGTGACAGTAATCCGAGGGCGCTTGAGCAGAGAGAAGGCAGTGTTGGTCATCCCACCAAACTCATTTCACTTATTCGTTGAACCGAACACTGAAATATAGGTCAGTCTCTGCAACACTTGAAAACAATTACTCCAAGCACTTGAAAAATCGTGAGAATGGTTTAGAAAATAACCGTAGGATCCACCTGCATTTGTTTTGTTTCGTTTTTTTTTCTTTTCCTGCTACTCTATTTTCCAAATTTTGGTAATGAGATCATATTACTTTTCTTCAGAGAGAATATATACACATATGTTTGTATATGTGTACAGGTTTAAAAATAAAACTCACCTTTTGTATTACCCTGTGGACATAGGGTTCTCAGGGTGGGTCCAGGTCTTATAGCCCATGTAATACTGGAGGTTTTGTTAGGAAAAACCATTCAGGGCCTCCCTGGTGGTCCAGTGGTGTAAGAGTCCACCTTCAAAGCCAAGAACGTCCATTCCATGCCGGGTCTAGGAAGATCCCGCATGCCATGGAGCAACTAAGCCCAGGCTCCACGGCTTCTGAGCCCACGCACTGCAGCCATGGAAGCCTGCTTACCCTCGCGCCCGTGCTCTGCAGCAAGAGGCTGCCGCGGCGAAGCGCCCACGGTAGCTACAGAATAGCCCCCTCCCCACAGCTAGAGAAAGTCTGCCGCAACAAGGGCCCAGCACAGCCAAAAATAACCAAGTCAATTAAATTATATTTTAGACAAAGATGAACATTCAAAGGTGAAAGGAACCCCATGGGGACCTTGGGCAAGGCCAGCACCGATGGGGCCACGGCTCAGGGTCCCCTGGAGGGGCGTCGGGTGACCGCTGTTGGCAGCCCCCCGCTCTCACTCTGCCCCGGGGGCAGCAGATCTCCAAACACCGGAGGTCGCCGTGAGCCTCGGCAGGACAGCCCGCCCCGCAGCGTGAGCGCCCTGGGAATCCCGCAGGCCTCCCTCTGGCTCTCTGGCTCCAGCTGGCGCGTGCCATGAGCACCTGGTGACCACACGCCACCCGCCGGGCCTCCTCTCGCGCGGGGCTCCTGGCCGCCAGTGCAGCCCTGCGCTCACCGCTCCCCGCCTGGTCCACGCCAACCCGTTAACTCACTAGTGCCCCCCGCCCCAACCTGGCCGAACCTTTTATTCAGGACAGGTTTAGGTTTACAGAACTGTGGGGAAAGAGTTTCCCAAAACCCATGCTCAGTTTCCCTCTTACTAACTTGCCTTCCCGTGGGACTTGGTCACAGTCAGTTGCATGCCGATCTTCGTAACCGAACTAAAAGGTCATTAACTTGAAAACTTCCCCTTCTTTTCAGAGCAGGGAATTTTTAATTTGGTAATGAGATCATATTACTTTTCTTCAGAGAGAATATACACATATGTTTGTATATGTGTACAGGTTTAAAAATAAAACTCACCTTTTGTATTACCCTGTGGACATAGGGTTCTCAGGGTGGGTCCAGGTCTTATAGCCCATGTAATACTGGAGGTTTTGTTAGGAAAAACCATTCAGGGCCTCCCTGGTGGTCCAGTGGTGTAAGAGTCCACCTTCAAAGCCAAGAACGTCCATTCCATGCCGGGTCTAGGAAGATCCCGCATGCCATGGAGCAACTAAGCCCAGGCTCCACGGCTTCTGAGCCCACGCACTGCAGCCATGGAAGCCTGCTTACCCTCGCGCCCGTGCTCTGCAGCAAGAGGCTGCCGCGGCGAGAAGCGCCCACGGTAGCTACAGAATAGCCCCCTCCCCACAGCTAGAGAAAGTCTGCCGCAACAAGGGCCCAGCACAGCCAAAAATAACCAAGTCAATTAAATTATATTTTAGACAAAGATGAACATTCAAAGGTGAAAGGAACCCCATGGGGACCTTGGGCAAGGCCAGCACCGATGGGGCCACGGCTCAGGGTCCCCTGGAGGGGCGTCGGGTGACCGCTGTTGGCAGCCCCCCGCTCTCACTCTGCCCCGGGGGCAGCAGATCTCCAAACACCGGAGGTCGCCGTGAGCCTCGGCAGGACAGCCCGCCCCGCAGCGCGTGAGCGCCCTGGGAATCCCGCAGGCCTCCCTCTGGCTCTCTGGCTCCAGCTGGCGCGTGCCATGAGCACCTGGTGACCACACGCCACCCGCCGGGCCTCCTCTCGCGCGGGGCTCCTGGCCGCCAGTGCAGCCCTGCGCTCACCGCTCCCCGCCTGGTCCACGCCAACCCGTTAACTCACTAGTGCCCCCCGCCCCAACCTGGCCGAACCTTTTATTCAGGACAGGTTTAGGTTTACAGAACTGTGGGGAAAGAGTTTCCCAAAACCCATGCTCAGTTTCCCTCTTACTAACTTGCCTTCCCGTGGGACTTGGTCACAGTCAGTTAGCCGATCCTGGCTGACGATCTTGCGCTAAAGACCGTGCCTCACTTGGTTCCCTCGGCCTTGTGCACACGTCTTTTTCTGTCCCAGAATCCCATCCGAGCCCACGCCACATCCCGGGGTCTTGGGCGTCTCCTAGGGCTCCTGCTGGCTGGAGGGTTCCCCTCCTTACCCTGCTGTGGATGACGGTGCCAGTCTGAGGAGTCGGGGGTGGCTCCGGGGAGGGAGGCCCCGCACGTGAAGGACCCGTGCGTCCCTGACACCAGGCGCCCCTCTCAGCACGGCTGCTGCTGACGCAGGACGGGCCTGCGACCGTGGGGAGCGGCAGGTGCATCTGTGCCCGGGGTGGCCGTCTCCTTGACCCGTCCCGAGTGAGCACCGTCGGCCCAGAGCGCTTTCACCCCACATCCACACATCAGCCCGGGGTGAGAGTCCCCGAGGGTGACCTTGCTGGGCCCCCGAAGGCGTCAGCGGAGAACAGCTCCCCTTCTGAGTCTCCTCCGTGCACGAGCCCTCGGCTTTCCCGCTGCAGTGCCCAGCCACCGCCCTCCGTCCGAGCGACAGAGTTGCCCTGCTCCGGGCGTTTCCACGGGTGGGAAGAGCAGGCCGTCCCCTGTGCCTCGGCTCCTCGTGTGCGGACGCGGGCGATGGTCCCTGCCCACGGCACGCGCTGACCCAGGAAAGGACGGGTCCGGGCCCTCTCCCGGGTCCGCGGGCTCTGGCAGTGGACCCCGTGTGTTCAAGTGGAGGTGATCTCCCGGGGAGCTGTTGCAGCGGCCGTGTGCACGTGTGTGCTCAGCCGCTCACGGGCGTCCGACTGTGCGCGGCCCCGTGGACCGCAGCCCGCCAGGCTCCTCTGTTCCGGGCGTTCTCCCGGCAAGAATACCGCGGTGGGTGGCCGTTGCCTCCTCCAGAAGGTCTTCCCAGCCCAGGAGCGGAGCCCCGGGCTCCTGCACGGGCAGGCAGGCCGCGTACCGCGGAGCCCCGGGAGGCCCCATGGACGCAGGGGGCTCTTTTTCTTACAGTTCTTACAATACTTAATATTTCAGGAGACACGGCATTGCAGGTCCTTGTCGCCTAATCGGCAGTGGAATTACAGTTAGGAAAATAATAAATTTGTATCTTAATTTTTCAGTCAACGCACCCTGTAACCTGGGGGAAGTTGTTTCAACAAGAACATGTTCGTTCTGATTTGCATAAAAAAATACAAGGCTCAGCGTCTGTGAGATCGCGGCTTTTCATCCGTCATACGTACAATTCCAGGCAGCTGCAGCGCTCACTGCTGACTGCGTTGTGACAAAACAGTCACTGTGTAAAAACTTTTCATTAGGGAAAATACGAAGTACACACCAAGGTGTAGTGTTCTTGTATTCAGTCCCAAAAACCATTAATGTTTCACTCTGTTTCCCTGTTTCGTCTGTTCCCTGCTCTTTTTTTGCCTGGAGTATTTTAAAATAAATACCAGAGATGTTGTCATCCCCCCCCCCTTAACTGATGCATTAAATAGCTCAGAAAAGGACATCAGACCTGATAACAAAATTAATAGAATCCTAAGACCATCTTACAGCAGTCCACACTTAGGTATCCCTGTTTGTTTTAAACGTCCTTTCGCAGCTGATTTGCGCGAATGAGGATCCAGGCTTGGCCTCCTTCATCTCTTAGGCGAGCACCCTGCCTTCAGCCGCCCTCCCCAGGCCCCCAGCCCGCTCTCCCTGGCGCACGGGCCAGGGCGCTTCCTGTCCAGCGTCTGGCGTCCTGGCTCCGGCTGCCTGCTGCCTCCTGGCGTCGTCCAGTCAGGTCCTGTGTCGTCTTTATCGCCAGAGCCTTCAGCCTTTGGTTTCCTGAGCTTTCTTGGCGCGCGTGTGCGTGCGTGCGTGTGTCCTTGCCGGTGCTGCGGGGCACCGCACCTCGTCCCACGGGGCGGCCCTGGAGGCTCGGCCGCTCTGCTCCCCATGACGGTGGGCCCTCCGGGAGTCCAGGCGGAGGCAGCCCGTGGGCCAGGGAGAAGGTACTCAGGCCCAGAGCCTCCATTTCCCGGCCTGGCGAGGGCGCGCGCCTCCGCCCCGAGAGGCCTCGCGGGGTCGCGGTGTGGAAGCGCCTCGGGAGGGCGAGCCGCCGCACGAACGGCGGGCGCGGACAGGAGCAGCGGGTCTCGCAGTGAAGGGCGTTTTCTTTGAAAAGTCATTTCCTTCCTCAGCTACCTTTAATCGAGACGATGGCCATGTTCTCGCTCTCTTTTTTTCAATAGAGAAAACGCTTCCAGTGGGAAGATTGAAAGTCACCCGCTTTGTAACCCGTGGGCAGAGTGGCGGGGTGATGAACACCTCGCGGTTTCTGGGCACTGGAAGCCACGAGAAGGATGGGTGACGCCCCTCTGTGGAGCAGAGGCGGGTCTGATGTCCCAGCGGGGGGGACGGGAATCCCTCTGTCTTCTAGATCAGAGGCGCACGGGGCATCCCCAGGGGGGAGAAAAGATAGCCACGGAAGCTTCTAGGGGGCGGTTTCCTCTAGGAGGGCGCTTCTGCCTCCCAGCCCTGGGAAGAGCATCCGTGTTCCGCTTCTGTGAGGACCTGGGGAGGAACCGTTTAAAGGGATTTGGCGTATTGATCGTCCGGAGCAGAGCTGCTACTTAAATTTTAACACTTCTCAGCAAGCTAGCAATTCCGAAGCTTGTGAATGAGCAAATCCTTCCTGAAAAACCCTTCTTTTTTTTTTTTTGGTACAAATCAGAGTGCCCATGAGATAGATCCGTTTCATTTGTATTGGTTTCCAGTTTAATCTCTCTTCCTGCCAGATCTTTTATCTTCTAGTAGGAGAGGAAAAAGAAGAAAGAAAGGATGCTATAGATGCCTCCAGAGAAGGAGCAGAGCCCCAGGCTCAGGGCAGACGAATAGGCCTGTGGTCGGACCAGACTGGGCGGGCAGCCCCCGCCGCCCGGGCGCTCGCAGGGGCTGTTCACACCCCACGAGAACAAGTGGCCCAGAGTCAGGCGTCGCCTGGGCTTAAGTGGGGAAGGGGGCGCTGGGGGCTGTTAGGCCTTTTCCTCCGTCCCTTCTGCGTGGGGCTCTTCATTTAGTCCACGGGCTGGACCACTGTCCTTCTGCCTTTGCCTCTGCTCCCCATGACGGTGGGCCCTCCGGGAGTCCAGGCGGAGGCAGCCCGTGGGCCAGGGAGAAGGTACTCAGGCCCAGAGCCTCCATTTCCCGGCCTGGCGAGGGCGCGCGCCTCCGCCCCGAGAGGCCTCGCGGGGTCGCGGTGTGGAAGCGCCTCGGGAGGGCGAGCCGCCGCACGAACGGCGGGCGCGGACAGGAGCAGCGGGTCTCGCAGTGAAGGGCGTTTTCTTTGAAAAGTCATTTCCTTCCTCAGCTACCTTTAATCGAGACGATGGCCATGTTCTCGCTCTCTTTTTTTCAATAGAGAAAACGCTTCCAGTGGGAAGATTGAAAGTCACCCGCTTTGTAACCCGTGGGCAGAGTGGCGGGGTGATGAACACCTCGCGGTTTCTGGGCACTGGAAGCCACGAGAAGGATGGGTGACGCCCCTCTGTGGAGCAGAGGCGGGTCTGATGTCCCAGCGGGGGGGACGGGAATCCCTCTGTCTTCTAGATCAGAGGCGCACGGGGCATCCCCAGGGGGGAGAAAAGATAGCCACGGAAGCTTCTAGGGGGCGGTTTCCTCTAGGAGGGCGCTTCTGCCTCCCAGCCCTGGGAAGAGCATCCGTGTTCCGCTTCTGTGAGGACCTGGGGAGGAACCGTTTAAAGGGATTTGGCGTATTGATCGTCCGGAGCAGAGCTGCTACTTAAATTTTAACACTTCTCAGCAAGCTAGCAATTCCGAAGCTTGTGAATGAGCAAATCCTTCCTGAAAAACCCTTCTTTTTTTTTTTTTGGTACAAATCAGAGTGCCCATGAGATAGATCCGTTTCATTTGTATTGGTTTCCAGTTTAATCTCTCTTCCTGCCAGATCTTTTATCTTCTAGTAGGAGAGGAAAAAGAAGAAAGAAAGGATGCTATAGATGCCTCCAGAGAAGGAGCAGAGCCCCAGGCTCAGGGCAGACGAATAGGCCTGTGGTCGGACCAGACTGGGCGGGCAGCCCCCGCCGCCCGGGCGCTCGCAGGGGCTGTTCACACCCCACGAGAACAAGTGGCCCAGAGTCAGGGCGTCGCCTGGGCTTAAGTGGGGGAAGGGTGGGGCGCGCTGGGGGCTGTTAGGCGGCGGGCGGGTGCTTCTCCTCCGTCCCTTCTGCGTGGGGCTCTTCATTTAGTCCACGGGCTGGACCACTGTCCTTCTGCCTTTGCCTCTGTGAAATCGCCGCCGTTCACCGTGTCCCCGGCGGGGGAGCCACTCGCTCACGGACTCTGCAGACCGCAGGAAGAGAGCGATGAAGACACGCGTTCTTGTCCACCGTGTCCGGCAGGGCTCCGCCCGAGCAGGCGCCCCTCCGCTTAGCTCAACGGGGCCTTCACGAAGGAGAGCCGACAGGCGTGGGTGCAGGGACACGGAGGAGCGAGGGGCTGGCGGCCACCGATCTAGAAGCGTCCATGGTCCCGCAGCCGAGGGAGCTGCAGAGCCCGGCAGGGCCTGAGCAGGGCGGCCCTGAGAGAAGAGAAGGGACCTCGGGGCGAAGCATGCAGACAGTCCGGGGGGACCTCCGGGGAGGAGGGACGAGCCCCCGGCCAGGCAGGCCCCGGGCACAGGCAGGGTCGGGTGGTCAAGAGGGCCTGGGTGAAGACGGGCGTCCAGCAGGCTCTGCCGCGGTCCGGCCTGCGCCAGAGGCCTCAGCACCCCGCCTGGTCGCAGGCTCCTCCACCTCGGGAGTCACGTGTGCCCCCCATTGTGCCGCGTGTAAATCAGGGCAAAGGTTTACCTGTGGTGAGGCCCACTCAGCGTGCAGTGGTCCATGTCGACCACTTCTGTGTGTACGGGTCTGTCGTGTTAAGTACACTCACACTCTTATGTGGCCCGTCTCCAGGACTCTCTTCATTCACAGAACTGAAACTGTCCCCATGAAACAGCTCCCAACCCCCTCCCCCAGCCCCCGCTTTATACCTTCCGGCTCAATGAATTTGACGCCTCCAGGTGTCTCGTGTAAGTGGAATTGTATGATATTTGTCCTTTCTAGTCTGGCTTACTTCACTAAACATAAGGTCCTCAAGGTTCATGCATGTGGGAGTGTGGGTCAGAATTCATGTTCCTTTTCAGGGCTGACTAATATTCCACCACACAGGTGGACGACATTCTGTTTATGCCTTCTTCTGTGGATGGACCCTTGGCTTGCACCACCTGTTAGCTGCTGTGAATAATGCTGTTAAGAGCACGGGTGTGCAGACACCTCTTTGAGACCCTACTTTCAGTTCTCTGGGGTGTATATCTTGACTTAGAATTGCTGGATCATATTTTTTTAGCTGCCACATGGTTTCCCATCGCGGCTGCACCACTTCCCATTCCCGCTGATGGTGTCCAGCTTCTCCCCGTCCTTGCCAACACGTTATTTTCTGCTTTGTGGTTGCCGGCATCCTAGTGGGTGTGAGGTGGACTTCAGCAGGCTTTGTATGTGCACACCCCCCATTACCACTTCCCAGAAGGCTCCGCAGTATAGAATCCACCTGCCACTGCCAGAGATGCGAGTTCAACCCCTGGTCTGGGAAGATCCCCTGGAGGAGGTGATGGCGGCCGACTCCGGTGCTCTTGCCTGCAGAATCCCACGAACAGAGAGGAGCCTGGCAGCTGCCGGCTGCCAAGAGTCAGACAGAGGAGCCTGGCGGCTGCCGGCTGCCAAGAGTCAGACAGAGGAGCCTGGCGGCTGCCGGCTGCCAAGAGTCAGACAGAGGAGCCTGGCGGCTGCCGGCTGCCAAGAGTCCCACCGCCTGAGCGACTGAGCACACAGCACCCATTTTCATGTAAGGAGCAGGGACAAAACAGAGACACTGTCCGCGGGGCAGCTGGGTCCACTGCGGCCTCTCCTTCCTCTGCCCTGTATCGGCCACCTTCAGGATGGAACTTGTGTCCCTTTGGAGCCTGCCCGGCGTGTCCATCTCCCATCGGCCACGTCCAGTGACGCTGACCCCAGGGGAGGGCCTGGCCTCCTGTGGTGACAACAGACTCTCTTCTGTGAGGGAGTCTGCCCAGAGAGCCAGATCCCCCGGGCTGCTGGGTGCTCCTAGGAGGGTCCCGGCCTCCCAAAGTGAAAGGAGAAGCTGGCGTGAGTCTTTCTGGCGGTGACTGGATGCACACGGTGCGATTTTAAAGGAAGCATGAAGAGCAGGGTCCTCGTCAGCGGGAGATCGCCTTCCCGAAAGTTTCGCATAAGCAGTGACTAATATTCCACCACACAGGTGGACGACATTCTGTTTATGCCTTCTTCTGTGGATGGACCCTTGGCTTGCACCACCTGTTAGCTGCTGTGAATAATGCTGTTAAGAGCACGGGTGTGCAGACACCTCTTTGAGACCCTACTTTCAGTTCTCTGGGGTGTATATCTTGACTTAGAATTGCTGGATCATATTTTTTTAGCTGCCACATGGTTTCCCATCGCGGCTGCACCACTTCCCATTCCCGCTGATGGTGTCCAGCTTCTCCCCGTCCTTGCCAACACGTTATTTTCTGCTTTGTGGTTGCCGGCATCCTAGTGGGTGTGAGGTGGACTTCAGCAGGCTTTGTATGTGCACACCCCCCATTACCACTTCCCAGAAGGCTCCGCAGTATAGAATCCACCTGCCACTGCCAGAGATGCGAGTTCAACCCCTGGTCTGGGAAGATCCCCTGGAGGAGGTGATGGCGGCCGACTCCGGTGCTCTTGCCTGCAGAATCCCACGAACAGAGAGGAGCCTGGCAGCTGCCGGCTGCCAAGAGTCAGACAGAGGAGCCTGGCGGCTGCCGGCTGCCAAGAGTCAGACAGAGGAGCCTGGCGGCTGCCGGCTGCCAAGAGTCAGACAGAGGAGCCTGGCGGCTGCCGGCTGCCAAGAGTCCCACCGCCTGAGCGACTGAGCACACAGCACCCATTTTCATGTAAGGAGCAGGGACAAAACAGAGACACTGTCCGCGGGGCAGCTGGGTCCACTGCGGCCTCTCCTTCCTCTGCCCTGTATCGGCCACCTTCAGGATGGAACTTGTGTCCCTTTGGAGCCTGCCCGGCGTGTCCATCTCCCATCGGCCACGTCCAGTGACGCTGACCCCAGGGGAGGGCCTGGCCTCCTGTGGTGACAACAGACTCTCTTCTGTGAGGGAGTCTGCCCAGAGAGCCAGATCCCCCGGGCTGCTGGGTGCTCCTAGGAGGGTCCCGGCCTCCCAAAGTGAAAGGAGAAGCTGGCGTGAGTCTTTCTGGCGGTGACTGGATGCACACGGTGCGATTTTAAAGGAAGCATGAAGAGCAGGGTCCTCGTCAGCGGGAGATCGCCTGTGTCACCGAGGAGCACGAGCCCGGGACGCCGAGATGCCCAGCTGGTGGCGAGGCCGGCCTTCCCAGAAAGCCGTCCGGGGAAGCAGCTCTATTTGAAGTCAGTAAAAAGAGTCAGCTTCACGGCCCAGCTGGCGCCGAGCTGCAGAGCGTGGGATTCGCGTTGAGGAACCCCGACCTCGCGGTGGGTGGCGCTGCCTGGGGGTCACCAGGAGCTGCCCCCGGGGGTCCCACTTCATTCCAGGAGCGCTTACGGCTCCCTCAGCCACAGAGCCCCCGAGCGCGTTTGTGGTGAGCCCCCCCAAAGGTGGGGCAGCCTCGTGGCCAGACCGCTCGGGTCCCCGGCAGCGGCCGTGTGCGGGGCCTGGGCCGCGCGGCCTCGTGGGCAGTCTGCACCGAGCCGTGTCGGTGGCCAGGGTGGCGATCACCCATTGCCTCTGTGGCACCCGCTCCGACGTGGGCGGGGGACTGTCGCACCACTTCCAAGGAAAAGGAAAGACGGCTCAACTTCTGTAAGAGCTGTGGCCATCTCCCCATTTTGTTCCCCCCCACCACCCCGTACCTTTTAAATGCAGTTTGGGATCCAACCGATCCCGAGTGGAGCCGACAGGGGGTGCCTGTTCACGCCGGGGCCCCGCTCCACAGAACCATCAGGCCGAAACGCCTGTGTAAACTCCACAGAGAAAGCCCCACGAGGGAGCGGGAGCCAGGTGGAGCCCTCTGCAGCCTTGCGGGCGAGAGCCCCCCGGGCTGGCGGGGCTGCTCTTCCACGCCCGCCGGAAAGCTGGGGGCAGGCAGGCTCTCCACTCGCCGTGAGCGCCATCCCCCGTCTCTCAGCCAGAGCCGCTCCGGGCCGTGGATGGAACGGGCGGCCGTGCAGATGGGCGGCAGGATGCGCAGCCCATCTGTCTTTATCACGCTCGTTTCCTCTTTTATTAAAATGTTAATGAATGTAGTTTTTATTTATCATTTGGTGGCATGTGCCGCATCCTTTTCTGGGAGGCAGATCTGCACTCGGCCACGTGAGCGGACAGAGAGCCTCTCATGACACATGGAAGGGAGGAACGAGGAGCGCTCAGGGTGCATTTGAACTGCCATGTGCCGGTTAGACCAAGAAAGAAGACTCCCCTTTATGTGTCCACAGCAGCATGGAGTCGGCCGTGGGTGCCCTGGACTCCCGAGTGGGAACCCGAGTGCAGAGCCGGGCTCGCTGGGGCTCACCACGGCCCCGGCGCCTCTGCTCAGCGGGGCCCACCCCGCATCGGCCTCAGGGAGCCAACCAGAGCATTTATGGGAGGGCATTTTGCATTGGCTTATTATCGTTCCGACCGGTGCCTGGAGAGGTCTGAATGTGTTTTGTTCGTCCTTTCAGACTCTCCCTGGAAAGTGCATCTGTCAGACGTCGGCCCGGAGATGACGGGCGTCACCGTGCAAGGCCTGACCCCGGCTCGCACCTACCAGTTCCGGGTGTGTGCCGTGAACCAGGTGGGCAAGGGCCAGTACAGCGCGGAGACCAGCAGGTGAGTGGACGCCAGCGCCCCGGCGCGTGAGGGGAGCCGAGCGTGAGCTCCGCGTCGGGCGGGGTGGCGTGATCATCAGGGTCACGTGGAGGCCAGTGACCGGCACCCTGAGCGACCTTAGGGGCACTGACACGAGCAGGAAGCCTGGAGCCGAGAGGAAGCTCACGGGGCTGGCGGAGGGCCCTCTCTCCGGCCCGGTGGTGCTGACGGGCAGGCGGGAGCCACTGCCCATGGCAGAGCCCTCGGCGTGCGGGAGACCCAGAGGGGCCGTCTCTGTGCCGCCGCTCTCCCGCGGGGCGGGGCACTGGCGCCGCGCGGGCCCGGGGGGAGGCAGAGCGAGCTCCGTGTTGCCCTGGGGTCCCGACGCTGAGCCCGCCCCCCCTCGCCTCCAGCCGCTCAGGTGGGACCTGGGGAACGGGCTGCGTGGGTTTCAGCGCGCCCGCCCGGGCCTGAGCGCTCCGCGGCCTGCGCTGGGGAAGCGCGGAGAGCGCCAGACCACCGTTCCTGCGGTGGGAGTTTGGGGGGAGAGACGCCGACGGCGCTGAAGAAAGCCACCGGGAGCGCGCCCGACTCGGGCCTGGGAGCCGGCGCGCTCGGCCGGGCGGCCCTCAGAGGGCGGAGGCGCCGCGGGCGGTTCAGGCAGAGCGAGGCCGCCTCCTGTGTGCGGGACTCCGTTACACGGATGCGTCATGACTGTTTCATGCATGTCCTTCCAGTGTGGTCAGCCGTGCGCTCCGCTTGGCAGCAAGACTGAGGATGGGAGCCAGGGCCCCGTCTTCTGGGCCCATCACTCTTCCCCCTCCCCTTCTTTTTTCAGACTGATGCTCCCCGAGGAGCCGCCCAGCGCTCCCCCCAAAAACATAGTGGCCAGCGGGCGCACCAACCAGTCCATCATGGTCCAGTGGCAGCCGCCCCCGGAGACGGAGCACAACGGGGTGCTGCGCGGGTACATCCTCAGGCAAGTGGCGCGGGCCGGGCCGTCCACACGGGGCTGCCCTGGTCAAGAGTCGGGTGGCTGGCCTGCCGAGGGCACGGCCTCCAGGGTCTGTCAGCGCCCGGCGGGAGTCAGGAGGCGCAGGCCCGCGGCGGGGCCTGTGGCCAGCGGAGAGGACCGGCACCCGGGGGCGCACCGACCGTGATGCGCACGCACGGGAGCCCACGATCGGGGGCTGCACTGTAGCAGAAGAATGGAAGGGAATGTGAGGGTTGGGAGCAAGGGGCGCTTGTTCATTGCAAATCCTTTCCCTTTTCATCAGGGGCACGCTTTCTGGCCTGGAGAACAGACAGAGGAGCCTGGCGAGCCAGTCCCTAGGGTTGCAGAGAGTCAGACGTGCCTGAAGGGACTGAGCACGCAGGCATTCTCAATTATTAGCCAGTGGGGCTTTTTGTTGATTTTTTTTTCTTGTTTGTTTGTTTGTTTTTGTTACCGTGCTAGTATGTTGTTCAGGACTGTCAGGTTTTTCAGTTAGAAAAAAAAAAAAAGTAAACGTCCGGCCGTTTACCTGCATTCTCACAGTTCTCAAACGTTGGGAGTGGGCGCAGCCCAGGCCACACCCTCCCAGCTGCAGGCCGGACGCAGCGCGGAGTGGCCGGCGCAGTCTCCGCCCCGCCGGCGGCGCTGGCTTCCGAGCCCCTGGCGTGAACTGCGCCGGTCCTGGCAGGGTTGTCTGAGGCACCTGCTTTGCCAAAGCTCCTGCTGAGTTTAATATGGCAGCAAGAGCGATCATTTTAGTGGCTTGTCGCCACAAATAAGTAAAACCGTATAGAAAGGGTAGCTGTGAACTCTCTCCTAATGGACGGCGCAGCTGTGGGTGTACCGGTCAGCAGCCTCTCAGGGCGGGGCCGGTAGGGGTGCCCCCCGCAGCTGGCCAGCGGGCGCCTGCACTTAAACCTGCGATCAGGAGGCGGGCAGTTCACAAAGGTCTAACGTGGAGAGACGCGACTTCTTAGATCAGCGTCCGGCACCGTGAGAGAGCGGCTTCCTTCCCTCCGCTGTCTTTGGCACATCCCCAGCAGGTGTTTATGTAACACCCGCTCGTCACCTGATGCACATGTATATATGCAAGTAATAGTCGCCTGTCACAACCAGTTCACTGCCCTTCTCCACTTTTCCTCAAGCATACCAATCATCCTCCCAACGCGAACCAGATCATTATCTGCCTGAAGAGGCTCTAACGCGGCCGTCCGGGGGTACACGATGCCCCCTGGGCTGCACCTGCGCTCCGGCCCCTCGCCTCGGAGCCCCTGGCCGCCCTATCCCAGTTCAAAGAGGAGGCTGCAGAACTGTCCCCTGCGGGCAGGGGGCGCCTGTGGACCCTCTGGACCTGGTGGACTAGTCCTGTGGACCCTGGTCCTGGCCTGTGGGCCCTCGCCGGGTGGACCCTGGCCCCTCTCCCTTGGGAAAGCAGCCCGGCGCTTCCTGCCGCTCAAGGCGGAGGTTTTCTTCGCCGCTCGCCCAGCTGTCCCCTCGTTCCCTGCTCATCAACTAATGAAAATAATTGGCCTCCGCCTCCGCCGCTCGTCATCCAGGCCGCCTCCGTCTTCTTCTGAGCACACGGAGGAAGAGCTTCCTTGGGCTCCATCTGCCAAGTCAGGACTTAGAGGCAGTCTCGGGGCGTAGAGTTTCCTAATAAAGTCTCTCGGATGGCGCAAGGCCCCAGCGGGGACTGCGCGTTTCCCTGTTTGGTGGGATCAGGACAGTGAAAAGGATGCTCCGTGATGGCGTCCGCGGAGGCGAACTCTGCAGAAGAGGCCGTCCGGGCCTGCGGGGCTTCGGGCAGCAGAACCCCGAGGGGGCGGGTGCAGTACACGAGGCCCACGAATATCCACGTTTCCAGAAACTAAAGGCCCGTGCCACCATGCACTTGCTTGGAAACATTTCCAAATAATCCTCTAGTCTGCAGATCAGCTCTGTTTGCAAGCACTTACCCGTACCCCCCGGGGCACGGGGCTCGGAGGCGCGTCGACGGCGCGGTCCGCGGAAGGACACAATGGGGATCAATGGCCGCTGCGGCCCCGGCGCGAGAAGTAGCGTGCGTGCGCGGTAATGAAATATGTGTCATAACGGGCCGGGCGCTTCTCGGAGAGCAGCATAGGGGTTGTGTCCTTTAAAAACATTCTCCTGTTTATTTCCGTGTTAAGAATCATCTTGTTCTCTCTGAGACGGTCTCCCAGGCAACGTATCCGGCCATTCCGAGGACGATGCCCTGCGCTTCTGTTATTAATTACGACCTTCCTAGGCATGCGGTGACTCTCACAAGGGCGCCCGAGCCGCCGGTCGGAATGGACCGAGCTGCCGGCCTCGCGGGGAGAGCCTCGAATCTCAGAGGCGGCCTCCCACGGCCGCGCGCAGCGGGCCTGGGGGCCGGGGCCGGCTGGTCGCTCGCGGCTCGGGGTGCGCTCTTGGCGCCTCCTCCAGAGGCACCGTCTCCGGCAGGGGCCGCTCGGCGAGCTTCAACCCCGCGCGGCTCCTGGGCACCTGTGCTCTGTCCTGTTCTCACACGGGCCCGAGAGATGCCCTGTGCCCGGGGCACCTCAGGGGGGAGGCGGCCAGGACAGAGAGATGACGGAGGTGGCTTCAGACCCTCCGGCTCGTGCGTCGGCTTCGCAGCTGTGTTCTCAGCTCCCTGCTCGGTGAGCGCTGACAGCGAAGCGGGTCTCCAGCCGCCACGCCCGCCGTGCCAGGCCGGGTGTACCTGCCCTCCGGGCCCAGTCCCGGGTTACGCGGGTTCTGGTGTGGGTGCAGAGGCAATATTTACCTTTTCCAAAATGTCTGGCTGTCCTAGTGTCATCTATTCTAAAAGTCCCTGCTCTACAGATGGGGAGATAGCTGGTCCTGGGACGACTCTCCCCTGGGCCTTCCTCCCGGCGTCCCCCGCCTGGAAGACCGAGGGTCCCGGGACAGAGGCGGATTAGCCCGCCGTGAGCGGCACCCACGCTCGGTGCCGGGAGTCCAGTGAGGGTCAGCGGGTTGCCGGGGGTGGGGTATGAAGCACGGAGGGGCGTGAGGCCTTCACGTTCACGTTTGCCCGCCACGGAGCGACGCTGTGCATGCCAGCGCCTTCACTGCTGCTTTCAGGCGCGAGGCAGGGCGGCCATGCGCCTTTGTGTTCTCCACGACGCGCCTGCCCTCGATGGTTCCTGCCTCCTTTCCTGCAGCCCTCGCGCACAAGCAGTCTATAGCAGGAAAGGTTCAAAGACGAGGCTCAGAAAAGCCAAATTCATGGAGAAACGTGTACTGTCGCGTTGGTGCCTCCTGAATGCGCCTTCAGCCGGCACTCTTTCTGGAGAGACGTTTCTCACTTCAGGCCTGATTTGGGGAGTTCCTTCTTTTTCCCAAGGGTGCTGACGTGCGTGTTTACGTGAGTCTCTGGGTGCCTTGGCCCTGGGGCGCCATGGTGCCCGACCAGAGGCTGCAGGGCAGCTCAGCGTCTGGGAGGAGCCTGAAGGCCCAGCCCGCCTGGGGTGGGGGTGCGTTTCCCGCTCAGCCGTGTCCTCCTCCGCCTCTGCCCTCCCCGCCGAGCAGCAGAGCCGGCCGTCCTGGGGGAAGAGCCCGCTCTCAGAGACCCGGCGCTCGGGGAAGCTGCCCTGTGGCCCGGGAAGCTCCTCCCCGCACAGGCCCCCTGGCTCAGCAGGGGAGCGATTCCCGTCTGCGCCCACGATGGTGGGAACCGTGCACCTTTCCACATACTGTGCCCACCGCCCAGAGAGCCGTGTCCCGGCTCCAGCGCTTTCTGCGTCCAGAGCCGTGTACGTCGCTCTTTTAAATAAAGACTACCCTACATCTCTGCCGGTCGTCCACACGGGGCTCCCACCGGCCCCCCAAAAGCCACTCCTTCTGACTCTGGACGGGGCAAACTAGCCCCGCGGGGACCGCCACCCCGGACCCCGGGGGACACCACGCTGCCCCTTGCTCCCCGCCCTGATTTCAGAGTCACTGAAGGAAGGGGTCACAGAGACAGCCCCAACCTACTAGAAATCACATCTGAGATTTGGGGGCCCGAGTTCTTGAACTCCCTGGACAACTGACGCTTGAAAAGCAACCGCTTTTCCCGAGCCCTGACACCGCCGAAGCGTCAGGGGTGCCGGCCCGGGGCTCGCCGCCGCTGGGAGCTGAGACCAGGCTTTTCTGGTGATGGGAGCGGGGGGTCTGGGGCCGACCGCTGGGCCCCTTGTGCATGCCAGCGCCTTCACTGCTGCTTTCAGGCGCGAGGCAGGCGGCCATGCGCCTTTGTGTTCTCCACGACGCGCCTGCCCTCGATGGTTCCTGCCTCCTTTCCTGCAGCCCTCGCGCACAAGCAGTCTATAGCAGGAAAGGTTCAAAGACGAGGCTCAGAAAAGCCAAATTCATGGAGAAACGTGTACTGTCGCGTTGGTGCCTCCTGAATGCGCCTTCAGCCGGCACTCTTTCTGGAGAGACGTTTCTCACTTCAGGCCTGATTTGGGAGTTCCTTCTTTTTCCCAAGGGTGCTGACGTGCGTGTTTACGTGAGTCTCTGGGTGCCTTGGCCCTGGGGCGCCATGGTGCCCGACCAGAGGCTGCAGGGCAGCTCAGCGTCTGGGAGGAGCCTGAAGGCCCAGCCCGCCTGGGGTGGGGGTGCGTTTCCCGCTCAGCCGTGTCCTCCTCCGCCTCTGCCCTCCCCGCCGAGCAGCAGAGCCGGCCGTCCTGGGGGAAGAGCCCGCTCTCAGAGACCCGGCGCTCGGGGAAGCTGCCCTGTGGCCCGGGAAGCTCCTCCCCGCACAGGCCCCCTGGCTCAGCAGGGGAGCGATTCCCGTCTGCGCCCACGATGGTGGGAACCGTGCACCTTTCCACATACTGTGCCCACCGCCCAGAGAGCCGTGTCCCGGCTCCAGCGCTTTCTGCGTCCAGAGCCGTGTACGTCGCTCTTTTAAATAAAGACTACCCTACATCTCTGCCGGTCGTCCACACGGGGCTCCCACCGGCCCCCCAAAAGCCACTCCTTCTGACTCTGGACGGGGCAAACTAGCCCCGCGGGGACCGCCACCCCGGACCCCGGGGGACACCACGCTGCCCCTTGCTCCCCGCCCTGATTTCAGAGTCACTGAAGGAAGGGGTCACAGAGACAGCCCCAACCTACTAGAAATCACATCTGAGATTTGGGGGCCCGAGTTCTTGAACTCCCTGGACAACTGACGCTTGAAAAGCAACCGCTTTTCCCGAGCCCTGACACAGCCGAAGCGTCAGGTGTGCCGGCCCGGGGCTCGCCGCCGCTGTGAGCTGAGACCAGGCCTTTCTGGTGATGGAAGCGGCGTGTCTGGGGCCGACCGCTGGGCTTCGTCCTTGTCTATCTGCCCCCGAGCCCCTCTAGCTGCGGGCGGGCGCCAGGCGAGCCCGCCTCTGGCTCACGTCGTGCCCCTGGTCTGCCGCAGGTACCGCCTGGCCGGCCTGCCCGGGGAGCACCAGCAGAGGAACATCACCAGCCCCGAGGTCAGCTACTGCCTGGTGACCGAGCTCATCATCTGGACGCAGTACGAGATACAGGTGGCCGCCTACAACGGGGCCGGCCTGGGCGTCTTCAGCAGGGCCGTGACCGAGTACACCTTGCAGGGAGGTAAGCCCGCCTCCCCTCCGCGGCCGTGCGGTCGTCCTCGTCGGGTGCAGGACCTGCAGCATCTGCTGGAGCAGCTCAGAGATAGAGAGAGCGTGTTCAGCCCTCTGGGGAGCAATTAGAAGGCAGTTAATCACGTATCTCATCTCTCCTCCTATTCCTAAACTGCAGCGAACCCTCGAAGGGAATCAGATACGATTCTGTCTGCTTTTTTTCTGGTTACCCAGGACGGGCTGTGTCTACACACATCCCTTAAGTAGTCTCTGCCAAAGTCCTGTGGGGTTGACTCTTTGGAAATAGAAGAATGGTGTATTCCGCAGTGAAGGTGGCTCTGGAGTCCTGTGCGAGGCTGCGGATGCTTTTCAGAGAGGACGATCATCCCGTGCTTTGTGTTTTAGCGATGTAATACAGTTGTCAGTCGTGGATCGGCAGCTGGCTGCTCTCCGCCCCTTCTTTGGGTTTCCTTTTTCAGTTACACAAGCAAAACAGTTCACTAGATCAGTAAGAGCCCCTCCCCACACCCACACCCCAAAAATGATCAAGCAAACTGTCCTCACGCAGCAGGCCTTCTGTTTATGGGCTGAGACCCAGTTCCATTCCTTTTAGTCACTTCCACTGTTTTCTGGAGGATCCAGGTCTCGGCCCAGGAGGGCTGAACCCTCAGAGACGCTCTCTGCACCAGCATTCCACTTTCAATGCCCCTCGTGGTAACCAGTGGAGCCCCTCTGGGCACAGCCGTGCGCCCAGAGCAGCCCGGAGCCTGGCGCGGGGAAGCAGTTCTTCCCACCCCTTCCGAAACCCTTTTTCATGGAGCGGTTTTCCCCTCTCCTGACTCACAGGTGTGAGTTTATTTGCCTAGGCGTTTTTATTGCTACCAGGCCTTGACCTTTTCCTAACGATAAGGTTCCTAACTGCCCGCTTCTCTCCCCAAATCACGCCTGAGACCTAACGTTCCTTGATATGACACGCTGTCATTATCATCCCGTATTGATCGGCTGTCTGTTGCCATCCCGCAGTCCATAAATCCTCCCTGTGAATTAAGTGCCTTCGGCCCGGCTTCCACAGCGAGGCGTGGAGGTGCTTAGCATGCAGGACCACGGGAAGGGCCTGCTGATGGGCCAGCGTTCATGGTCACTCATTGGAAAATGAAAACGGCCGAAAACCTGCTCGGTTAACGCTGCCTTTAATTAGTCCGTTTAATAAAATAACAATAAATTCGGAAACACTTAAAATGACGGATGCTGCCGTTAGCCGCGCTCTGCACGGTCCACGGCGACTTGGGGACCGTCTCCTCGCGCTGCCGTGCGTCTGCCTCCTGTGTGGGGCGCAGTCTCCCCCAAGCCCAGAAGGGCGGTGGGGTGCCGAGGGTCACTTCTGCCCTGCCGCCCTGGGGAGGTTTAAGGCTGCGAGTGACGCCGTCAGAGCGCGGCGTGAGGAAAAGGGGCCGTCGGCTGGCGTGCGGGCGAGGTCGGCGGAGAGCCGAGGGCCAGGCCGTCGCTCCAGATGGAGGAACCGTGCGTGGCTGTGAGGCTGCGAGGTCTTTAAGGCCACGGGCGCCGGGCGGAGCAGTGCTCACTCCGGGTCTTCCGAGTCAAGGGCACGTTTTCTGGGCACCACCAGCACCTCCAAGGTGAGCGGGACCTCACAGGGGGTTCTGACCAGCCTGATGGCGGGTGGCCGGGCTGCCCAGCAGCTCGAGGGGCTCATGGATCTGGACGCGGCCGGAGGGGCTCTGCCTCGGCGTGGGGCCGGGGGCTTGGCGTTCCTCATGTAGGTGGGAACCTGGCTCCTGCCTGCTCTCGGTGCTGGTGGCTCAGCGTCTCTCTCCTTAACTGCTGACGCGCTGGTGCCCATGACTGATGCCACCGGCTATCGCGTCGGCGTGCCGCCCTGGGTCCCCGTGTCGCCTCTCCTTTGCCAGGGTGCTGGGTGGCTGGCGGCGGCGCCCAGGGCTGAGAGCTCGGGGCCCCTGGGGCGGTCATCGTTTGTGTCTTCTCTCACAGGAGGGTGTTCCTGGCTTTCTGTGTGTACCCAGTGCAGGCCTTGGTCCCCACCCGCCAACCTCAGTGTGGACTCAGAAAACACACGTCCTCGGGGAAAACACGCATCCTCGGGGGGACCTGGCGTTGTCTTCAGCCGCAATTCGCCCCCCAACTCGTAGTGCCCAGGCAGCTGACCTTGCGCCCTGGACATCCATCAGTTGCTCCATGCTCCGCTGCCAGGCCCTGTCCCGGACCCTCAGTCACCAGCAGAGCTGGTCGGGTCGTGACAGCCTCTGGTGCTTCCCCTCCTTTGTCTGAGGGGTGCCTGAGCCCCGGAACCAGTCCCTGGGGCTCCACACCGGGCAGATCAGGTTGGCTGCACGGCCGGGGGAGGTGGCTGGCCCCTCAGCACGGAGCGTGCTCACATGGAGCTCACGTGGGCCTCACACCGGGCATGCTCACCAAGGACACACACAGCTTTCCACACGGCCCCAGGACTGGCACTAGCCGGTGCCACAGCTCTCAGCCAGGTGCTTAGAGAGTAGCAGGTGTGGTAAGACTTTAAGACATACACAGGCACTCACGCACGCGCAGTGGGAACATAGGGCTCAAGACCTCCTGGGGCAAGACCCTGAGCACAGTCACCGGTCCACTTTTATGAGAGCTTACGCATCCAGGTGTCTGCAGGGAATATCAGCACGGGCCGGAGGCAGTCGCAGCCCTGATCGACAGTTGCCCTCCTGACTCTGAGCTGCTCACGTCATCTCCTTGATGGGAAGAGGCACTAGACCGGCAAGAACGGCAGGCGTCCGTGCTCTGCCCCGGCGTCCCAGGTCCACAGCAGCCCTCCCGCCTGCTGCTGTCCGGTGGGACCCCAGCTAAAGAGCCCGTGAGAACTGAATCAGCTTGCTCTTGTCTTCGTTCTTTCATTTCTGAGATGGTTTTCTCCTGACTCGGCCAAAGCCGCAAAAACCTCCCCTGGCCTGTTTCCCCGCAAGGCGGAGTTCTTGAGCCCTGGCTCGTATGATTTTTCAAGACTTCGTATCTACCCTCAAGAACCATCTCAGCGTTTCTGAGCCTCCGATGTTGGCATTTGTCAAGTTCTGACGTTTCCACTGGCCTCGACCACGTGGAGGGCAGGTTGTGAAGAGAAAAGGAGGCCGTGGAGGCGGCACGTCCGTGGCACACTAGCCGTGGCACGGCCCACACTGCCGTCTGCTCCGTCCTCCCCCACGTCTCCTGTGGTGTCTCCCGTGGTGTCTGGACGTTTCTGTGCGGAAGGAAGTTCAGGGTCAGTGGCTCTGCTATAGTGACACCGAGAACCCGCGAGGGGGATCCACACGCGCGCCGCCTGTGCGCTCAGGGCTGTGCGGCCACCCGGGGCACCGAGAGCGAGGGGATCCCGTCCCGTCGTCAGCCCTGGGGGCTGCGGCCTCGACCGGAGCGAAGGCTCGCGCATGTGTGCGACAAGGCCGAGCTCGGGAGCAGGGTCCAGCCTCAGGCGCGGGCTCACCCCCCACGTTCCGCATCGCTACCGTCCTTGGAAGCCTCAGCAGCCAAGGCGCTCGGAGGAACGGGCCGTCGCCGCGGGCCTCCCCGAGAAGGGGCTTTCCTGGGGCGGCAGCATCAGGGAAGTACGTGTAGCTGCTGAGTCAGTCCAGAACGGGGTCCGGCTGCTAGAAACAGACCAAGGGAGCGGCAGCTCACATGAAGCAGGGCGTGTTTCCGTCTGTCCAGCACCCCGGGCGCGGGCCATGGGCTCTGTGGAGCCACAGGGGCAGCGTGGTGGGCTCTGGAGAACCGGGTCCTTCCTCCTGCTTCGCCGCCTGCGGCACGTGCCTCCCGGTCGCACACTGACTGCGGGGAGGCCAGCTCTCACGCCCACATCCTGCAGGGAGGAAGGCGCAGGGTGTGCCTGGCGGCCAGGTGATCAAGGATGCCCTCCTCTGAGGAGCTTGCTTAGAGGCTCCCTCTGCTGCAGACCCGTGCGTACAGCTCGGGGACGGTCTCCATGCCAGCCTGGAGAGGTCCCTCGGCCGGGCGCATTTCCATCCATTACCAAGGAAGGAAAGGCAGCGGGGAGCGGAGGGCAGCCGTTTCTGCCCCACTGTGCCCGGCGGCTCCTGCCCAGGATGGCCCCACCGGGCGGGTGGCCCCACCGGGAGGGTGGCCCGTCTGCTGGGGAGGCAGCCTGGCTCGGCCACTGCAGGCAGGGCACCTCCTGCTCCTTCAGAATCCCCCACCGGAGGCAGGAGGGAGCGCAGGCCCACACCCCGGGTCCCGGACCTCCGCCGGGAGCTCCGCGGGTCCGCTCGAGCAACCGCGGCACTGTCGCGTGTCCCCGGGCTGTTCCCAGCCGCCGCTGAGGGCCTGGGGGGCTGCGTTGGCCCTTGAAGCTGAAAAGGGAATAATTGAGATGCTGTGTGTGACAGGGGCAAGTAGCTCATAAGATTAATTATTCGTCAGCCTCGCCTGGGAAATGATTGGAATGTGGATACACACAGCCCTGGAGCCCACGGAGGAGCCCGGGACCTCGCGGAGCCTCAGGAAGAGCTAAGTGCCATCCAGCCGCCTGACCTTCCTCTCCCTTTAGCTGCGCGGCGGGCTGGAGCCAGCAGGGAAATGAGGTGTCATTTATCTTGACCGTAATGAGGTTCCTTGTGAGAAGGTGTCTGGATGCCAGGACAGCTGGCGTGGCTCCGGCTACCATCCGGTGGGCGCGTCGACGGCCACCCGCAAAGGGAACTTCTGAATGGCCGGGCGTCCAGCCGGGCAGGGGCGCACGGGGGCGGGAATGCAGGTGGGAAAGCTGCAGACGGAGGGGCACGTCCTCAGGCTCCCGGCGCGCACGGCCTGGGTCTCAGAGGCGCTTTCTTCGGGGAGCTCCTCAAGGAGGGCAAGAGCTGAGCCCCGAGCTGGCCCCTGAAGCGGTGGGAACCCGCCGTCCACCTGTCAGCCCCATTTAGGGTCGAGATACAGCGAAAGCATGTCACAGTCCACGTCCTGACCTGTCCATGCTGAGGCTCGCCGGGGAACCCTGCGCTCACACGCCTGTCTCACCGTCAGCCGAAGGGTTTCTAACAGAAGCTGACGGGAGCCGAGCTCTGCCTCCGCGCCGCCTCTGAACCTCTGATTGCTTCAGATGACGCCGGCGCTTCTCCACCCTCCCTGGACGTGATTAGAAGCCAGCTGAAGTCGATGCTGGCAGCAAGGAAAATGCTCGGAGGGAGACCAGGCATTTACTTAGGCAGGGCTTGGAGTCTCTGGCTTTTCCCGCTTGAAACCCAAAGCGTGTTGAGTTCCAGAAGGGTTTGGAAAGAACTTCTGGGGCAAACTTGTCTTCCCGTTCATTTGGGGTAATCACAGTGCAGGTCTGACAGCTTGGGTCCCCACGTTCCAGGGGCTGGGGCCGGAGTAAAAGTGCTGCTCCAGGGAAGGGTGCTCGTGCTCAGTCGCTGCTCCAGGGGTAGGGTGCTCGTGCTCAGTCGCTTAGGTGTGTCAACTCTGCGTGACCCTGTGGACTGCAGCCTGCCAGGCTCCTCTGTCCATGGGGTTCTCCAGCCAAGAATACTGCAGTGGGTTGCCATTTCCTCCTCCGGGGGATTGTCCCGCCCCAGGGGTCAAGCCTACCTCTCCACTTTCTCTTGCATTGGCAGGCAAACTCTTTACCACAGAGCCACCTGGGAAGCCCCAAGCCAGTGAAAGGAGCATACTTCCGTCCCGTCCTTAAATGCGTCCATTAAGAGGCAGGCGCTGGTTTTTCTGTGAAGAGTTCAAAGACAAATTATAGCATAAGTCGTCATTCTTGAGCATGCCAAATTCTGGCTTTATTTCTTTATCATTTATCTTCTTGTCACAGGTATTTCTGTGCTATAATGATTTATTCTTGTTTCAGAACATTACCTTCTAATGAAAGAGAGCTATTTCATATTTAGAGAAAAATGGGGGGGAAAAACTTTGGTTATCCAGGTTTCTAAACCATTAGTAAAAGCCCCTAAATGTTCACTTGGGCTTCGCAAGGTTCTCTAAAGTAAGGATTGTAAACGATCACTCTGCCTGCAGGCCCCATTCCTGTCTCCTCCTGGGAAGTTCTCAGTGTGGCATAAATGACGTTGTACAGAAGATTTGTGTCCTAGTCCTTATGACTTTCTAGACCTCAGGCTGTGCCTGCAGACAGGCTCAGGGCCAGATTCTCCCAGCGTCGCCTGGAACGCCACGCAGGCACTGAGCAGAGTGGCGCGGGACGCTCCGTTCAGTGTGGGCTTTGCTTGGGCTCAGGGGAGGGGAGGCCTGGGGCTCTCTCGAGGGAGCCGTGCGGCGCCTGCTCTCACTGTTCTGTGTCCTGCCCGCGTGCTCTCCCTGTCTTCCGCGGTTGCCCCCGCCGTCCTGTGGGAAGGACACCACTGTCCCTGTTCTACAGGAGAAAACACAGAAGCTCAGAGAAGCAGCCAACTTTCCAGAGGTCACACAGCTGGGAAACGCTGGAATGTCTGCTTTTCCTTTTCGTGCTGCATATAGACACGGAAAAAAATGGTTTCCGGGTTTTCAGTACTCAAGAGAGTTTGCACTAGCTCGTGGGTATTTTTTCCCTAAAATCCACCAAGTCTGTTTTACACAGAAGCCCAGGCCACACAGACAGACAGACACACGCACACCTGAAACGACAGGTGTACAGAACAGGCGTTACCCTGACCGTGCACGACGGTGCTGATAGTTTCTGCTCGATCTCACTCTCTTCCCTTCTTGAGCACATGCAGACTGTGATCACGAAGCCGGCTTTCTGGTCTGCTGCCCATGCAGTGGTGGCCTACGGTCTGAAAAACACTGAATTCAAGCAAGACAGGGTGTTCAGGTCAGCCGGCCATGACTGCCTTTCAGAACAACCGTTCACAGAGACGTCAGGGTCAGTTTAAACCAGGTTCCCAAGGGAGCAGCTGCTGACCCAGCAACAGAAGACCCAACAGGGGTCTGAGTGGGGACCCGGCAGGGGTGGCCTGCACAGAGCCAAGCCGAGCCTCGGGGGCTGGAGGCGAAGTCTGGCAGCTGCGTCTGTGCAGGCGACCTCGTGGGAGAGAAGATGTGTCCAGCAGCTGCCACTGGAAGAGCCAGGGACCCGTCAAGGCGATCTTAAATCACTCTGCGTGTGAAGTCACGCAGTCATGTCTGACTCTTTGCGACCCATGGACTGTAGCCCACCGGGCTCCTCTGTCCACGGGATTCTCCAGACAAGGATACTGGGGTGGGTGGCCGTGCCCTTCTCCAGGGAATCCTCCCAACCCCGGGGTCACAGCCGCGTCTCTTGTGTCTCCTGCCTTGGCCGGCAGGTTCTCTACCACTAGTGCCACCTGGGAAGCCCAGGTGACCAGCACACTATTTGGTGAGGTGCACACGGGCCTTCCCTGTAGGCCTGGGAGGCTTTGAAGGAGAGCCCAGGGCCTGCCAGCCTTGTCCTCAGGCACCGCACCTCCACAGCCTGAAAACCGGTCCTGGAGGCCTCTTCAAGTAAGCACTGTTCTGTGTCCTGCCCGTGCTCTCCCTGTCTTCCGCGGTTGCCCCCGCCGTCCTGTGGGAAGGACACCACTGTCCCTGTTCTACAGGAGAAAACACAGAAGCTCAGAGAAGCAGCCAACTTTCCAGAGGTCACACAGCTGGGAAACGCTGGAATGTCTGCTTTTCCTTTTCGTGCTGCATATAGACACGGAAAAAAATGGTTTCCGGGTTTTCAGTACTCAAGAGAGTTTGCACTAGCTCGTGGGTATTTTTTCCCTAAAATCCACCAAGTCTGTTTTACACAGAAGCCCAGGCCACACAGACAGACAGACACACGCACACCTGAAACGACAGGTGTACAGAACAGGCGTTACCCTGACCGTGCACGACGGTGCTGATAGTTTCTGCTCGATCTCACTCTCTTCCCTTCTTGAGCACATGCAGACTGTGATCACGAAGCCGGCTTTCTGGTCTGCTGCCCGTGCAGTGGTGGCCTACGGTCTGAAAAACACTGAATTCAAGCAAGACAGGGTGTTCAGGTCAGCCGGCCATGACTGCCTTTCAGAACAACCGTTCACAGAGACGTCAGGGTCAGTTTAAACCAGGTTCCCAAGGGAGCAGCTGCTGACCCAGCAACAGAAGACCCAACAGGGGTCTGAGTGGGGACCCGGCAGGGGTGGCCTGCACAGAGCCAAGCCGAGCCTCGGGGGCTGGAGGCGAAGTCTGGCAGCTGCGTCTGTGCAGGCGACCTCGTGGGAGAGAAGATGTGTCCAGCAGCTGCCACTGGAAGAGCCAGGGACCCGTCAAGGCGATCTTAAATCACTCTGCGTGTGAAGTCACGCAGTCATGTCTGACTCTTTGCGACCCATGGACTGTAGCCCACCGGGCTCCTCTGTCCACGGGATTCTCCAGACAAGGATACTGGGGTGGGTGGCCGTGCCCTTCTCCAGGGAATCCTCCCAACCCCGGGGTCACAGCCGCGTCTCTTGTGTCTCCTGCCTTGGCCGGCAGGTTCTCTACCACTAGTGCCACCTGGGAAGCCCAGGTGACCAGCACACTATTTGGTGAGGTGCACACG
Source organism: Tragulus kanchil (assembly GCA_022376925.1). Taxonomy (NCBI): domain Eukaryota; kingdom Metazoa; phylum Chordata; class Mammalia; order Artiodactyla; family Tragulidae; genus Tragulus; species Tragulus kanchil. The sequence goes on along the minus strand of JAIOJX010000002.1, from coordinate 156,856,765 downwards.
GGCCTTCCCTGTAGGCCTGGGAGGCTTTGAAGGAGAGCCCAGGGCCTGCCAGCCTTGTCCTCAGGCACCGCACCTCCACAGCCTGAAAACCGGTCCTGGAGGCTTTCTCCTCCGTGCCCGGGCATCAAGAATTGGGGCAAGTAAGCATGGAAAGGGATACACAACACTTCTTCAAGGTTAAGGTATTTTCTTATGGAGGCCACTCAAGATTCTCTAGGCTTTCTGTGCAAAATCTTTTACCCTCACAAAGTGCTGGAATTGTCTAACACAAGGGCACCCAGATGTGTCAGAGCCGCAGGAGCAACACGAGAACTCAGACATAACCGTCACCCATCTGGAATCTACAACTCTGCCCAACACATGGATGGGTCTGTCTGTCCGCACAACACAGTGTAGCCGGTGGTTCCTCCACACCGTGAGCGGCTCTCTCGGAAAGGCAGTGTGTTGTGTCGGGCCACCTGGAGAGGGAGACGCCTGTGAATTCCAGGTGGACTCTTCCGGCTCCGGCTCCTGAGCTGATAGGACGAGGAGGATCCGAGTGAGCGGTTGTGGTGGAGACATGAGGACCCGGGCGGCCTTCCACGGCACGGATGCTCCTGGGAGCAGCTGTCCTGCCAGCTGCTCCATTCCCGGCAAGCAGAAGGTGAGCAGAGGCGAGGAGAAGGAGGCCTAGGCTGTTCACACGCCAGGAAAACTGACCTCGCCCTCGAGGGCGGCGAGAGAGGAGCGGCCATTGTGTGGGCCACTGAGGTCTCACGGTGGGTAACACATAGGGTCTCTGATATCTCAAGCAGGTGCGCCTGAGCATGCTAGTGTACAGAAATTTTGTGGAGCGATGCCCCGTCATTCCACTCTGTGCTAATAGGTTCAGCTGATTTCACTGCATTGTCAGTGGGCCGTTAGCATCTGTGGGTTGGGTGTGCACTGCTTATCACAGCCGATGCAGGGAGAGAAACAGGAAGCAGAGGTCAGTCCTCGTCCTCTCCAGAGGCCTGGGCGCTCGCCCCCGCCTGCCCCAGGAGAGCGCGGGGTCTCCCCGCTGGCGCTGGAGGCTGCCCCCCGTCCGTCTTCTCTGACGTGTGAATGTCCCGAACACCGGGTCGCCCAGTGGTCAGCGCACGCCTCTTCTGATGAGCTGTTGCTTTATACCGGTTTCGGCAGTTGACAGACTGCAGAGAAGGTGGGTGCGCGGGGGTCCTGAGACCAGCTTCACAGGGTCTGCTTGATGTGGTCTGAGGACTTGGACGTACGAGCGAACACGGGCCCAGCCGGTGCCTCTCCAGCTGCAGACGCTCGGATTCTGTGGGCTGCAAGAAGCAGTAGACCTTCCTGGAAGACGAGGTGGAGGACTGTCACGAGGGGTCACCTTGGGTCACTCAGAATGGACCACCGCCTCCCAACCTCATTTCCTTTTCGGGGAGAGTTGCCGAGTGGATGGGTCCAACGCTCTCTTCGTCCTGGGGCTGGGGCTCCGCTCCCTCCTTCACTGGCTCACTCGCCCACCCCCCAGCACCCTCGTGGTGAGACGGAGAGTCGTGGACTGGGCGATGGAGGCGTGAGGTGGCCTCCAGCCCCAGAACCTGGCCCCATCCCGGCTCCTCCTGCTCAGCACTTCTGTCCGGGGCGCGGAGAGGGTGGAGCCGACCTGCCTGTCAAAGCTGCAGGTGTCGCAGCTGAGAGCGCCGTTCAGATGTTCTGTCCCCAAATCAGACATAAAAATAAACCCCGGTGCTAAATGGATGGCTGCAATCAGGCTGCAGCATAAAAGGAACAAGCCAGGCGCGGCGTTCCCAGACACACAGCCCGCCGCGTGACCGGGGAGGGGGCCGGGACACGCGCGGCTCCCATAGAGAGCGCCGTGGAGGTGAGCTGCACACGGACCCGGGCAGAGCTGGGGCCACAGGCTTGCGGATGGCACGGTTCCGAATCAGGGCAGATCCAGGGCCGCGGTCTCCTGTTTGGGCCCGACGCCGCTGGAGCCTGGAGGCCGACACCAGGTGCTCACCACGAGGGCTGGCGAGGACTCGGGCGCCGTGGAGAAGGGGCCAGTGGCGGGTACTGTCTGTCCGGCCGTGCAGGAAACGGCGAGAACAGGGCATTCACTTGGCCCCTGGGAGCTGAGCCTGCTGGCTAGTGTTGTGATGTTCAGTGTGGTCCCAGGTCTCGCGGGCAAGGAGACCGGCAAGTGTCGACAGCCGCAGTCTTGAGAGGAAGGAAAGGTGGGTCCCTTTCCAGCATTCGGCCGGAGCACCCAGGGACTGGACAGCGGGGAGGGCGTCCAGGAAGCCCCGCTGGCCACTGCCGAGTGGCTGCCTGTCAGGGGAGCAGGGAGCAGGCTCCCATGAGGACAGGCTGGTGGACACCAGGACCAGGGGGCGCTGGACCTGTACCTACAGAAAAAGGAGGTACAGAGACAGAAACGAGGCTTCTCCTTGACCCTAAAACCATGTAAATCTGTTTCAACTATTCATGTGTGCATGCGTGCTCAGTTGTGTCCAACTCTTTGGGACCCCACGGACTAGCCCACCAGGCCTCTCTGCATGGAATTTCCTAGGCAAGAATTTTGAAGTGGGTTGCCGTGTCGGGGGATCCTCCCAGTCCAAGGATCGAACTCACATCTACTGCATTGGCAGGCAGACTCTTTACCATTGTGCCACCTGGGAAGCCCTCATCTGTTCATAAAACTAAGTTAGTTTAAAACATTTATGAGAGAAATTCTAAAAAAAAAAAAAACTGACGGCAATATGAGACAAACGGACACAGCAGGATGTTGAGTTGGTGACTTAGCCAAATGGAAAGCAATTATTTCAGGTAACTTTGAAACACGGTAATTTGACTGTCGATCGCCAGCACAGAACCAACGTCAACAACCGAAGGTAAAGAACGCTCTTAAGCTGTTTCCAGCCGCTGTGTTGGTAACAGACATGCCGGGTTTGGTTTTTAAGGCCGTTGTGTGAGTGCTGTGAGATAAAGCAAGTAAGCGCTACATGGTGTCCCTGGGAGCAGAGATCGTTGGCAGAGTTGAAGCCCTAAATTGGAATTGGAAGTATGATGACTTTTATCTTCAAAGGAAAAAAGAATTTCTTATAAAAAGACCTGGAAATAAGAACCATCCTGGTACACAGAGCTCCCCAGGAACCCCAAATCAGCAGGCTGAATGGGTGATTCCAGGTCAGGAGCAGGTGATACATGATACAATACGATACAATATGATATATGATGTGAGTGCAGTGTAACAGGACGAGATGGTTGGATGGCATCACTAACTCAATGGACGTGAGTTTGAGTGAACTCAGGACAGGGAACCCTGACGTGCTGCTGTCCACAGGGTCTCAAACACGACTTACCAACTGGACAACGATGTAATGTAATATGATATACAATTCCAAAAAGTGAAGAAGCTTATCAAACACCAGTGCGGGCTTGTCAGGAAGACCCCTGAGCCACCTTGAAGAGGCTCCCACTCGTTAAAGACGGGATAATGTGAAAATCAATGCTAATAACTGCAGTGAAGTGAAGTGTTCCAAATACATTTCAGCCCGTATTTTCAAAGCCTCACTGGGCATCTCCGGAGGACGCGAGGGGAACTATTGCCGGCTGAGTGTGTGTGACGCCTCCCAGTCAGTCTCAAGATTCTGAGGGAGAAACTCGCCCTCCGTGGGTGAAAGCACAACTTCCTCAGTGTCTGTTTTATTCTTGAGATGATGCCATTCAGATACCATCAAGACGTGCAGTGACAGCCTCCTCAGGGACTTGGACGTAGCCACCGAAAAGAAAGCATTTGCACACGTAGGTGGTCGGGGGTGCCTGGAGATCATTTATTGCTTTCTCCCCAGGGGAGAGAAGCCTCTGTCTTGCTGTTAACCAGGATGTAGCCAATTCACCCCCTTTAAGACACACTCCGGACCTTCCCTGGTGGTCCAGTGGGTAAAGAGTCCGCCTTGCAGTGCAAGGGGCACCGGTTCGGTCCCTGGCCCGGGAAGATCCCAGGTGCCACAGAGTGGCTGGACCGACATGTCCGATTGCGAGCCGGCACTCTGCGGCGAGAGAGGCCGCTGCTATGGGAGGCCCGCGCAGGCCAAAGAATAAAGATGGATGAAAATAAATAAATAAAAAACCGATAAAAGAGGCCAACATTAAAAGGAAAAAAAAAAAAGATACACTCCAAAGGGGAGGTGTTTCCTTAGGTGAACAGGTGTTTCCTTGTGTTTTGACCTACAAACATGGATGCCAGGCGACTTTTGTGACCATGGGCGTGGGTTTGGAACCTGATCAAACATTTTTCATATCACGTATTTTAAAAGAACCGGCATTACTGGATATCTACACAGATACTGCTGCCAGAATCATTTTTCTTTAGAGCTCAAACACTGATTCCTTTAGAATGAGAGAGCGGATTGTCCATCACACGTATGAGCTAGTACACATGCTCTGGGAGTTCTCTGGGGAGTCCGTTCGGGGGCCGGAACGTGTCAGCTGATGGCCGTGTTTGGTGCCGATAGCTGTTCCTTCCACGATCCTTCCAGGTGGGACCCGTTCACTAAGACACTAACAACAATGATGATGAGGGTGCGCGTCGGTTCACAGAGTCTTACAGAAGCTCTTGGACAGCTGGTGGACTTCACTTTGGCAGCCCGTATTTTCAAAGCCTCACTGGGCATCTCCGGAGGACGCGAGGGGAACTATTGCCGGCTGAGTGTGTGTGACGCCTCCCAGTCAGTCTCAAGATTCTGAGGGAGAAACTCGCCCTCCGTGGGTGAAAGCACAACTTCCTCAGTGTCTGTTTTATTCTTGAGATGATGCCATTCAGATACCATCAAGACGTGCAGTGACAGCCTCCTCAGGGACTTGGACGTAGCCACCGAAAAGAAAGCATTTGCACACGTAGGTGGTCGGGGGTGCCTGGAGATCATTTATTGCTTTCTCCCCAGGGGAGAGAAGCCTCTGTCTTGCTGTTAACCAGGATGTAGCCAATTCACCCCCTTTAAGACACACTCCGGACCTTCCCTGGTGGTCCAGTGGGTAAAGAGTCCGCCTTGCAGTGCAAGGGGCACCGGTTCGGTCCCTGGCCCGGGAAGATCCCAGGTGCCACAGAGTGGCTGGACCGACATGTCCGATTGCGAGCCGGCACTCTGCGGCGAGAGAGGCCGCTGCTATGGGAGGCCCGCGCAGGCCAAAGAATAAAGATGGATGAAAATAAATAAATAAAAAACCGATAAAAGAGGCCAACATTAAAAGGAAAAAAAAAAAAGATACACTCCAAAGGGGAGGTGTTTCCTTAGGTGAACAGGTGTTTCCTTGTGTTTTGACCTACAAACATGGATGCCAGGCGACTTTTGTGACCATGGGCGTGGGTTTGGAACCTGATCAAACATTTTTCATATCACGTATTTTAAAAGAACCGGCATTACTGGATATCTACACAGATACTGCTGCCAGAATCATTTTTCTTTAGAGCTCAAACACTGATTCCTTTAGAATGAGAGAGCGGATTGTCCATCACACGTATGAGCTAGTACACATGCTCTGGGAGTTCTCTGAGGAGTCCGTTCGGGGGCCGGAACGTGTCAGCTGATGGCCGTGTTTGGTGCCGATAGCTGTTCCTTCCACGATCCTTCCAGGTGGGACCCGTTCACTAAGACACTAACAACAATGATGATGAGGGTGCGTCGTTCGGTTCACAGAGTCTTACAGAAGCTCTTGGACAGCTGGTGGACTTCACTTTGGAATTAAAATAGGCCAGTGCTGTTTAAGAAAAATACTCTTGGAAGATACACGGTTAGCACGCCAGAGGACACAGTGACCAGCCCAGTGCCGATTGCGACGTCCACATCGTTTCCATCGCAGGTGGGTGGGCCCTGATGCACGGCACCAGCTTCAATCCCTCAGGAGAAATTCTTCCGTCAAAGTGGTATTCTGCTCCCATGTCTTTCACAAAGTGAAAAACAGGTGGGACCCTGACGTCCTGCATTGCGTTAGATTCCACCACCTGATGAGGAAAGCTAGGACACCCCTAGACGGTGTGCTAAAAAGCGAAGACACCACTTTGCCCCCCAGGGTCCGTCTGGTCAAGGCTACGGTCTTTCCAGTCGTCGTGCTTGGATGTGGGAGCTGAGACGGCGTCCGGGGGGCCCAGGCTGCGTCCACACTGGGGTCTGTGCTGCCGGAGTTGCCTGGTGAAAGTGGAGTGTTTGTTGAGTAGAGAAAAGCACTGAAGAGCGCAGCCCGGGTCCTTCGCCAGGCCTCCTCAGGGCCTGCAGTTTGCGACTGGGAAGGAAGGGCTGTGGCTGAGGTGCTAATTATCTGCGGAGAGAAGGTCCCGGGAGGCCTCCTTGGGGCCGCAGGAGGCCTGCAGAGCAGCCGCGCCGCAGGGGCTGAGCCCTGCCTTTCCCAGAAGGCTGGGGTTAGGTAACCCTCCATAATGAAGACCTTTCCGCCATAGCAGCTTCTTTATTCGAAACCCTGTCAGGAAGGACTTACGGGCTGTAGGTCTTTTCTTCTCCCTTGAGGGGGTTTTAATCCCATTGTCCACAAACGTGCAAGTCACTTCTGATGGCAGTAATTAGGCAGAAGAGGCGCCGGAAGGATCTGAGAACAGAAGGGGAGGAGCCCAGAGCTTTGGTATGAGGGGTCCTGGGAGGAGAGCGGAGCAGGACTTGCCTTCCTACCTGGGTCCGCCGGGCCGGCGCGCCTGGTGGCCGGGTCCCGGGGCGCGGGGCGGGCACTGACCTCGTGACGAGGGGCCGGAGCCTGGCCAGCGGGCGCCTCTCTGTGCGGCTGTTCCGCCACACCAGAGCCGAGTCAAGAACTGCAGGAAGTGATCGCTCATTTAGTTTATGCAAAATGCCATTTTCCTGGAGGGTTTGATCCGTGTGGTCTCAGTTTAGAGACTATAACAGCATCTGACTGGAAAGTTCCATGGAATTTCACAGTCAGTAATTGGAAATGAAATCCCAGAACTAAGCCTGCAAAGAGTGAGGACGTGGGCCCTACGAGAAGGCACGGCCCTTTCCAGCCCTTTCCCAGCTGCTCTTGATATTTTTTCTTCCTGTTTCCCTCCCTCCCCCGTCCCTTCCCTCTGCCTCTTTCTTCCTGAGGAGGCTGCCGCGTGACCCATTGCCGCAGCATAAACCTGGAGGCAGCAGGCAACGCTGCTGCGGCCTATCTCGTGGTTTTATGAGCTGGGCGTCCACACTGGGGTCTGTGCTGCCGGAGTTGCCTGGTGAAAGTGGAGTGTTTGTTGAGTAGAGAAAAGCACTGAAGAGCGCAGCCCGGGTCCTTCGCCAGGCCTCCTCAGGGCCTGCAGTTTGCGACTGGGAAGGAAGGGCTGTGGCTGAGGTGCTAATTATCTGCGGAGAGAAGGTCCCGGGAGGCCTCCTTGGGGCCGCAGGAGGCCTGCAGAGCAGCCGCGCCGCAGGGGCTGAGCCCTGCCTTTCCCAGAAGGCTGGGGTTAGGTAACCCTCCATAATGAAGACCTTTCCGCCATAGCAGCTTCTTTATTCGAAACCCTGTCAGGAAGGACTTACGGGCTGTAGGTCTTTTCTTCTCCCTTGAGGGGGTTTTAATCCCATTGTCCACAAACGTGCAAGTCACTTCTGATGGCAGTAATTAGGCAGAAGAGGCGCCGGAAGGATCTGAGAACAGAAGGGGAGGAGCCCAGAGCTTTGGTATGAGGGGTCCTGGGAGGAGAGCGGAGCAGGACTTGCCTTCCTACCTGGGTCCCCCTGGGCCGGGCGCGCCTGGTGGCCGGGTCCCGGGGCGCGGGGCGGGCACTGACCTCGTGACGAGGGGCCGGAGCCTGGCCAGCGGGCGCCTCTCTGTGCGGCTGTTCCGCCACACCAGAGCCGAGTCAAGAACTGCAGGAAGTGATCGCTCATTTAGTTTATGCAAAATGCCATTTTCCTGGAGGGTTTGATCCGTGTGGTCTCAGTTTAGAGACTATAACAGCATCTGACTGGAAAGTTCCATGGAATTTCACAGTCAGTAATTGGAAATGAAATCCCAGAACTAAGCCTGCAAAGAGTGAGGACGTGGGCCCTACGAGAAGGCACGGCCCTTTCCAGCCCTTTCCCAGCTGCTCTTGATATTTTTTCTTCCTGTTTCCCTCCCTCCCCCGTCCCTTCCCTCTGCCTCTTTCTTCCTGAGGAGGCTGCCGCGTGACCCATTGCCGCAGCATAAACCTGGAGGCAGCAGGCAACGCTGCTGCGGCCTATCTCGTGGTTTTATGAGCTGGGATGGGAGCTCAGGTCAGTCAGCACGTGGGTTGGGCTGGTGGACGAGGATCAGGAGAGGGGAGAGGGGTTTACCTGCAGGTGGGGCACCTGGGACTGCCCGCCAGGCAGGGCACTGGCCCTCCAGCATCCTGGCCGCAGGCCCAGCCCACTCCTTTCTCCTCTCAGGTCTCCCCGAAAGGAGGGCCCTGGAGAAAAGGGGTGGAGGCGGCTGGTTTGTTAAGGCCTGGGGCGTGTTCTCCTGGTCAGAACAGTCACAGAGCCTGCTTTCATGGGCCTCAAACACAAACGGCACCTCCAGGGGAAAAAGGGCATCAAGACTGGCAGCCTGTGTGAAGTCGGACCTCCTGTTGTGTACCGTACGCACGCGAGGACAGAGCGCTGCCCCGCCCCAGCCCTTGGCACCGTCTCGTTTCCTCTCCTCAGCTTCTCCCTTTCCAGGATCTCCTAGAAGCGGGAGCCCGGCGTGCCATATAGGCGACTGAGTCGGGCCCTCCCCCACCTCTGGCACTCGAGGGCCATCCGTGTGGGTGGCAAGAATGAGAGCGGCGCCTCCCCTTTCACTGCGAGCAGCGGTGCCTCCGTGGACGGGCCAGCTTGTTTTCCTCTCCGGCAGCTGGAGGGCTGTGGAGATGCTTCCAGTTTTGATGTTGTTGCCGTTCAGTCTGTTTAGGCGTGTCTGACTCACTTTTTGTTTGTTTTTTAATGTCGGCCTCTTTTATTGGTCTTTCATTTATTTATTTTCATCCATTCCCACTCCTTGGCCTGTGTGGGCCTCCCATTAGAGTGGCCTCTCTCACCACAGAGCACTGGGTCTGGGCGCATGCGCTCCAGAGCACTGGCTCGTCATCGGGCACACTGGTCCAGCCGCTCCACGGCACATGTTATCTTCCGAGGCCAGGGATCGAACCGGCGCCCTCTGCAGTGCAAGGCGGACTCTCCACCCAGCGGACCACCAGGGAAGCCCCATATCCGACTGTTTGCGACCTCATTGTGATTTTTACAGACTGCTGTATTTGATTTTTCTAATATTTTATTAAGGATTTTTGCACCTGTGTTCTCAGGTCTGTGGTGTTCTTTTCTCTCTTTTTTTTTTTCAACATCTTTTTCTGATTTTGGTGCCAGCTTAATGGCACCAGAATGTCTTTTATTTCATTCTTCTTCAAATGCTTGGTAAAATTAACCACGAACCTTAGGTGCTTAGAGGCTTCTTTGTTGGAAGGGTTTAATTTCGTATTCAAATATTTGATAGCTATTTGACTACTCAGGTCATCAAGTTCTTCTTGAGTGGACTGGAAGTGTGTTTCTTTAAAGACACTTGTTCATTTCATCTAAGGTGTTGAATTAATGAGCATAAAGATACTCGAAATGTTCTTTTAGCTTCAGTAGGGTTTATCAAGGCGTCTCCTGATACTGGTAATTCGCAATTTCTATTTATTCTTGATCAGTCTGACTAGAAGTTTATTGATTTTTTTCAATGAACCAGGTCTTGGATTTATTGATTTTTTTTTCTATTATTGTTCTTTTTATTTCATTGATTTCTGCTCTTTCTCTTTATTGTTTTACTTCCATTTTTTAAGACTCTTATAAATTCTTAAGTTCAAAGTTTAGATTCTAATATAAATATCTAAATGCTATGAATTGCCTTCTATCTCCAAATTTTGGTTATGTTGTGTTTTTCCCTTTTACGAAACTAAAAAAGGTTTCTAATTTTCCATGTGATTTCCCCTTTAATTCATGAGTTAATTTGAAGTATGTGCCCTCATTTCCAAGGTTTAAGGGACTTACCACATTATCTCTTTGTTTGTTTTTTAATGTCGGCCTCTTTTATTGGTCTTTCATTTATTTATTTTCATCCATTCCCACTCCTTGGCCTGTGTGGGCCTCCCATTAGAGTGGCCTCTCCCCACAGAGCACTGGGTCTGGGCGCATGCGCTCCAGAGCACTGGCTCGTCATCGGGCACACTGGTCCAGCCGCTCCACGGCACATGTTATCTTCCGAGGCCAGGGATCGAACCGGCGCCCTCTGCAGTGCAAGGCGGACTCTCCACCCAGCGGACCACCAGGGAAGCCCCATATCCGACTGTTTGCGACCTCATTGTGATTTTTACAGACTGCTGGATTTGATTTTCTTAAGATTTTATTACGGATTTTTGCACCTGTGTTCTCAGGTCTGTGGTGTTCTTTTCTCTCTTTTTTTTCAACATCTTTTTCTGATTTTGGTGCCAGCTTAATGGCACCAGAATGTCTTTTATTTCATTCTTCTTCAAATGCTTGGTAAAATTAACCACGAACCTTAGGTGCTTAGAGGCTTCTTTGTTGGAAGGGTTTAATTTCGTATTCAAATATTTGATAGCTATTTGACTACTCAGGTCATCAAGTTCTTCTTGAGTGGACTGGAAGTGTGTTTCTTTAAAGACACTTGTTCATTTCATCTAAGGTGTTGAATTAATGAGCATAAAGATACTCGAAATGTTCTTTTAGCTTCAGTAGGGTTTATCAAGGCGTCTCCTGATACTGGTAATTCGCAATTTCTATTTATTCTTGATCAGTCTGACTAGAAGTTTATTGATTTTTTTCAATGAACCAGGTCTTGGATTTATTGATTTTTTTTTCTATTATTGTTCTTTTTATTTCATTGATTTCTGCTCTTTCTCTTTATTGTTTTACTTCCATTTTTAAGACTCTTATAAATTCTTAAGTTCAAAGTTTAGATTCTAATATAAATATCTAAATGCTATGAATTGCCTTCTATCTCCAAATTTTGGTTATGTTGTGTTTTTCCCTTTTACGAAACTAAAAAAGGTTTCTAATTTTCCATGTGATTTCCCCTTTAATTCATGAGTTAATTTGAAGTATGTGCCCTCATTTCCAAGGTTTAAGGGACTTACCACATTATCTCTTTGTTAAATTTCTGGTTTAATTCTGTTGAGTCATGAAATACACTTTTTATGATTTCAATTATTTTTAACTTGTTTAACTTTGCTTTGTATGACATATATATTTTAAATATGTCTACCTTGATCAAGTTCCACGTGTGCTTGAAAGGAATGTGTAGTCGGTTGTTGGGTAGATTTCTAAGTAAATTTCATGTGGGTTAAGTTCTGGATGGTATTGTTCTGGTCTTTCTAGATCCTTACTGATAGTCCTTGTCTGCCTTTTTTTTTTTTTCTTTATGAAGGAGTCTTGACGTCTCCACCCACACCAGCAGATCTGCCCAATTTTTACCCTCAGTTTTGCCTCTTGGACTTTGAAGCTCTGTGGCCTCCAGTTAGGATTGTTGGGTCTTGGTCACTAGATCCCTTCATTAGTATGTAATGTTTCTCTTTAGTATCAGTTTTATTGTTTGGTAGGATATTTAACTTGATATCATAACCACTCCAGGTTTATTTTAATCTATGTTTTCAAGTATTTTCTCCATTCTTTGACTTTTAAGCTGTTTGGGTCTTCATACTTAAGGTGGGGCTGTCTTAAAAAATTAAATTAAATTAAACAGGTGGGGTTGTTTTAGATGCCGTGTAGTTGGGTCCTGCCCGTCGTCCGCCTGATGCTGCCTTTAACTGGTGCGTCCGGGTGTGTCACCTTTAACGTAACTGTTGCTATGACAGAGGGTGGCAGCCGCCCTCTTGCTGTTTTCTGTTTGTTTTCTCTGTTTTTTTCCTTCCTCTTCTCCTTTTGCCTGCCTGCTTTCTGGTCCCATGAGACGTTTTTATCATTACATTATTCTTCCACTCTTGCCTTATTTATATCTCTTTTTCAAACCTGATTAGATTGCTCTGGAGTTTAAAATGTATATATATATATCACTTGTTAGTTGCAGCTTATCTCAGAATCAACTGTGTGTGGCATGCAGGAGCCTCACAAGAGTAGACTTCCAGCAGCTTCCTTCCCTCTTCTGTGCCACTGGGGTCCTTCCTTTCGTTCTTATGTCGTAAGCCCAAATTGCTATCATCTTTGTGTTAGTCGGTTATTTTTGAAAGTGAGTCAAACTCAGAAAACAAATACATGATATTCACTTCACCTCTTTCTAGAAATCATCCGTTGTGTCTAACATGTTGGGGTCTGACATCGTCTACCTTCAGTGTTCTTTGCGGTGCGTGCAGGTCTGCCAGTAATGAATCCCCTCGATGTTTGTCTTTCTGAAAATGTCTTTAGTTGGCCTTCATGTTTAGAAGATCTTTTCACAGAATATAGAATTCCGAGGTGATAGATTTTCCTGTCGGGACTTTCAGGGTATCGCTCCGTACCCTCCTGGCCCCCGTCGCTGCTGACGGCAAGGGCCGTGGTTCTCGCGTCGGCGCCTCTGTGTGCATTGTACCCTTTGTGTTTCTGCATCAGCGTCTCCCTGCCCCCGTGCCAGCCCGCAGTCAGCCTTCAGCAACTCATTAAGAACTTCAGCTGACCTTTCCCCGCTGTGTGGTGTCTGTTCTCTCTTTCTCTCAGGCTCTGCCCCAGGTGAGCCCGCACTCCTTGGGGAAGGGCCCTCTTTTCTCATATTTCAGACACGGCTGCCCCGTGGCTTCCTTATGGGCTCAAGAAAAGTGAAAATGTTCTCATCTGTTCAGCTTTTCCCCACGATGAACGGGTGTGAGGTGCCTTCCAACTGTCCACGCTCCAGGCACCCTAGTCCCTGTGGCCACTTTCAGGCCATATCTTTAGGATGGTGCTGAGAGAGAAGGAAGTAGGACAGTCCTCCTGCTGACGTACGGGGGGAGGGACCCAGAGACACCACAGCCAGGGCGGGCGGGAGAGGACAGGAGCCGTGGGGCACGAGGGGAGGGCTGGGACGAGGTGTATGTGTTCCATCTCTGCCCGATGTTTGCTGTCTATCTCGGGACCCCTTAGGAAAGGCTCCCCGTGGGGTGCGATGACCTGGTCCAGCTTTGTGCATGGGCCTTTAAGAAATCTCCAACAAAAGTGAGGGGTAGCCTGGTTGTGTCTCCTTGTAACACCATGATGAGCTTCTTAAACCGCGCATCGCCCTCCCGGTTCTCAGCGCCGCACGTGCTGGTGAGTGGCGAGTGGCGGCTAAGAGTCTCTCCGTTTGCCCCACCTCCACCCCGTGCCTCCCGCTGGGTCTCCCGCTGTCCCCGGCCTCGCTGGAGCAGTGCCGACCGCGCCCCCGCAGAACGTGCAGGTGGACGCCGTGAACTCCACGACCATCCAGTTCCTGTGGAACCCTCCGCCTCAGCAGTTCATCAACGGCATCAACCAGGGGTACAAGGTGGGCGCTTGGGGCCACCGCCGGGGGAGGGGCAGGCAGCGTGTCTCCGCGTGTCTCGGTCTAGTGACCAGCGAGCCCCCGCCCTGTGTCCCGTTTCATCAGGAACCCAAGGCATCCTGCTACAGAGCATGTTGACCTTGGTGGGGCCTCCTTTCATCTAAGGCCTTAGTCGTCAGCCATATTGGCTCATACACTCTGACTACTGGTTATTAAGAAGATGGTTTGTGGCAATTCCCTGGTGGTTCAGTGGCTAGGACTCTGCGCTTTCACTACCAGGGGCGCAGGTTCAATCCCTGGTTGGGGAACTAAGATCCCTCAAGCCGCATGGTGCAGCCAAACACTGAAAAGAATTTAAAAAAGAAAAAGAGAGAGCATGGTTCTTAGAGAACTGAGCAATGTTAAGAGAGAGACCGTTCATTTAAAATGACTGGTGGGAGGCCCGTCCCGGCAGGTTGGAAGCAGCACATGTGCAGACCACTTCCTCCTGGGGAGGCTCTCTGAGGAGCGCAGGCTGAGAACAGAGGGCCTGGAAGCCCTGGGTGGCGTTTCTCCCACGTGGGGATGGGCAGTCCCCATCACAGCTTCAGGGAAGGGGCTGTGCCTGGAACCGAGGCCAGCGACGGGACACCGACCTGAGCTGAACAGAGGGAAGATGCACTCCTGCCGGCTGTGTGTCACGTCTGAGTACAGCCTGTGGCCTTCAGAACTGAGCCTAGAAGCAGTTTCCAGAAGTATGGCTCACTCTCCTTTAGACCAGGACCTCCTGACGGGACGGGGGAGTGGCGGTGGTTCGGGCGGTCGGTTGTGTCCGACTCTTGCGACCCTGTGAGCTCTAGCCCGCCAGGCTCCTCTGCCCGAGGGGTTCCCAGGCAAGAACACTGGAGTGGGTGCCATGTCCTTCTCCAGGGGATCTTCCCAACCCGGGGACCAGGCTCGCCTGTCCTGCACGGGCAGGGGGTTCTTGACCCCTGTGCCATCTGGGAGCCCATAAATACACAGATTTGTTCTTGATAGTCTATGGGACATCTTTTAAAGTCAGTATTTTTCAGCAGGATTATAACATGCAGAGTATGGTTTCTTCATCATGACTTGAATTTCTTTGAAGACATGTTATTTCGAAACACAATCCTGGTGCAGACTTGAGGGTGAAAACATGCAATTAAAAGGATCTCTCTTTCAACCCGTTCCCTCCCAGCTCCTGGCATGGCCCGATGGCGTCCCTGAAGCTGTCACCGTCGTCACCATCGCCCCGGATTTCCACGGCGTCCACCACGGGTACATCACCAACCTGAAGAAGTTCACCGCGTACCTGACGTCCGTCCTGTGCTTCACCACCCCCGGGGACGGGCCCCCGAGCACGCCACAGCTCGTACGGACACACGAAGACAGTGAGTGCCCCTCTGAGGGTCTCAGTGGGAGACTCAGGCCACGGTCACATCAGCTTAGCGTGGTGGAGTCAATGGGCGGGGAGGACCCTAGAGACATGAGCTGGGAGCTGGCCAGAGGAGGCTCTTGGCCAGAGGAGGCTCTTGGCCAGAGGTGTCTAGGCACTGGGGACCGCGGAAGGGTTTCCCACGGGGCTGGGATGCGAATGATTTCACAGCTCTGTCAGGAGGTTTGGGGGCTCGAGACAGAGGTGACGCGGCCTGGGAGCACGCAGATGACCTTGGGAGCCTGTGCCCAGCGGTGGGCTGGCCCTAGGGGCGACCTGGAGGCGTGTCACAGACAGCTCCTCGTCTCAGGTGGATGGGGTGTGTGTGACCATACTGGGAAAACAGGTCCGGGCTTTGGACTCGGAACTTAGTCGGGACCCACTCACCTCCAGGCAGGTGTGTGGCCAGCAGGCAGCAGAGGGCCTGGAGAAGCAGACTGGGGAGTCCTGCAGTTAGCGACTGTGGCCTTGTTTTCCCAGGAAAGGCTGGGGCCTATAGCTGAGCGTGTGGCCTCTCCACAGATGGAAATGCTTGAGATCCGCGCCCCTTCAGGGCGTCTGAGTAGGAGGCCCGCGGGAAGCGGAGAAGCGGGAGGTGTCTGGGCTCCGGCCCGCGGCGTGCTGGGTCCTGCGTGCAGCCCCGGTGGGCTGTCTGGAAGAGGAGAAAGAGTTCTGCTCCCTAGGAGGCCCCGCTCCACTCCTCTGCGGGGAACAGCGGGCGGGGGGCAGGGAGAGCGGAGGCGGTGGGGATTCCCGAGCCCCTCTCGGGTGCCCTCGGGGCTGTTTTCTCCCATTTCCTTGTTGGGAGAAGAGGCCAGGGCGGCAGCCCAGCTCCACCCACACCAGGTCCCACGGGACATTGGCTTCTACTTCCCAGAGGACCGTTGCTAAAGATGAAAAGTGTCCAAAGCAGAGACCATCTTCAGATAGACGAGAGAGGGGCCCTGGCTGGATTCTTGGCTGAAACACTCCTGTTGCTGCCGCTTAGACAGACACCGACGGGGGAGACACAGCCCCTAACGCTGGGCGGCCAGGCCCTCCATTCATAAAACGGAAAAGGAAAGCTTAGGAGTTTCTTGGGAATTGAGAAAACGGGCAATGATGGCATCTTTTTAGAACGTTCTAACTCAGCCACCGTGTTTTGATAGACGGGGAGCCTGTCGGCCCCACTTGGAACGACAGGGCATTCTCGGGGGCGTGGACAGGCTCACTGGAGGCGGGAGGGCAGCTGCTGTCCGCTCTGGGGGCGCGGCCTCTGAAAGGGGACCGAGGGCACTGGGCGCTGGGGAAACGGCCCCCCTCGCCCCAGAGCGAGGACACAGATGGCGTCCTGGTTAGTCCTCACACGGCGGGCGTCTGATGAAATAAGAGCTTTGGGGAGGGGGCCCGGGGGGGGCAGCGCAGTAGAGAGGAAGCAGAAGATAAATTTAAGCCGAGCCATCGCCAGCTGGTTCCAGCAGCGCTGAAGGACCAGCCCGTTTGGGCAGGAATCCAGGAAGCAGAAACACTGAGAACATAAAAGGAGCAAAAAGCTTTTTTTGCTGCTCTATCGATCGAACACCAAGGAAAGAACGCGTCGGTTCTGAAATCCGTCAGCATGTCCCTCTGGAATCTCAGAACTGGAGGCGGAGGCGACGGTCCTGACAGACGTCCTGCTTCACCGAGCTCCACACGCCCGGAGAGGAATGTGTCAGAGCGCGCGCCTGTCCGTAAAGAGTCTTTGGAAAGTTTCCCCCGGATGAGTAATGTGCTGAGGCTGTTACCATTTTTTTAAAAAAAATGGCAAGGTGTATACAAGAAGCTTTGTCTAAGGTACCCACTGGGCACCCAGTGCTGAATTCTAAGGTCTGTCATCTCTGCAAGGTTGACGGCAGCCAGAAGAGGCCAGGCGGCAGCCCAGCTCCACCCACACCAGGTCCCACGGGACATTGGCTTCTACTTCCCAGAGGACCGTTGCTAAAGATGAAAAGTGTCCAAAGCAGAGACCATCTTCAGATAGACGAGAGGGGCCCTGGCTGGATTCTTGGCTGAAACACTCCTGTTGCTGCCGCTTAGACAGACACCGACGGGGGAGACACAGCCCCTAACGCTGGGCGGCCAGGCCCTCCATTCATAAAACGGAAAAGGAAAGCTTAGGAGTTTCTTGGGAATTGAGAAAACGGGCAATGATGGCATCTTTTTAGAACGTTCTAACTCAGCCACCGTGTTTTGATAGACGGGGAGCCTGTCGGCCCCACTTGGAACGACAGGGCATTCTCGGGGGCGTGGACAGGCTCACTGGAGGCGGGAGGGCAGCTGCTGTCCGCTCTGGGGGCGCGGCCTCTGAAAGGGGACCGAGGGCACTGGGCGCTGGGGAAACGGCCCCCCTCGCCCCAGAGCGAGGACACAGATGGCGTCCTGGTTAGTCCTCACACGGCGGGCGTCTGATGAAATAAGAGCTTTGGGGAGGGGCCGGGGTGGGCAGCGCAGTAGAGAGGAAGCAGAAGATAAATTTAAGCCGAGCCATCGCCAGCTGGTTCCAGCAGCGCTGAAGGACCAGCCCGTTTGGGCAGGAATCCAGGAAGCAGAAACACTGAGAACATAAAAGGAGCAAAAAGCTTTTTTTGCTGCTCTATCGATCGAACACCAAGGAAAGAACGCGTCGGTTCTGAAATCCGTCAGCATGTCCCTCTGGAATCTCAGAACTGGAGGCGGAGGCGACGGTCCTGACAGACGTCCTGCTTCACCGAGCTCCACACGCCCGGAGAGGAATGTGTCAGAGCGCGCGCCTGTCCGTAAAGAGTCTTTGGAAAGTTTCCCCCGGATGAGTAATGTGCTGAGGCTGTTACCATTTTTTTAAAAAAAATGGCAAGGTGTATACAAGAAGCTTTGTCTAAGGTACCCACTGGGCACCCAGTGCTGAATTCGCCTTAAGGTCTGTCATCTCTGCAAGGTTGACGGCAGCCAGAAGAGAGCCGAGGCCGGAGGCTGGAACCCCCGAGCTCTGCTCCTGGCCAGGCACCAGGCGCCCTTGACTTCATGCCCTCCTATTTTAGGCTTGAAAAGCTGCGTGTTGTTATTGAGAGAAAGCTCTGTGTGTGGCCTTACCCAGAGGTTGACCAGAGGAGTCCAGGGGGGGCCTGGCTGCCCGCCTGGCCCGGAGCACACGGGAGCAGAGACGAAGCCTGCCTCGTCCCCTCTCTCCCTTCTCCTGTGTCTCCGAGTCTGCCTTGTGCCTGCCTTTCCTCCCCCGATGTTGTCCCCTGCGTTTCTCCTGAGAAGGGCAGAGGGATGGGTGCGTGTGGGACCACCGCAGAGAGGCGAGCAGAGCTGGTGGACCGCCGGCCCTCGGAGTGTCCGCCGGGTGCCCCGATGGCTGACTCAGGAGGCCGGGGAGCCCCTCCCTCTCTCGCCCTGCCCCCACCCCACTGGACCACGCCCGCCGCCTGTCCAGAGCCTGCTTTCCCGCCTGCCCCCCGGCTTACCACGCCGGGCGGGGGCCTCACCAGCCACCTGTGACGGGCCGCTCTCGGCAGCCCCCGTCCCCTCTTCCCACACTCGGTCACCACCCAGGATGGCAGCCTTGCGGGGACCCAGTGTGGGGGCACTGGGCGCGCTGGGCCTGGAGGAGCTGGAGTGGGGGTGCCCCGAGCCCCCTCGACGCCCCTGCGACCCTCCGGGCAGGCAGGAGACCCGCGTGCCGGACCCAGCCTGGGCTGGTGGCGGTGCGTCCCCAGGCAGCCGCCCTCTGCTCTGAGCCTGGCGTTGACGCCTCCAGCCGCGGGGAGGGATGGGAGCGGACGCCTAACGTCCCTCGGGCTCTGAGAGCCCCGGTCCCGGGTCTGTTATCTCACGTTCTGGCCTCTCCGGCCTTCTCTCTCCGGCGCTTTTCAGACCGACAGTAAGCTCATCGTAAAATGACCTCATCCCCCGCTGGCGTGGTGACTGACACCTCGCGACACAGCGGCCACGTCCATCAGCCTCTCTGTGGTACCGGGGACGTGCCCGCCGCTTTCGTGTTGCATTACCTTTCTTCTCACCATTACCTTCCCGCGTGAGTCATTTTTATTTTCCCTGTTTCTCAGATGAGCAAACTAAGGCTCAGAGAGTTGGAGGGTCGGCACGGCCGACCACAGCAGACCCGGCTCACGGCCAGCCGGGCCCAGCGTTGAGCCACGGCTCGGCTGCCCTGCCCTCCTGCGTCAGGAGGAGGCTACAGTCAGGGAAACTCCAGGGAAACAGGGTTTTTTTTTTGGCCAGAGATTTCTCACACCCCGCCCTGGGCCCGTGGGCTGCAGCCTGGGTCAGCGCAGGCCTCGCCCGCAGGCACCGCCCTGCCCAGGTCCCTTCTCTGGGCCTTGTGCCTGCCTCCTCCCCGATGTTGTCCCCTCGTTTCTCCTGAGAAGGGCAGAGGGATGGGTGCGTGGGACCACCGCAGAGGCGAGCAGAGCTGGTGGACCGCCGGCCCTCGGAGTGTCCGCCGGGTGCCCCGATGGCTGACTCAGGAGGCCGGGGAGCCCCTCCCTCTCTCGCCCTGCCCCCACCCCACTGGACCACGCCCGCCGCCTGTCCAGAGCCTGCTTTCCCGCCTGCCCCCCGGCTTACCACGCCGGGCGGGGGCCTCACCAGCCACCTGTGACGGGCCGCTCTCGGCAGCCCCCGTCCCCTCTTCCCACACTCGGTCACCACCCAGGATGGCAGCCTTGCGGGGACCCAGTGTGGGGGCACTGGGCGCGCTGGGCCTGGAGGAGCTGGAGTGGGGGTGCCCCGAGCCCCCTCGACGCCCCTGCGACCCTCCGGGCAGGCAGGAGACCCGCGTGCCGGACCCAGCCTGGGCTGGTGGCGGTGCGTCCCCAGGCAGCCGCCCTCTGCTCTGAGCCTGGCGTTGACGCCTCCAGCCGCGGGGAGGGATGGGAGCGGACGCCTAACGTCCCTCGGGCTCTGAGAGCCCCGGTCCCGGGTCTGTTATCTCACGTTCTGGCCTCTCCGGCCTTCTCTCTCCGGCGCTTTTCAGACCGACAGTAAGCTCATCGTAAAATGACCTCATCCCCCGCTGGCGTGGTGACTGACACCTCGCGACACAGCGGCCACGTCCATCAGCCTCTCTGTGGTGCCGGGGACGTGCCCGCCGCTTTCGTGTTGCATTACCTTTCTTCTCACCATTACCTTCCCGCGTGAGTCATTTTTATTTTCCCTGTTTCTCAGATGAGCAAACTAAGGCTCAGAGAGTTGGAGGGTCGGCACGGCCGACCACAGCGGACCCGGCTCACGGCCAGCCGGGCCCAGCGTTGAGCCACGGCTCGGCTGCCCTGCCCTCCTGCGTCAGGAGGAGGCTACAGTCAGGGAAACTCCAGGGAAACAGGGTTTTTTTTTTGGCCAGAGATTTCTCACACCTGCCCTGCCCGTGGGCTCCCTGACGAGAGTGAGCACAGGCTGCAGCCTGGGTCAGGGCGCAGGCCTCGCCCGGCGGCCAGGGGTGGCCATCCTGCCTCCGGGCCAGGGCTCCCGCTCGGGCCCCACACGAGCCAGACACGCGGCGTGGCTGTCGAGGCATCAGGGACCCTGGAGCAGGCCGGAGCTCTCAGGACCCAGCCGCCCGGTCGTTCAGCCAGATCAGAGCAGGAGAAGGAGGCGGGAGTGTGTCCGCATCTCCCGCTGCTGGTCCCTGCAGCCCTCGGTGAGGCCGACGACATCATTACCTGACGGGCGCTGGGTCATCTCAGACCCCCGTCCTTCTGGGGTTCTTCTGGCTTCTCCTGCAGGCTGGGCCCCAGCTCCCGCCTCCCGCCACAGTCAGAACGTCCCCCCGCCCCGGGTGACCAGAGAGAGTCGGGCTGCCGTGCTAACAGACGGCTTTGGTTCTCGTTCCCAGGGCCGGGAGCCGTGGGCCACCTGAGTTTCACGGAGATTCTGGACACGTCTCTCAAGGTCAGCTGGCAGGAGCCCCTGGAAAAAAACGGCATCATTACGGGTAAGGGTCTCCATCGTGAGAAAAGGAGAAGCAAGCCTCCCCCTCACAGAGGGACCCAGCTCCGCAGCACGGCTGGCAGCACACGGGGGCCCGAGGCCCGCAGGGTGACTGGCCGCAGGGTCGAGGGCGGGGGGCTCGCCGCCGCCCCCAGGACGTGCCCCGGGAGCATCGCCTCGCGTGGGCCCCTCCCAGCTGCGCTGCCGCCTCTGTGTGGGGACGCGGTCTCGTCTCGTGTCTGGTGTCCGTGGCATGTCCCGTGACGGGCGTTTCCCGTCTTTGGTTCTCGTGGTCCCGCGGGGAGCTGACACCTGAGACCACGAAGTTTCTCGGCTGCGGAGGCCGAGTCGTGGGTGGGCGGGGAGATCCGAGCACCTGGACGTGCAGGAAACACTGCAGTGACCACGACCCAGCGGCCCCGGTTGCCCTCGCCAGGCCACGGCGGGGGCCTCCAGGTGAGGGCGTCCGGGGAGCGGGGATCCAGCTGGGCGCGGGCGCTGGCCGCCTCCCTCTCCCACGGCGTGGTCTCTGGGGAACGGCTCGCCTCTGTGGGGCTTTTCACGATGTCATTTTGCAGAAGAGGTTTCTGAAAAGCCTTTCAGGTGAAGGCTGAATTTAAATCTCACTCAGGGAAGAAGAAATTGCAAGTCTGATAAAATTCATTTGGATTTCGGCCTCGGGGAAAGCTGGGGAGGACAGGCATCAGCCGTGGCTCCAGGGCTCCCGCTCGGGCCCCACACGAGCCAGACACGCGGCGTGGCTGTCGAGGCATCAGGGACCCTGGAGCAGGCCGGAGCTCTCAGGACCCAGCCGCCCGGTCGTTCAGCCAGATCAGAGCAGGAGAAGGAGGCGGGAGTGTGTCCGCATCTCCCGCTGCTGGTCCCTGCAGCCCTCGGTGAGGCCGACGACATCATTACCTGACGGGCGCTGGGTCATCTCAGACCCCCGTCCTTCTGGGGTTCTTCTGGCTTCTCCTGCAGGCTGGGCCCCAGCTCCCGCCTCCCGCCACAGTCAGAACGTCCCCCCGCCCCGGGTGACCAGAGAGAGTCGGGCTGCCGTGCTAACAGACGGCTTTGGTTCTCGTTCCCAGGGCCGGGAGCCGTGGGCCACCTGAGTTTCACG
The DNA here is from genome assembly GCA_022376925.1 of Tragulus kanchil. NCBI lineage: Eukaryota > Metazoa > Chordata > Mammalia > Artiodactyla > Tragulidae > Tragulus > Tragulus kanchil. Next base: position 156,834,809 of record JAIOJX010000002.1, on the reverse strand, counting down.
GAGATTCTGGACACGTCTCTCAAGGTCAGCTGGCAGGAGCCCCTGGAAAAAAACGGCATCATTACGGGTAAGGGTCTCCATCGTGAGAAAAGGAGAAGCAAGCCTCCCCCTCACAGAGGGGTGGACCCAGCTCCGCAGCACGGCTGGCAGCACACGGGGGCCCGAGGCCCGCAGGGTGACTGGCCGCAGGGTCGAGGGCGGGGGGCTCGCCGCCGCCCCCAGGACGTGCCCCGGGAACATCGCCTCGCGTGGGCCCCTCCCAGCTGCGCTGCCGCCTCTGTGTGGGGACGCGGTCTCGTCTCGTGTCTGGTGTCCGTGGCATGTCCCGTGACGGGCGTTTCCCGTCTTTGGTTCTCGTGGTCCCGCGGGGAGCTGACACCTGAGACCACGAAGTTTCTCGGCTGCGGAGGCCGAGTCGTGGGTGGGCGGGGAGATCCGAGCACCTGGACGTGCAGGAAACACTGCAGTGACCACGACCCAGCGGCCCCGGTTGCCCTCGCCAGGCCACGGCGGGGGCCTCCAGGTGAGGGCGTCCGGGGAGCGGGGATCCAGCTGGGCGCGGGCGCTGGCCGCCTCCCTCTCCCACGGCGTGGTCTCTGGGGAACGGCTCGCCTCTGTGGGGCTTTTCACGATGTCATTTTGCAGAAGAGGTTTCTGAAAAGCCTTTCAGGTGAAGGCTGAATTTAAATCTCACTCAGGGAAGAAGAAATTGCAAGTCTGATAAAATTCATTTGGATTTCGGCCTCGGGGAAAGCTGGGGAGGACAGCGTTCATCCAGGCCGTGGCTCCAGGAGCCTGGGCTCCCCTCTCAGACCCCCGTGGGCACCGTGACACCCTCACGGGGGATTCCAGGCTGGGGCTGGGGGCTGCCGGGTGTGGTCGGCCCTGGGCAGCTCGGCCCCACCGGGAAGCCCTCTCCATCCGGTAAACAGCCCTCAGGATGTCCCGCGGCCGGTGCACCTGCTCTGGCCACGCCCCCGGCCCCTCTCCTCCGTCTACTCATGACCCCTCAGGAGCGGTGCAGGGACGTCCCTTCCGGGTGGCCAGCGGGAGTGAGCCGTGTGGACCGAGAGCAACAGGCTGTCCCTGGCCTGACCACGTGGCCCGGGGCCCCGTCCTCCCGCCTGAGTCCCAGGCCGAGGCCATGGACACCTCCGCCTGCAGGCGCCTCGGCGCTCCCAGCTTGTGTTTAATTTCTCAACACCCACTTGGGACGCATCTCCTGCTCCCCTCAGAGAGCTTGGCGACAGGGTCCCAGGGTCACGGGCCATTTCGGGGCGCCGGGTCCTCTCCTCTGTGTCATCCACACGCTCACGCGGGGCAGCTCCTCGCCCAGCCCAGAGCCTCGCCTCAAGTGTCAGTGTCGGCGCCCCGGCCAGAGCAAACTCCCGGCACGTCGGCCGACTAAGTGGTCAGGTGCAAACAACTTAATACGGATTTACATCCGGGCTACTTAACAGCCCTTTGAGAGAAGAGGAGGCATTCATTGAAAGAAGAGGATTTGCATGTCCTTCTTAAGTAACCAGGTAGTTTCCGAAGTGAAGTTCTCTGGCTTGGAGTCCGAGTGGACCCTGCCCGCCTCCAGCGTTTCCTGCTGCACGGGGTTTCCACAGGGTTCAGTGGCCTCACCGCGGCACCACGGACACCCCAGCGGAGGCAGGACCGTCCAGAGGGGTGCGGTGCGCCCGGGTCCTGGGGTCACGGCCAGCTCCAGCCGGAGGCTCCCGAGGGCCCAGACACAGCTCCACGACACACAGCCCTGGACTCCGCCCACGCGCTGAGCGCCCCGCTCCTCTCCCCCAGCTCAGGACGCCGCCCCGTGCCAGCCCGCCGCCTGCCTGCCGCGGGTGCGCTCTGCTCACCTGTGCCCAGCGGGCCCCGCCGGCGGGCGCTCAGGTTCGGCAGGCAGCACAAGGGGCGCCCCTGAGCTGCCGCCGCCGGTAGCCTCGCTTGGAAGTAAAGTAAACGCACGAATCCAGTTCTGCCCTCCCGAAGCAGTGAATGTGGCGTCCAGGAATGGGGAAGAGTCGCTGCTGAAATCAGACCGCCACACCCCGTCGACTCACGCTCCGAGGCCTCTCCACAGAGGACGCAGCGCCGCGTGTGCAAGGAAGACGTGCCTGCGGCCGGGAGAGGAAGGAGGGAGACCACACCGCGGGGCAGGCGGAGAAGGGAGGAGAACAAACCGGCCGGCGAGAGGGCGGCTCGCGCAGAAGCCGGAAGCCCCGAAGGCTGAGCGGCGGCCGCCGTGGGGGAGAAGGCGTCCTTCCAGCCAGCCCAGCCGTGGGCCTGCCCGTGGCCTGGATTAGAACGACTCAGAGCGTCCCCGCCGCTGACTCCAGGGGGACCAGGGTGCGGGGATGGCAGGCCATCTACGTCCGTCAGCTCGGCCCTTAGGATCCACAGAAAGGGGCTACGTTTCGGAAATCTTGCCAGGACCCCTGGACGGACAGGCTCACAGGAAGGCCTCTCCTCCTGACAGACGCACCCTCGGCCCCGCGCTGGCCCTCCGAGCACCCCCCTCTCCCTTCCGGTCCAGCCTTGCGGGAAAACCCACAGCGTCACCCCCGAGTGGAGCCCACCTCCCCGGGCTGAGCGTCGGCAGCCGGCACTCCTGATTGATGACCGTCCGCCCCTACCAGCTAATAGGGCTTAATGAACCCAATTTCGTGTTTTATTAAACAAATACCTGTAGTTACCAGCGACAGCTGCTGTTTGTCGTGGAGCTCGGCCCTCGCAGCGCGGGCGTTTCGGAGCCTCGGCCCTGGGCTGGACGTGGGGACGCCGCGGCGGCTCCGAGGGTCCCTTCGGAGCTTCGGGCAGACGCTCTGCTCCGTCCGCTCCTCTCTCGCTGTCCCCCGTGGTCTGGTCTGTGCCTCACCTCTCCCCCACTCTACGAGGTGGACTGCGGGGGAGGAGGGCCTTCCCAGAAGGCAGGGCCTCGGCGGTGGTGTCCCCCGTCGCCCCCGGGGACCCCGACCTCCGTGGGGCCCTCCCTGCCCTGGACGCTCTGCCCGGACACGCAGGGCAGCAGGCCCAGGTGAACTTGGCTTCCCCTGAAGGGGCGTGCGGAAGCCCCCCAGAGGCCTTTGGCAGGTTGCAGGGAGAGAATTCCACCAAGTACAGAAAAAGAAAACCCTGTTGGTGGGCAAACCTGGCCTCCAAAAGCCCCTTTCAGGGAACATCCACGGACGCCAGCCACCGTCCCTCCGGAGCGGCCCCCTCGACGCCGCAGGCTGCTGTCAGAGCCGCTGCGGGGCAGACGTCCCGTCCTGGGCACGGGTGCGCTGCGGCCCAGACGTGCTGCGGGGCCGGGGCCCGGGAGCCTCCCTGCGCGCCGAGCGGCGCAGGGAGGCAGGGGCGCCGGGCGGGCTCCCCCTGTGGACGCGCGTCCTCGGGCTCCCACGGAACCCTGATTTAGGAGGAGGAGGACGCAGGCAGACAGCTCGCGACTGGACGCACTGCTGCCTCGGAGAGAATTTACTTCAGATCAGCACGACATTACCTCTGAGGCCCCTCTGGTCGTCCGTCTCGGTTCGGCTGCCTTTGCAGCAGGGAGGATGCCGGCTGGAGGCGCTCCCACTCCTCCCACACCCGGCCCCCAGGAGCCCGCTGGCCAGGCTGCCCGCGCGGGGCCTCGCCTGCCACGTGCCCGCACTCTGCCCGTCTGCGCGGGGCGTCCCGACCGGCCAGCTCTCGGCTGGCGTTGGCTGCGTCCTTTCCCGAGGACGTGAGGGCCTTTGGTGGCGCTTCTGTCCACAGCAGCAGCAGCACGCTGGGTGGTCTTCTTCTACTGAAAGCGCTGGCAGCGCTGGGGTCGGACTCCAGGTCGCCATGCGGAAGAAAATGCTGTATTTTAGCAAATTCGGGCAAACAGCTTTTAAACAAAGAAACCTGTCTGGCGGGCAAGTGGTAACAGCAGCAGCACCCCTGTGAAGCACCTGACAGCGCTTCCCCGGGTGCGTGCGGGGAGACCCGTCAGACAGGCCCAGGGACGACCCCCAGGCCCAGGGACGCCGGCCCGGTTGGCCCGTGAGCCTCAGGACTCCTGGGGCAGGCGGGGGCAGGAGGCTCTGGGGCACGAGGAGCCGGCGTGTCCAGCAGGCCAGAGGCAGGGCGACGGTGCCGCAGCCTCGACGCTCCGCCCCCAGGCTGCGTGAATTAACGCGGGGAGGGGCTCAGAGCCCCACGGGAAGGTCGTGAGCGCACTGTGTGTGGAAGTTGCCAGCCCTCCCAGCCCCGAGGTTTGTCCCAATCTAACTGTACGGTTCGTTCGGAGCACCTGAATTGGCCAAAAAAAAGAGAACGGATTGATTTTAGGGCATCAGGATGTTCATGCCGTGGAGGACGGGAGAGGTCAGAGGTCAGGGCGGGTAACGAGGAGGAGGCTCTGGGGTCTGGAGTCAGGTGATGCCAAGCGGTCACCTCTGGGGAGGAGGGCAGGGGTGGGCGAGGCGCGCGAGGCAGAGGGGCCGTCGCCGCGGGCCTGGCGGGATCAGTGGTCCACGCGGCCTGTGGCGGCCCCGCAGCCGGGAGCGCGGCTGAGGTCGCCAGGGGGCTTCCAGTGGCACGGGCTCCCCGTCCTCCACGGCCTGGCGCCCCTCCCCAGCACGGCCCCAGCCCGCAGGGTCACCAGGCAGCGGGGCAAGACAGGCATCAGCTTCTAGCGTTGCTTTTATTTTCTTTTTCTGACGTCCCGAGACGTTCCCCTCTGAATTCTTGTTTACCTGCAAGTACGAGTTTCTCACTCGATTTATTGCCTTCATCAGAGCGCGGAGGTGCCGGAAGAGCCTCCCAGCGCTCCGTCTCCTTGCTCACTGCCAGGAAGACGGGAGAACCGCCTCCTCAGCACTTTGCCCGGCCCGGGAGCCCCTCCGTCACCGCCCCCCTCTGGAGGGACACTCTGAAATGTTCCCTAACCACGGAAGCCCCCCACAGAGGCGGCTGACTCGGGGCTGCCTGGATCTTTCTTCTCTGAGCCCCAGGTCGCGACGGGACCCGAGGCTGAATGAATTGTGATCATGCGTCTCCGATGGATGAACCAAGCGTGTGGGGACCCGGTGTGGCTCGGAAGACAGGCTCCAAGGGGGAGGCTGAGCCGGAAGCAACACTGGTGCCCAGGGGAGGAGACATTTTAAGGAGAAAAGTGTTTTATCAGTCCTTTTGTAACAGAAACGTGGCAGCAGCGCTTCTGCAAATGAGTTACAAGCCAGGAGCAAGCCTCTGATCTAGGGCGCCGTGCAATGCAAACATTGGTTTATAAAAATGGAAATGCGGATGGAGCGCGTGCATCAGCAGAGGAGAGGAGGCTGCAGGGAACACCCAGGCCGGCCGGCCTCCCCCAGCCCCTCCGTCCTGCCCCGGGGACTGAGCTTGCTGAGGTCCCAGCCCCGTCCTCCGCTGCCCCCGCAGGTCGGGCACCAGAGTGGAGGTGCCTGGCTCAGTCTCATTCCCGCGGGCCCTGGACTCGTGGCCCGGCCAAGCTGCCCACCGCTGGTCAGATGCCCCAGGATGACCACGCGGCCTCTCCCCTGGCTCCTGGGCCCCTGGGACTGACCTGTGCCCTCGCTTGCTTTCCAGGCTACCAGGTCTCCTGGGAAGTGTACGGACAGAGTGCCTCGCGGCTCAGCCTCACTCTCAACAGCTCGACGCACGAGTATAAGATCCGGGGGCTGGCCTCCCTCACCACCTACACCATCGAGGTGGCGGCCCTCACCGCCGGGGGCGCCGGCCCGGCCGCCTCATCCACCATCTCTTCCGGAGTGCCCCCAGGTCAGTACGGTCGGGCCCTGGCGTCCCCGCTGCCGTGTTACCTGGGCTCCCTGGGGGCCTTTGAAAAAGAGGTGTCAGCTCTGTGCCCAGATGGTCGGGAGTCAGTGAACCCTGCCGCTGTGACCAGGAAGTACGAAACCGCATTCGCTCAACCAGGCAGTGAGGGTGAGGGCCTGAGCGCAGGTGTGAGGAGGCGGGGAGGAGAGAGGAAGGGGCAGGAAGGCTGGGAGCACGTCCAGCCCAGCAGGGCCCACGTGAGGCCCTCTCGGCGCCTTTCTGGAAGTCAGAGCCTCCCCCTAAACGTTCACACCCATTCCAGCTTTGGACATCGGGAGCCCCCCGAGGCCTGAGGGGATCTTTCTTCTCTGAGCCCCAGGTCGCGACGGGACCCGAGGCTGAATGAATTGTGATCATGCGTCTCCGATGGATGAACCAAGCGTGTGGGGACCCGGTGTGGCTCGGAAGACAGGCTCCAAGGGGGAGGCTGAGCCGGAAGCAACACTGGTGCCCAGGGGAGGAGACATTTTAAGGAGAAAAGTGTTTTATCAGTCCTTTTGTAACAGAAACGTGGCAGCAGCGCTTCTGCAAATGAGTTACAAGCCAGGAGCAAGCCTCTGATCTAGGGCGCCGTGCAATGCAAACATTGGTTTATAAAAATGGAAATGCGGATGGAGCGCGTGCATCAGCAGAGGAGAGGAGGCTGCAGGGAACACCCAGGCCGGCCGGCCTCCCCCAGCCCCTCCGTCCTGCCCCGGGGACTGAGCTTGCTGAGGTCCCAGCCCCGTCCTCCGCTGCCCCCGCAGGTCGGGCACCAGGGTGGAGGTGCCTGGCTCAGTCTCATTCCCGCGGGCCCTGGACTCGTGGCCCGGCCAAGCTGCCCACCGCTGGTCAGATGCCCCAGGATGACCACGCGGCCTCTCCCCTGGCTCCTGGGCCCCTGGGACTGACCTGTGCCCTCGCTTGCTTTCCAGGCTACCAGGTCTCCTGGGAAGTGTACGGACAGAGCGCCTCGCGGCTCAGCCTCACTCTCAACAGCTCGACGCACGAGTATAAGATCCGGGGGCTGGCCTCCCTCACCACCTACACCATCGAGGTGGCGGCCCTCACCGCCGGGGGCGCCGGCCCGGCCGCCTCATCCACCATCTCTTCCGGAGTGCCCCCAGGTCAGTACGGTCGGGCCCTGGCGTCCCCGCTGCCGTGTTACCTGGGCTCCCTGGGGGCCTTTGAAAAAGAGGTGTCAGCTCTGTGCCCAGATGGTCGGGAGTCAGTGAACCCTGCCGCTGTGACCAGGAAGTACGAAACCGCATTCGCTCAACCAGGCAGTGAGGGTGAGGGCCTGAGCGCAGGTGTGAGGAGGCGGGGAGGAGAGAGGAAGGGGCAGGAAGGCTGGGAGCACGTCCAGCCCAGCAGGGCCCACGTGAGGCCCTCTCGGCGCCTTTCTGGAAGTCAGAGCCTCCCCCTAAACGTTCACACCCATTCCAGCTTTGGACATCGCACTTGACTTTTTCTCTCCAAAGTTTCCCTTTAAAATGGCAGTGTTTGCACTAGGCATTCACGAGCACACGGCCGTGAGCAGACGTCACGGGGCCGTCGATCCGGCCCTGTGACGAACCCCGCCACCCGCTGCTCGGCAGAAGCCTTCCCTTCGGGCTCAGGCCATGAGGGCTGAAGCCAGCGTCCTTCTGCACAGCGCTCTCCAGAGCCGCGGTCGCCCGGAGCCCCCGGGCCGAGGCGCGGCTGTCTGTCCGCTGACACGCGGTCACCTCCGTCCTCTCCCTCGGGCAGCGAGTGGTCCTCACACGGCCGTGTGCGTCCGTCTCAAGGCTCCGCACCGGCAGTCTGTGCTGGGCGCGCTCCCGGGCGTCTGCCCCCTGCATGGGGGCGGCACCGTGGAGCTCGCCACGGCCCGGGGGCGGCGCCCACGCTGCTGGGCGGGACCACTCTTGAGCCGATGCGAGTTCCTTCCTAAGGTGTTTACAGAAAGCACGTGTCCTTTCTTAAGAAGGGAGTCTTTGGTCTCCAAGGATATTCCCCATAAATAGCAGTTCCAAAGCCCTTGTTCCGCACATCATTAGGACCTAGTAACCCGTGAGATGAGGGGGCAATGGCGGCAGATGATGTAATTTGTTGGAACCGGCTGATGGGCAGCGGCCGGGGTCACGCGGGGCTTCCCTAGGTGACCAGCTCTTCGCTGGACAGTGGGGACATGGTCCAGCCAGGACCTAGACGTGGCGAGGTCACCTCTGAGCGGCCGCTGCTGCCGGCGTGACGGTGACCAGCACTGCCCTGGACGCAGAGAAGGGCTGGGGGAGTCGGGCCGGCCGCGCCCAGTGGACCTGATGCCCCGGCTGAGGGGAGACTGGGGGCTGCTGCTGCTTCCCCTGTGGGTCAGGTCCCCAGGAGCCGGGGGTCCGTCCCGGGATGCACTGAGGAACACCACGCGGTGGCCGTCACTGTGGTCGGTCACTGTGGTCGTTTGCTGTGCTTGAAGCTGGCATCCGTTGTGACTCGAGAGCCAGCAGAAGAGCCCGGAGAGCCGGGAGATGCCCCAGGAAGACTCGCTTGTCCTCCGGCCTCAGTATTTTCCTCTTCAGATTCATTAAACGTGAGGCGGAACGGACCCGAGAGCCCAGCGGCTCGGCGTGTGCCCGCGCTGCATTATCACCTGTGCGGTCCTGCTGCCCCGCGCGAGACCTGGTCTCAGACAGCCCCAGCGCGGCGCGGCCGGAGCCGCCCCTCAGGCCCAGCGCGCGGGAGCCTTCCCCACGCTTGTGTTGCGCCCTCCTTGCCTTCATTTCATCCCAGCGTCTTCCTCAAGCGTATCCGCGTTGCCCAGTGACGGCTGAGCTCTGGCCTGAAGCCACAGCCTCTCGCCTCTGGGAGGGCGGGCTCCGGGGGGGCAGGCTGCCCAGCCTGCAGAAGGGCCTCTGTGCCAGGAGGCGGCTTGGCCACAGGTGGCCTCCGGCGAGGGGCCTCCGGCGAGGGGCCGGCGCAGAACCCACCTGCCCGCCTTCCATTGTCAGAGCAACGGAGCACAGGCAGCGGAGGTGCGGCAAGTTCTGCACGTTCACCTGCGTCTGGTTGTCCTGGAAACCAGAGCCCAGAAGCCGACCTCCCAGAGCCGCATACCTCCACGCCAAGCTGCTCGGGTGCACCTTGGCTCCCTCGCCTCTGGACAGCACCCGGCCCTTGTCGGCGGGAGGACGGACCCTCGGCCCTTCGTGTTCTCTGAGGAGCCGTGGAGGGTTAACCGCTGTCCAGCCCGTCTTCGCTCAGCAGCTGTCTACTAATCACTTCCTGTGCGCGCAGGCGCGGGAGACGCCCCCGCGTCAGGGCTCGGCGTCCGGAGCCACGTGCGTCGCCCACGCAGCGCCCGAGCAGCGGGCACCGAGGGCGGGGTACGGTCCTGCCACGAGCCCGGTCACGCACGGCTGGCCTCCCCTCCCCAGCCTGTGAAGACAGAGCCTGTCTTGGGGTAACGGCGCCTGGGAGCCGGTCGTTGCTGGCGTGTGTAGTACCTTGCCCGAGCCACGGCGGGCTGTAAGCCCCTCATCTTTCCTCTCGTTTCTGTCCAGAGCTCCCTGGCGCCCCGTCCAACCTGGTCATTTCCAACATCAGCCCTCGCTCGGCCACGCTCCAGTTCCGACCGGGCTACGACGGGAAGACGGCCGTCTCCAGGTGGATCGTGCAGGGACAGGTACGGGCTCCGCGGAGCCGGGCCACCGTTCCCGCAGGCTCAGGTGGGCCTGGGGGCGAGGCGGCTGGGTGACGCCTCTGCAGGGAGGCTGCGCCCGAGGCAGGGGCGGCCTGGGTGGTCCAGGGGCGGCGGTGGCTGGAGGAGGAGGACCGGGGGCGGGAGGGAGCGCAGGGTGCTCGGCTGGACTCTCAGAAATGGAGGAGGAGGCTCCGGGAGCGAACATGCGCGTCGTGGTTCAGTGTCGTTTCCCGCAGTTGGGTGGTGTCGTTGGTTGAGACTGTTCTGACTCTGTGTCACAGTTAGGAGGGAACAGGCCAAGGGGACTGTTCAGGACAGCTTCGCTCAGTTACCAGTGGGTGAACGTGCTGTTTCTTAACAGTGTTTATCGCGCGTTTATTTCCAGGCACGGGTCCAGCGTGAGGGACGCAGGGGAGAATAGACACAGGTGAAGCGCGTGCTGTCGGGGAGGGAGGCGCTGTCTCGGGGAAGGCCCCTCAGGCTGCTGGGAAAGGAACACAGCTGTTGCCGAGAGGACGGCCGGGCGGGTGGACGGCTGGAATGCGAGCTGTAGGGAGGAGCAAAGGGCAGGTCAGGAGGATCCCCAGGGCCCACCTGAGGGAGGACTTGGCGCATCGCTCGGAGCTCGGATGCAGGCCCCACGAGGCTTGTGCGTCGGGGAGGGTCAGTGCGTCCGTGCACACGGGCCTCCGGGGAGCTACCCGCCCTGGAGCGCCTTGTTCTACCCCGGGCAGTGCAGGCAGAGGCCGCGCCGCACCACAGGGGAGCACGTTTCCAGACGGTTCTCGTCCGCCATCACCCCAGCGGTTCCCATGACGCTGCTCGTGCTCCGATGCGAGACAGTTCGACCCTGGAAAACTTGGCCATAAATCAGGGCACGGATTCATCTATATCTTCAAAACTTTCATTAAGCACCTGTTTCTGGAAACCTCTGCAGGATCTGACAGTGGGCCAGCTAGTTTGGAACCGATTGATCCATAGGGCCAGAACAATTAATTACCTAGGAAAAAAAATCACTGTGTGCGGCTGCCTCCCATCAACCTGGAAAACAAGAAATACATTCCTGGGAAGTGAAAACCGCAACAATAAAAGCAAGCTAGAAAACTCACCGAAGAAAACAAAGGAGGAGAGCTCCAGTACCTCCAGGAAGGCCGAGGCTCTGGGTCAGCCAGACGGAGCCGGGAGTCCGTCCTCGGTGTCCCTGCGTGGCGGAGCCCCTGGGCGGGAGGGCGGATGCGCCACGGGCTTCGGGGCGGACGCCGGGCCAGGCGGGGCCGCGGGAGGGAAGGCGCCGCCTCGGCGGCTCTGCGCGCGACCTGCGTCCAGTGCTTCCGGCACCGGACCCGGCAGTGTCCGTGCTCCGCTGCCCGGGCTCCAGGTCTGCGAGGGGCCTGCCCCTGTCCAGGCAGACATGTCCCTGCACACAACGTGCACGTGCGCTGCGCGTCTCTCCCCCAGCAGCTCTCTTAATATTTGTATTTTTCATGTAAACAGTTTCCAGCGTGCCCAGAAGGAAGCAGCATGCTGTCGTGAGCGCCCTCGCCCCCTTCACCTGAGCTTGTCCTTCTGTTCTCTGCCTTCATCTGGTCCCCCTCGCTATTGTTGCTGGAGCATTGGGGGATTTTGTTTTGTTTTTAATTTTAGGGAAGTATCACTGATTTACAATGTTATATCAAGTTATTGCAGTGTTTCTTACAGATTATACTCCATTTAAAGATGCTGCAAGACACTGGCTCTACTCCCTGTGCTGTGCGTTGTTGTTCAGTCCCTAAGTCGTGCCTGAGTCTTTCTGACCCCATGGACGGCAGCCCTCCAGGCTTCCCTGTCCTTCACCATCTCCCAGAGTCTGCTCAGACTCATGTCCATGGAGTCGATGGCGCCATTCAGCCGTCTCGTCCTCTGTCGCCCCTTCTCCTCCGCTGTCCGTCTTCCTCAGCACCAGGGTCTCTTCCAGTGAGTCGGCTCTTCGTCTCAGGTGACCAAAGTTTATATTCCATTTGTAGTTATTGCAAGATGTGGGCTCTACTCACTGTGCTGTGCATTACAGCCTTCATCTTATTTCACGCCTGCTAGTCTGTGCCTCTTCTCTGATGTATATAATTTACACTGTTACATAAGTTACAGGTATACAGTACAGCAATCACTGTGTGCGGCTGCCTCCCATCAACCTGGAAAACAAGAAATACATTCCTGGGAAGTGAAAACCGCAACAATAAAAGCAAGCTAGAAAACTCACCGAAGAAAACAAAGGAGGAGAGCTCCAGTACCTCCAGGAAGGCCGAGGCTCTGGGTCAGCCAGACGGAGCCGGGAGTCCGTCCTCGGTGTCCCTGCGTGGCGGAGCCCCTGGGCGGGAGGGCGGATGCGCCACGGGCTTCGGGGCGGACGCCGGGCCAGGCGGGGCCGCGGGAGGGAAGGCGCCGCCTCGGCGGCTCTGCGCGCGACCTGCGTCCAGTGCTTCCGGCACCGGACCCGGCAGTGTCCGTGCTCCGCTGCCCGGGCTCCAGGTCTGCGAGGGGCCTGCCCCTGTCCAGGCAGACATGTCCCTGCACACAACGTGCACGTGCGCTGCGCGTCTCTCCCCCAGCAGCTCTCTTAATATTTGTATTTTTCATGTAAACAGTTTCCAGCGTGCCCAGAAGGAAGCAGCATGCTGTCGTGAGCGCCCTCGCCCCCTTCACCTGAGCTTGTCCTTCTGTTCTCTGCCTTCATCTGGTCCCCCTCGCTATTGTTGCTGGAGCATTGGGGGATTTTGTTTTGTTTTTAATTTTAGGGAAGTATCACTGATTTACAATGTTATATCAAGTTATTGCAGTGTTTCTTACAGATTATACTCCATTTAAAGATGCTGCAAGACACTGGCTCTACTCCCTGTGCTGTGCGTTGTTGTTCAGTCCCTAAGTCGTGCCTGAGTCTTTCTGACCCCATGGACGGCAGCCCTCCAGGCTTCCCTGTCCTTCACCATCTCCCAGAGTCTGCTCAGACTCATGTCCATGGAGTCGATGGCGCCATTCAGCCGTCTCGTCCTCTGTCGCCCCTTCTCCTCCGCTGTCCGTCTTCCTCAGCACCAGGGTCTCTTCCAGTGAGTCGGCTCTTCGTCTCAGGTGACCAAAGTTTATATTCCATTTGTAGTTATTGCAAGATGTGGGCTCTACTCACTGTGCTGTGCATTACAGCCTTCATCTTATTTCACGCCTGCTAGTCTGTGCCTCTTCTCTGATGTATATAATTTACACTGTTACATAAGTTACAGGTATACAGTACAGCAAGTCACGATTTTTAAAGCTGACTCTCCATTTATAGGGATTATAAATATTGGCTCTGTTCCCCATGGTGTGGGCAGCTTGTAGTCCCGGCCAGAGGCTCTGGGAGACCATCAGCTCCCTCCGCTCCTCGCTCATCCAGGCTGTTGGCAGAACTCACTTCCTGAGGTCCTAGGACCCAGCCAGCTGTCCCCATCCCGGCTCCTGGTGTCCCCACGTCCCTTCCTACACCTGCAGAGCCGGCAGTAGCAGCCAGGTCCTTCTCGGGCCGCCGCTGCCTCCTTCGTCTCTTTCTCCCTCTTTTCACTCTTCAGGGCCGATTGTCGCTCAGTCGCTCAGTCATCTCCAACGCTCAGCACACCAGGCTTCCCTGTCCTTCACCGTCTCCCAGAGTTTGGTCAAACATGTGTCCATTGAGTCAGTGATGCCGTCCAACCATCTCGTCCTCTGCCGTCCCTTCTCCTCCTGCCCTCAGTCTTTCCCAGCATCAGGGTCTTTCCTAATGAATTGGCTCTTCTCATCAGATGGCCAAAGTATTGGAGCTTCAGCTTCAGCATCAGTCCTTCCAATGAATGTGCAGGGTTGATTTCCTTTAGGATGGACTGGTTGGATCCCCTTGCCGTCCAAGGGACTCTCAAGAGTCTTCTTCAGCTAATTTGAAAGCATCAGCTTTTCAGTTCTTCAGCGGTTAGCCTTCTTTATGGTCCAGCTCTCACATCCATACATAACTACTGAAAAACCATAGTTTTGACTATATGGACCTTTGTTGACCAAGTGGCGTCTCTGCTTTTTAACCCGTTGTCTAGGTTTGTGATAGCTTTTCTTCCAGGGAGCAGGCGTCTTTTATTTTTATGGCTGCAGTCACCATCCACAGTGATTCTGGAGGCCCAGAAAATATAGGGTCGATTAGAAAATCAGGATCCATTAGACCCACCCAGATGGGCCTCTTTCATGGCTCTTAACCTTAATCACGTCTACAGAGTGGCTTCTGTGTGGGGTGGTGACCTCCACGCAGATTCCAGGGCCTGGTGTGTGGACTTCTGGGGAACCCTGAGGGGCACTCTTCTGCCGAAAGGATTTACACTGTTACATAAGTTACAGGTATACAGTACAGCAAGTCACGATTTTTAAAGCTGACTCTCCATTTATAGGGATTATAAATATTGGCTCTGTTCCCCATGGTGTGGGCAGCTTGTAGTCCCGGCCAGAGGCTCTGGGAGACCATCAGCTCCCTCCGCTCCTCGCTCATCCAGGCTGTTGGCAGAACTCACTTCCTGAGGTCCTAGGACCCAGCCAGCTGTCCCCATCCCGGCTCCTGGTGTCCCCACGTCCCTTCCTACACCTGCAGAGCCGGCAGTAGCAGCCAGGTCCTTCTCGGGCCGCCGCTGCCTCCTTCGTCTCTTTCTCCCTCTTTTCACTCTTCAGGGCCGATTGTCGCTCAGTCGCTCAGTCATCTCCAACGCTCAGCACACCAGGCTTCCCTGTCCTTCACCGTCTCCCAGAGTTTGGTCAAACATGTGTCCATTGAGTCAGTGATGCCGTCCAACCATCTCGTCCTCTGCCGTCCCCTTCTCCTCCTGCCCTCAGTCTTTCCCAGCATCAGGGTCTTTCCTAATGAATTGGCTCTTCTCATCAGATGGCCAAAGTATTGGAGCTTCAGCTTCAGCATCAGTCCTTCCAATGAATGTGCAGGGTTGATTTCCTTTAGGATGGACTGGTTGGATCCCCTTGCCGTCCAAGGGACTCTCAAGAGTCTTCTTCAGCTAATTTGAAAGCATCAGCTTTTCAGTTCTTCAGCGGTTAGCCTTCTTTATGGTCCAGCTCTCACATCCATACATAACTACTGAAAAACCATAGTTTTGACTATATGGACCTTTGTTGACCAAGTGGCGTCTCTGCTTTTTAACCCGTTGTCTAGGTTTGTGATAGCTTTTCTTCCAGGGAGCAGGCGTCTTTTATTTTTATGGCTGCAGTCACCATCCACAGTGATTCTGGAGGCCCAGAAAATATAGGGTCGATTAGAAAATCAGGATCCATTAGACCCACCCAGATGGGCCTCTTTCATGGCTCTTAACCTTAATCACGTCTACAGAGTGGCTTCTGTGTGGGGTGGTGACCTCCACGCAGATTCCAGGGCCTGGTGTGTGGACTTCTGGGGAACCCTGGAGGGGCACTCTTCTGCCGAAAGGTTGTTTTCAGCTTTTTGCACGCTCGTTTTGGTTTTGCTGCTGAATATCTGGGTTGGATTCCTAGGAATGGGATTTCAGGGTCAGCAACAACGCGTATGTGAACTTCCCAGGCATTGCCAGAGGCTTCTCCTTCAGGCTGTGCATTTTGCATTTATATCAACTATGTATGTGTATATATATATATGTATACCTTTTCTCCATGCCGAAAAGAATTGCAGCCTAGTCTCTCAACCTTTCCTCGTGGCTCTTGTATGCAGCTCCAGCTGGAGCAGGTCTCCCACACTCAGGTCAGGAAGGGCTTCGCCCGGAGCCTACTGTCACGTCTGCATCTAGCTCTCCAGCAACTCGGGTGTTTTTTTTTTCTTTTTTTTGGTTTGAATGATAGGAATCTATTTTTCATGATTTTGCCGGTAGCTGTGCAGTTGTCCCCAAGCCATCTCTTTAAGAAGTCCATTTCGTCCCTCCTCCGCATCCGTAGTGTTTGAATTCCTGTGTGCCCTGGGTCGGCTTCTGGAATCTTTATTCTCTTCTCCCCGCCTGCCTGTTCATGCCCTGACTCCACACTGTTGGAGCAGGGAGGCTTTAACATGTGTTTTCACGTCTGGTGACAGCTTTACAACCCCACCAACACACGCACGCACGCGCACGGCCTGACTTATTTAGGATTTTTCTGACCCTGCTGGTGTCTCAGGATGTCGAGTCTTTCTATCCATGAACACGATCCGTCTTTCCATTTGTTTAAGGCTCCTCTGTCAGCTCTTTTCTCCTTGGCGGACGCACTGGGCTGTCTATTCCTGCCTTCACTCTGCTCCCCCAAAGGCAAGGCAACTGGGAGGAAACCCATGCGCCTCAGAAGCCATGAGGCGAAGAGCGTGGCCTTTGCACCAGCTGCCCTGGGCCCCCTTTCCCAGCCCTGGGGTCCTGCGGTTCTCCGTCCCAGCTGCGCTCTCGCAGGTCAGCGGGTGTCAGCACCCACCAGCACCCAGGCCCCCTCAGATTGGTTCACCAGCATCCAGGCGTGGGGTCCAGGCGCTGTCCTGTTGTGTGTGAACAAGAGGACACAGGGGTTGGAAAGCTACCGTGTCTGCTGCTCTGGTCCTGTCTTGGGAGCCCTGGGCCCAGGGCACAGAATGGGCTGTGTCAGCGATCCAGCCTCTCCCCGGGTCTCTGCCCCGAGATCCCGCGGCTCCGGTTCCGTGGGGAGGAGGATCTGGGCAGGACCCATGCCTCTCCCCAGTGGCGGCCCTGTGCCGTCCCCAGGCCCGCAGCCAGGGCGGGGAGGTCCACGGCCCGGAGTGCTCGCCCCTAGCTCAGCGTCAACCTGTAGCCGCTTCTTAAAAGCTTGAGCTTGCCCTGAGTTTCGTTTTTACCTTTCATCTTGAAAGCATTTCAAAACCATGTGAAAGTTGCAAGAATGCTGTAGCGCACAGCCCTCCACCCCCAGAAACGCTGTGTCCCAGTTTCTCCAGCTGTCCCTGAGCGTCCTCCGTAGCGCCAAGGCCGGTCCAGGGCCGCACGTGGCACCCGCTGTCCCGCCTCTCCACCCCTCCCTCCGTCGTTCCTGGACTCCCGTGGGCTTGCCGGTTGCAGAGATCACAGGCCACTCATCTCCCAGAGCATCCTCATTTTGGAGTCACACGTGTGCTCATGACTGGACCCGGATCACGCAGCTCGGGTCAGGAGGTCACTGAATAGCTGCTGCCTTCTCTGCGGCGCGTCCTGTGGGGCTGCTTTGCCGTGGGGTCTCGGGTTGCCCGCCTCTGGTGACGCTCCCTCGATGGCGCCCCCTGGACCCCGCCAGGTCTCTCCCCCACGTCGTCTGTGGGGCTGCTTTGAGAGTGTGAACACCTCCTCCTCCTTCCCGAGTGCACCGCCCCTCGCGGTGTCTGGCCAGAGTTCATTAGTGAGGTGCCCCGTTGTGGCCTTTCTGATTCAGTCGTTCCTTCCACCTTTATTGATTGAACTTTTATTGTTTGTTTTTTTTAAAAAAAAAACAACAAAACTTCTTCCTTATTCGTTCATTCGTTTGTTGGCGTCAGTGTGGACTCACGGGTTCCTGTTTTCTGTGACAGGTTGTAATCCGTTGCTCTTGTTATTTACGTCAAGGCTCAAGCTTTCCTGTATTTGATCAGCAGGAAGCCCTCCCTCCAGCTGGCTTCCATATTCTTTTCATGAGTTCCGGGTGCTCCGAGGCCCTCCTTATCTTCTGGCCCAAGATGTTCCAGTTCATCGTATTCTTTCTTCTCTCTCAGCCTCCGGGTCCTGCCGAGATCCCGGCTCCGGGGGGGCAGGACCCATGCCTCTCCCCAGTGGCGGCCCTGTGCCGTCCCCAGGCCCGCAGCCAGGGCGGGGAGGTCCACGGCCCGGAGTGCTCGCCCCTAGCTCAGCGTCAACCTGTAGCCGCTTCTTAAAAGCTTGAGCTTGCCCTGAGTTTCGTTTTTACCTTTCATCTTGAAAGCATTTCAAAACCATGTGAAAGTTGCAAGAATGCTGTAGCGCACAGCCCTCCACCCCCAGAAACGCTGTGTCCCAGTTTCTCCAGCTGTCCCTGAGCGTCCTCCGTAGCGCCAAGGCCGGTCCAGGGCCGCACGTGGCACCCGCTGTCCCGCCTCTCCACCCCTCCCTCCGTCGTTCCTGGACTCCCGTGGGCTTGCCGGTTGCAGAGATCACAGGCCACTCATCTCCCAGAGCATCCTCATTTTGGAGTCACACGTGTGCTCATGACTGGACCCGGATCACGCAGCTCGGGTCAGGAGGTCACTGAATAGCTGCTGCCTTCTCTGCGGCGCGTCCTGTGGGGCTGCTTTGCCGTGGGGTCTCGGGTTGCCCGCCTCTGGTGACGCTCCCTCGATGGCGCCCCCTGGACCCCGCCAGGTCTCTCCCCCACGTCGTCTGTGGGGCTGCTTTGAGAGTGTGAACACCTCCTCCTCCTTCCCGAGTGCACCGCCCCTCGCGGTGTCTGGCCAGAGTTCATTAGTGAGGTGCCCCGTTGTGGCCTTTCTGATTCAGTCGTTCCTTCCACCTTTATTGATTGAACTTTTATTGTTTGTTTTTTTTAAAAAAAAAACAACAAAACTTCTTCCTTATTCGTTCATTCGTTTGTTGGCGTCAGTGTGGACTCACGGGTTCCTGTTTTCTGTGACAGGTTGTAATCCGTTGCTCTTGTTATTTACGTCAAGGCTCAAGCTTTCCTGTATTTGATCAGCAGGAAGCCCTCCCTCCAGCTGGCTTCCATATTCTTTTCATGAGTTCCGGGTGCTCCGAGGCCCTCCTTATCTTCTGGCCCAAGATGTTCCAGTTCATCGTATTCTTTCTTCTCTCTCAGCCATTTCTCCAAAGACCCTTGGGTCCTTTCTGGGGAGAGTGGTATTTAAAAACCAAGATCTGGGCACTGGGTGCGCTCCCGGCTCCCGGGGTGCACTGCTGCCAGACGCTTGCCGTGCATCTGCTCACTGGTCTCCCCCAGGCCTGTGTGTCTGTCTGCATCTGCTGAGAAGCACTGGTTCACGCCAGCCCCTCCCAGGACCATTCAGCGTGTGTGTGCGTGTGTGTGAGTGTGTGTGTGTGAATCATTCAGTCGTGTCCAACTCTTTGCAGCCCCATGTACTATAGCCCCCCAGACTCCTCTGTCCATGGAATTCTCCAGACAAGAGTACTGGAGTGGGTTCCGTTTCTTTCTCCAGGGGATCTTCCAGACGCAGGGATATCAAATCCAGGTCTCCCACCTTGCAGGAGGGTTCTTTACCGTCTGAGCCACCCGGGAATCCTACAGTTCCGCACTGCTTGCGTACTCCGGCCAGCCCTTCCACACTCACACCAGCCTGACCTTGCTCCCGGTGCCTGTCACTTGCTGAATCCCCCGTGTGTGGCCAGTCATTTGAGCTGAGTGACTAGCCGCCCAGCTTGGATATCTTCTCTGCACGGATCCTGACCGAGGTCCTGTGCACTGTGCTTCTGGAAGGAAGGGTGAAGGCTGCCCTGAAAACTTTCGGTGGCCGACATAGGTTAGCAGATCTGAAGTTAGTCATGCCCTCTCTTCCTCCTGGAGAGATGAGGTGCTAGGAGTCCTCCCTTCCAGTCAAGGCACGTCAGCTATGCCCAGTGTTACCGTTCCTCCTCCTCTGCTGTGTCCCCAGAGGCTGTGGGGAGTGGCCGCCTCTTTTCTTACGGTTGGTGCTTGCTCTGCTTTCCCCGCGAGTTTGGCTGCAGCTTCACTCCCCACTCTTGGCCTCCGGGCGCATGTGTCGCTCCCCCGGGCGCCCAGCTGAGCGTCGCCTGTGTGTCTCCTGCCTTCCGTCCAGCTCGTCCAGCTCCGCTCCAGCGCTGGGTTGGGAGACTCTTCAGGTCAGCTCGTCTGCTGCAGAACTGAAAGTCCCTTCGTAGTCGTCTTTCTAAAATACTGAAACGTTAACTCCCGAAGTCTAAAAATTCTGGTGATGGTGCCAACGTCTGGAACTTCCAAACCAGAGAGGAAACATTTTCCCCCGAAACTCGTTATCTGAACTGTTTGTGTTTCAGTGTTCCTAGAGAGGAAACATTCTTCTGTAGAAACCGGCTTAGTTCCAGGGCTTCCCTGGTGGTCCAGTGGGTAAAGAGTCTGCCTTACAGTGCAAGGGGCACTGGTTCGATCCCTGGTCCGGGAAGATCCCGTGTGCCGTGGAGCAGCTGGACTGCTGTGTCCAATTACCGGCCAGCACTCTGGAGTTCATGCGCTCAGAGCCAGTGCTCTGCAACGGGAGAGGCCACTGTGATGGGAGGCCCACACAGGCCAATGAATAAAGATGGATGAAAATAAATAAATAAAAAACCAATAAAAGAGGCGAAAATTTAAAAAAAAAAAATGCAGCTTAGTTCTGGACCCCAGAGGTGAGGGTTGCAGACTTCTCCAGGCCAAGAGGAGACCAGAGGACGAGTGATGCCCTCTCATCGCTCAACATGTGGAGGGCCCTGAGCCAGCTCCACCCAGAGGTGACGCACACATGGCCCCTGTCGGGACCCCTCCTGCCGCGGGGACGAGACGCCCCCTCCTCGACCCCCTGCACTCGGTTCGTCAGCAGACCTCCGGCAGGTGTATGCTGTCCATACCTGTTCTCCGGGTCAAATTCACTGGAACCGGGTTTCAATCATAGACTCCGTTATCCCAAGAAAATCCCGTGATGACGTGGCAAAGGTTACCATGGATGTCCACTTGGAGTCAAACGAACCCTGCTTTTATTTGTGAACTGTTCCCAGTAACCTCGAGGGCGTGGGACAGCAGGGTGTCCACTCAGCGCCAGTGAATGGAGGCTTCTCCGCCGGCTCCGTGGCCAGGAATCCGCCTGCCGGTGCAGGAGACACGGGGTCCGCGCCTGACTCGGGAAGGCCCCACACGCCATGGCACAGCCAAGCCCGTGCCCCGCAGCTGGTGAGCCTGTGCCCCGCGGCCAGAGCGGCCTCCGAGCACGGAGCTCCGCAGTGGGAGAGCAACCTCGCTCTCTGGAAGCCGCAGCTAGAGGAAGCCTGCACACAGCAACGGAGACCCAGCTCAACGCCCCGCCCAAATCACTGAATAGGCACCTCCGTAAAAGGCCCGTGTTCAGTGACCTCGGGCTCGAGGCCATGCCCGCTCCGCCCCGCGCGGCCCCTGACACGCACACGGCCCCGTCCAGGGAGGCTGCAGCCCCCGAGGCCTCTCAGAGGGTCCCGCCTCCCTCTGCTTGGGGCACTCCCGCCTCCCCGGCCCTCATCACACGCCACGCGTCAGCCTCAGGCTCACCCCCGGGAGGAGCCACGGGCAAGGTTCCGGGAGGACACGTGGAGCGGAGGCCGACCCTGCCAGTGACCCCGAGGCCGTCTGCGCAGGCTCTGGGACCCGGGCGGCTGCCTTGAGCCCCCGCACCGCCCTGCCGGCTGGGTGGCTGTCGGGGTCGTCTGCGCGGGGCTTTCCCGTGGGACAGGGAGGATAGCGCCGGCCTCGCGGGCTCGCTGGGGCGTCAGGATGCAGGGTCCTGTCGGCACATCTGGGACATGCTCGGCTCTGCAGCCTGTGGGCACGCGGGGCTCTGCCAGCTCAGCCTCCTCTGAGGAGCCCGTCGGCCCCTCAGGGCAGAGGTGGAAGCTGGGCACATGTCATGTTGCCCACCAGGAAGCCTCGGCGTACCCCACCCCCCGATATTCCTCTGAGAGGGTCTCACACGGTCCCTGGCCCAGGCAGGCTCCAGCTTTCCCAAACTCGGCCTGGTGGGACCCCGGAGGCCGTGACCGGTATCCATGAAGCCTTCTGGAACATTCCACACCTCATTCCCTTTGCGTGGACGGGCTTTACCCAGCCTTGCATCCAAGACACGGTCGCCGCGTCCTGCGCCGTGCCTGGTCTCAGGCTGGGACCCACGGAGGAATGAGACTCTGGGGCACCCGTCCGGCCAGCACTTGGCACTGACTGATTCATCACGGGGAGAGCAAGCAGGTGTGGGCAGAGCCTGAGGAGGGAGGTCCACAGAGGGCGCAGCATCCAAGTCCCCCCTAGGGACCACAGCCGTTGGCCAGGGAGGGCAGAGGGCAGCCTCCGGGAATGGGGACCGAGCCCTGCCGAAACGCTCTGGGGCAGCGCTGCGTTTGCTCTCCTCCTCTGACCCGCGTGTTTGCGGAAGTTTCCTTTGAGCCCAAATCACTGAATAGGCACCTCCGTAAAGGCCCGTGTTCAGTGACCTCGCTCGAGGCCATGCCCGCTCCGCCTGCCCCTGACACGCACACGGCCCCGTCCAGGGAGGCTGCAGCCCCCGAGGCCTCTCAGAGGGTCCCGCCTCCCTCTGCTTGGGGCACTCCCGCCTCCCCGGCCCTCATCACACGCCACGCGTCAGCCTCAGGCTCACCCCCGGGAGGAGCCACGGGCAAGGTTCCGGGAGGACACGTGGAGCGGAGGCCGACCCTGCCAGTGACCCCGAGGCCGTCTGCGCAGGCTCTGGGACCCGGGCGGCTGCCTTGAGCCCCCGCACCGCCCTGCCGGCTGGGTGGCTGTCGGGGTCGTCTGCGCGGGGCTTTCCCGTGGGACAGGGAGGATAGCGCCGGCCTCGCGGGCTCGCTGGGGCGTCAGGATGCAGGGTCCTGTCGGCACATCTGGGACATGCTCGGCTCTGCAGCCTGTGGGCACGCGGGGCTCTGCCAGCTCAGCCTCCTCTGAGGAGCCCGTCGGCCCCTCAGGGCAGAGGTGGAAGCTGGGCACATGTCATGTTGCCCACCAGGAAGCCTCGGCGTACCCCACCCCCCGATATTCCTCTGAGAGGGTCTCACACGGTCCCTGGCCCAGGCAGGCTCCAGCTTTCCCAAACTCGGCCTGGTGGGACCCCGGAGGCCGTGACCGGTATCCATGAAGCCTTCTGGAACATTCCACACCTCATTCCCTTTGCGTGGACGGGCTTTACCCAGCCTTGCATCCAAGACACGGTCGCCGCGTCCTGCGCCGTGCCTGGTCTCAGGCTGGGACCCACGGAGGAATGAGACTCTGGGGCACCCGTCCGGCCAGCACTTGGCACTGACTGATTCATCACGGGGAGAGCAAGCAGGTGTGGGCAGAGCCTGAGGAGGGAGGTCCACAGAGGGCGCAGCATCCAAGTCCCCCCTAGGGACCACAGCCGTTGGCCAGGGAGGGCAGAGGGCAGCCTCCGGGAATGGGGACCGAGCCCTGCCGAAACGCTCTGGGGCAGCGCTGCGTTTGCTCTCCTCCCTCTGACCCGCGTGTTTGCGGAAGTTTCCTTTGAGCTCTGACCACTTTTAAAGTGTGATGAGAAGGTTGTACCCTTGGGGCTGTGGTCAGTGACTTCTGCAGTCAAAGACCCTCCTCCCTGGCAGAGCCCCTCACAAGGCCCAGGGGTAAGCTGAGGCCCAGATGCGGGTTAGGGTTTTAAAGATTTATTTATTTATTTAGGTGGGGGTGGGGTGGGGAGGGAGGGGAGCAGGCGGGCCACTTCCACTGGTCTTCCATTTGTCCATTCTCATCCATCTTTGTTCTTTGGCCCGTGTGGGCCCCCCATCACAGTGGCCTCTGCTGCACCAGCTCTGGGAGCATGTGCTCCAGAGTTTGGGCTCGGTAATTGGACACATCGGTCCAGCTGCTCCGCGGCACGTGGGATCTTCCCAGGCCAGGGATCGAACCGGCGCCCCTTGCACTGCAAGGCGGTGTCCTTACCCACTGGACCACCAGGGAAGCCTCGGGTTAGGGTTTTAAACAGCGGCTTCTACAGGCCTTTCTGGCTCCGTAAGGCTTCTCTTCATTAGTGGCCTTCGACTGGAAGGGGAGCACAGCCTCTCTTGCCACCTGGTCACGGCGCCCTGCGGGAGAGCAGACTGCGGCCGCCGCGCGTTTTCCCTGCTCCTGCCCGGAGCCCCCGCGCCCCCGCCAATCGTAGCCGTGGCTCGGCTGTAAGGCCTGGAGTGACCCCGGCTTCTCCCAGGGTTGCTCTGAGCACGGTTCTCTGCCGTGAAGATGCGGGTGGTAGCGCCTGGGTGCATTTGAAAGAAGAAAGAAAAAAACCACTTAGTGCTTATTTGTGCATAATAGTAGCCATTTTCTCAAGGGAAACGGTTTCAGGAAGTGTTATGTGCTCATAAAACACAGCACAGCCGCCGAGCGTTGGTCTCGGTAACTAAGGAGCAGCGGGCATGGAGGGCCAGCATCCAGGCCACGGTCACGGGGCTCACCGACGCCCGAGGGGGCCTGCTGGGTGCATGGCGGGCTGGTGGAGACACACCTTCCTCCGCAGAGAAGCTGCGGGGCGGGCGGGGCTCTGTCTCTCCCCACCCGGCCCCCCCAGCCCCGAGGGCAGGATCAAGGCTGAAGAGTGGAAGGCAGTCTTGTTTCCTTTTCTGCGGGCTGACGCGCTCCCCAGGAGCAAGATGAATGAGTCCTGCGGCCCCTCCTGGGCTCGGCTCCCTGAGGGTAACGATGGGAGGCTACAGTGCCTGGAGCCGGGCTCTGACTCACGGTAAGCACTTAACACAAGCCCGTAAGAAAACTGTGAAAGTCAAGGCAAACCTTGGGGCTCACAGAGAGCTGCTTGGGGTGGTGTGGTTCCAAGGGGGGACGGCCCTTGCCCTGGGAGTGATCCTGGGACGCCGGGCAGACAGTGCGGGGCTCGGCCCGGAAAGTACTGCCATCCAGCCGGACGCCAGGTCGGGCCTGGCCCGCCAAGGTCAGCGTGCTGCTGATGGTCAGGACAGGAGGGGCTGGATGTGCGTGGTCTCCGGTCAGAGAACTGAGGTGGCCCGCGTCCACGAGGGGGTGCAGCTCGGGAGGAGCGCCTCCCGCGGCCGGATGCCCGCCCGGCTCGAGCGGCCAGAGAGCCGGCTGAGCGGCCAGCAGGGGGACTTGATTCACACGGAACCAAACCAGCCCGCATCGGCCACCCCTGGTCCCCACTCTCAGGAGACTGCTGGTCCTTTGCTTCTGTGTCTGCCCACCTGGTTGCCTGTCACCTCCGGGAGCGAGCTCTGTCTCCGGCAGGGTCCCAGGTCGGAGGTGTTCTGTCCCCTGCCCGGGGCTCTGATCGCCGGCTGCGTCTCCTCCCCCGCTCGTCACGGCTGGTTTCTGACGAGTGTCTGTCAGCATTGCGGCGGTCACAGGCCGCGACCGTGGTGGCACCTCTCCTTCACGATAGGCGGGAGAGTGACATCGCTGCCGAGCAGTCTGTCGCGTGTGCCTACGAGGGCTGTCACCGCGGACAGCTCCTTCGGGAGGGGCTCGGCCGCAGGGCGGATCTGCTGGGGACGGCGCCGCTGGGAGCGGGCGTGACGCCTCTGCCGCGCCCCCGGGGGCCGCGGGGATGGGTGACAGTGACAGCCACGCTCGGATGTCTCCCGTGTTTGTCGTTGCCGGGTTGTCTGTAGTGACACCCCTGTGGTGACTTCTCTCTCTTGCGTAGGACGTCTGTGTAGGATGGATGGTTTGAAGTGGCTTTTTTGTTCATTAAGTCGATCAGCTCCTTTTTGGTCCTATGATGGGATTTTTGGGAAAAAAAAAAAACCCAACTACCCTGGGAGAAGGAAATACCGCGGCGTAAGTGACAACTTCAGACCAACTGAGGGATGCACTTTACAACATGCGTCATTTCCAGACAGAGAGGTCAGCGTCCCTATAAATCACAGCTGTCAAACTGAATTAAATTTTATGGGAGGAATATTTTCCTGGTCTTCGTGAAAATTGCTCAGATTCTTTCATCCTCATTTTCTCGTTGGAATTTTAGATGTGCCTATAGGCTTCATTTTTCCAGTCCTTAGGTTTCATATTTGCCTCATCCCGTCAGCCGTTCACCCAGCAAATGCTTATGAAGCACTTGCTGTCATGTTGGCTGCAGGGCGCGTGCTGCACACCACATTACAAAGAGGGAAGCTTAGTCCCCTGCTCCAGAAGTCCACACCTGTGGAGAGGAAGGGCAGAGGAGGGATTGAGATATAATGAAATAATCAATGCGATGAGGCTTGTGAGAATTATTATTTAAAAAAAAAAACGTTGCCAACGCAGCGTTGAAAAGAAAATGGGTGACAGAGTTGGATAATCAAGGAGGGCTCCCTGTGGGAGGTGAACGTTTAGTATCTTGATGGGGAGCAAGACATTCCAAGCAGAGAGGAGAGCAGAGTGAAAGGCATGTGGCACCTGCTGTTTTAGAGTGTGAATGCTATTATTATTGGGTAGAGTGTAGCCAAGGAGTCAGGACGTGGCTGCCTGGAAAGATGGCTCGTTACTCAGAGTTCCCGAGAGGAGGGGGCCCGGGAGGCCAGGCAGGGCAGCCCAGGGAGGCACCAGGGTCGGCTGGAGGCAGAGGGAGGGAGGGGCCGTGTGGACCAGAGACCTCGCCGTGGCTCCTGTGGAAGGAGAGGACAGGGCAGGTGGACAGGCCGAGGCCTGGCCAGTTGGGGTCCCTCCAGCAGGCCCCGGGCAGGGCCCTCCCTGGTTGTGGGGAGCCTGCCCGGGTGATGAGGGCTGGGACGGCGGCCCCGAGCGTGGGCGCCCACGGAGGAGGTGCGCGTGGGCTCTGGCCGGCTGGCTGGCACGTGAGAGGTGTGCCCGAGGGTGAGTGGTGTGCTCTCTAAGGCCCCGCGGCCCGGGGAGGGGCGGTCGTGCAGGGCCGGCAGGGCCCCGGACGTCGGGTCTTAACGGCAGAAACGGGAGCTGTGGCTGGTGAGCTCGGGGAGGGCCGCGCGGCGGCGGGGTTGGCTGTGCGTGGGCGGCCGCGGAGCTGCGCCGGCAGGGAGGCCGGAGCCGGGGGGCAGCCTGCTAGGCCTCGGTGAGGGGAGCGTGTGTTTCGGACTTAGAGCACCCCGAGAACCCGCGTCTCCTGGTCTCAGAGCAGGAAGGGCGTCTCCCGGCCCTTCCCCGGCGTCACCTGTCAGCGCCTCCCGACGGGCCTTCGGGGCGGGCCCTGTGGTCCTCACCAGCGGCAGGCGGGGGCGCCCGGGGTCCAGCCCCTCTCCCCCCGCTGCCCGCAGCCCGCTGTGTCCCGGGGGCTCTCCATCCCCAGCAGCTCAGGACCTGAGAAAGTGGCCCAGGGCCCCGCCTGGGCGCAGGCAGGAGCAGGTTCCTGTTTGTCCCCGAGAGGGGTCGGATCCAAGGGAAGAGAGGGGACGGACACAGAGGCCGTCCCCTCAGCATTGAGGACAGACGCCCAGGAGGCCGGCTTCACGTCAGGGCTGAGCAGGAGCCGGGCGCCTGGGTCCCTCGGCGGCACCAGGGAGATGCAGCGGGGGGCTGGTCCCGAGCCCGCCCCAGGCCATGGATCAGCCCTTGGGTGGGGGCTCGGGCCGGACACAGTGGGCCTGGGGACTCAAGTAAAGCAGGCCCCCCGGAGCCACCGTGCGGGGACCGTCCCGGGGCCACAAGAGGGGGAATTCACATTCCCCCTCTTCCTGGGGGAGGGGACTTCATGGAAAAACGGGTTCCTGGAAGGATTTCAGCAGGGAATGTGAATAAAGTGGCAGAAGCCCCAGAGCATGGGGGAGAGAAGACGAGGAAGGCCGGGTAGCGTGGGCTCCGGGGAGGCCTCGGGCCATCTGTGGCCCTCGGGCAGTGCGCCGGGCTCACCCTGTGGACAGGAGGGCCGTTCACTGACGCCTGGCCCCGGGGCGCAGAGTCCTGAGCCACTGGACAGGTCCTGTCCCCAACTTCCTGTTTCTGAAGGTGGAAAGACTACGAAATAGTTAAAAAAAAAAAGTAAATGAACACCAGCTAGGAAGACAGAAGGAGGGAGGAGGCTGGGGACGTTTTCCTAGCAAGAACCTCCCTCCAGCTGACGTCAGGCCATGCCGGCGGGGTCAGGGGCCTGCACACAGCTCCCAGGGGCGCAGGCTGTCCGCCCTCTCCGGGCACTGGCCTCAAGCCCTGTCCAGGCCTGAGTCCCTCCCTGGTGGTGCTGCCGTCCGCCAGCGGTGCCCGGTGAGGCGGCCCGTCCATCCGCCGCCTCCTCCGACCCCCAGCCTCCTTCCCGCGAGGCCTGGGCGTGAGGGCACGCGGGGCTGCCCGCCGCGGGACAGGAGGGGCTTCCTGCTGACGCCAGGGCTCCGGCCCCACCGGGGCACTCGGCTCGGCATGTTTCCAGAGCCGCGTCTTCTCCTCTCCTCTGCTCTGCACGAGGAGGAGGCTCCTTCCTCTGCCCTCCCCGCCCGCAGCTCAGGTCCACGTGCTCCCTTTCCTCGCCGTCCCCCTGTGGACGAGGTTAATGCCTGTCCTCTGAGTGGCCATCGATCCCTGGCCCCTGGGATGCTGAGCTCATCATGGCCACGGCGGGGGCGCTGGAGGTCCTGCCCTGCGGGCCGGCTTCCGCCTGACGTCTCAGCGGCCCCGCCGGCTACTTGAGCTCTGATGGAAAATCCACTTGGCAGGGGTGGGGGCTCGGGCCGGACACAGTGGCCTGGGCTAAGTAAAGCAGGCCCCGAGCCACCGTGCGGGACCGTCCGGGCCACAAGAGGGAATTCACATTCCCCTCTTCCTGGGGAGGACTTCATGGAAAAACGGGTTCCTGGAAGGATTTCAGCAGGGAATGTGAATAAAGTGGCAGAAGCCCCAGAGCATGGGGAGAGAAGGACGAGGAAGGCCGGGTAGCGTGGGCTCCGGGGAGGCCTCGGGCCATCTGTGGCCCTCGGGCAGTGCGCCGGGCTCACCCTGTGGACAGGAGGGCCGTTCACTGACGCCTGGCCCCGGGGCGCAGAGTCCTGAGCCACTGGACAGGTCCTGTCCCCAACTTCCTGTTTCTGAAGGTGGAAAGACTACGAAATAGTTAAAAAAAAAAAGTAAATGAACACCAGCTAGGAAGACAGAAGGAGGGAGGAGGCTGGGGACGTTTTCCTAGCAAGAACCTCCCTCCAGCTGACGTCAGGCCATGCCGGCGGGGTCAGGGGCCTGCACACAGCTCCCAGGGGCGCAGGCTGTCCGCCCTCTCCGGGCACTGGCCTCAAGCCCTGTCCAGGCCTGAGTCCCTCCCTGGTGGTGCTGCCGTCCGCCAGCGGTGCCCGGTGAGGCGGCCCGTCCATCCGCCGCCTCCTCCGACCCCCAGCCTCCTTCCCGCGAGGCCTGGGCGTGAGGGCACGCGGGGCTGCCCGCCGCGGGACAGGAGGGGCTTCCTGCTGACGCCAGGGCTCCGGCCCCACCGGGGCACTCGGCTCGGCATGTTTCCAGAGCCGCGTCTTCTCCTCTCCTCTGCTCTGCACGAGGAGGAGGCTCCTTCCTCTGCCCTCCCCGCCCGCAGCTCAGGTCCACGTGCTCCCTTTCCGCTCGCCGTCCCCCTGTGGACGAGGTTAATGCCTGTCCTCTGAGTGGCCATCGATCCCTGGCCCCTGGGATGCTGAGCTCATCATGGCCACGGCGGGGGCGCTGGAGGTCCTGCCCTGCGGGCCGGCTTCCGCCTGACGTCTCAGCGGCCCCGCCGGCTACTTGAGCTCTGATGGAAAATCCACTTGGCAGGGGTGGAGGGTCTGGGACCCGCAGCATTAAGAGCGCTCGCAGGTGTGAGGGAGCCCGGCCTCCCCGGGCAGCGGGGGCCCAGGGCCGGCCAGCGGGGGGCAGCAGCCCAGAGCCCTCCCCAGGGGAGGTGGGCAGGGCGGCGCCTCCGGGGCTTCCGCAGGGAATGGCAGGCTCCCGGTGGCTCCTCACGGCCGCCCCCCGCCCCGCCAAGTGGCATCTGAGATGATGTGTGGCATTTCTGCTCTCATCATAAGTGTTGCAAAGTGCTGCTTGTTAGCTATAAAAGAAACAGAAGCAAAAAAATAATTGTCAAAATCACAGCCTCCCCACAGAGCTCTGATTGTTTTATCTGTGAAGAATTCCACCGCCCTCCCTGCCCCGCGCATCATTAGTGAGCAGCTGGTTGCTTCTGGAGCACGCGGCCCTGACGGTCTTGAAGTCTAAGCAGAGAGCCGGAGCCGCCCGGCAGGCATCAGAGGGCTGCCGCTCCCCACGGAGAGGCTCCTCCTCTCTTTAGATCCAGGTGTAAGCCACACATCGCGGAAATTCAAGCCGCCGACCCCGACCCCAAGGTCTAGAACCACAGTGAGGTTTTCAGGGATGACTGGTGTCAGCGCTCGGTACCAGGCGGCCCGGGTCAGCACCGATTTTGAAATTGTGCACGTGCTCGTTTGTATTGACTCACTCGTCCGTGTTTTAATAAACTGACGCACGCCACCCGGCCCCTCGTCTGCTCGCCCCCTCTCGCCTCCATGTCCGTGTCTCCAGTCCACCCAGCTCGTTGTGGATCCTCACGCCGTCCTCCCGTGAGCACCCGCCAGCGTGGTTTCTCTGCGGACCTAACGGGCTCGTTTGTGCCGTCACTGCAGTCACCTGTGGCGTGTTGCCCGCAGGGGGCCCCGGCCGACCTGTCTCGGCGCCAGCTGTTTGGCCCGAGGCTCCCCGTGCCACAGCCCACCCTCTGCAGGTATCCCTGGGCCCCGACCCCAGAGCCTGCAGCCCGAGTATGCCTGGACAGTGATGCGGGACCTGGCCCCTAGCGGAACCTGGGTCGTCCCCGGAGCGGGATTACCAGGGGGGAGGTCCTGCCCTGCGGGCCGGCTTCCGCCTGACGTCTCAGCGGCCGCTACTTGAGCTCTGATGGAAAATCCACTTGGCAGGGGTGGAGGGTCTGGGACCCGCAGCATTAAGAGCGCTCGCAGGTGTGAGGGAGCCCGGCCTCCCCGGGCAGCGGGGGCCCAGGGCCGGCCAGCGGGGGGCAGCAGCCCAGAGCCCTCCCCAGGGGAGGTGGGCAGGGCGGCGCCTCCGGGGCTTCCGCAGGGAATGGCAGGCTCCCGGTGGCTCCTCACGGCCGCCCCCCGCCCCGCCAAGTGGCATCTGAGATGATGTGTGGCATTTCTGCTCTCATCATAAGTGTTGCAAAGTGCTGCTTGTTAGCTATAAAAGAAACAGAAGCAAAAAAATAATTGTCAAAATCACAGCCTCCCCACAGAGCTCTGATTGTTTTATCTGTGAAGAATTCCACCGCCCTCCCTGCCCCGCGCATCATTAGTGAGCAGCTGGTTGCTTCTGGAGCACGCGGCCCTGACGGTCTTGAAGTCTAAGCAGAGAGCCGGAGCCGCCCGGCAGGCATCAGAGGGCTGCCGCTCCCCACGGAGAGGCTCCTCCTCTCTTTAGATCCAGGTGTAAGCCACACATCGCGGAAATTCAAGCCGCCGACCCCGACCCCAAGGTCTAGAACCACAGTGAGGTTTTCAGGGATGACTGGTGTCAGCGCTCGGTACCAGGCGGCCCGGGTCAGCACCGATTTTGAAATTGTGCACGTGCTCGTTTGTATTGACTCACTCGTCCGTGTTTTAATAAACTGACGCACGCCACCCGGCCCCTCGTCTGCTCGCCCCCTCTCGCCTCCATGTCCGTGTCTCCAGTCCACCCAGCTCGTTGTGGATCCTCACGCCGTCCTCCCGTGAGCACCCGCCAGCGTGGTTTCTCTGCGGACCTAACGGGCTCGTTTGTGCCGTCACTGCAGTCACCTGTGGCGTGTTGCCCGCAGGGGGCCCCGGCTGACCTGTCTCGGCGCCAGCTGTTTGGCCCGAGGCTCCCCGTGCCCACAGCCCACCCTCTGCAGGTATCCCTGGGCCCCCGACCCCCAGAGCCTGCACGGCCCTGAGTATGCCTGGACAGTGATGCGGGGACCTGCAGAGAACCCTGGCTGGCCACGACCGGTACCCACCTCCTACCGTTGCTCTCTCGCTGGGTCAGGCCCGTGGCTCCCCGGCGGGCAGCAGGAGCGAGGCGGTCACACTGGCTTGGGCAGAGTGAGAGGCTGCTCAGAGGGTGACGGCGGTCAGGAGAGGCGCGACTCAGGGTCAGGCCGAGTGGTCCTGGAAGGGCTGGAGCCGAGTGAAAATGCCTCCTGGCAGCCGACCTTCTGTTCTTGGACCAAGAATAGAGTCAGCGGGAGGCGGGTCACTGGGCAGAACAGGGGCGGGCGGGACACCCAGCTCAGAAGAGGGCCGGCCCTCCGTGCCCCGAGGCGGGCACAGCCAGCTCCCAGCGCAGCAGCAAGTCTCCTGCACGGGGGCCTGCAGTGGCCCGGCTGGTGGTGGCGTCTGCGGTGTGGGTTTGGCTGAAGGGGTCAGTGTGGGAGCAGGAGGGGCTGCACCCCTCCTTGGCTGCGGTGGAAATGGCCCTGGACCCTCTGGTGGGGACGCCCAGCCACTCAGACCCCGTGTCGGGTCGTCTCCTGTCCACAGGGATGGAGGACCTGACAGCAGGTCCTGTCCTGAGCCCTTGGTGGACGGGCATTTGGGCCCTGACCGGTGCCGAAACCCCCAGACTCAGTGGCAGGGACAGAGGCGCCCGACCCAGAGGCGCGGGGCGGGCGGGCGGGTGTGCGCTCACGGGGCTCACCTCGCCCCAAGCGAAGGGGGCGCCCGGCAGCCTCCGCCCCATGGCGTCCAGCTGGTCCCAGGACCTCCCTTCCCCCAGGTTGGCGCCGTGGGAGACGAGGAAGAGTGGGTCACCCTCTATGAGGAGGACAACGAGCCCGACGCCCAGACGCTGGAGATCCCGAACCTCACGCCCTACACCCATTACAGGTGAGAGCCGCGGGCTGGGGGCCGCAGCGCTGCTGGCTGGGCAGCGGCGGGCGTGACTGGTGTGTCAGGCTTAGTCGCCCAGGCCCACGCGGTTGGAGATGTGGGTCTTCTTTCTTACAGAAGTCCGTCACCCCTGGGCTTTCAGCCTGCTGTGTGTGCGAAGAGCAGAGTCTGCGGAACACCCTCTGCCTCCCCTCCCCGGGCTGGGAGGCGCGGGTCTCGCCCATCCAGCATTTTAATGTGCCACTTAACCTTTGCCTCTTGACCCTGAAGCTTATCCAGGCAGTAAACCCTTGGCCCGAACAAAGGCTAGAGTGATGGCGGGCGGCTCGAGACGCCCCGACTTCCCGTAAGATCGAGGGAGGAGATGGGTTTACAGTCACCAGAGACGCTGAGTGCGCTGGTGTCGTGGATCCATCGGGACGGATGACGTCACACGATCGGGGAACAGAAGACGGAGCGTGACTAGTTCAGGGAGGGAAAGGGGAATCACATCTTTGCAAAGAACACTTTTTCAATCCAATACTGAAGTTAGGGGTTTTTTCTTAAACCTAATGAGAGATGCTATAGAAACTACATTCGTGTTAACATCCTTCCTAAGATTAGAGCAGATGAATCAGGACACGCTCGTTCGGCTGGACCAGTGTGTCCAGCTACTGAGCCGGCGCTCTGGAGTGCACGCGCCCAGAGCCGGCGGCCGCAACGAGGGAGGCCACTGGGATGGGAGGCCCACACAGGCCAAAGAATAAAAATGGATGAAAATAGATAAATGAAAGACCAATAGAAGTGGCAAAAAAAAAAAACTTAAAAAAAACTTTAATGCTCGTTTTTAGGGTGAAACATTTAGCACAAAATGAGCTGTCGGGGTCCGCGAGTTGCCATCTGAAATTAGCGTGGGGTTTTGTTTCCTTCCATTTTCCACGTCCCCCCGCTTGCTGCAGGTTCCGAATGAGGCAGGTGAATGTCGTCGGCGCCAGCCCCTTCAGTCAGTCCTCCCGGGTCATCCAGACGCTGCAGGCGCCCCCGGACGTGGCCCCCACCAGCGTCACCGTCCGAACGGCGAGCGAGACCAGCCTGCGGCTCCGCTGGGTGGTGAGGCGGGAGGCGGGCCCGGGGCCGCGGGGAGCCCGGAGCATTGTCATTTCTCACTCTTGCCCTGGTCCAGGTCAGACCTCCTCCCGTCAGTAAACCCGGAAGTGCTGGGTTTTACAGTCGGTGTTGGACCTCAGGCCGGCCTCGGCTGTCTTATTAACTAGTAGCCTTACTCCCTGGCTTCTTGGGATATTCTCTGGGAGGAAAGTGGACGGTCCCACGGGCTGGACCTGTCAGTCCTTAAGCTCGGTCGACACGGAGCGGGTATGCGGGATTTGTAGGAGAGCCAGCTTGATATTGCATCAGAACGTTTCGGCACAGAATTAAGCCACAGTATATAAAAAGAAATTATGTCTAGCTAAAGTTACTGCCAGGGCTTCATGTAATTAACAGAAGAAGAGTTCCAGGGAAAAGTGGAAAAGGGTGTTAAGACTGTTCATGCAGAATGAGCTTGTCTGTGGACTCAGCTCCGTAAGAGGCCGGTGAGGGGGACCCTCAGCGGGGTGGAAGGAAGCGGGGTCCCAAGACGTGCGCTCACCACGGACTTCCGTCCGCTTTCAGCCGCTGCCCGACTCCCGGTACAACGGGAACCCCGAGTCCGTGGGCTACAGGATCAAGTACTGGCGCCCAGACCTGCCGTCCGCGGCGCTAGCCCAGGTCGTCAGTGACCGGCTGGAGAGGGAGTGCACGGTCGAGGGGCTGGAGGAGTGGAGCGAGTACGAGCTGCAGATGCAGGCCTTCAACGCCATCGGGGCGGGGCCCTGGAGCGAGGCCGTGCGGGGCCGGACCCGGGAGTCAGGTGAGGCAGGGCGCTCTGGGCTCTCCCCGGTCCCTCTGGAGGGAGCTGGGCACCCCCGGCCTCGGTGGCATCTGGGTGGCTCGTCACCACCCTCCGCCCGCTGTGTCTGTGTTGACACTTTCCTGAGCCATCAGGTCACACGGCGTTAGAGCCGCCACGCTGCTTTGAAGTTGATGGTGGTGTCCAGCAGGGGCTGGACCCACACCGTTAGCTTAAGCAGGGCTGATTCTCACCGCCAGAGACGGAGAGTCGGCGTGTGCAGACTCTACGGGGATCTTCACAGCGCACAGCTTTCAGGAATTGCTCCTGCAGAGCCGCGCGTGTGGTGTGTCGGGAGCTCCCCCTGCTCCGGAGAGCAGAGCCTCCGAAACTCCCTTGTGGATCGATTACCTGCTGTCTGCGGGCAGCTGCCTCTCAGCGCCTGCTCAGAAACGGCTCGCAGGCCTCTGCTCACAGTCGGGACAGAAAGGACTTCCAGAGGCCTCTCTGCAGAATTCTCAGCGTCCAGGCTCAGTGGACCCACTGGTCAAGTGTGGTTTGCAGGGGCTGGTTCGAGTCTAGAAACTCAGAGAAGAGTGTTGCTAACACTTTTTAAAGATGCACAGACCAGGGCTTCCCTGCTGGTCCAGTGGGTAAAGAGTCCGCCTTGCAGTGCAACGGGCACCGGTCCGACCCTGGCCCAGGAAGATCCCACATGCCATGGAGCAGCTGGACCGGTGTGTCCAGTTACGGGCCAGTGCTCTGGAGCGCATGCGCCCAGAGCTGGTGCTCTGCAGTGAGAAAGGCCACTGCGATGGGAGGCCCACACAGGCCAAAGAATAAAGATGGATGAACATAAACGAAAGACCAATAGCCTAGAATACCCTGCTGACCTCTGCTCACTGACCTCCGCCCACAGTGGCTGAGAAAACAAAGTCTAGACTGGGAACCAGCTGTCTTCTGACTTCGCTGTTTCCTCAGAGGCTGTATATCAGACTGAAGACATGAATCTTGAAGAGAAAAAAACAAAAATAAGTCTGCACCAAAATGCCCTGCCCGGCAGGTGCCAGCAACCCACACCAGAGAGAACATCTTAAACAGATTTGGAGCCAGGACATCTCACCTGCAAAGGCCATCTGACCTGCATTTTCTCTCCAGAACCCTCAAGAGGACCCCCGTGCGCGGGACGGACTGGCCCCAGCGGAGGCGTGTCTGAGTCGTGTGGGCGTGGCCCCCCGGCCGCCAGTCTGCGCCGGGGCTCTGAGGACTGTCAGCAGCAAGTGGACACGGGGGCGGGTCTGCCTCCAGGCCACCAAGCCAGGGAAGCGCCTCTTCCTTCTCCCGAGGTGGCCGCGCCCCGGCTCAGAGTGCCCCCGCCACCCGACCTGTGAGGCCCGGCCTGCTGCTGGGCTCTCTTCACCTCCATGTCTGTCCAGAACCTTCTGCCTGTGAAGGAAACGAGTCGAGGCAGCCAACAATGGAGCGGCACCTCTCCCGGGACCTGCACGGATCCTGGCATTTTTTTCTTAAGACTGTGTTCATTTCCCGGGGCTGCTGTAGCCAGGAGTCCCGAAGTGGAGGCTTCAAATGACAGAAGTGCATTCTCTCAAAGCTCTGGAGGCCAGAAGATGGAGAACGGGCCATCAGCAGAGCCACGGTCCCTCTGGAGGTGCAGGGAGGGTCTGTCCTATCACCCCCCCAGTTTCTAGCAGCACAAACCCAGACCTGTGGGGGTGGGTCTCCCCCAGGCACGCTCGTCTCTTCCCTCAGGGCCTTGCCAGTCCTGCTGGAATAGGACCCACCCTACCTTGCTGTGACCTCACCTGACTGACTACACCCCCGAGGACCGTATTTCTAAATCAGGTCACATTCTAGGCCCAGAGGGTCAGGACTCAGCACAGGCGCTCGAAGGAACACAACTCAACCTGTGACAAAGACCACTTGGCTTTGGTGCAGACGCTCCTGGGAATCAGAGGCTGGGGAGCCGTGCCATTGTGCAAACACACACAGAGTACTTTCTGTATTCAGACTCACTGGCGACCAGAGGCTCCTTCCCAGCGGCTGAGGGAGAGGAGGAAGTGTTTGTGCGTGAGGGAGGGAGGGACCAGGGAAGTGAAGGAATGAGTGAGTGAAGGGCGGGCGTGGGGATGGACGAGTACTGGCCCGGGCAGCGACAGGAAGGTGCCGCAGCCCCGTCCCGCGTTACCCACCCGTGAGAGTCGTGGACTCGACGTGTTCTCCTTTTCAACCGTAGAGGCTCCAGGCGGGGGGAGTCGACAGCTGCCCTTTGCTTGGTGCCTGTCACCCCCCAACAGGGACATGCCCTCAGTAAGTCCCCCCGCCTCCCACCCGGCCTGGATCGCCTCCTCCCGCCACCCGCCTGTCCCTCCTCAAAGTCCGGGTTCAGCGAGGTCAGTGAACTGAGTGTGAAGGTGAGGCGCCCAGATAAAGCTCACAGTTCTCACTGTGCCCCGCCACCCGACCTGTGAGGCCCGGCCTGCTGCTGGGCTCTCTTCACCTCCATGTCTGTCCAGAACCTTCTGCCTGTGAAGGAAAGCAGTCGAGGCAGCCAACAATGGAGCGGCACCTCTCCCGGGACCTGCACGGATCCTGGCATTTTTTTCTTAAGACTGTGTTCATTTCCCGGGGCTGCTGTAGCCAGGAGTCCCGAAGTGGAGGCTTCAAATGACAGAAGTGCATTCTCTCAAAGCTCTGGAGGCCAGAAGATGGAGAACGGGCCATCAGCAGAGCCACGGTCCCTCTGGAGGTGCAGGGAGGGTCTGTCCTATCACCCCCCCAGTTTCTAGCAGCACAAACCCAGACCTGTGGGGGTGGGTCTCCCCCAGGCACGCTCGTCTCTTCCCTCAGGGCCTTGCCAGTCCTGCTGGAATAGGACCCACCCTACCTTGCTGTGACCTCACCTGACTGACTACACCCCCGAGGACCGTATTTCTAAATCAGGTCACATTCTAGGCCCAGAGGGTCAGGACTCAGCACAGGCGCTCGAAGGAACACAACTCAACCTGTGACAAAGACCACTTGGCTTTGGTGCAGACGCTCCTGGGAATCAGAGGCTGGGGAGCCGTGCCATTGTGCAAACACACACAGAGTACTTTCTGTATTCAGACTCACTGGCGACCAGAGGCTCCTTCCCAGCGGCTGAGGGAGAGGAGGAAGTGTTTGTGCGTGAGGGAGGGAGGGACCAGGGAAGTGAAGGAATGAGTGAGTGAAGGGCGGGCGTGGGGATGGACGAGTACTGGCCCGGGCAGCGACAGGAAGGTGCCGCAGCCCCGTCCCGCGTTACCCACCCGTGAGAGTCGTGGACTCGACGTGTTCTCCTTTTCAACCGTAGAGGCTCCAGGCGGGGGGAGTCGACAGCTGCCCTTTGCTTGGTGCCTGTCACCCCCCAACAGGGACATGCCCTCAGTAAGTCCCCCCGCCTCCCACCCGGCCTGGATCGCCTCCTCCCGCCACCCGCCTGTCCCCCCTCCTCAAAGTCCGGGTTCAGCGAGGTCAGTGAACTGAGTGTGAAGGTGAGGACGCCCCCAGATAAAGCTCACAGTTCTCACTGGTCACTGCAGAATCAGACAAGCTTGTTCGCTCTCTGGGTGGACTCGGGTAGCAGCAGGCTCCTAAATACCCGGGATTGGTGGAATCTGTTGCTAATATTAAGGAGATTTGCGTTTCGGCATGGCCCCTGCAGGGTAATCTGACCACTGCCGGGGCTCCGAGTGCCCGCTGTTTCAAGGACAGCCTGGGAGGAGGGTACAGTCAGACCTCGGTTCCTGGACGCCCACAGACTTCTGGAGCCAGAGTTTCTCTCACTCCTTCCTTTCAGTTCCTTCCGCCGCCCCCGAGAACGTCTCGGCCGAGGCCGTCAGCTCCACCCAGATCTTACTGACATGGGCCTCGGTGCCGGAACCAGACCAGAACGGGCTCATCCTGGGCTACAAGGTACATGTGGCTGAGGGGACCTTCCTCACCCGCCGCCCACCCACGAGCGCGCGTCGCCTGCCCGTCTCCAGCTCCGGCGGCTTCCTGGGCTTCACGCCCTCCTCTCGTCCCCCTTGCTCACCGTCTGGGGTGAGGAGTGGCCCACCCTCGTCACGTGGGCCCAAACAGGGCGTGTCCTCGCCGCAGACGGCAGGAATGGCCGTCGCTCCTCCCGGGCTGGTGTGAGGTGAAGTGTCTGGTTTTGTAAAACGCCGAGGACCTGACCTACGGCCCTGCACGCGTGTCTGCGGGCGTGTCCCCACTGGCCACGTCTGTCCTGGGCGGCGGCCTCAGCGGCGAGGGTGGGACGCCTGCCGGCTTCTCCGGGAGTCGTCTCTGGTCCTGGGGGCTCCCGCCCAGACTTGTGAAAGCCCCTGTTCTGTTCCGCCCTCGTCCCTGCCGCAGGGCGGCCCTCCTGGGCTTGACCTTGAGGCCCTCGTGGACTCGCAGTGTTCTCCTTTTCAACCGTAGAGGCTCCAGGCGGGGGGAGTCGACAGCTGCCCTTTGCTTGGTGCCTGTCACCCCCCAACAGGGACATGCCCTCAGTAAGTCCCCCCGCCTCCCACCCGGCCTGGATCGCCTCCTCCCGCCACCCGCCTGTCCCCCCTCCTCAAAGTCCGGGTTCAGCGAGGTCAGTGAACTGAGTGTGAAGGTGAGGACGCCCCCAGATAAAGCTCACAGTTCTCACTGGTCACTGCAGAATCAGACAAGCTTGTTCGCTCTCTGGGTGGACTCGGGTAGCAGCAGGCTCCTAAATACCCGGGATTGGTGGAATCTGTTGCTAATATTAAGGAGATTTGCGTTTCGGCATGGCCCCTGCAGGGTAATCTGACCACTGCCGGGGCTCCGAGTGCCCGCTGTTTCAAGGACAGCCTGGGGAGGAGGGTACAGTCAGACCTCGGTTCCTGGACGCCCACAGACTTCTGGAGCCAGAGTTTCTCTCACTCCTTCCTTTCAGTTCCTTCCGCCGCCCCCGAGAACGTCTCGGCCGAGGCCGTCAGCTCCACCCAGATCTTACTGACATGGGCCTCGGTGCCGGAACCAGACCAGAACGGGCTCATCCTGGGCTACAAGGTACATGTGGCTGAGGGGACCTTCCTCACCCGCCGCCCACCCACGAGCGCGCGTCGCCTGCCCGTCTCCAGCTCCGGCGGCTTCCTGGGCTTCACGCCCTCCTCTCGTCCCCCTTGCTCACCGTCTGGGGTGAGGAGTGGCCCACCCTCGTCACGTGGGCCCAAACAGGGCGTGTCCTCGCCGCAGACGGCAGGAATGGCCGTCGCTCCTCCCGGGCTGGTGTGAGGTGAAGTGTCTGGTTTTGTAAAACGCCGAGGACCTGACCTACGGCCCTGCACGCGTGTCTGCGGGCGTGTCCCCACTGGCCACGTCTGTCCTGGGCGGCGGCCTCAGCGGCGAGGGTGGGACGCCTGCCGGCTTCTCCGGGAGTCGTCTCTGGTCCTGGGGGCTCCCGCCCAGACTTGTGAAAGCCCCTGTTCTGTTCCGCCCTCGTCCCTGCCGCAGGGCGGCCCTCCTGGGCTTGACCTTGAGGCCCTCGTGTCTGGTACACTGCGGCCTCTTCCTTGGGGCCGAGCGTCATCTGGATCCTGTTCTCTGTTCCCCTGCCTGTCCTCACGCCCCTGTCCAACCCCAGGCCTCCTGATCGCTCCCTCCGGCCCGCTTTGGACGCAGCGATCCCCCGGCCCAGCCCTGGGCTGGGCCATCACTCTAGCCACCTTCTAGTCTCCAGTAGAGTGCTGCCCCTCGTCTCCCCCACAGACACCCGCAGTTAGGGGTTAGAGCCCCACACCCGCAACCAGCCATCCGGGATGGGGGCACACGGGTTCTCGTCACGTGGTCCTGAGTCCCCAGGCCCCTCCTCGCGTGCCGTGTCCTCCTGACTCTGCCCTTGTGTCCCGATGCTCAGATCCTGTTCCGGGCCAAGGACCTGGATCCAGAGCCCCGGACCCACGTGGTGCGCGGCAACCACACGCAGTCGGCGCTCCTGGCGGGCCTGGGCAGGTTCGTGCTCTACGAGCTCCAGGTGCTGGCCTTCACGCGCATCGGGAACGGGGTCCCCAGCACGCCGCCCATCCTGGAGCGCACCAAGGACGACGGTACGTCCACGGCCACGCCTCCGCCCGCCTCCCGGGTTTGCTGTCAGCCCCAGGGCCCGGTGGGGGACTGTGGTCGTTTTCAACTTCATTTCCAAAACGCTGCTTCCCCGCCTTGTTTCAGCAAAGGAAAACAAAACCAAGCTGTCTTCTGGTCGCAGGGTGCTTCTAGGGTCACTCTCAGCCGGCGTGCAGGTCACAGGCGAGTTAGGCCCTGCCGGGGAGGCGCAGGAAGGCCCGGTGGGCCAGGCCGGGAAACCCCAGGCCGCTCCTCCTGGTGGCGTCCGCACAAATCCGCTGAAGAGTCCACTCCAGAGGCCGGACCTGGAACTAGGTTCTCTAGGGCCCCTGTCCTCTCCGCCCCGTTCGCTTGATAAGAATCGTTAGAAGCCCCACAGGGTGCTGTAGTTGATGGGCTAGGGTCATCGGGTTCCTGGCCCCAGAAACAAGCACATCCTGACGGCGTTGTCTAAATCCTCTGGAAAGAGTCTCCAGTTTGTAGGCATCAGACACTTTGGGGTTCGCGCCTGTGCACAGTCTGTTGTTTATAGACTGGGGCAGGTCTTCTGGGGGAAGTACTGACCTCCCCTCAAAAAGCCCAGGCCCAGCCAGTGACTGAGATGCCAGAGGGTTTCTCAGCATCTTCACCAAAGTAATTAATCAGCCCCGGACACGCTCTGACCGCCGCGTGGGCTCCCGCTCCGCGCTTGCTGGGAGTCGGCGCGGGGGCCGGGCCTCTCCGGGGTCGGAGAAGGGCTGCTTCGGCTACCGTCTCTCCCCGGGAGCTGGGCTCAGGGCAGCCGGGGGCTGAGAGGGGCCCTGTGGCCTCGGGGCCGAGTCTGCAGAGCTGTGTGCTGTGTCCAGGGCCACCCGAACGAGCAGGCATAGGAGTGTTTAGCAACCGTTCCTCAGACTCGGGTCCACTTTCTTCCCGAAGTACAGGCTGGCGCGCCGTGGCCCGGCCTCTCTTTCTCTGCCACACTCGCGAAACAGAGGTGTGTCTCCTTCGCCTCACTTCATTGTGATGCAGGCGACCAGCCTTGGGGACGGGGAGGGACAGACGCCACAGAAGACAGGCCAGATGTCAGCCTTGCCTGCTTGTGAATGGGCCCTGACGTGTAAGCCTGAGGCCTCCTCCACCGGAACACGGGCTCAGAGCACATGCTCGTCATTTAAAATGCTGTTCTCCACTTAGGAGCCCAGGGCAGAATTCAGCAGCCCTGGAATGGCTGCCACCCACGTCATTTTATTTCTGTATTGATTCTCCCTCCTATTGCCTCTGCCTGGGAATCAATCAGTCAGCTCTTAAGTTCCAACAGTAAGTTCCCACTCTGGCCACCCACTCACGCACCTGTCCGTTGAAGTACCTGTATTTCACAGTGGCTGCGGCCCCGTTATTCCGCGGTGCCTGGATCCAGAGCTGGTTTTTGAGTAACAGGTGCACCACACCACGCAGGAAAGCCTGTCTGCGTTTGTGGCCGTCAGCTCCTGATTTTCTGGGACAGTGAAGGAGAGGGCTCGTGTGCCCAAGAGAAGGCTCACTGCTTCTAGCCGTGTCACTCGGTCAGTTGCGGTGGCCTCCAGTGGGAGTCAGGAGGCACCTCGGGCCAGCTGCTCTCTGACGCCTGCCTTGCGGGCGTCCAGCCCGGGAGCGGAGTCGGCTTAGATGGGTGCGCTCTCCGCTCCAGCCGCCGTGCCCTCTGTGATGCTCAGGCGTGACGGAGCGGCCAGCTTCAGGCAACACTCAGGGCTCCCAGCGTGGTTCACAAGCACTACTTTGAAAATTTGGAAAGCAGATGAGCTGGATTCAAAATAAGGCGTTTTCTTAGAATCATTAGGGAGACATGCAGACCTGCCAGAAGTCGTCTTCCCAAAATTTGGATCGACTCACCCGCGAACGGCATCGTCGGCCGTGGAGACTGTCCTCGGCCGGCCCGCAGGACCCTCCGCGGCCCGCCGTGTGCCCCGTGACACCTCTGGCGGGGCCTGACTCACGGCTCCTTTCTTCCGTCCCTTCAGCCCCAGGCCCGCCCGTGAGGCTCGTGTTCCCGGAGGTGAGGCTCACGTCCGTGCGGATCGTGTGGCAGCCGCCAGAGGAGCCCAACGGCATTATTCTGGGTAAGGGGGCCGCGGGGTCGCAGCTCAGAGAGACATGGCGGTGAGATTGATTTTGTCTATTTTCATTAGGTTTCTAAGAGGTTAAAAAAAAAAAAAAATGCCGTCCGCAGCAAACCTGGCATTTTCTGAGCTGAGAGACCGCAACCCCGTGTCTTCTGCTCTGAGGTTTCTTTACAGAATGAACTTTACATTTTGTTCGCCCAGAATGGCTCTGTTCGCGGTTCATGGCAGTACCATCTGTAATTGACCTTCCCGCCACTGAGAAATAGCCCGGCTGTTGTGATGTATGTTTGGAAAACAACAAGCTAGGATTTCGTGGACAGTCCCCAGCCAGGCCTTGCTCTGCGGCCCCAGGAGCATCTCGTCTGTGGCGGGGGCTGCACCTCGTCCGTCGAGGAGGTCACCCACGTGAGCTGCATGCTCAGGTCCCAGGAAAGTGGTCTGCGTTGACCGTGGCATTCAGAGGGCCAGCTCTGATCGCTTTGATGAAAAGCCTTAATTTGCCCCAGTTTCCCAAAGGTAGCCAGTGTTAAAGCGCATCCGTCCACTGGTTTACCTTCTCACTGTGTCAAATAAGGGGCCTCGGCTTTGCCAGGCCTGTGTGCAGAGTGGGGGAGGCAAGCCGTGAGTGAGGTGCGCGGGGGGCTGGCTCCTGTGGGGGAGACCCCAGCGACGTGAGCGCGTGGCCTCGACGCGGGGTGCGTGTGTTCAGTCGCTTGGTCGTGTCGGACTCTCTGTGACCCGTGGACCGCGGCCCGCCGGGCTCCTCTGTGCGTGGGATTCTCCAGGCAGGAACGCTGGAGTGGGCTGCCATTTCCTCCCCCGGGGGATCTTCCCGACCCAGGGATCCCTCCGTGTCTCCTGTCTCCTTCATCAGCAGGCGGGCTCTTTGCCCCTGAGCCATCAGGGAAGCCCTCGGTGCGGGCAGGTTCCACCGAGGCCCTGCGGGCAGCGCCTCCTGGGCCGGGGGCTCAGAATGGATCCTGAAGGAGAGAGCAGAAGCTCGGGTCCGCTCGCCGCGGGCAGTAACGCCAGTCTCCCGACGGCAGGTCGTGGGGAGGCCGTGCAGCGTTGACTGTAGGACGACCAGCGCCGCCAGGCAGCTCGTGCTCAGAGCAGCCCAGCTCCCCCGTGGGTTTTAGCCAAGTTTACTTTTCAGAGGCGGGGTGAGGGGGAGTGTGACCATGCACTGTTCTCTGATTGGTGGATGACGACACGAGAGGCGGGGTCACAGGGGTTAGCTCATCACTCCTCAGGCTCAAGGGGGGCGGGGTGTGTGCTCAAGGTCATGCGGGAATGAGCGTCCTCCCTGCACCTGCGGGACAGCCGAGGGACAGCGCCGCAGAGGCTCTCACCGGGTCTGTCTCCTTCGGGAGGGGCCGCGGCAGAGGGTATGGGGTGGGTCTGTCCCGGAAGACGCGAGGGGCCTGCTGGGTCCCGCAGTGGTCTCCTGAGCCGTGAACCGAGCACTGCCCTCCGTCTGTGCGAGCATCGACGTCCCGGAGGGGCCGCGGGCCAGACCTCTCCGGGTGGGCCTTTGAAGGCCCGGTGGTCCTCGAGCCGGCCGGCCCTGAGTACGGGCCTTCCTCCTCCTCCAGGTGGGGAGGAGATGCTGGGGTTGCAGGCGGCGGACAGTCACCCACACACGGCTTCTGCACAGCAGTAAGACACCACTTAGACCTGCTCTCCAGGTGAGGACTGTTAAGATTTCTGAAAGAAGGATTTGCTTCATTTTTCTAGAGAAGTTTGAAAGTCTGTGCTGAGGGAGTCCCCCCGAGGACCTTGAGCCGCGAAGGGACGTGATCAGGTTCGCCTTCTGGATAATAACTGGCCGCCGAGCAAGGGTGGACAGAAAGGCAGATCCTTACGGAGCTCTGGCCTCATTAAGACGGGGCCTGGGGCGCCCATGGCGTCTGCACCGCGGGCCCGAGGCCCTTCGGCTCCGCTCTCGCCCCCGCGGCTCCGGGAGCTCGCTGCGGGCTGTGGACGCTGTCTCTGAACCACGTGAGCTCTGGAACTGCAGGTTCTGCTGTTAAATCCACAGCCAGCCGCCCGAGAAGCCTCTGCCGCCATGTGCATTTAAAGTTCTGTGCTGCAGAGAGGCCACTGCCGGACCCAGTGAGAGTGTCCGTGGATTCTGGAGGTTCCCGGAGCCCGCTCGCCGGCAGCGCTCTCCCCCGCCCCTCGGCGCCCGCCTGCAGCCTTTTCAGGCGGCAGCGGGATGAACCCCGAACCGTCTGCTCGAGCCCGGGAAGCCCCAGCGTGCCGCGGAACAGGAAGCGGGCTCGGAGCGGAGACGTGAAAGCCTACGTGTCACTCACAGCCCCGGGAGCCTCTGGAGCCTCGCTCCCCACGAAGAGCAGCCCC
Organism: Tragulus kanchil; assembly: GCA_022376925.1. Classification (NCBI taxonomy): domain Eukaryota; kingdom Metazoa; phylum Chordata; class Mammalia; order Artiodactyla; family Tragulidae; genus Tragulus; species Tragulus kanchil. Next base: position 156,790,388 of record JAIOJX010000002.1, on the reverse strand, counting down.
CGAGTGCCGCCGCCCTGGACACCCCCCACCGCCCCGGCTGAGACCTGGGGTCCCGGGGCTGTGATCCTCGCCGCGCTCTCCGCGGCTCTCCCAGGCCATGAGGATCGGCCCTGACAGCAGGACTCCCGGACGTGAGCCTGCCCTTCGCTGTGCGTCGCTCTCCACTGAGACAGGGGCTTTGAACTGCTCCTCCAAGGGCTTCCCTGCAAACTCGGCAGGGCTCCGGCCTCAGCCAGCGTGGGGCTGGGATCCTTGCCGGGTCCTTTGGCAGCAAAGTCCCCGGTCCCCAGGGGTGCCGCCTCTGCTCTGAGAACCCCATCCGGGGTGTCTCTGCCTGCGGCCTCCCCCCACCGCCCACACCCACCTGGGCCCAGCACTTCTCCTCTTGTCCCAAAGCCCCCACGCCCAGAGTCACCGCAGATCCCCCCGTCCACAAGAGCCCCGTGGCTCACTTGAGAATCGCATCCCTTATTGTTACACGTCTCTCCCATTTGTTTTCTGATCGTGAACACACGTGTGTGATAGCCCAGACCACGGTGCAGGTAGTCGGCGTACCATTTCACAGCCACCAGACCTAGAAGCACAGAAGGTGTGATGGTCCCCAGGAGAGCTGAACAGGCTGGAAGAAGCCTCACACGCACTGGCCGGGAGCGCGAGCCCAGCTGCCGAGAGGACGACCCTGGGCGCGGGTGCACCCGCTCCCCAGCCACCCTCCCTCCAGGTCTTAACTCTGAGAAACCCTCACGCCTGTTCACAGGTAAAAACCCACGAGGAGAGTCACGGCAGACTGATTTAAATAACAGGATGTTTAGAAAAGACAGATCTGGGGCTTCCCCTGGTGGTCCAGTGGGTAAGGACACCGCCTTGCAGTGCAAGGGGCGCCGGTTTGATCCCTGGCCTGGGAAGATCCCACGTGCCACGGAGCGGCTGAACCGATGTGTCCAATTACCGAGCCGGAGCTCTGGAGCGCATGCGCCCAGAGCCGGCACTCTGCGACAACAGACGCCACCGCGATGGGAGGCCCACAGGAGCCAAAGAACAAAGACGGATGAACATAGAGAAATGAAAGACCAATAGAAGTGGCCCGCCCGCTCCCCTCCCTCCCCAACCCGACCCCTGCCCAAAAATAAATAAATCTTTAAAAAAAAAAAAAGAAAAGACAGATCTGGACACAACCCAGACGCCCATCAGTAAGGCAGTGGAAAGGCAGCCTGTGGGCTCTTGATACAGAGAAATCCCAGAGACCATTGAAGTAACGAACGGGAGCTCCGAGAGGCAACGAGAAAGAGCCTGCCCACGCGCGCTGAGGGGAGAGCAAGCTGCAGAAGCGCCCACACGGCTCGGGCGTGTCTCTGCACACTCGGAAACTCCGCGGACACGACCAGGCGTCACCGGTGGACACACACGTGCTGAAGCCGAAGCGCCAGGGCCCTGGCCAGCCGACGCGAAGGGCCGACTCGCTGGAGGAGCCGCGGTGCTGGGGGAGGGTCAGGGCAGGCGGGGAAGCGGGGACAGAGGACGAGATGGTCAGACGGCATCGCCAGCTCAGTGGACATGACCCTGGGCAGGCTCTGGGAGACGGTGAGGGGCAGGGAGCCCTGGCGGCGGCAGTCGTGGGGCCACCAGGGGCGGGACACGCCTGAGCAGCTGAACCACGGCGCCAGTGCGGGCTCCAGTGAGACCCCGAGAGGAGCGTCCACTTCTTCCGTCGTATTTTCTCTCCCATAAAAACACCAAAACCCCATTCCTGCTGGGTTAGGGCCCGCCCACAGGGCCTCGTTTTAGCTTAGTGACTGCTGGGGAGACCCTGGCTCCACATACGTTGTGAGGTGCTCGGGCTTAGAGCTTGAGCACGTGGGTTTGGGAGGGGGCGGGGAGGAGCCGCGTCCAGCCGTGACACGGCCCGTGACCACTTCCTGTGGGGCCACCCTCTCGCCGTTGACTCCACGTCCTCTACTCGCTGGTGGCACGGTGACGACCCAGGGATGGGCGGCCTGGCCCTGAGGTCCAGCCTGGCTCTGGGGTCAGGACCTTCAGCCCAGTAAATAGTAGCCAGTGTGATCCCTGAGAATACGAGGGGCTGGCCTCCCGGGTGGCTCAGGTGTGGAGAGCTCGCCTGCCCGTGCGGGGGACATGGGTTCCACCCCTGGTCCAGGAAGATCCCACAGGCTGCGGAGCAGCTGAGCTCATGGGCCCTAGAGCCCAGGGTCCACAAGAGAAGTCAGCACAACAAGAAGCCCGCTCGTCTCAGCTAGAGAGGAGCCCCCACTCCCTGCAACCAGAGAAGAGCCTGCAGCGGTGAAAACCCAGCATAGCCAAAAATAAAGAGAGAAATGAAAAACTGAGAAAAAAAGAATGGGAAGGATCACCTCTCACCAGAGGTTTTCCTCTTAGCTTTGGCCACAGGACTTTGCACATAAACCTTCACTGGACACGTCGCGGAATCCGTTCGGCTTTCTCCCGGTGGGTCGTGCGTTTGCTCTCTCGTGCAGGCAGGCCTCGGTGGCCGGGGCTCAGAGCCCGCCGGGGCCCGTCTGCTCCTCCTCTGCAGGGCCGCCCTCCCTCTGCTCCCCCTCCCAGACCCTGAGCGAGGTGGTCTGCAGTCCAGTCTCCGGCATCGCGGACAGGCTGGGTGGGGTGGTAACTCGACAGCCATGTGGCCAGGTGCCCACGAGTCACTTCGTCCCTCTGTGGCCGGGCTGCCCCACCTCAGGGGGCCAGTACCCGAGCCTCCCAGGCGGTGTGCGGGGCACAGAGAACTCAGGACAGGGGCGCCTCCCAGAGCTCAGGGCGGGACCCTGCGGCCGCTCGGCCCCTCCTGTCTGCTCTTGGACCCGAGGGGCTTCCTCTGCATAGCTGTGTGTCTGACTCGGCACCCGTCTGTGTCCATCACGGGCTTGCCACGGGGCTCTGTTCCCTGTCACCCTGGTGGCTGGAATGGAGGGTTCATGCTAAAAGGCAGCTTGGGGCCGAGTTACAGGGGGGCCCCGAGGTGCTGAGAAGTTTGGCAGTAGGACTCTAGTCCCGGGAGTCCCTGAAAATCACAAGATCCCAGATAAGGAGGGGTTCAAACTCTGAGGCTGCATAACAGCGCCCCACTCCTCCTGGGACAGGTGACATCCCCGCCCAGGACCCCCTGGGCTGCAAGGCCTTTAGCGGTAGTTGTAAGGAGCGTTGTCTGGGTGACCTGTCACCTGGATCTTACCACCGCCAGTGCACCAAGTTGTGGGTGCTGTGGAAAGGCAGGAAACCTGTTTCTAAAGAGTCAGATTGACGCTCGCGGGGGGGAGAAAGGAAAACATCTTTTTGCGAGACTCGCTTTGCCAGGGACCTTGAATGTGCGTCCCTCTCCGGCAGCGTGGCCTTCCGAGTCTATAAACACCTCCGCAGCGAGAGCTTTTGTAATCTGTATCAAAACATGTTCATGCATTTCCAGAAGAGATTAACAGCATGAGGCACTGGAGGTGCCTACGGGGAGGAGCACTTGTTTATTTGTGTAAATATTTTACCAGGAGAGCTCGCAGGATTTAGAGCCTTCCTTGGGGCGGGCGTGCGGGGCGGGGAACCGCTGGAGGGCGGGCATCCTGCCCTCGCCTGCAGCCGCGCCACAGTCCCTCGGGGGCCCTGAAGCTCGAGTGTGTGTGTGTGTGTGTGCGCGCCCCTCAGACCACGCGCCGGACCCGCCGGACCCCACCCCGCGTGGTTGAAGTTGGCCTGCCTGCAGGGGCCGAGCCTTGACCTGGAGCTCGTCACACAAGGCTGTGCCCAGCTCTGCTAGGAAGTAGGAGCTCTGCTGAACAGGAACCCCGGCGGCCGCCTGGGGTCCCTGGGCCAGGGTGTGCGGGTCGGGTGGTTTCTGCCCCCCACCCCCGGCTGCCTCAGGTGCGGGCGTGCCTCCTCGCAGTCTGAGGCCCCGGACGTACAGAGGCTCGTCTGTTCGTCTGGTTTTAATGCAGAGGTATTTTTTGCCTCTCTGGGGACGGAGGGTAGCCCTGGAGTCCCTTGGTCACGAGGAGCGCTATTTCCCGTGGCCAGGCCCACTCGCCAGAAGGGAAACAGGCCCTGACCGAGCGCACGCGGTCCTGGAGTGTGAACAGGGAGGCGGCAGTGAGCAGCGGGCCCCACGCTGGGCTGCGGGGAGCGGAGCCGGACCCCAGCCCGGACGCGTGCTCCCACGTCTGTGGCTCCGTCTGTGTCCCTGGGGCAGGACGAACGGGCACTTGCTCCCTCGGCCGGGAGCCCGGGCAGCGCTTCTCTCCCCGGGTCAGCGTGACTCAGTGGAGAGTGAGGGCCTCAGAGCTGGGCAGACGTGGGCCTCAGCCTGGCTCCTGGTGACTTCCTGTGTGACCTCAGGCAGGCCGCTTGCCTCTCTGGGCTCCCAGGCAGGACCCAGGCAGGACCACCTGACTCTCGGGGAGTGAGGACCGTCGGGCGTGCAGCGGGAGGGCTCTGCCCAGGGGGCCGCACTGACCACGCCGCCCTTATCTCCAGGACACTGGTGTCTAGGTGTCTCAGAGCTGGGCTTGGGCTCCCCTCGGTACCTGGACTCCAGACACCCTGCCGCAATCCAGCAGGCGTGGGGGGGGAGGGGAGACCGGCCGCCCATCGTGGGTCAGTGGCCAGGAGAGGACAGGTCCAGCCAGACACTCCCAGACAGCTGGTCACCGCGGCCATGAGGGCCGCTCAGGGCCTGTCCAGAGTCCGGCTTCCACGCTGTGACAGCAGTCACCGTGGATGGGGCAGGGCTGCCGGCAGCCGTCCGTGTGGCCGTGGCGGTGACCTGCGGTGGCAGGGACTGAGTGCCAGGGCACACTCTGCGTCTCCCTCCGTGGGGCCATCCTCCTGGCCCCCACGTGGTGGGCGGGCTCAGCCTGCTTACCTGGCATGGGGGGCAGGTGACGAGGGGCAGGAGCCGGGCAGGTGCCAAGGCTAGGTAAGCAAGAGGACAGAAGGAGCAGAGGTGCCCGCCAGCGCAGGGCGTCCGCAGCAGGAAACCAGCAGCCCACAGCGGTCGTGGCAACCAAGGGAGGCCCTGGAGAGGCAGAGCTGGCCAGGGTCAGGGTTCAGAGCCCCTGGCCTGTCCCCCGAGGGCCCTTGTTGAGCTGAGCGTCTTAGCTGTCGTGAACAGTGTGGGGGCCACGGCGTCGCCATGTCTGCTCCTAGTGCTGGGGCTCGGAGCTGGAGCCCAGGAGGCTCAGCTGGGTCTGGGAGTCTCTCTGCCTCCGTAGGCGCCGGCGGAAGAGCCTGCTGGGAGGCCTGTCCTCAAGGACACCAGTCAGCCCTTGATGGGCCCTTGACGATCGGGGCTTTGAGAGGCGCCCGAGCCGGTGGCCCGCCCCGAGCTGATGTACAAGCTCCCTCCTGCTTCCTTGCCGGCGCGGAGAGCTGTCTCTGGGGAGCCCCCACTCAGAGCCGCAGGGGTCGGGCTTCCGGGGGGAGCGGGAGCGCCGGGCTGGCCGGAGGGGACGGCTGACCCGCTGCCCCGTCCCTCCTCCACCCGCCCCAGGCTACCAGATCGCCTACCGCCTGGCCAGCAGCAGCCCCAACACGTTCACCACCGTGGAGGTCGGCGCCACCGTGCGGCAGTTCACGGCCACCGAGCTGGCCCCGGAGTCCGCGTACGTCTTCCGGCTGTCGGCCAAGACCAGGCAGGGCTGGGGCGCGCCGCTCGAGGCCACGGTCATCACCACCGAGAAGAGAGGTGAGGCCCGGAGGCCTGGATCCGTGTCGGCCAGCGGGGAGGAGGGGCCTGGGGGCAGGGCCTGCGCAGACTGCACATTTATTAAGCGCCTGCGGGGTCCTTCCCGGGCCTGGATGCACAGCGGGTCCACACAGCTTAGCACGCACCACAGGCGTGCGCTCTTGGACAGGCCTGATGTCCCTAATTGAAAGAGGCTCCTCGTCCTCCCCCTCCTCCTTCCTCCTGCCCTCTCCCCGCCCCCTCCTCCCATCCCTCCCACCAGAGACGCTCACGCCCCCCCACGGGCCCCTACTCCCCCAGGCAGCCTGCCCGGAGCTCCCAGTGTTGGAGGGCAGCAGGGCTCAGGGCCCCCTCCCCCCGGCTGACAGCGAGTGTGGAGAGGTTCACCTCTCGTCTGTCCGTCTGTCTGTTTCTGCTCTGAGGGTGGGACATTCTGGGAGAAAGCCAGGCTCTCCAGTCACATCTGGCCAGAGTCAGCGACCCTCTCGTCCCCGTGGAGCCAGGAACAGAACGGCATGCCCGCCGCCTGACCCCGGCAGCCTGCTCCCGGCCCAGCCGTGGAGCACCCTTTCATTTCCCGGGGGTCTCTCACGTGCCCCTGATCGGTTGTCCTCTTTTGGTTGCAGAGCGGCCGGCGCCCCCCAGAGAGCTCCAGGTGCCCCAGGCGGAAGTGACCGCGCGCAGCCTGCGGCTGCAGTGGGTGCCCGGCAGCGACGGGGCCTCCCCGATCCGGTACTTCACGGTGCAGCTGCGGGAGCTGCCCGGGGGCCAGTGGCAGACCTACTCCTCGTCCGTCAGCCACGAGGCCACGGCCTGTGCCATCGAAAGGTACCAAGGGGTCCGGCTCCTCCCCGGGCTGGCGGCCCGTGTGGGCTGAGGGACTCCCGCGGACAGCGCACGCCGCCTCTCTGGTCGGCGCTCCCGTGCCAGGACCCGGCGTCCAGAGGCCCGCGCAGGCCCCCTCCCTGCCTGTCCCTCTGAGCACCCGCGCCCCAGGCCCCAGGCGATGGGGCCGTGAAGCCGGGGTTGGGGCTGAGGCCCCCCGTCCCCCGTCCTTCAGAGCGGACCTCAGGACGGGAGAGAGGGAGCAGAGCAGTGGCCCAGCCCTCCCGCGGAGGCCACGTCCCAGTCAGATGCCCCTGTCTGTGCTGCCCCTGCATCGGTGCGGCGGAGCCCTCCGCCCGCCTGCCCTTCCGCAGGGGCGGGAGCAGGTGTCCCCGAGCCCGCTGTTTGCTGGCCTGCCGGGCGGAGGGGGCACTGGACCGCTTTGTCCTGATCCCGCCTGGGCCGCCTCAGCCGCACCTGCTCTCCAGTCGAGGAGACCAGGGCTGGGAAGGGCCCCTCCCCGGCTGACAGCGAGTGTGGAGAGGTTCACCTCGCTGTCCGTCTGTCTGTTTCTGCTCTGAGGGTGGGACATTCTGGGAGAAAGCCAGGCTCTCCAGTCACATCTGGCCAGAGTCAGCGACCCTCTCGTCCCCGTGGAGCCAGGAACAGAACGGCATGCCCGCCGCCTGACCCCGGCAGCCTGCTCCCGGCCCAGCCGTGGAGCACCCTTTCATTTCCCGGGGGTCTCTCACGTGCCCCTGATCGGTTGTCCTCTTTTGGTTGCAGAGCGGCCGGCGCCCCCCAGAGAGCTCCAGGTGCCCCAGGCGGCAGTGACGCGCGCACCCCTGCGGCTGCAGTGGGTGCCCGGCAGCGACGGGGCCTCCCCGATCCGGTACTTCACGGTGCAGCTGCGGGAGCTGCCCGGGGGCCAGTGGCAGACCTACTCCTCGTCCGTCAGCCACGAGGCCACGGCCTGTGCCATCGAAAGGTACCAAGGGGTCCGGCTCCTCCCCGGGCTGGCGGCCCGTGTGGGCTGAGGGACTCCCGCGGACAGCGCACGCCGCCTCTCTGGTCGGCGCTCCCGTGCCAGGACCCGGCGTCCAGAGGCCCGCGCAGGCCCCCTCCCTGCCTGTCCCTCTGAGCACCCGCGCCCCAGGCCCCAGGCGATGGGGCCGTGAAGCCGGGGTTGGGGCTGAGGCCCCCCGTCCCCCGTCCTTCAGAGCGGACCTCAGGACGGGAGAGAGGGAGCAGAGCAGTGGCCCAGCCCTCCCGCGGAGGCCACGTCCCAGTCAGATGCCCCTGTCTGTGCTGCCCCTGCATCGGTGCGGCGGAGCCCTCCGCCCGCCTGCCCTTCCGCAGGGGCGGGAGCAGGTGTCCCCGAGCCCGCTGTTTGCTGGCCTGCCGGGCGGAGGGGGCACTGGACCGCTTTGTCCTGATCCCGCCTGGGCCGCCTCAGCCGCACCTGCTCTCCAGTCGAGGAGACCAGGGCTGGGAAGGGCCTCTGCCCCATCCTCGTGCAGCGGGAGTCCTGACGCCTCAGCCGGGCTGTGCTGGGGTCACGCCGGCCCAGCGCTCAGCGCCCTGCCTGGCTCAGGCCGCAGGAGGAGGAGGGCAGGGCAGACCCTGCAGCCGCAGGTCAGGCAACGCGGGGAGGGGAGCCGGCGGGCGCTCGCTCTGGCTGGGGTCCTGCAGCGCGGATGCGCTCTGCGCCCCAGGATCTCCAGCTCCTCCGAGAGCAGTGGTTTGCGCACAGGGGTGTCTCCAGTTACC